>CM021108.1:340927833-341380037 GCA_007115665.2 Sequoiadendron giganteum
GCGACTTGAAAACTGACAGATGCAATTTGCATGAACATATGTGACTCAGAATGTGATAGGTGCGACTCGTGATATGCAAACTATGAAAAAATGAAAATTTTGACAGTCGGGTGTGGCTTTTCCCCTAATAGATGCGACTCACTAGTACAGATGCGACGTTTAAACTAACAAATGCGACTTTGTTTCTGACAGTTGAAATTTTTCCCGAAAGTTGTTTGACTAACTTTTGTTTGTTTGATCAATATTTTGGCAAATACAACAAACAACAAACACAACATTCAAAGTATTTTCAGTTTTGTGATGGAAGGATTGTTGAGACTCGAAAAATATTTACACCCTAGGCTTTTAGGACAGTACTTGTTGAATTCTTACTTGGATTTCTCTAGCTACGCATATTTACGGTGGATGATTAGTAGCTTGACCCCATTGGCTCCCCTCCATGACACTCACTTATATAGGGCAGCCAAGCTACAATACCCATGAATCTTCCATGGCATACCTTTCAACTCTACACATAAACCGTAAGATTGTAAGACGGCTTCACAGGGTCGACCCTGCTGCGCCAACAAGTAGGTAGGATTTTGGTAACTCTACAATAAGGTGTTTAATTTGGGCATTCCGTTCGTGGGACACTATCCAACGTCGGCAAGAGTCCATTTTTGTCCATCTTGTCGGAATAGTGCACATGATTCTTGGGGTTTCCCCAAGAATCCACTTTTGTATACCGGCTGGAAGTTGCTTGGCTTTAGCGTGCTACCAGTCTGAGTCGTCTTGGGGTGAGTACTTTTTCCCACCAAGACAGGTCCAAATTCTATAGTCAGTAACCGTTTCTCTTACACCCAGGATCACATGAATGCGCAAGGGGAGAGGATACTTCAATTACTAAATCGTGGGGTTCTAAACTAACAATGCAGACACGAAAAACACTGGTAAATTATTAAGCCCAAACGAGATTATTTACACTACCAAACAGAAGTTCATTTTATTCCACATGATGATTATCTATCTATCAAACGAAAAGCTTGCTAAAAAGATAAAATCATTAGGTCCTGCATGCAAATTTTTCAGTAGTTCATTGTTTGTGTTTGGTTTTTGTATTGTCTTCTATGCTTCATCCTGCAAACACTTGTTATTCCACCTTGACACAACTATAACAAACATTAGCGAAAATCCAAATCACCTAAAAATCAAAAACTAAAAACATGGATGCACGGAAATCAATTAAAAAAAATGAAAAACTTTTACCAGCCAGATGGGGCTTTTGGAGCCACAGATGCGGTTCGAATGGTGATAGGCAGATGCGGTTAATGGAGTGTCTGATGCGGTTCCGTAATTCATTGACAGGCGGATGCGGTGATTGACAGGCAGATGTGGCGTATGCCGTTGCAGATGCGGTTCGTAATGGCAATTGCGTCGCTCTTTTTGACAGATGCGGTTCACTGGAAGGAAAACCTGCAAAAAAAAATGAAAAATAGAAAACGGAAAAACAGAAAGATGTGCGGATTTGAAGTGTGATTCACGTCAGGTTCACCAAATGTAACTTCATATTAAATCTATCTAATAAGATCTGCAACTAGAACGAACAATTTTTAATCCTAATCTAAATCAAAACTAATCTAAAATCAAACAATAAAGAACGAATATGAAAACATGATAAAAACTAAACAAACTAAATTGATCTCACCGAATATGCATTCATTCCTTCGAATTATCTCCATTGCTCTTCTCCATTTTTCCTTTTTAGTATTCTTGCCCTCAAATTTCTGTGTTTGATGCAAGCATAACCGTGTTGAATGTCTAAGCAAAATATCGAAGATTGTTTCTTCTAAAAAATGTATAATGATTTTGGGAGAGGAGGAATAATGATAATGATAGGCCATTTTATAGATTTTGTGTTTTCGAACGATCGGCTCAGATTGAAAGAGAGATTGATGGACGAGATTGATGAATGTCATGCGATGTGATTTATGTCTCAGATAGAACATGAGTTATAACACGAGTTAAAACATGAGTTTAGGAAAGACTAAAGATAGAGACTAAGTTAGAACGTGAGTTAGAACATGAGTTCAGGATCTTAATCTCCAAAAATAGAAGAAATAGACTTTGTATGCTAAAGCCAAAGTTAGAACTTGAAGACTAATGCATTTGAATGCAAACATGAGTTAATTAATTAAATAAAGATATTTAATCAATAAACGCATACATGCATATGAGTTAGAACTAGTTAATCGACTAGTTGTGATGGAGAGTCTTCCTGTAGAGATGATTAGCAGTTGAATTCAAAGATAACTGAAGAACTAAAAATAGATCTCGAGTCAGAAAGTGAGTGGACGATTAGATAACTGATTGATAGAGGAACGTGACATAAATGAATTAAATTTGAATTAAATGTTAACTTAATTCAACATTCGAGAATAGAAGATTTAATTAAATAAATAAAGATAATTTATTTAATTTGACTTTCGAAAAGGGTAGAATTGAATAATTAAATAATAAATATTTAATTATAGTTGAAAAGGGGGTTAACTGAATAATTAAATAAAGATATTTAATTATAGTTGAAAAGTATGATAAAGGGGGTAATTAAATAATAAATTATTTAATTGATAGAGGATTTAATAAGTTAGCAACATAATTAAATAAATATGATTTATTTAATTAATCAAGTTGAATAAAGATTAATAATGACTTAATGAATTAATTAAAAAGGGGTATTTAATTAATAGAGGAAATATGTGTTAGAAAGGGTAATTAAATAATTGACATTATTTAATCATGACCATGGACTATAGAAAATTATGTCGAATGTGTACTCGCAGGCCTAGACCAATTTTAGGTATCTACAATAATCAGTCTGAAAACTCAACTTTAAGAGAGTAAAAAAATTGAATATGTGATCAAAAAGGAGTTAGAAGCCAAAGAGAAGATTTGTCAAGGTTTAGAGGTAGAAATTGTGAGTTTAAGGAAGAAGATAGAAAGGTATGACAGCAACAAGTTGGAAGATCTTTTTGGCAACTCAAAAACTCATAATTTTCAAAAGGAAGAAGTTGGTGTTAATGCAAATGGTTCATCAATAATAAAAAACAAAATATTCACAAGTTCAACTCTAGCAAGAAGGAGTGCATCATTCAGGTTTCACTCTTACTTTTATGGTTATTGTTTCTATTATAACCATTATGGTCACAAAGCTAATGATTGTAAGATTATCCTTAGAAGAAGATCTAACTTTATTGGTAGATCTACTTTCATGGTGTTAAGCAATTTAAGGTGCCACAATTGCAATAAATTTGGTCACATAGCCAAGTATTGTAGACCTAGTCTTGATGAACAAAAGAAAAGGGGTAATGATCATTCCATGAAGAAGATGAATCTTACAAACCTTGATAAAAAGGAGGATAAAACAAAATTGCAAGAAATAAAGAAAGACTTGTTTGTAAGGGGTACTCTCAAGTTGAGGGTATTTACTTTGAAGAGACCTTTGCACCTATGGCAAGGATAAAATCCATAAGGATATTCTTAGCATTCTCAATTTACAAGAACTTTAAGGTATACAAAATGGATGTGAAATCAACTTTTCTCAATGGAAATCTTGAAGAAGAGGTCTATATGGAACAACCTAAAGGGTTTCAATTTGAAGGAGGACATCATTATGTTTATAGACAGAAACATTCCTTGTATGGTTTGAAGAAAGCACCTAGAGCATGGTATCTAGGTTGTACAAGTACTTGCGTGATTAAGGATTCACTAAAGTGGAGTAGATAGCAACTTATATTGTAAAAAAAAAGGTGAGGAATTGTTAGTTTTTGTGATCTATGTTGATGATATCATTTTTGGTAGTAGTGATGATGATATGAGTAAAAATTTCCCTAATCTCATGAAATCTAAATTTGAGATGTCTATTCTTGGAGAGTTGTCCTTCTTTCTTGGATTGTAGGTTTTACATCTTGATAAAGGCATCTTTATCTCCCAAACTAAGTATGAAAAGGATATGCTTAAGAGGTTTGAAATGGATGAATACAAATCAGCAAACACTCCCATGATAACAGGTTGTAAGTTAATCAAGGTTGATGACTCACCTAATACAAATCAAACTATGTATAGGTCTATGATAGGTAGTTAATTTTATTTGACAGCTTCTAGACCTGAAAACATGTAAGAAATGTGTATGGTAGCAAGGTTCCAATCATCTCCTAAAGTATCACATGTGAATACAGTGAAAAGGATCTTTAGATATCTCAAAGGCATACTTGACTATGGTTTATGGTATCCTAGAACTAATGATTTCACTTTTCTTGCATATACTGATGTTGATTTGGCAGGGTGCATTGATGATAGGAAGAGTACTAGTGGTGAAGCATTCTTCTTGGGTGGAAGGTTGGTGTCTTGGCATAGCAAGAAATAGGATTCAGTTTCCTTATCAACAATAGAGGCATAATATATTGTTGCTTCTTCTTATTGTACACAAGTTCTTTGGATGATTCAAACCCTTCAAGCCATCAAGGTAGATATTCCTACACCTGTATCCATTTTGTGTCCTAACAATAGTGAAAGAAACATCTCCAAGAACCCTATTATGCACTCAAGATCTAATCACATTGCAATCAAATACCATTTCTTGAGAGAGAAAAGTGTTGGAAAATGAGGTTATTTTGGATTATGTTGCTACAAATGATCAGGTGGTAGATATATTTACCAAACCTTTATCCAAGGATGTGTTTGAAAAGTTGAGGGAAATATTAGGTGTTCTTTCTCTTTCCACTCTTCACTAGATTGGTTTTTTTCAGCATGGTTTCAAGGGGAGCCTATATCTTTGTTTTATACCACTGAACCTTGAATATTTGTTTCAAATTTGGTTGTAGTTCTTGATTGCTTCAAGATTTTATTGTAAATTTTCTTATTTTTGTACTGCTATCAATAACTTTCAAGTGTTGACATAATGATACTCCTTTGTTTGGACAGTGATAATGTGTTTTTGATTCAAGAGTTAGTGGCAGTCCCTGTTTGATATTTGCAATGATAGTGTAGTATGGATCTTAGATAATGATATGATGCTAAGACAGTGGTATTTATTCTACTTCTCTCAAGTACCATGACCAATACCATGTTTGTTCTTAACAGTCTTTCATGTTTTGTAGTTGTGGCTTTGTCCAAATACAGTGCTTTCCATGTATGTTATCTTAGTCACAGTTTGCAAGTTAACTCAATCACAATTTTCCAATGCTCTCAATCACAGAGGATTTGCAGATCTAAGTCACTATTTGATCATGATATTCATTGGTTTTTAGACTATTTGTTCTTGTACAATGATGTTTTCCTTGAGAGAATCTTGTTGCAGGGGTATGGTAAAATTGCAAGTATAATGACAATAATATGCATTTAGTCCCATTGTGTAGCCAAGATGAAAGTTCTTGATTTTCAATGGAGGTATACCTATTTTGCAGGGAGAATCTGTAGTCCTTTGTCTTTGATGTCAAAGGGGGAGTGATAGAACTTCAAGCAATTCGATTTTCCATCAATGAAAAAGGGGGAGTTTGTTGATTGGTTTGTCATTGATGTCAATTATTTGATTTGTCGTTGATGTCAATTGTTTTATTTTTCATTAGTGTCAAAGGTACTTGTTCATTCCTTTCATGGTGTTGATGAAAAAGTTATATTTGTCCTTTGATGACATCTTTATGACAGAGTTGCTTCATTACAATGTGATTGTTGATCATTCAGAGATATATTGAGATGGTATTCAATGGAAGAGTTTGGCATAAAATCACATGTTTGATAAAGTCAGAGACATGGGTAGAGATATGGTCAAATTTTGTATCCCTGAAGAATCATTGACATTGAGCCTCAATAGGTTGCAAAGTGATCACTATCAAAGAGTGTTTTTGACCTCTCTTTGTGTCCTTATGAGGATTAGGGTCATATTTTGTTTATTACCAAGTTCCACAAGATTGACATTGTTTCCATCTCTTATTATCAATGTCAAAAGACTTATTGAGGGCAAAAGAAAATGGTGGTAATCTCAGTTTAGGGTTTTGGTTGTTGCAATTTATATACCTTTTAATCTAAAACCCTAAGAGCGTTGAAGACCTAGGGTTTATGTATTATGAAGGCCTTCAATGTAGAGTTTCCTTTATGTTATATTCACTTGTTGAATTGTTATATTTAGTGAAAAGTCACTTAAGTGACAACTTGAGGGTTTAAGTTCATTGAGCAACCATCCCCTACTCGTAGGTATAATTGGCTTGACAGGTTAAAGACATATATGTTACCGCCCAAAGTAAAATCGATGGTCAGTATTTAATTGATGGATTGGTGGGTTTTAAAGATCAAAGGTCCTATTTTAAACTTGGAGAATAGTCACTTCATTAAGTCTTCATATTGATGGGCATATGAGTCATCAACCTTATTTTAGTTACACATAGTTTTGTAACTGTATTGAGACAACTATGGTATATGTTTCTAAGTTAGTGCATTGAGTTGATTTTGATTGAGGTATGGGATTTGTGAGAGTTTTTTGAAGACTATGATACCATGTTTATGTTCATAAAATACACGAGGGATACTTGTATAATAGAATAAAAGGCTTATATGGTGTCTTTGTTTGACAATATTCATGAAAAGTATTTTCTTTGCATAGACAAGTGTGATATGGATGAGATCATAGGTGACAGGAGTTTGAATTGAAGAAAGAAAAATGTGTAAATTTACATAACAGTGCTCTGAGTGTGCAAATGTCCATGTGACTGAAGTCTAATGTTGTCTAGGTTGATTATCATAATAGGGACATGGTTGTGTAAAATTATTTTTGTGTCATCTATTTGTCTTTTCAGAGAAGGTTATAGTCAAAGTGTGTATAGAGGTTGAGGGTTCTTTGTTCATATATATATTGGTTTAAACCTTGTTTATGTTTGTTGAGATAAGGGGTTTCTTATGAAGAGATTATTATAAATGTATGTAAGGAGGGATAAGTATTAATTATTTGTATGTGAAACAAGGGATATTAATGATTTCAAGCATATTGTAAACATAGTAGTACTCTATAAATTTTTCCTTCATTCCTCATTGGATTTGGTGCTCCTATTTTCATAACGAGTTGGTGCTCCTAGAAGTATTATATTCAATGAGAGTTTTGTCAGTGAGACCTAATGGTGAATAAATTGTGAGGATTGGATTGGTTCTTCAAGCCCAACCAACACTCACATAGTGGTTTTTCCCTTTCTAGGGTTTTCCACTTATAAAACTTATGTCATGGTGATTCTCATGTGTTTTCATTGAAGTTTGTTGCAAATATGAAGGTGTTCTCATTGATGTCAATAGGCATGTCCACTAGCTGGTGTTGTCAGTGATATATAGGAGATTTTTGCAAGTATGAAGGTGTTGTCATTAGTATGTTGAGGAAGGTTGTTGCATATTGAAGATGTCGAGGATATTGAGAAATTTGTGAAAAAGGGAAAAATAGGTTGTTGTAGGATTGTGCATGTATAGTTGAGATGTTGAGCAAGTGTTGTGATTACATAGAGCTATCTTTATGTTGTAGTGTGGAGATTTTTTGGAATACCGTAAAGTGTCAAAATGGTGTCTCTGATACTTGGTTTCTAAGTGCTTTTGAGAAAATTTGATAAACAAAGAAAATAATGTTGCACAAATGTTTAGAATGTGCTTCGGTATTGTGCTCCGCATTTATTTTGTGTTGATGCTATGCTTGTGAAATTATAATATGTTTCTCAAGGTTGTTAGAGGTTGCTATATTCAAATTTTGGGTTTCTAGATCGATGTATAGAGTGAGATATTTTCACCAGTGTGTGAATTAGTTTTTTAGTGTTCTTTTCTATAGTCTAGGACAAATGTACTTGCTTTGAATTTCTTCACATTATGGTTTCAGGTTGTTCAGATCTGGTACATTTCTTTTGATGTTTGTATCTTTCAAAATTCAATGTTTCACTTGATTTGGTGCAATACAATGTGAGTTCCATTTTTCAGTATATGTATAAGGTTTACCAGTTAGCATGAGTTGAATTATTTCTATGTTGCGATTTTGGATGAAGCATTTGATGAATCTCAAGTGATTCATGGATTTCTCTAGATCTTGTTCAAGTGAATTTTTTTTTTGGAAGTTTTGGATTGAATTAAGGAAGCATGTACTTAATGTTTCATTGTGTTTGCATGGGTAACGGTCAACCTAGTGTTAACACTATATACGAAGCTTTTGAAATTGTGTTGAGGTGTGTTTGGATCTATTTGGGTCCTAATTAAGGATTTATGTAGGTCGCCTTCATTCCTATCTGTTGTAGGAATATTTTTTGTGTCAACCTAGTTTTAATTTGTAAATGTAATAGATAGTTTTCGACCTTGGAGAAGGTTTTCAAGGTTGTGTTTGATATAAATAAGTGTAATGATGTTGTGAGATGCAAGAGAGAAGAAAGATAGACGTGATATCAATCTGAGTGATGTGAATTTGAACAGAGTAGTGTGAATTTCAAGTGTAGGGCTTCCTAAGGCAGTAAGTTGATGGTGTCCTCAATCTTTCAAGCAAGACTACAAGAGAAAATATGAGAAATTATGGTGGAATCCTATTGCATTGAGATAGTGTTGTATGTGTAACATTTCTCTTCTATCTTCTTGTTATTCTTTCTGTGGTAGTGAGCCCTAGTTGTGAGCCTTTTTGGATAGTTTGTCATATTTTGGTAGTAAGCCTTTTGTACCAATTTTTCAATTACTTATATTGTGAGCTAATCCTCATCGTGGTTTTTCCCTCATTGGATTTTCCACGTAAATTTGGTGTTCTCATGTGCTTGGTGTTGTTATTTCAATTTTTGTTATTTGCATTTCATGTTCATATATCATAACAGAATAAGGGTTTAATGAATGCATATAGATCTAATTACTATTGAGGGATTTTTTGGTTTAATTTGGTACAACTAATTCACCCCCCTCTTAGTTGTCTTGTCTATTCAAAAATTGGTATTAGAGCAAGGCTCCTCATAAAAGAGCTTAACCTCTTGAGGTTGATCCGAGATGGTACCAAAGATTGATTTCCCTAAATTTGATGGCATAGATATGCATTCTAGAAGATAAAGATGGAAGGATATCTGACATCTTATGGGTATGAGATTGAAAGGAAATAAAGACTCAATATGTTGCACCTCCAAATGGTCCAAGTACAACTATCGAGATCAAGGCACATGAGGTAAATGGTAAAGCAAGATTTATACTTTTGAATAGTCTTTCAAATATTAAATTAGTAAAATTTATGAGTTTGAAGACTACTAAAGATGTTTGGGACAAGCTTGAAAGCATTTATGAAGGAGATCCAAAGGTCAAACAAGAAAAAATGTAGAATCTGAAGGAGCAGTTTGAGATGATGTGAATTTATGAGGATGAATCAATTAAGGTCTACATATAGAGATTTGATGAACTGGTCAGTGCTATGAGAATTCTTGGTGCGATAGTTAAAGAATCTAAAGTGGTAAAGAAAGTTATCAGATATCTTCTTGATTGTTACAGCGAAAAGGTATCTGGTATTAAGGAAATTATGTATTTTGATAATTATTCTAGTGATTATTTTATTGGTACACTAATTGCATTTGAAATGAGAAAACTTGGTTTGAAGAATGGTACAAAAGTAGAGACTGCTTTCAAGGCTAATAAATTAGAGAAGGTCAAAGATTCAGATGGAGAAGATCTTGATGTTGCAGAAACTAATTTTGTAAGAAGAATGAAGAAGGGATCTAGTAAGTATAAAGGTAAACTACCTTTCAAATGTTTCAACTATGGTGAAATAGGTCATTATGCTTCAAGATGTCTAAAGAGAGCTATAAACAATAGAAGTAAGGAGAACAAAGGAAAAATTATTAAAAGGGCTTACTATGTTAGAGAAGATGTCGGTATTTCTGATGATGAATGCTTGTTCTTAGCTTTAACATATGACTCTACTTCTACTAACTCTAAAAGTTAAGTGAAGGATAGTGTTCCACAAAAGAAAGATAAGGTTGAAGGTACTCAAGTTTCTACTTTTCATGCTACACAAGATAAGAAATATTGGGTTGTAGACTATGGTTTCTCTAATTACATGATCGAAGATAAAAGTAAGTTTTTTAAACTTGAAAAATATGATGGAGGATTAGTTAAATTTGGAGATGATTCAGGAGCTGATATTTATGGAATAGGTTCAATCAATTTTGATGGCAAGCATAATACTGAAAAATGTTTACTATGTTAAAGGCTTAAAACATAATCTCTTGAGTGTTGGACAAATGTGTAGAAAAGGGCATAATCTTGTGTTTAAGGATGAAAAATGTGAGATCGGGAAAGGGTTTGGAACAATGATTGCTATTGAGAAAGAAAACTAAAGGAAACATCTATTAGCTTAAGGGTATTGATGGACATTGCTTTATGTCTCAAATTAGTGATAGTTGGTTATTACACCAGAGGATGTGTCACATGAATTTTGATAACTTAGTAAGAATCAATTCAGCTCATGCAGTGAGAGACCTACCAAGAATCACAAAACCTATCAATTTTGTTTGCAAGGAATACCAATTTGGAAAATAGATAAGGATTAGTTTCAAAGGAAAGGAACAATCTACTACTGGACTATTGGAACTAATACATACATATATTTTTTGTCCTACAAGGGTGAGAAGTATTCAAGGTGACAGTTATTTCATGCTTTTTATTGATGATTACTCTAGAATGACATGGCTTACTTTTCTTAGAGAGAATCTGAAGCATTAAATAGATTTAAAGCATTTAAAGCTATGATTGAGAATGAAATGGATTTGAAAACCAAATGTTTGAGATTTGACAGAGGAAGATAATTCACCTCCAATGAGTTTAACATGTTTTGTGAAGTTCATGGAATAAAGAGGCATTTATATGCTCCTAGAAATCCTTAGCATAATGAAGTTGTTGAAAGAAAAAATAGGACTTTTCAAGAAGCTTCTAGGACTATGATGAAAGAAGCTAATCTACCAGAAGTCTACTAGAGATAAGCAATTCATATTGTTGTTTACATACTCAATAGAGTTCAAGCAAAAGCTAACAACACAAAGACTCCCTATGTGTTATGGTATGGAAGGATTCCTACTGTCAAGTACTTTAGAGTACTTGGAAGAAAATTCTATATCAAAAGAGATGAAGAGAGCTTAAGAAAGTTTGATGCAAGGTTCGATGAAGTTATCTTCCTTGGATATTCTAATAAAAGAAAATGTTACAAATGTTACAATAAGAGGCTAAGAAAGATTGTTGAAAGTGAAAATGTGAAGGTTGATAAAGATTTGCAGAATTCAATTGTTGTAGATGGATATGTGTCAGATGAGCCTATCTATGAAGAAAAGGCTGAAGAAAAAGTACAAAATGAAGAGGAAGAAGCTTTGGAAAAGATCCCTAAGACCCCTAAGTATGTACAAAATAATCATTTCGAAGAACAGATCATTGGAGACAAAATGAAATGAGTATTGACAAGAAGAAGAGTTATTGAAGCTGAGGTAAATCTATGTTTTCTCTCTAAAATTGAGCCTAAAACAATGAGTGATGCATGCAAAGATGAAAATTGGTTGAAGGCAATGGAAGAAGAACTCATATAGATTGAGAATAATCAGACTTGGGAATTAGTTCTTAGACTAGCAAACAAGAACATAATTGGAAATAAGTGGGTATTTAGAAACAAACTGAATGAGAATGAAGAAGTGGTAAGAAATAAAAGAAGACTTGTGTATAAAGGTTACTCACAAGTGGAAGGAATAGATTTTAAGGAAACATTTTCTCTGGTGGCTAGGATGGAAGCAATCAGAATGTTTTTGGCATTTTCAGCACATAAATATTTCAAATTTTATCAAATGGATGTGAAATCTACTTTCTTGAATGGTGAGCTAGAAGAAGAAGTTTACATGGAACAATTGGAGGGATTTCAGTTATCAGATCAATTGGATATGGTTTGCAGACTAAAGAAGGAATTACATGGATTGAAGTAAGCTCCCAGAGCTTGGTATGCAAGGTTGGACAGGTATTTGATACAACAAGGATTTAATAAGGGCACCGCAGATAGTAATCTTTATTTCAAAATTGAGGAAGACAAATTACTGATGATAGTTGTGTATATGGATGACATTATCTTTGGAAGAAATGATTCTATGTGTAAGAAGTTTGCAGAGGAAATGCAGAAAGAGTTTGAAATTTCAATTTTTGGGGAGATGAATTTCTTCCTTGTGCTTCAAATCAATTAGACAAATAAAGGAATTTTCATTTCACAGTCTAAGTATGTTAAAGAGATGTTGAAGAAGTTTAGAATAGATGACTCCAAATCAGTATGTACTCCTATGGTGACTAGTTGAAAATTAAGCAAGGATGATGAATCACCTAAGGCTAATCAGAGAAAGTATAGATCTATGATTGGTGGACTAATATATCTAACTACTACTAGACCAAATATCATGCATGCAATTATGGCTAGATTTAAAAAAGATCCTAAAGAAACACATGTTGTAGTTGTGAAGAGGATATTCAAATACTTAAAAGGCACTCCAGATTATGGCTTATGGTATCCTAAGGATATTGATTTCACATTAAGTGCTTATATAGATGTAGATTGGGCTGGTTGTGTTGATGATAGAAAAAGTATAAGTGGTGGTGCATTATTTCTTGTATGCAAATTAGTGGCATGGCTAAGTAAGAAGCAAGATTTGGTTTCTTTATCCACTATAGAAGTTGAGTATATTTCTGCAACATCTTGTTGCACACAAGTGTTGTGGATGAGACAAACATTGAAGGATATACAAGTAGTGTATGATGAGCCTATTTCTATCTTTTGTGATAATACAAGTACAATTAATATTTCAAAGAATCCAATGATGCACTCAAAAACAAAGCATATATCTATCAGGTGTCACCTTCTGAGAGAGAAGGTTACGAAGAATGAGGTGAAGCTTGAATATGTACCTACAAAGGATCAGATTGTTGGCATATTTACCAAGGCTCTTCCTAAGGATAATTTTGATTATCTTTGGGAGAAGTTGGGGGTTATTTCCCCTCCTTTCTTGAACTAGATGCATATTGAGATGCATCATTCTAGTGGATTTGTCGATCTATCTCTTTTCTAGATTGGCGTTGGTGGCTACCTCTCAAGGGGAGTAGATAGTGTCATTGTTATAGTAAGAAATGTTGTCATTATGGAAGATCACTAATTTTGTTGGGTTGTACTCCTAAGGGGGGGTATTCAGAGCTAGTATATTGGTTCAATGTCAAAGGGGGAGAACAATGCAAATTACTTTATCCTTTGCCATTGATGTCAAAGGGGGATAAAGTATCATGTGAAAGAGTCATAAATAAACGGGGAGAGAAAATCATGTGAGAAGTGTAAGGTTATCAAAGGAAAGAGAATCATGTTGTAAGAGGGAGAGAGTGTTCAGGAATTTTTTACAGTTTGTCTTGTCCTTGATGGTTTTTTACAACTTGTGTTGCTATTAATGACAAAGGGGGAGATTGTTGCAAATATGAAGGTGTTGTCATTGATGTCAACAGGTATGTCCACTGGTTGGTGTTTTCAGTGGTATGGGGGATATTGTTGCAAGTATGAAGGTGTTGTCATTAGTATGTTGAGGAAGGTTTTTGCATATTGAAGATGTCGAGGATATTGAGAAAATTGTGAAAAGGGAAAAATAGATTATTGCAGGATTATGCATGTATAGTTGAGATGTTGAGGAAGTGTTGTGATTACATGGAGCTATCTTTAGGTTGCAGTGTCTAGAGATTTGTTTGAATAGTGTAAAGTGTTGAAATGGTGTCTTTGATACTTGGTTTCCAAGTGCCTTTGAGAAAATTTGATAAATAGAGAAAAGAGTGTTGTGCAGATGATCAAAATGTGTGTTGGTATTGTGCTCCATGTTTCT
Organism: Sequoiadendron giganteum; assembly: GCA_007115665.2. NCBI lineage: Eukaryota > Viridiplantae > Streptophyta > Pinopsida > Cupressales > Cupressaceae > Sequoiadendron > Sequoiadendron giganteum. The sequence continues at coordinate 340,941,717 of CM021108.1, forward strand.
TCTATGTTGATGCTAAGCTTGTAAAATTCTAATATGTTGTTCAAGTTTGTTAGAGGTTGCTATATTCAGAACTTGGGTCTCTAGATTGTTGTACAAAGTGAGATATTTTCACTAGTGTGTGAATCAATTTTTTAGTGTCATTTTCTATAGTCTAGGAGAAATGTATTTGCTCCACATTTCTTTGTATTATGGTTTCAGGTTGTGCAGATCTAAGGAAATTGCTTTTCATTTTTCGTATATTTCAAAATCTAAGGTTTCACTTGATTTGGTGCAATACACGTGAGTTCCATTTTTCAGTATATGTATAAGGTTTACTAGTTGTCCTAAGTTGAAGTATTTCTATGTTGCAATTTTGGATGAAGTATTTGATCAATCTCAAGTGGTTCATGGATTGTTCTAGATCTTGTTTAAGTGAATTTTGTTGTCTAGAAGTTTCAGATTGAATTAAGGAAACGTGTACTTAATGTTTCATTGTGTTTGCAAGGGTAATGGCCGACCTGGTGTTAAAACTATATACGAAGCTTGTAAAAGTGTTTTGAGGTGTGTTTGGATCTATTTGGGTCCTAATTAAGGATTTATGTAGGTCGCCTTCATTCCTATCCACCATGGGGTGTTGACCTAGTTTGATTTTGTAAATGTAATGGATAGTTGCCAACCTTGGAGAAGGTTTTCAAGGTTGTGGTTGATATAAATAAGTGTAATGACGTGAGATGCAAGAGAGAAGCAAGATAAATGTGAGTGATGCGAGTGATGTGAAGTTGAGTAGAGCAGTGCAAATTTCAAGTGTAGGGATTCCTAAGGTAGTGAGCTAATGGTTTCCTCAATCTTTCAAGCAAGACTGCAAGAGCGAATGTGAGAAATTATGGTGGAATCCTGTTGCATTGAAATAGTATTCTTTGTGTAACATTTCTCTTCTATCTTCGTGTTCTTTGTATGGCAGTGAGCCCTAACTATGAAACTTTTTGTCACAGTGTGTCTTATTTAGCAGTGAGCCTTTTGTAGCGATTTTGCAATTACTTATATTATGAGGTAATCCTCACCATGGTTTTTCCCTCATTGGTTTTTCCACGTAAATTTGATGTTCTCATGTGCATGGTGTTATTATTTCATTTTATGTTATTTGTATTTCATGTTCATATATCATAACAAAATAAGGGTTTAATGAATGCATACAGATCTAATTACTATTGAGGGATTTTGTGGTTTAATTTGGTACAACTGATTCACCCCCCCTCTCAGTTGTCCTGTCTATTCAACAAAGTTTGTGCTTTGCAAAAGTTGTTTAATTGCTTTGTTTTTTTGCACCACTGATTAACCCCCCCTCTTAGTGCTCTTGAGTATTCCTACAAACATAATCTTAACCCTAATTGAACTCTAATTGAACCATTTTGAATGGTAGTCCTAATTGAACCCTAATCCTAATTAAATCGTAAAGCCCAATTTTAAATAACAAGTGTTGTATAAAATATTTTTAAATTATACAATAAAGTTATGTGTAAATGTAATTCTTAATTGCATTTAAAAAAATTAATATGCTAGTTTTAAATATATTAATTTAAAATCTTGTTTTTATGTATAATAATAAATTTATTATATTTTCTTTGTATGTAATTTTGTAATTTGAAATTGATTTTATTTGCACTTATAATGAAAATCCTTTATATTAGATTGTATATTTAAGTTGCTATTTTTTACAATAAAATCTTTAATAAATCCTTAAATTTATAATATTTAATTTTCTATTTTTCTAATTTTAAATACATTAATTTAGAATTTTTAAAAAGAACAATTACTTTTCATTACTTTATAATTTATTTATATTTTATTATTAAAAAACCATTTTACAATGACATCAAAGAATATTTTTCTTTTTAAAGGTTTTTTTAGTATTTTTAAATTTGAAAACTTACTTTTATATGCAATAGTAAATTTAGGAAAGTTCTTTCATACTTAATTTTCTAAATTTAAGAAACTTATTTTTATGTTTAATAATTTAACATTATTTTTTAATATATTGATTATTTTGAGTGGAAAAGATTACTTAAATAAATCTATATAAAAAACCTCAAAGATATCTTTTTTTTTAAAAGATCTTGATTTTAAGAAAAAATTAAGTCTATTAATTTAGAAACTTACTTTTATATGAAATAGTAGATTTATAATATTTCTTTTATACTTGATTTTATAAATTTTAGAAACTATATTCTTGTGTAAAAGAGTTTTAACTTTTTGAGAACTCAATCTTTATCATTTTAATAAACTAGCACTTTCACCAAAGGGGGTGCAAGGGTTACACCAATAGAAAAATATAGTGAAGTAAGCATGGGATTGAAGTGCAGTTTAATACTTGTACAATATTATTTGTATACTTGTACAACAATCAAAGCTTAAATCTATCAGTAATATATAGAGAACACCTTTGGCATGTTTTGCATACTCCCGTATATATACAATATTGTTTGAATCTTTGTATGTGTAAACTAAGATGGCATAATCCACTAAATATACAAGTACAAATTTGTATCATGAGTTGGTGGATATAGATCATGATATTTTTTTGAAGCAAGATGTAAGTATTTGCCCCCAGTTTGTAGCAATGTAATGGGTGGATGCATGAGTAAATGAATAGATGAATGGATATTTTAGGCATGCAAAGGAGGGCAGGGATTATGTTGTGATAAGATAACCAATTTGGATTGAGGATGGTCATTAATGACCCATGTCAAGATATTTACCATAAACAAGTGTAAAGTGTACACTAAACTTTGACCAAGATCAAGATGATTTGGAATATGGGTGGCAATGGGTGAACATGGATTTGATAGATGGTTCATGGATGAATAGATTTGTTATGGATTAGGTGGATGGAGTGTTGGATTTATTATGGATTGGATGAGATACTTCTACCTAATTTGGTGCATGTAGATGTTCAATTGTACACATCACACCTATTTTCTAGGTTTTCATCATGGTACTTGCCTAAAGTGCCACCATTAGTGGTTTTCAGTAGAGGATGATTTTTTCTTGAATTATCTTTTTTCCTTTGTAACTATGGGAGTCAACCACATCTAGATGCATACATCGTGATAGAGAGCCATTAGAGTCCTTGTGATAAAGAATTGTTATCAACACACGGTTAATGTGAGAGTTGGATATCATGGATGTCAAAGTTGATGGTGGAGTACATTGAGAGATATAAAATGTAGACTGATTGTTTGACAGTTTGGAATCTTTGTTTTTCCAAACTTGGGAGGATTTGTAATGGTGGGTGGATATGGAGATTCAATTGGGATAAAATAATTCATATATCTTGTAGGTCATTCTTGAAGCTTTCTTGTGCACTGCTAGACTTTTTTTGATGGATGACTTTCCCTTCTTTCTTTTTCCCCATAGTTTCTTTGACTAATGGAGGTTGATAGGGATGATTTTGTTTTGTATTTTTTGGTATCCATTTGAATTTTATTTATCCATTTTGCTTCACTATTGATTTTACCTCAATCATTTGTTTATTTCTTTGATATGCCTTCTTCGCATGTGGTTGGGCACAATTTGTGGATGGGATGATGCATGGATGATGATTAATGATATGTATAGTTGTAGCATTGGTAGCGGTTTTATCATAAGGACTCTTCATTTTCCCTATGTTGGTGTTTGCACTAGATAAAGTTCCTTCTAGTGTTGTAGAGTTATCACTGTCATGGTTGGATTCCTTAATTTCTATAAAACCAAGACCTTGCGCAAGATTGGTGATTTTTTTTATGACATGAAGATATTACATTTTTGTAAGGATCCTTTCCATGGTTACTATGAAATTCCATTGATTCCTCTTTGCTTTGATCTATCACTAGGAATTTAAGAGTAGAAGACTCTTTCTCATTGATAATGATGGTTAGGTGGAGGAGTAGGTGATATATAGATATAATCATCATTTGTGACATCTTGTATGGATTGGACAATGTCCATTAGATCATGGTAGTATTTTGGAGATACGGTTTCTTGATCTTGATTTTGCATGGTGTTGTCTTCAATATGCTTTAGTTCATGTTCTTGACATGGATCAATTTGAAAGGATGGATTTTTTGAAGTGGATTTTGAAATGACCATTGCTAGACTTTGGCGAAAGATGTTCATCATACTTTGGAATAAATTCTTTAGATTTTTCCTTCAACTTTTGGTTGAGAAGTGACTCTTGATGTATGTTTATTTGATCCTTTGATGAGATAGAATCATCTTCATTGTGATAATTGGTAAATGGATCTTCATCATTGGTAGTTGTTTTAGAAGTATATGAATTTTGAGCATCCACCTACATGCAGTAAATTTTATGTTTAAATATACAATTACTAATTTGTATTATGTAAAGATGGTAATAAAAATAAAACAATGTAGTTCTATGCATAACAATATTTGCAACAACTTTAAGTGTGCTATGGGGAACTTACAGTGTGTTTGTATTACATACGTGGATATTGAAAACTGAAAGTTCTCCAGTCATTTCAACTATGTTGATTTTCTGTATTTGGTGATTCTATGTGTTGGAATTGGACGATCTGGCATATTATTTTTGTTCTTTTTTTTGTTATAATATCCTACACAATCAAAGAACAGGTTAGGCAACCCAATTTGTTAATGCAATGATGGCTTTATGAAAAATGTAAAACTTGAAAAAAAGGGTGAAAGATTATGTTTTGGAAGGAAAAAAATATCAGTAGCTAGATTGAAGCAACCGTTGCAAGAGTATACGAATGTGGAACATCCACTTGCATGTGATTACAAATGTGGTGTAAGTATAGAAATAGTAAAATGCATTATATGAATATGGTAAGGAGAAAATTAAACAAATACAATGTATTGAGAGAGTGGTGTGTTTATGTATGTGTACATGTAGTCATCATAATGAGAGGAGATGTAGTCAGAGCTCTCTTTTTTTTCTCATAATTGTGTATGGATTATTCTTCATTCTTGAGTGTCGATCAAAGGAAAACGGTGGATATATCTTAAGTCTATGTATTGATTTAACTCTAGATATAGTTGTAAAAGTCAATCCCTATCTTTCTTTTTGACCTATATCAATTGTTTCTCTTTCGATTGTTAATCCTTGGGATTTATGTATTGTAATTTCCCATGCAATGCATAGTGGTAACTTCCTGTGAGCACCTAGAGATATAGGTGCTATCGGAATAGTTGTTGGAGCGTGTATGTTCTAAGGTGGGCCATTGTAAGTATTAAATTTCACTACTACATATAATGGAAAATCGAGTGGTTCAAAGCTTTATGTGTATACAATATCTAAGACCTCTCCAAGAGAACCATTGACAAGGCCTACCTGAATCCATAGGTTTGTAGTTAGCATGATGCATTGGCCTCTACGTAGCAGGATTTCATGGGGAATTTGTTCAACGTCAATGTCAATTTTGATTTTGTGTTTGTTTTTACTGTAGTACTGAGTGTAATAGGAAGATTTAACATATGTACAATTTTTTTGTTGTTTTTTCCAACTAAATCATTGGTCGGAAATAGGTGCATAGCTTGGTCAAAAGACTGTTTTTCATGTTTTGATAGCATTGTGTTTGTGTGATTCATTAGTAGCTCCCAACCTTGTTCGGTTGGTTCTGCATTACGAATGTTTTGTAGAGTTCTTCGAAAGTCAATTTGAGCCTAAGTGTCCCCATGTTGTCAGAACATTTTTTCTAGTGCGATAATAATAGTGAATTGTTCCCTTAGGGCTTTTGCATTTCGGTGGGATTCATATATAGGTTTTTCCATAACAGGGGGTAGCTGTGCAAAGTCACCTACAAGAATGATAGATGTTCCATCGAAGCTCAAGTTTTTTTGATGGGGGAAAGCCTCACATAGTCTAGTATCAATTTTCAAGAGTAATTTTGGGCCTATAAAGCTCATCTCATCAATTAGGAGGTATTTTATGTGTCTCATGTTTTGTTGAAACACTGCAACTGATTGACCCTTCAATGGTTGCATTTCCTTGACTGGAATCTTTAGGGTTGAATGTATAGTCGAGGCATGTATGTTAAATGTTGTAATTCTTGTAGGAGCAACTACAAGGAGTGGGCTATGTTGTTGCAGTACTAAACTGGAAAGGGAGTGTTTAATGCAATGAATAAGATAGGATTTCCCTATTCTCGGTGTGCCTTGTATGATCGTGTGCAAGGTTTTATCGAATGCACAAGCACTGCAATGGTCCAAAACAAGTGTAAGAGCGAGTTGTTGTTTGGAAGAGAGTGGATATGGGAGGTCGTTAAGCCCAAATGGTAATTGTCCGTCATGTTGGTACACCTTGTTTGTGCTTATGAAATGCTTTGTAGTTTCATGTAAAGCTTGAGGTATTGTACGATCATTCCACTTGTTGCAATTTTCAAAGTCACATCTTCCAAGCATATCAAGGGAATTAAGATTTCCACGAGTACCAAGACCCAATTGTGATAAGAATTCCCATTCATTCAACTGTACTTTATTTCCTATATTTATTTCATTCTCTACTTCCTCTGCCTCTTCTTGATTGACCTCTTCATCAGTTACATGCTCAATATGCCACACATAATATTTAAGTATATTCATTTCCTTCCAATTTGCAACAATTTCCTCTTTATCAATACTGATGTATGTGACAATGTTACGAAATTTCTTGTAAAGAAGTAGTTTTCTCCAAAAAAATGTCTCAAAATGTTCTGAATCCTCCTTTGGAATAGCACTAAATTGGGGGAACACATTGATAATTTCTTTTTATTTCATTTCTTTCCACTTGCAGCCTTTGTGACTTGATGAAAATGAGAATGATCATGTAGATTCAAGTAGTGCTATTGTATCCATTTGAGGAGGAAATTGTGTGTACAATTGGAGATAACTAAGTTGCAATGTGTTTTCATTTGGGTTTGTCCTAATTTGATTGAAAACTTTTGCGCAACATTAAGTGCCATAAATGTACGATTTCAAACAACGAGGGGAAACTTTTTCAAAATGTGGCACATTTCTTGTGCACCTATATCATGGTTAGCAATAATCTCATACATGAATTTTATGTATGTTAGAGTTTTGTCTTCTGATGCTTGATTTCTACAGATGTGTGTTAACATATCAATACAACTTTTAGATTTTATTTCTACCTTCGCAACATATTTTCCAATGTACTTTAACACAAGTGTTTTTGAAAGCATAGGCTGATAATCCATATTGGCTCTCCATATGGAAAATATTTATGGACTATGTATATTCAACTTATCATCATTATGTGCAGGGTTCAAATGTTTTTTTCCCATTTGCATCACTGCACAAGGAAGAGGTAGCACATTCTAGCCAAGGCGCCTTATACTGACACTCCATGTTGGTGCCTTTCTTGTGAAGGCGGGTTGATTTTGAACATTTGATGTGTCTCTGGACACGGTTGAGTAACTCTTCATAGTCAGTAAGTGTATTTATAATGAATATTTTGAGTGTTGTTAGTAAGCATGGATCGTCTTGCAAAGATCGATGGTGTGTGTTGTTATTGTCTTATAGATTACAAGGATTCTAGACACTAACATATTTGTCAAAGAATGATTTAGCTATGTCTACATTTGTATGATTTCTCCAATCAAATTTGTCCATATTTGGTGCCCCTTAAAGCCAAAGGAACCCATGTACATGTGCAGACCCTCGATGTTGCCACTCATATCTATACCAATAGTCTATTGCATAGAAGAGCTTCTCTAAGACCTCTTCACGGAATATTTTGAATCATTGATGCAAGTATAAGGATGTGGTATGTGGGTTAGTAACAATGTTATCTATGCAATCCTTATTGTTTTCTATTGTTGGCATTGCTCCCTTTGAAAATAGTTGGTGTAAATTAGGCCATTTAGTATCTGCAACACTTAAGGTGAAGAATAATGTGGGGGATCTTATTTGGTTGACCATGTTCGACAACTCACTATGACACTTATTCCAATATTCTTGCGTGCATCTAAGGGAGGATCCACAATGCATAAACTATTTGGCTAATTTAGTTTCAAGAAACTGTTGTATGTGGCGACAAAGACTTTCAATGGTGGTTGGTATGTAGTCCTCAGAATTTTTCTTGACAAAAATAGAGGCAACAACTTGGCTTCGGTGGTGCATCAACAAGTTTAAGAAAAACTATATAAACCTTGGATGGCTTCCAAATCTATTATCATGAAACCTCATTAGGTGCATCACATATTCATGCATTTCAACTTGTCTATAGCGAGGTTGCAAATGTAGTGCACTACCCTTTGGAAAGAGTGAAGGAAAATCCATGTCTAAAAGGCCCTCTATATTATATTCATTAACTGGCGAGGACTCAAGTGTTTTGCAATCAATAATGGTGTCATCTTGATCTCTAATTTGCAATTTTACTTTGATGATATCTATTTCATGGCATTTATTTGGTAATCTAGCCATAAATGATGAGGACAAAGTGAAATCATTGTCTGGTAGGTCCAGGTAAAATGTTGATGCATTGTTTGGTGCAACCATATTTTCATTGGTATCAATAATGTTATGAAGCATATTGGAAATGTTTTTATTTGTATCAAGGATCTCTTCAAGTGATGCAAAATCCACCTCGACGTCTTTGTAGTATGGGTCATACGTGATTTTATATTTTAATGCAGCCCACACACGATGCCTACTTACATAGCAGTCATGATGGTCACCTTTTGTATTGGTTCTTCGAACCACTAGCACATCCAAGGTTGCAATTTTATGTGGTAGGTATTTTTCTATGGTTTTGATATCTTTTGGGAAACAAATTGTGTGCCCACTATATTTGTATTGGCCTCCACGAGCATGAGTTACTTGTATTATCAGATTAACTCGTGCTATAAGCATTTATTTGACTTGTGTGAGTTTTTCTAGCTCGTAAGGTTGTCCTCATGGGCCCATAGAGCTAGACGATGAGAAATGATGTCTACCTTTCTCACGAAAGAATCTAAAACAAACTGGACCACTTTGTGTTGAGTTGGTGTGTATTCCTAGGTAGCATTCATGGAAAATTGTGCAAGTTGGAAAGTTTGATAGTTTATCTAATCTTGAGTGAAATTGTTTAGAATCTTCTATAAAGTTTGTGTCGATTCGCGATAGGCTTGTGTCTTGATTTTGAAGATTATGCATTATTTGGTGTGAAAACTTTGACAAACCTCGGTCATAAGGGTGTTCAGTTTGGGATGTTGTACATTCATATGGTTTGATGTTGTGTTGGTTTGATTGAATGGAGGTTGGTGTGCTAGATTGTATTTTTTGTTTTTCTATATGTTGTATATGATAATGAATGCTTATTTCTTCTTTATGTTGAATATAATAGTCATGACTTCTTTTATGAGATTGTATGCTTTTAGGGTTAGAGCTCACCATTTGTAAAGGAAATAGGAACTACCATTATCAAATGTATAATTACAAAAACATATAGAATTAAATAAGATAAACTTGTGTGGGGAAGAACTATCCATTGTATTGAACGAGTAATTGAATCATTCTAGTTTTGATAATTATTTGAGATATGATTAGTACGCTATATACACAAGAAATTTGATGGAAGTGATCGATCACATTATTTTCATAATAACAACATATTCAATACACATGTGACTTTGAAATTATATGTATGCAATAAAAAGTATACAAAGTATACTATATAAGATGTTACAAAACTGTATACATTACATTGACGATTGTATCGAATGAGTTCTTCAATCATTCTAATTTTGATATTATTTGAGATATGATTAGTATGCTATATACATAATTAATTTGATGGAAGAGATCAGTCACATTATTTTCATAATAACAATATATTCAATGCACATGTGACTTTTAAATTCCATGTATGCAATAAAAAGTATAGAAAGTATACTATATAAGATGCTAGAAAAATGTATATACATTACATAAGCAATCGAACTAACCTAAACACTAGCAATATGACACATATCAATGATTCCACCCAACATGAGAAAATTTTATGTGGAAAAATCTAGCTCGTCAACCTTTGTGATTATTGATTTTACCCATCCTTCAACACCAATTGAATCATATAAATTTGTGATTGTGAAGATAAATTGCTTGAATAACACTCCCTTGGTTATGGTCTTAACTTCAATTTCTTTTCCAGGATTGAATTGCAGCATGTATAAATCATCTACAGATATTCCAAGAAGTTTGGTGGTTGGTTCTTCAATAGCAACAACCCATAATATTCATGTATCTGCTAGCTTTACTTGAAGTATGTATCTTTAGGCACATTTAGCAATTATAGCTTTGCGCTTTGAACAATACCATATTTGATCATCATTTTGGACAACTTTTTTTTTACATTGTTTTCCATCTAACTCAAGGGGACAAGATGGATAGCAAAATGAATTAGTTTTTATGAATTACAATGTTGCTTTTATAGTGCATTGGGCAATTCGTTTAACATTGGTATTTTTCTCTTTAATATTAGCAATTGTTTTTCTCATAAGCACGAGAGGTGCATCCAAAGGTTGTATATTTGATGGAGTAAAATCTGTCCCATTCTTTTCAAACCATGATTTGAGTTGTTTTGCCTCTATGCTTGGGTTTATAAATAGGTGGGTGTTTTCCAAAGTGCTTATGACCTTACCATTATACTCTATGACATGGCCATTTTTTATTGCAAGTACAATAACATGATTTGAGTGATACATATCTTGAAGTTGTTTACCTTCCTTTTCAGTAGTTGAACCCCATAAAGTAATATTAATGGTAAATGAAGAGATATCTATCAACTTGATGCTCCTTTGAAGAACTTCAGTCCCATCCCTCCTCCTTATGGTTGAGCTTGGGTCCACACATATGACTATCTCAATAAAATTCACAAGGATATTATTGTTTAGTTTTCAAAATGTCCTTGAATGGCATGAAAGAGAACTGATGTTTGGGAATTGCAAGTTCGTCTTCAGAGAGAGAAATTTTGGAATCTTCCACTAAACAAATTTCAAGTTGGCTATTTAGTTTGTTGTACAACCTATTAGTTGACTTAATAGTCCCACCAAATATTTTATATACTTCTCCAACATGAACTTTCATGTAATGAAGGTTTGCAACTTCATTAAAGTAAGTTACACGTATTTCAGTGCACTCACAATCAATAATATCAAATGAAAAGACTTGCCCTTATCCCTTATGTGTGTTGTTGAAGTGGTGCATTTGTTTTTTCATGGTAACACAACCCTTTATAAGCCACCTGGTTTGGAATGGATTCAAATTTTTAATAGGAATAATATTTGAGGGAAGGTTTTTCTTTCGAAGAGATTAACATAATCCAAAAAGTGCCTTGTGAGGAGGTGGCATTTTTACCCTAACACAGTCATTCATGCTTGTAGATGGAGTAGTTGAGCTCATAGCATTTACTTGTTGGGCTTGTTCTTCAAATAGGTAGGTGGGATGACCAATAATATCTTGTTGCAAACATGTGATTTCTAATTCAAAGATGACAATCCACCTATAAAGTTGCAATGAGTAAATATTTTGAGTAGGAACAAATGTGACATAATGGGTTAAAAATGCTAAGCTATAAGCTGTTATTTGGAATTTTGTAGAAGAGCATGGAAATATGGTTGCTCACCTTGAATTGCAAAGAACAAGGAAATTGTATCCTATGAGTTTAAGAATAGATCCCTTCTAGAGTTCTTTAGAAGCTATGTACAGGTTGTACTTTTTTGGAAGTGTATCCTTCTACTTGTGTACCCCATTTGATAGCTCCACTCTATATCGAGCAGCTTGTTCAGGGCCATGGCCAAATAGTGCAATGTCTAATGCTTGTAGATGGGCTTGCAAGTCTAGGTTTCTGTCATTGATCATCTTGATTGCATTCTTGGTCAAAGAATACATTTTTATCTGAGGTGGTTGTGTTATTATAACACTGTCATCCAAGATTGTAGATGTGGCATGTACTTGCTAGGATTTTTCTTCAAACAGGTAGGCGGGTTGCCCAATGATATCATATTGCAAACATGTGATTTCGAGTTTGGATATGAAAATCCACCTATAATTGTATAATGAATAAGTATTATGAATAGGATGAAATGTGATGTAATGGGTTCAAGAATGCTAATCTGTAAGTTGTGATTTAGAATTTTGTAGAAAAGAATTCAAATATGGTGGCTCACCTTAAATTGCAAATAAAAGGGAAACTGAATTTGACGAGTTTAAGTACAGATCCCTTCTAGAGCTCTTCAGAATCTATGTAGTGGTTGTATTGTTTTGGAAGTGTAGCCTTCCACTAATGTACCCCATCAGAGAGTTGTACTATATAGTGATTGGTTGGTTCGGGGCCATAGCCAAACATTTAAATATATAATGCTTGTAGATGGGGTTGCAAGTATAGATTTCCAACATTGATCAACTTAATTGCATTCTCAGTCAAAGAATACATTGTAATGAGAGATCAAACTAGTCATTTCAAAAAATAAATTGCAAGTGGCAACTATTACTTGCTACAATTGATGCATAAATTCATACTTTGTGAAGTAGACAATGAATATGTTGTATAGACAAAAAAATGTAGCTTTCTAAGTTGATAGTAAATGAAAGACACAATCTAGCTGATTGAGACCATGCAAGCACTAGTTGAAATTAAAGTGTTTAGAAAATTTAGATAGTGTAACAATAAATTTGGAAGAATACCTATAAATGTGGTTGTGAATAGTTTTGTATATCAAAATAGTGGTCATTTGAAGTTACCTTGTTGCATTTGTAAGAGCAAAAAAGAGAAAACTACTAAATTAGGAAACGTAACTATAATTTAGGCTAGTTGTATTAAGTAAATGAACTGTACAATTTGAGCCTATATTGGAGAGCATAAAATTTCATGGAGTCTAAATAAATAATGAACCCAACATAAAGATTGAGACACTTTGTAAACCATCTTTGTACCTATAAGGAAAATATATGGTGTTTTTTTTTTTGTGAAACTTCATTATGAGAAGACGTGTTGTATGTTGTACACGTTTATTTTGTATGTTAATTTAATATACTCTAATGTAGTGTATTTTAAAACATGGAACTTTGTTTAAGCTAATATTGTTAGTGGAGAGGGTTTGGGTTTGAGGAAGAGATTAATATATTATCGTTCTACTAAGAAGACAAATTGTAAGGAATGTAGGTACAACAAAGAGACAATACTTAAAGGAGACATATAACATTATCTAATCCAAGATGTTTTTTTTGTTGGAAATGTAACATGTGGGTCAAGTAAAGAGATCAAGAGCAAAATGAAAAGGAAAGAATAAAGCTCCAATATTATAACAATAGCACGTAGTATATGTATATATTTATGAAGCAACAACGTATTACATGGTACTATAGTAGGTGACGTAATGTATTTTTTGATGCAGGGAAAAGTGCCTTGTTCATAGTATATTTGACCTTACATTTCTTGTAGGGATTTACAAAATAGCCAACTATGCATAAGTTGGTAAAAGTCATAGTTATATGGTTAAATCACACACTATATACACATTTATTGACAGAAAGTGTATTAGACGTCATTCAAGTAATTCTGAAATGCTTGTTTTATGTGTAACGACCCGCCACGCAACCCTAGAGGAAGTTGCAATTAACTACTCAAATGAACTAATTTTATTTTTTTTGTTTAAGTAAAATTAATATGTAAGTTCACTACACATTGCAACAACCTCTAAGGTTACGATACTGAGGTTACTTATTAACCCATAGAAAACATTAAAGATTTGAAACCACAACATTTAATTACTTAAGAAATTAATAACACAAACATCCCAAACAAGATAAATTCATCAAAGAAAATAAGATACCATAAGATCCCAAAGTACAATAAGGTTACAACTCTCATTCCCCGAATGAGGTAAATCCAATAAACATTATTACAAATTACAACTTCCACCTCGATAACAAAGAGGGGTAATAAATTACAAGATTAACTGAAATGAATAAAAGCATAAAGAAAACTGGATCCCACAAGCTCTCCAATTGGAAACCTCGTCAACACGAACAAGAAGGAAGCCCAATAGAGTAAGGTGCATGCCACCCAACCAAGTGGAACCCAAAGGCCCACCCCCCGTGCTAGGAGACAATAACAAGGATTTCTAGACAAGACCAACTACCTCTAGACACAGGCTGAATCATAACTGAACCAAACTGACACAACCAATCACATGCACCACACAAGTACAACTCTAACATGGTTACCTTGCTTCCAAAAATAACAGATCGGGTATGTAAGAAAACCATACACATAAAAATCAAGTACCAACTACAAGTACACCATACATTACTGACATGGATTACATTGCTATAGTTATCACTCAAATAAACTACCTCTGAAGGTTACCTAGTTTACCTCTCACGGCTTTGGCCCCTAATGGAAGTCATTCTTCTACTTGACAACATACCAAACATAACCAATAACAACGGAAACCCAATAGCATACAAAAAGACATCACAACCACTCCAACTCTAGGAGGAAACATAAAAAGAACTCACTCCAACTCTGGAGGTAACAACGATAGCAACATCACTCCTTACAAGGAGCCACGATCACATAATCCACTCCTTCCACAGGAGGCACAAAACATCCTCGTTCGTGGAAATCGGGTAATAACATTGACATGACCTCAAACACTAACCAATGGAATTAACAAACAGTTGACCTCACAAAACGACAACCCCCATCCTCTAGGATCCTCTGGAAGACTTACAAATTAAAGACACTTAACCCTTTTCCCCAAATATGAACACAGGGAAATAATCACATAAGGCAATTGTGAGGAAATAACTAATTTTGGATATATTAAATCCACTTCCCTAATATAACTCAGTAGTTTATTGTCTTAATGAAACTAATTAAATACCCTCTTTAGACAAAGGAAGATATTTTAACCAAAATATTTAATTCCTTAATTGCCTTTAAATAGTACTAAAATAAACATTTACTTCATCATTTCAAACAGGTTGACAACATGATACGACAACCCACATATTTAAAACCCTATCTGGAAGACTTAACAACCCTTTCTAATTGATTTCCCTCAAGCGATAACAAAAGGGATAACATTTAAACAAGCAATTTAATCATAATTAATTCTACTTCGAATTTCCTAAATCCACTTCATTTAATAAAATTCAATAGATTATTGCCACAATCAAACTAATTTAATAATGTCCCTTTCAAACATAAGGAGAAATTTAAATCCAATATTTAATTCTCTAATTATCTTTAAATAAGAAATAAGCATTTACTTCTATAATTCAAAACATATCATTTAAAAAAAAATCTATTTGTCCTTTGCAAAATAAATCATTTTTAAAATCAAATAACCTCATTAATAAACCATTTACTTATCGATCCAATATTTGCCCTTTCAAATATATATAATTTTAAAAATAAAATCCATAATTAAACTATCAACACAATAATTAAACTATGTCATTATTCTAATCAATTTTAATTTTATTTATATAACTTCATATTATATATATATATATATATATATATATTATTATTATTATTATTAATACATATTAATATATATTAATATTTTGATATTATATATATAATATAAAACATATAATATATATTTTATTTTTAAAACCCTAAATAATCAACAAAAGAACCCAAGGCACGCTTCTAGGGTCGTAACACAAAGTGCCGAATCGTGTTTATATATCAACCCCCATTAATGGGGCCATTGTGTGTAAACACAATTGTCCAGCATAAAGGAGTGGCTACGAAGGGAATGGGGAGCACAGGGTGCTCCCCCCACTCACCTCCCATGGGGCGGTGAGCCCCACACCCCCACACCTGCTTTTTTAATTTTTAATTTTTTATTTTTAAATAGAAACAAATACAAGGGTTTCCAGAACCTTGTGAAATTTTTTCGCGATTCGACCGGGGAACAAAATTTTTAAAAAAAATTATGACAACAAAACCCCAATAATATATATACAATATAAATATGTATTTATATGTGTGTGTATATATATATTTGTATGAGTATATATATATATATATATATATACATATGTATATATATTTATATATTTTCAAAAGGGATTTCCAGAATTAATAGGAAAAATCATACACAAAATGACCATTTACAATTAGATTTGCAATTTTGGAGAAAGAAAGAAAAACCCAAATGGAAACAGAGGCATAAGAATTTCGATCCAAGGTTTAACATGAATTTCGTCATCAAAACATTTTGAGTTTTCCAAACAATGGTGTTGCAAACAGCATATACAAATCTATGAATTTTTCAAAAACAAAATCAATTTAATAACATGAACCTGCTTTCCAAAAGTTTGAGAAGATCCAAAAGGGTGTTGGATCGAAATCCTTATGCCTCTGTTTCCATTTGGGCGCCCTAGAAACATGCCTTGGGTTCTTTGGTTGATTATTTCGGGTTTTTAAAAATAAAATATATATTATATGTTTTATATTATATATATATAATATCAAAATATTAATATGTAATAATAATAATAATATATATATATTATTATTAATATTTTAATATATTAATATATATTAATATTTTGATATTATATATATATAATATAAAACATATAATATATATTTTATTTTTAAAAACCTGAAATAATCAACAAAAGAACCCAAGGCACGTTTCTAGGGTCGTGCGCCCGCCACAAAGGTCGGTCGACTGTGTTTATACACAGTCAACCCCCATTAATGGGGGCGATTGTGTGTAAACACAATTGTCCGAGCATAAAGGAGTGGCTACGAAGGGAATGGGGAGCATGCTGGGCACGGCTCCCTTCCCCCCCCCACTTGCCTCCCATGGGGGCGCGGTGGGGGGTGAGCCCCCAGTGACCCCCACACTATTTTTTTTATTTTTTAATTTTTTAATTTTTATTTTTAAATAAAAATAAATACAAGGGTTTCTAGAACCTTGCGGAATTTTTTCGCGATTCGACCGGGGAACAAAATTTTAAAAAAAAATTATGACAGCAAAACCCCAATAATATATATACAATATAAATATGTATTTATATGTGTGTGTATATATATATTTGTATGAGTATATATATATATATATATAGATATGTATATATATTTATATATTTTCAAAAGGGATTTCCAGAATTAATAGGAAAAAACATACACAAAATGACCATTTACAATCAGATTTGCAATTTTGGAGAAAGAAAGAAAAACCCAAATGGAAACAGAGGCATAAGAATTTCGATCCAAGGTTTAACATGAATTTCGTCATCAAAACATTTTGAGTTTTCCAAACAATGGTGTTGCAAACAGCATATACAAATCTATGAATTTTTCAAAAACAAGATCAATTTAATAACATGAACCTACTTTCCAAAAGTTTGAGAAGATCCAAAAGGGTGCAATGATTCTTCTTCAGATTTCAGCTCTTTCCAAGCAAATCATCAAAGCTTTTCCACCATTCCAATCCAAAACCCACAACCAGAAAAATTCCCCTCTTTTCTCAAATTTTCATCCTCTCTCCAATTTTTTTATCCAAAATCCCCATAATAGCCAAAAAACTGAAAAATATCCATTCCACCACCATAATCAATTTTTGAAAATAGAAAACATAAAATATCTCAAAATATCTCTTTTTTCAATTTTGCATTTAAAATTTTCCAAAAATGAAATTTAAATCCTTTTCTTTAATTTTCAATTTCAAACAATAAATTCCATAAATTTCAAAATGAATAACTTAATTTATTTCAACACTATTAATTTAATTAGTTAATAAAATAAATCTAATCCAAGATTAAATTATTTATTAATTAAATTAAATTAATTAATTAATTAATTAATTAACATTTCTAACATTATAACCAGATTCATTTAATCGACAACTTAACTACAGAGGCCATTTAATTGCCTTTTTCTAACTTGCAATTAAATGAAATCTAGGCAATTAAGACAATATTGAAATCAACAGAACCAGACAAAAATCGACAACACACTATTGACTAGGGTGATGACTTGACACGGAAAACCTAGCTACTATCTCCCAATCAAATGTCGTTGGCAATGGACACGCTCAACCTCGTGAAATCAGGTGGAGTCGATGTCCTGTACCTATTAACCTGCGAACAATAGACTATCGCACATGTATATCTGCATCATATAAAACACACTGTGAAGAGGGAATTCTTAGAATCGCAGGGCGCTTGCAAGCAAGTGGTGCAATCCTGTGCACTTCACCAATACAGTATTACCAACTGACGAATCTAACATCAATAATATAATCAAAGCATAAAACATCATAAATTCGAATATCCACTTATGCTAATCTTAAGCATGCTATAACGATAACATCAAAATAAAATACCATCACATCACAATATCTCAAAAGAGCAAAACGGAGGGGTATTACGTTATGTAGATAGAACCGCCTTGTGCATAGAACTCATTTGCTCTCATTTCACGAAGGAACGTTCAGAAGGAACCCAACTTCTCACAAGTTGAGTGGAATTCTTGTACTGTTATTTCCATTGACTGAATGCCATAGTCTTTTACACTTTGCACATTTTGAATAGTGGCCTTTGCCTGTTGTAGAAAGTCAAGGCAACTAACTGTAATGTCATTTTCAAAATCGTGTATGTGGCTTGTAGAAGCGCCATTCCAATTGATCGATGGTGTTGAGTTGGTTGACAAAATAGGGGAACTGGAGCTACTCGGGATGTCAATAATCTCATTGGGTTGATAACTTGATGTGAATTGTCCATACATGAGTGAACTAGAATATTTTGAATTATTTTACTTTAAAAATAAATACCTCTAACCTTCAAATATAAACTTTACTCCAATGCAAATATAATTCTACTTTAAAAAGGGGTTATATGAATAGATATATTGCTAATTTAACAACTCTTAATAGATTATTTGTCTAAGATTTTCCTATTAAATTCCAACAATTTGATTAAATTTAAATCTAAGAAATTTTAATTATACAATTCTTAAATAAAAACTAACTTTACTAACTAATAACTAAATTGGATTTATTTAAAATTTACCGCTCCTTTGAAATATATTGTTTTAACTTTACTAACTAATAACTAAAGTGGATTTTATGATAATAGTTTTATATAAAAATGTAATAAATAATCCATGTCATACAAAACTAATACAAAGCTACAAAATTGACCTAAAATCTTAAGCAAGAATATATTTAAATTTCCTATTTTATGTGCATCCAAATAAATGAAATATACACATCAAATTTTTTTAATCATTTTTCGAAATATTAAATACATTTATTCCTCTGCATTTAATTTATAAAATTAATTTATATTACCTAATTATCATTAGTAGTAGTTTTTTTATTAACCACTACTACTCCAAGGAAAAAGGTATTTAGAAATCATAGTTTTAATAAATTTACCAACCTTAAAAAACCTTTATCACCTACACATTATTTGTTGGGTTCGATGAAGCCCAGATATTCCTTCTAATTATAACGGCAGTATTTCTCACACTCAAAATGGATGCCTTTTGTAACTGAATTCTTTTTGGCATGTATTTGCAAATTTAGAAGTTGACCGTTTTGGTGGATTTTTCCATTTTGGAGATGGGACTGATTTATAAAAGTTGTTGTTGTTTGAATACGTTATTGTATTCAGAATTAATAAAAAGAGATAATCCCTGTTGAAAGTGGGCGTAGCCATTATTGGGCAAACCACTATAAATCTTGTGTTCTTCTTCTGTGTTATTTAGATATTTTTAATTTTGTTCTTATTTTCTACAATTTCTTCTTTCATTTTGCTTCTGCAATTTTATCAACAATTGGTATCAGAGCCTGGTGGAGAAGCTCGATGCTAGAAATCGATAAAGAATTTCCAAAGCCATGGACGATGCAGACAAATGGAAGATTGAAAATTTTGTAGGTCAGACCTTCAGTCTGTGGAAGGTACAAATGGAGTCGTTGCTCATCAAGCAAGATCTCTCAAATGTATTGGCTGGAAAAGCCAAAGGACAAGGTTCTTTATCAGACGAAGATTGGGAGAAACTGGATAAGAAAGCAAGAGCAACCATTTTTATTTCGTTGTCTAGCAATGTTTTATTTAATGTTTCAGATGAGAAGACAATGCAGGAGTTGTGGGATAAACTCTCTTCAATGTATGAGATGGCGTCGACTTCAAACAAGGTACTCATTATGAAAAAGTTATATAATTTGAAAATGTGAGAAGGTGGGATTATGTCGAATCATTTAGAAGAATTCAATACCTTAGTCACCCAATTAATTTTTATTGGTATTAATTTAGATGATGAAATCAAGGAATTTTAT
This sequence comes from Sequoiadendron giganteum, assembly GCA_007115665.2. Taxonomy (NCBI): domain Eukaryota; kingdom Viridiplantae; phylum Streptophyta; class Pinopsida; order Cupressales; family Cupressaceae; genus Sequoiadendron; species Sequoiadendron giganteum. The sequence goes on from CM021108.1 coordinate 340,962,005, forward strand.
TATTGTGTTCCTTACCGAATAGCTGGGAAGGAGTGGTGATGGCAGTTAGCACTTTGGTGGCTGCCAAAAGTAAATTAAAATTTGATGATGGTGCAACCACACTTCTCAGTGAAGACATGAGGAGGAAAAATCAAGAGCCCTCATCCGGTGATCCCTTGACTATTGTAAGTACTGACAATAGAGGAAGGGGTCAAGATAAAGGAAGAAATAACAACAGAGGAAGATCGAAGTCTAGGGGTAGAAACGATGATTGTTGGTTTTGTGGCAAACCGAATCACATAAAAAAGAACTGTTGGAACTATAAAAAGGCACAAGAAAAGGTGGTCAACAACGAAGCCAACACAACATACCAAGAATATGTAGGAGTTCTTATTTTAACCGAAGAAGAAATTCCAACTAATGTTTGGGTGCTTGATTCAGGTTCATCATTTCATGTCACTCTGTGCAAAGAGTATTTCAAAAATCTACAAATTGGTGACGTCGGTAAGGTTTTTCTTGGTAACAATGAATCTTGTGGCATTGTTGGAAAAGGGGATATTTCATTAAAATTGAAAAATGGTTATACTTGGTTGTTACATGATGTTAGATGTGTTCCCCAGCTTAAACAAAATGTAATCTCGGCTGGACAACTGGGTTCTCAAGGTTGTGAGATTAGTTTTGAATCAAATAGATGCAAGGCTAAAAAGGGGGCCTTGGTAATTGCAAGGGGTAGAAAATTAGGCACCTTGTATGTTATAGAGAGTCATGTTGAAGTGGGAGTTGTTCATCTTACTTTAGATTCATCATTGTGGACTACCAAGTAAAGGTCTTTGGATCAATTAGATGTTGAAACTGATTCTATTATTAATAATTTTCTTAGTATGTTTGACAGTGATAGTTTTGGGGATCAGTTAGATGATGGTGAGCAGGTTGATTCCATAGAACCTGGGGCAGATGAAATTAATGGCGATGAGAGTGACAATTTGAAGGTGATCGAAGATGAGACCATTTGTAATGGTGATCAAAGTGAAAGTTTGGAATCAAATTGTAATGGTGTTGGTAGCGAAACTTGTACATTTGGAAATATGTCGACCAATATGGAAGATGGACCAGCTAAATCTATGAACATTGTTGTCAAATTTGGCAGTGAATTTGGTCGAATTGCTCAAATTGTTGTGTTCTTGATTTTCTTCTTTTTAATTTTTATTTACCTTTTAGCAACAAAGAGCTATGATATTCAAGCATTAGTCACCGCCACTGGCATAAGGTACATGACTGCAAAATTGGAAGCAGAGCATTGGAAGGTTGAATTAGAAGATGTTGATACTGGAATGTATGAAGGGGTGGATGAGCAGTTTGATAAGGTGCTTAAGACTAATCGAAGATCCCCTGGTGCTACTAAGAGAGGCAGGCCTAGGGATAGGCCTATGGAGTTTTCAAAGTAATTATAGGATTGGAAATGCATGGATATCTCTGAGTAGCTCTCTCAAGCAATATTTGGTCTTCAAGTGGGAGATTGTTGGGTTTGATGAAGCCCAAATATTCCTTCTAATTATAACGGTAGTATCTCTCACACTCGAAACAGATTCCTTTTGTAACTAACTTCTTTTTGGCATGTATTTGTAAATTTAGAAGTTGACCGTTTTGGTGGATTTTTCCATTTTGGAGATGAGACCGATTTATAAAAGTTGTTGTAGTTTGAATATTTTATTGTATTCAGAATTAATAAAAAGAGATAATCCTTGTTGAAAGTGGATGTGGCCATTATTGGGTGAATCATTATAAATCTTGTGTTCGTGTTCTGTGTTATTTAGATCTTTTAAATTTTGTTCTTATTTTTTGCAATTTCTTCTTTCATTTTGCTTCTGGAATTTTATCAACATTATTGAGCGTAGCTAATGATTTCCCATACTTTGAATTTGTGCAATTATTTTTATATTTTTACCATGTATAATAAAACAAATGAAGCTATATACAAATAGAATTGCTTAATACAAATATAATATTACTGTATTATTGTTTTTATCATCTTTTTTACTTAATTTAAATTGTTATATGATTTATTCATTTGAATTTTTTATTATAATTTATTTTTACTATATAAAATAAATATTATATATTAGCTATGCTAATATATACTTAATTACATAAGGTGAAGGATTTCGTAATGTTAAAAACTAAATGTGCTCATTGTTATATGATTTATTCATTTAAAAAATTAATGATTGAACTCTAATATCAATTTGTTGAAATTTTTTGTGTGTTTTGTTCAAGACTACTGCTCTGTTTTAAACTAGTCCCCTATTTTATTAAAACTTCTTCTAAAGATAGACTATTATTTAGAATGTAAAAGCACAAAAGAATACATACACTGAAAATTTTATTCTATATTAACAATTAAATTTTTTACACAATACTAACCCTATGCTTAATGCAAACCATTATAATTGTATACGAAATATATGCATTTCCAATATCTATTTAAAAAATTCTTTGTATCTAGACAGTTCTAAGTAATAACAATCTGATAAATATATTATAGAGTACTTTGTATTATAAAACGCTCTTCTATATTTGATATTTATTTTGAATGCATCTATACAAAAGAAGCCGTGAGGGGCAACATATCTTTTCTAATGTTATTCAAGAGTTATTAATGAAAAATTGTAATCAATAGCCATTAAGAAAAAATGATAGGAAACTAAGCATATTTTTGATAATATATACTTAATTACGTAAGGTGAAGGATGTCGTAATGTTAAAACCTAATCTGTCGTAATTTTCATTTTAATAAACATACTCTAAATCACTCGTCCAGACCTTATTTTCAAGTTGCAGCGAGGAAGAGTTTGGAGGACGAAAACCAATAGCGGTGGGGAAAGCAGCCAAAGAAACGACAGAAAATAGTCGAGAAAATGGCGAAAAATGGATGGCTTATGTTTGCATTCCACATTATAACAAACTATAAATTGAAGAGTTTCCATTTCTAGCGGATGTAAGTTAATTAAATTTAAATTGATACGTGTAACTAAATTAGAAAAACGTGTGTGAATATTTCTCCCTTTGGTTTTCCAATTGTCAGCCATTACACAAAAGGTAGTCAACGTGTTAACAGTTTACATATCGATATAGCAAAAAAAAATTTAACCCTAGAGCCCATTATGGGTTTTGGTGAGGAGGCAACTACCCGGGACAATACAAAAATGCTTCCTTGGATTTAGAAACTCCTGAAAATGGAAGCAAGAGACACAAGGAGGAAGACCCACAAGAAGTTAATGATAATGGAGATGGCCCATTTAAGAAACAGAGGACGAAGAAGCCTGATGGATCCCAACAAAATGGTGCAGAGAAGTATACGTGGAAGAGGCCAGACTTGATGGCATGGATGCTAGAAGTCCCATCACACTGCCTTAAACTACTCTCTATTTGAGGACGGATAGGAATTTGTTAGAAAGAAAAGAAAAATTGTCGTTAGAATACATATGGGTGATCCCACAATAGTGGTTTACAGTTTTTGGTCAAACTGGACACTAAAATTATTATTTTTAACTAAATATTCACATTCGGGCACCTATAGCGGCTAAACCGTGAGGAATTTGAAGATGATGCAAACTAGAGTCTCCTCACATTTTGTCTATAGATTCTAAAAATATTTTTTTCAAAAATTTTGGAATCAGATTGCACTTCTTTTTCCATCTCCCACGAAAACTAGTTTTTTTCAGAAAATAACATTTTTAAAAAGTGACGCACACCGTATAACGCATAACTTTTTTTCCATGAAGGATAAAATTCTAATTCTTTCGAATTTAGATTTGTAACTCCGATATCTAGTGCTTCCACTTGGTTAGATAGTTTTTTATTGAATATTTTTTCTTTAATCAATTTTTGAAGTCAAACCAATTACAATTCAAACATAGCGCAACCGTATAATGCGTAACTTTTTTTGTATATATCGAAATTCAATTTATTGTTTTGTTGGATCAAGGACTTCAATATCTGGTGCACTCATATTTTTCAAAAAATAAATTGATAATCTACTGTTTCTCCACATGTGCAGAACAGAGACCTTCATTTCCAATGAAAAATCTATGTTTAATAAAACTAAAAAAACAAATACATAATAAAACCAAAACATATTGAAATTATATTCGTTGGATAGCTCGTTCTGAGGACTATCTTATTCTAGTTGGGTTTGTGAAGTCTCCACCATTTTCATGTTCAAACCGAGCTCTGAAGTGAAAAAAATTAGGTTTTTTTGGTGTTTCAGGGGGAGAATGAGGGATAAGGGGGGTTCGAGCGAACCACCCTTCCTAATGCATTTTTTTTGGTTTTTTGACGGGAAAGATCAAAATAGGTTCGCTCGAACTAGTAGGTTTGTATGAATCCCCAAAATCACATTTTTTGCCTTGGGATCATTTTTTGTGAGTTTTCCTTCCTCACTGGAATTGTAAACCACTATAGTGACTTCACCCATATCATAGTCCTCGACTTACCTACTTTCTTGTGGTTAATTTTTTAACTTTATAAGATTTTGAGCTTGTTGGTTTTGTCCAGGCGTTTATTGGGTAAAATGTGGACATACGGATTGCATATACTCGAGTGATAAAGCATACTAAAAATATGGTTTTGTGATTTGGTTGATGTAATAGTCGGAACAGTAGTCTGGCTGGGAGAAATTTCAGTCACACCAATAATGGAGGTCAGCGCTGGCATGGGCGGAGGAACTCATAATAGGAACGAGCTTGTTATGATTCACCATGAAGTAGAAGTTGGTGTGGGCGATTTTTTTCCTCAATTGCATTATTTTGATTTATTTTTTCCTTATTTTAAGCACTTATTATCATTAAGAAATTTGACCAAATGGTGCCTAGAGTGGCATTACTGGAATTGACTTCACAGATCAAGATTTGATGTTGAAAAGTGTTAAATTTGTGTACTTATTTTATCTGCTAAATCTATATAAAGCATCTCCTTTCGTCTGCCTAAGTGGCATGCTATTGGAATTGTTGTAGGAATGTAGAAATAAAGAATTTTTTTTATCAAATTCAAAATTCTCAGTAAAAAGCAAGGAAACGATCACAAATACATTACAGGAATTATATATACAGATTCAAATACATTGCAAGAATTGCTGATAAACAATCAAAAATGTGTGCAAGAGAGTACCGTGGATTGTAAGAGTTCCTTTTGCTATTATGCCCTATGCCTTTTCGCCTCAAAATGCTCCAAGTAGTCACTGTGCTTAATATTTTATTTAAAAGCTGTTGTTTTTAATATTCACTTGGTTCATTCTTTTTTGTAGAGGCACTGGGCAATGATATGCATTTATCTCTATGAATGCATTTAGCAGCAACATTAAATGGGGTAGAAGCAATTTGATGAGCAGAAGGGACATCTAAACATAGTTGGAGTTAGATATTTCATCTCAGTAAATCCATTTGAACAGGTGTAGAATTGATTTTTTACCCGAGTAAATGGATGTGACATGTTGAAACATGTTGATCCAAGTGAGATGCTGATAGAAAGTTCTTGTTCATCTCAGTAAATCCATTTGAATAGCTATAGAATTGATTTTTTACCCAAATAAATGGATGTGACATGCTGATCCAAGTGAGATGTTGATAGAAAGTTCTTGAGACAGTTCTTGAGACATTCACTACCACTGCATTTAATGCACCAGTTTGCCATTTAAATTTGTATTTCCCTGAAACAGTTAGTTGTTTCATCATAGCTTTGGCAGTATGATGGCGTGAGACAGGTTTCAGGTTGAAACCTCACACCATACATAGCCTATCGGCTAAAAATATCTACCATTAAAATTTTAGACATAAATCTATATGTCATTTAAAGAACACTTATAGCTGCAATAGTAATTATTTAAAAACTCTATTATTGTGTAGAAGAGTTTGAACTTTTTGCGAACCCAATCTTTATCATTTTAATAAAAAATATCTACCACTAAAATTCTAGACATAAAACTATGTCATTTAAAGAACACTTATATTGATAGTAATTATTTAGGTACTTTCCATAAATTCATTATTTAGTTTTGTAAAATAAAAAGAACAATTGCTTTTCATTACTTTATAATTTAATTTTGATTTCATTATTAAAAGACCATTTTACAATGACATCAAAGAATGTTTTCCCTTTTTAGAGATTTTTCAATATATTTTCATTTTAAAACTTACTTTTATATGCAATAGTAAATTTATGAAAGTTCTTTCAAAAAAATTACTTAAATAAATCTATATAAAGAACGTCATCTATTAATTTAAAAAGTTACTTTTATATAAAATAGTAAATTTACAATATTTCTTTTATACTTGATTTTATAAATTTTAGAAACTATCTTTTTGTGTAAAAGAGTTTGAACTTTTTCAAAACCCAATCTTTATCATTTTAATAAAAAACATCTATCACTAAAATTTTAGACATAAATCTATGTCATTTAAAGAACATTTATATCCATATTAATTATTTAAATACTTCCCATAAATTCGTTATTTAAAACAAACTCCAATCAATTTTATAACCATTGAAATAGTTTTTCAAAATAATCTAATTTTGTTCGGCTTAATATCTATTCCAAATTAATTAAAAAAATACATGAAAGACTACATTTAAGTTCAATAAAATAGATAAGAACTCTATTTTCAATCTGACAATTCAGAAATGAAGGACTGAATGCTAAACTGTTGTGTTCATAAACTAAAGATAGAAAATGCCCTTCGACAATAATGATAAAAAAATTATAAAAACAAAGAGATCTCTCATTTAATTTTAAAAAAAATTACTGTCAACGCAATCCATAGATCAAACACACAAAATTATTTTTCTTGGTTGTACCCAAAACAACCAGTTCATAATATCATCCGACTTTTTATTGCTTGAATACAGAGATGCAATCTAGATTTGAAGGAGTTGCTACAAAACCAAAAGAGGAATTTGGTTTTCAAATGACAAAAACACTATCCATGATTCTTTCCCTCATTTTAGAAACACCATGAAAAAAGTCTGGATCATACTTCCACGAAAATGCAATTACATCATCCAGCTTTTTCCTGCCCACTTAAGAAAATTCCATCTAGATTTGAAGAAGGTGCTACAAAACCCAGAGAGGTATTTGGTTTTCCAACAACAAAAGACCATCCATAAGTCTTTTCCTGATTTTGAAAACACCATCAAAATCTGGATTATATTTCCACGAAAATGCAGTCATTTCGTGGTGAGCACTCGCACACCTCTCCTAACCTTTCACATAAACAATGCCCAATTCAAAAATAAAACAGGCACTTCCTTACTGGGCTTCTCCATTTTCACTAAGTCTCCCTCAGCAATTGATCTGAGGGAAACGTGAAGGATTCTCTTGTGCATTCTGCGCACTGCGCGCTGCTTCAGATCTGAAACGCTCCACATGCCAGTCAGTGGAGCTTTTGTAAAATGGTGAACCCCAACTGAAACCCATTATCAGCTCCCTCCCACTTCTACACTGGTTGTATGGATTTCTTTGCCCCATTAACTCCTGAACTCAGAACCACAGCTCATTCAAATTGAACCATAATTCTAAATGTATTTATAGAAGAACTCTTCCTCAGTAGTTAACTGTAAGAGCTTTGAGCTTGTATGTGGGTGAGTGGCAGAGAAGGATGTGACAAAAAGCTTGTTCTGTGGAATTACTTTTTTAAACATGGCCGACACTATTCCTTTGCATCTAGTACTTTCCTGGTTGTTTTGGACTATTACTGGAAACATGACAGACTCTAAAGCAGGGGAATTTGAATTTTCAGTGAAGGAAAATAATCGACTTTATTCGAAGTTCTGCTGTTGTGATGAAGAATTGTTCTCTACCACTAGAGGTCACCGACAATACTAACTAAATTTATAACATTTTCCTTATGTTTAAATAAGGGTTGTAGTTCCATTGGTTCAAACTTCAGCGTAATTGATGTTCGGGCGGTTTCTTAATTATACCATTCATTTTTAAAATCACTTTGAGAGAGTATAAGTGGTATAATGATTTTTTAAGTAGTACAAACAATTTGAAGATATTTCTAGTTTGGACTGGCAAACTGAGGAGGTTGATGAAGATGTGTGGGATTATGTTAACAGGTTAGTTGAGAAATTTGATCAATGTGAGTGTCTGAAAAAAGAGGTGGAGTCCTTAATTGAATAGGAGAACATCATGTAGAATGTGAAGGCGACTACTAATCAAGTCAACCTTTCTGGCTCTATTAATAGAACCTGCAATAAAAAGAAAGATGTCAAAGGTAAATCTATTACTAAGCCTAAAGATTCTCCAGCCAAATATGATGAGAAGAGAGGCAAACCCAAGGAGGTTTCATTCGAGAAGAAGTTGGATTTCCTTAACCGTGAATGGCAGGCCATTGGTGGCCACAAACTCCTTGTTGATCTATAGCTATTGTCTACTGATCTTTTTTTTTTTTTGGTGTATATTGTTGGTTCTTTCTAGTCCTTCTTTTGTTCTTTAGTTTTGTTTTAGTCGTCCCATTTGCTTTTGTGATTTTTTGTAATGGGTTTGGGCACTTTTCTCATGCTTGTCTTAATCAAAACCAATTTGAAGATATATTTAGTTTTGTTTTTATTTAGGTATGAAAAGAAATAAAACTCTCATTTTATATTTGTTTAAGGTAATTATTTATTAATTAAAGTAGTTAACACATAATTAATTAAAGTAATTAGTTGAAGAATTGTTTGAGTAGTTGAAGGATAGTGTACATGTACTTTAACTTCTATGGTATGAATTTGTGCTCTACATGTTTGAAAATTTATGCCAATTTAGTGAATGTCAATAGTTGAGTCTTGAAAATCTACACAACATACACATAATTAAATGTTTAATTGATAAAGTTGAATGTTTGTGTGTAGTTTCAAAAATGGGAGGAATATGCTGCATGGGTGATCCCACAATGTTGATTTACAATTTCTGGGAGATTATGATTTTTGCTAAAATCATATATTTTTAGAAAATATGATTTAAGCCTTACAAAAATTCATTTGAAAGATTCCAATTTAAGAGGTTTTAATCAAACCACCTTAGATCAAACCCCCTTGGATAGAACCCCGCTAGTTTTAAACCATACCTATAATGGGGTCTCTTTTACACCTATCAAAATGCTGATAAAAAATCACTCTTGATTTATCTTTTGGGGGATCAAATGAATTCATTTAAAATTTATTTTTTGTAAGTATGCAATCCTTATTATAAGCTTCCCAAAAAGTATAATTTTAAATAAATTTAATTTTATTATTTATTTATTTTTATTTCTTGTGAATGTAGGTTTTTCACTGAAAATCAAGCTCTTTGTTTTGCACATGTGGAAAAATATTACTGCACTAGATATTGAAATCCTTGATCTAACAAAAGAAAAAAAATGAATTTTGATACATACAAAAAAGTTATGTTGTATACAGTTTGCCTATGTTTGAATTGTAATTGGTTTGACTTTGAAACTTGATTAAGGAAAAAATATTCAATAAAATGTTCATTATGAAACCAAATGAAAGAGCTAGATATCATAGTTACAAATCTAAATTCGAAAAAAATAGAATTTTATCCTTCATGAAAAAAAAGTTATGTTGTATACGGTAAGCATCACTCCTTAAAAATGTTGTTTACTGAAAAAAACTAGTTTTCGAAGGAGATGGAAAAATAAGTGCAATTTGATTCCAAAATTTTTGAAAAAAATATATTTAGAATCTATAGACAAAATGTCACAAATCACTAGTTTGCATCATCTTCAAATTCCTCACAGTTTAGCCGCTATAGGTGCCCGAAAGTGAAGATTTAGTTAGAAAAAATTAGTTCAGTGTCCAGTTTGGCAAAAAATTATAAACCAGTATTGTGCGATCACCCACATTTTAGATCATATTATGTGATTATCTCATGCTCAACCTTTATAACTACACTAGTTAAGTCTCAATTGACAATATTTTTGTTGTTGTCTACTAGATTGTTCAATACCACACCTACAATCATGATCCTTGCACCAATAATTTTGAACCTTTCATTGTGGTTTTAAACATGGGAGATGAAACCTCAAACCTATCGTTTGATTTCTTCATAGATGTGCTCACCTATACCAATCTAATCAGGGTGGTGCTAAATAGAATTAGAAGAATTTGTTATGATAGGATTTGGTAGTTGACTAGCTTCCCTCCTTCCAGCTTAGCCAAACCCTTGGATTGATTGAATAATTTGGAACAAGTTTTTAGACATGCTACATAGAATACAATTCCTATATTTGTCCTTATAAGTAAACATGATGATGCTACATTATTATAAGAGCTCATGAAATGATGATGCAATGTGTCTTCTTGATAATTACTAAATGCTCCAATAATCTAGAGCTTTGTTTTTATACAATATGTTAGTGTGGAAATTTGAATACTTCACACTTAAATAAATGAGTTATGACTAGTTGAAAATGAGTTGGTTTGGTATGGGATTAAATTTAATTTTAAAATTTAAGGATCAAAACTATAAATGTTTCAAAGCCAAATTCAAGACCACAAATGTAGGTTTGTCCCAAGACAAGGAATAGAAAAGATGAAGACCAAATCTATGTATCCTTGGGGGATAGGGATCAAGGCTTAGGTAAGATGTAAATCTTTTGAATAAAATTATCGTTTACACACTAGAATTCTACACTACACATAAAGGGTCAAATTGATTCCAAAACAAATGAGAAAAAGTGTTAGGTATGCACTCTTTATCTTAACATTTTTTACTTTGAGTTTACATTTGAGGCACAATGAATCATGCATATCAAAGTAAACAAGTAGTCAACATGAAAGTAAATGAAAAGAGCTTATAAAAATGTTATGGATATGGATGATGACCCACATCTACTCTTTGTAGTAAAGAAAGAATAAAAACTTAATATAAAATTATGTTGCTGTAATAAAGAATTATTATTTACCATTAAAGGCCACCAATATTACAAAATGTTAATTTAGGATGTTTTACTAATCTTTTTTTGATAAAATATTCTACTTATTTTTAAAATTATAAGTTAATTATATAAAACAAGACACGTGCTAAGAACTGAAATTGAATAATTTTAACTCTTCTTTTCATTATTCAATCATTCGCTTAAGTTTAGGGTAATCTTGAATCACTCACACAATGAGGTACAACACAAGGGAAAAAATACTTGTTTTTAAAAAATATATATTAAATAATACCTATACAAATTTGTAATATTGAAATATGTATACCTTGAACTTTTCTCCTTCATTTAGACTCAATCTAGAACCCACTTTTATTCTTTATGTAATGAAAATAATATAAATGTTATATTTCTACACAAAAGTTGGTAACTTATATGAAGCTCAACTAACACCAACTTCCTATATTTTAAGAATCTAAAATTGACTTACAAATAGTTATTTCCAACCTTCTTTCAAAATCATGGCTTGACATTAACCCCCAACTTTTCAATTCAAAATTTTAAATCAACTTCATTCCATTCTCTTCCTACTAGTCATTGTTATTTGACTTGAGCATGAAATATTTCAATTTATGTTCTATATATTTTTATAAAAGGAAAAACCTTGATTCATTTTCACACCCATAACAAAAGAAGAACTCGACACTTCTTACATCAAGATAGATCATTATAAAAAGATAGATCAATATGTAGTAGTGATATATAGGCATATTGTGTGGTGTATGTTGTGTTTGATCTTTTGTTCACAAGTCATTAAATCAGCCCACCTAGGAGTTTGACTAAGAAGAGTATAAACCTTTCTTAGCAAGTTCCTCAAATATGTTTGTACATATTGTCAATTCTGTTTTACAATTTTAGATACTCAAAGGTAAGGCAAACTAGTTTTTGAGTTATGAAACTTGCTAAACAAATTTCATGCACATCATAGGTCAATTTTGTACATCAAAATTTAACTAGATTTATTTCACCCTAGATTTTAAAAAAAGTTTATTTTTATGTCTATTAGAGAATTACCAAGCTAGATATGATATTTGAGAACAATTTTTGGTCATAAAGAAATAGTTTGTAGTCAAACATCATCAAACCATACCTAGAGCTAGAATTAACGCTAACCATTTATTATTTTATCAAAAGGTGTGAATGTCTAATTCTAATTTACTATCCCATCTCATAATTCTAAGCTATTAATTATATTAAACTGACACATCTAATTTAATAGTTCTTGGGATAATGAACTTGAACTAGGGTTTTATCCTTGGGGTTTATTCCTTCTCCCTTAGGATTTCCTATCTAATGTTTTTCTTACATACCTTTAATTTCATATTCAATGAGGATTTGTGTTCACCATTTATTGAGTTTCATTTTTATATTTTGATTAGGGTTTGGTTCTTCATTCTTGTATAACTATTTGATCCTTACCCTCCCATCATTTCTTGGTTTTGTTTCATTGATATAATTTTTAACATGGATTCTTATAAATATTTTTTATTATCTTCATGCATATTTCAAATATTATAAGGAGTGTTTCCTATCCTTGATAATGGTGTATCCCTATTTCATATTGATGATGCTTCATGTTCCATGAGTGATTTTTTTGCATGTTTTTAGTCTTCACCTCTTTCATGGACTTTTTTTATGCTTTTATATCCATTCTAGGAAAGTTGCCTCATTTTTATAAATTATTCGTGATTATTATTTCCATATTATTGTGGTTGATGTAGTCATACCTAATAGTGATAGATTTATGGAATTAGTTTTATGTGATGAGGTTATATTTTTTCTTCACTACTCATGATCTTGTTGAGTCTCGTGATGATTTTATTTCTACATTTCATAATAACCCTCTTTATATACCATTATATGTATGTTCATTTCATGATTAATCTTGTGAGAGTGTAGGTTTAGTGATATATGTAAGCTACCTTCTTTTATGCATGATAATAGTTCATAAATTTCTCATGTACGTATTATTGATGATTTATTTTCTCATCCCATATTACATGAGAATACTATTGCTTCTAGTGAAGATTTATTCCTTGATAATTTTTATGGTATTATTTATGCATCAAAATTACATATTAATTCATTATTTCTTGCTATTAATAGTATTTTTTAGATGATAATATTTTACTAATGGGTAAATTGAGATTTAGTTTGAGTGATAAAGAATTACCATGGTTTAATTCATCTTGTATGTTTTATCATTAATTTATTGCATTTACGAATAATTTTATTGAATTTATTTTGCCATGACATCCTAAATATATTTTATATCTTTTTATGTCTCCATGTCCCATATTCTAACTATTTTCTATCTTCCTTATTAAATGTTCTAGTGGCTAATATTATTCATACTACTATAGGATCTAGGGTTTTTGTTAGTGATTGACCCAATTACTCCCCCCCTAGGAACACATGTCTATTCCATGAGGTAATAAGTTCGCCAAGTTATCATGTAGTGGTTCATCATAAATTTGTATTTAATCAACCAGTTTTAGTGTGTAATGATCTAGTGTTGCCTTCTCCACCTAAGTTGAGTAAAAATCACATAAAGGTTATGATTTGATTGATTAAATCAAGAGCACTCTAGTAAAAATATATATTTTTGATTTAATTCATTCATTTCATAATAGAGAAATATATTGTAAAGAGAACCTTATAGAAGCTCATTTTTCTATCAAGTCTTAATCAAATACAGATGGCTTGACCTTGTTTATACACAAGATACTAAGCCCTGATTTGGGATTCATGAGTTATGTATCCCTTCAATAATTCATGAGAATTTACCATTATATATTACCATCAAATTTTATGATCCATAAAAATATTGAGATTATTCCTCTAGTGCTCACCAACAAATGGATTTATATGTGAAATTACCATTGCAATATTTAATAACTACTATCTAACACTTACATATGATTGAGAATATATTCCTAAAATGTTCATATACTCATAACTGTAGTGGAAACATGAAAATAAATTATAAAAATGTGAGATAGAACACAAAGACACCAAGTTCCCTTTAGAAAGAACCCAAATCAGGTGACAACTATAGAAAGAGTGCTATAATTATCACATTCACTATCTAGGGTATCCTTATAGGTATTAATACACCTCAAGGTCTAATTGGAGATTTGACAATAGTTTTTAGAGCTCCTTCACATGTTTTATCAACCTTACAACCATAAAACCTTGACTCCTTCCACTTGCACATAAAATTACATCAGCATCTAAATGTTTCTAGTTGATTCAACCTTTGGAAATTATTTTTACATCATAGATAATGTTCTTCCACCCTCAAATAGCATTAAGAAGATTAAAAAAATGTGGCATGCATTAATTCAATGTTAAGAGCCCTTGAAATTCCACTCACTAGCCAAAGCAAGATGGGTTTACAATTTTAGATATTAATGAAAATTTGTGGCATTTATAAATTCATTAACCTGAAATCAACCATTTTCTAGTAGGTTTTGAGTGAATACCATGACATAAGTACCTTTACAAATAGTGTATTTAGATTGATTGTTAGTGTTAAGTGAGTTTTTCACTTAAGGAAAGTGGTAAATTTTCCAAATTACCTTATATACTTCATGTCAATCTTTAAAACCTACATGAAAGGACATAGACATGTTTTTGGATCACCGTTGTTACCTATCAATCCATTTTACACACTACCATACTTCATCAAATGTTAATATTGTGAAGAAACTAATCTCCTAGTCATCAGGCTTGAGATGAAATCTCCACATAACCCTCCTACTCAAGATTTAGTGAATTTATTTCAAATCATAGCTATCCCACCAAGAGGATTTTAGTACCTAAAATATTACGAAATAATTAAACATGGGAATCATTTTCCAACTTCTTGTTTTTAAATAAACTATTTTTGGAAGTTGCCCCTTTTGACCTATCAACCATGTTTCATGCTTACCATGTGATGTCTAACTCAACTGCTTGTTAAGTATAAAATCATCTTATATTATTCTTTATCTTAAAATGAAAAATTGTGTTTGGATGGCAATATCATGTATTATCTTCTTCATCAAACAAAGAGGGATAAAAAAATAATAGCTTGTCAACATTGATTATGAAGATCTTATCACCAATATGAGATTTGTGCTCCACCCTATGTTGATCATGCCATTTTTTATATTTTTCTTGAGAATCCTTAATTTCTTCTTGTGCTCAACTATTTATTTTTCTAAATTTTTCAATATTCTTTTAACCTTTTTTTGTTTCCATATCTCCTTTTTCTAGTCCTTATTTTGATTGTCCCAAATAAACAAATTTTTTTATAGGTATCTAAAATAATTAAAACAAGCTTCAAATGGAGATAAACATGTTGAAGAATGAATGGCCTTCTTATAACAGTGTATTATGTATACGATGGTATTATCTTGACCCTTGAGATACCATTAGTTGTACCTCTAAATTAGTTGTATGAATACTCAATACACTACATGTTATTGTCCATTTGTTTGGTTATGGAAAGTCATAGACCATTTGACCTTGCATCTTAGCTTAATATGATGTTTTTTAGAAGACCAAAATGTGTCCACTCATGCTTGAAGAACAAAAAAATATAACCACTCCTAATTAATATATTTTGTAATTCATTATGATGTACATCTAAGAAAAATATTCCACAACAACAAAGATATAGCCATTTCCATGATTTTCCTTTGATAACCACCTATAAAATCCATGGAGATGCTCTTTAATGATCTCTTAGGCACCAAAAAATATTGGTATATCCCAAGCATCTAAATGTTATGATTCAGGAGCATCCAGGTGCATGAGAAATCCTACACCACACAAAAGGAAATGCATTTTTTCTTTTATTTGATTTTGCTATGATTTTTTTTTGGTCTATCAGGCATAATTTCTGGGTACTTTTCACACATTTCTAGCATATTAAAAATAAAACTCTAATACCTATTGGATAGGTGACACCAAAGGCTTGATTTTCATGTAATTAAAGGCTCATAAATTAAATATTTATCCATCGAATTAGAGGGAAAATTCCAATGCCTAGGATAAAGAACACTAATTTTGGCATCCTCTAACTCCTCTTATAATTCAAAATTTTCATCATTTAATGAGGATGTGGGATGTGGACGCTAGGAGGAAAAGGTAGTGGGATGAAGTGATAAAAGACACATTTGGCAAAGAATTTAAAAATCTTGGTCAGGAATTGAATAGGGAGAATATGGTGACACCCAAGAAGGTGAAAGAAAAAAAAAATAGAACTGAGGGAAGAGAAGTAGAGGCCTGGAAGGAGAAAAGAGGAACAACAAGAAGAAAATCAGAAAATCAAGAGTTTTGAAGAAAAAAATAACCTATGAATCTTGACTGGGATGTCCAAGAGCATAGTATTAGAATTTTCTGGCTACCTATGTTTTTGTTGGTGGGTGGTTTGAAGATTATTGAAGCTGATTTGAAGTTAATTGTAAAATCTTTCCTGTAGCAATGTTTTGGATTGTTTAGTTTATTTTTTAAAGATGTTGTAGACTTTGAGTATTTGAGAATAAAATCGAAATTGT
Organism: Sequoiadendron giganteum; assembly: GCA_007115665.2. Taxonomy (NCBI): domain Eukaryota; kingdom Viridiplantae; phylum Streptophyta; class Pinopsida; order Cupressales; family Cupressaceae; genus Sequoiadendron; species Sequoiadendron giganteum. Next base: position 340,978,503 of record CM021108.1, read on the forward strand.
TTTAAATCTTGATCATTTCATGTGCTAGAAAAGCAAGGGTCTTGAGATTTCAATCCATTTCAAATTATTATTTCAAAGTTGGTTTTCTTGTTAGTGTGAGTGTGGGTTGTAACAATTAACAATCCCATAAGATTCTTGATTGTTGTACTGCATCAAATGGTATTAGAGATAGAAGATCTTGAGAGTGCAGAGTATGCACCAGGACCTGCAGGTGAAAGTGATGAAGTTGTGAGAGAGAATTGAATCTATGAGAGAATCAAGTGGGTTGTCCTCCTATAGAGATGAATATGGGTGGAAGGTGTACAAACTTCTTCCACTGGGAGTAAGTGGCTAGAATATGTCTTGGAGAGGTGCATCTTCTAGAGTCTTTGTTGGGTAGAGGATAGTTGTGTGAGTGAGATATTTATTGCGGGGAGGACCTATGATTACAGGGGGTATAGAAGGAGGCACAAAATATTTGAATGAAGTTGTGAGTTTGTTTCAAGGAGTACTTGTAACTGTAGAGGGGCTTGCAAGTCTTTGAAGATGTCTTTGGAAAAGAGGACAAGATGGGTCATAGGAAGGCCTGTGCAGATTGTACCTTTGGAAGAGTGGAAAGAAAAGAGGTTTACAAAATGGCTTATTGGAGAATTAAAGAAGATTGAGGCCAGATTGGACATGATAGAGATGGAGCAAAGAAGAGAACTCAAAGAGGCCAAAAGAAAGTGTGAACAAAGATTATGTGAAAAGGGTATTGATGGCTAATGAAAGGTTTAAAGTTGAAAAAATTGAAGAGAAGGTGGAATGTTATCCAAATGAACAAGAATATGCAATAGAATGTGAAGATGATATCCTCATGCAAGAGGATGAAGATGAAAAAGTGATTGTAGCAACATGCCTTCTTGAAGGCATGGAAGAGGAAACCAAAACAAAAATTACAACAGAGGTTGAGGAGAAAAGTGAAGCTACAGAGCAAGGCAAAGTTGAAGCAGTAGTGGAGAGGGAAGAGTTTAGTAAGATAATGTATAATATATTTTTTTTTAATGATAAAGATGAGAGTGGATTGCATGTAGATAAAGAGATTGTAACAGTTGATTTTGTTGAAGAAATGAAAGGAGAAAACAAAAGAGGAGTTTTAGTGATTAAAAGGGAAGAAGATATGAGCAGTGAAGAAGATGCAACTATGGAGATTGAGATGGCAGTGATAGAGCTTGAGGATGTTGCAACAAATAAAGAGGATAAAAATGATTTGTTGTCACATATTTTGGCAGTAGAAGAAGAGTGGTTTAGTAATCTTATCAATGGAGGAAAGAAGATAAATATTGCAGCAAAGGATGAAGAATATGATGCGGAGCAACAAATAAGGATGAGGTATATTTTTATTTTGAATTTAAAAATGATGATTATTTACCTTTTATGGAAGAGATTGTAGTTGTAGAAGATGAAGTTGTGGTTGTAGATTGGTATGTAGATGTTGCATTCTTATGTATAGAGTTTGTAGAGGATGGTGCATGTGGAATTTGGTGGTGGTGGTCAATTTGTGGTGTGTCAAATCCCATAAGAGATTGGAAGAGAGGAAAGATGAAGGAAGGAAGAGAAGAAATTTTAGAGTAGGGTGAAGAAGAAGAAACAGGTAGATAAGGAAGAAGTATGGGGTTAAAGGAAAATACATTATCTTCAAATGTTCATGAGTTTAATCTCATGGAATATTTCATACACCCTAGGTGTTTGATGCAGGAGCATCTTGGTGCATGAGAAATCCTACACCACAAAAAAGGAATTACATTTTCTATTGATTTTGTTCTAAAAATTTTATTTTGGTCTTACAAGCATGGTTTTGGGGCACTTTTCACACATTTCCAGCATATTAAAAATTAAATTCTAATACCTATTGGATAGGTGACACCAAAGGCTTTATTTTCATGTGTTTTATGGCTCATAAATAAAATATTTATCCACCAAATTGGAGGAGGGAAAAATCCAACGCCCAAGATAAAGGAGGCTAATTTTGGCATCCTGTAACTCCTCTTGAAATTCATCTTTTTCATCAATTAATGAGGATATGGAATTTGGATGCCATGAGGAAAAGGTAGTGGGATGAAGTGGTAAAAGACGCATTTGGCAAAGAATTTAAAAATCCTAGTCAAGAATTGAATTGGGAGAATATGGCAACACCCCAAGAAGGTGAAAGAGAAAAATTGCAACTGAGGAAAGAGAAGTAGAGGCCCAATAGGAGAAAAGAGGAAAAACAAGAATAAAATGAAAAAAATCAAGAGTTTTGAAGAAAAAAATTACCTATGAAGCTTTGTTAGGATGTCCAAGAGCGTAGCATCAAAATTTTATGGATGCCTATGTTGTTGTTGGTGGATAGTTTGAAGATTCTTGAAGCTGATTTAAAGTTGTTAATTGTACAATCTTTCCTGTAGCAATGTTCTTGATTGTTTAGTTTACTTTTGAAAGTTTTTGTTGTAGACTTTGAGTATTTGACAAAAAATCAGCATTGTTTTAAATCTTTATCATTTCATGTACTGAAAAATCATGGGTCTTGAGCTCTCAATCCATTTCAAATCATTATTTCACAGTTGAGTTTTTTGTTTGTGTGAGTGTGGGATATAAAAATTGACAATCTCATAGGATTATTGATTTTTATATTTCATCATGTTAGGCTTTCTTATACTACATAATTAGAAATTCCTTATAAACTTTAAAACATTCACTTGAAGATGGTGCCAAAATATGTAGTACTAAATATTATTATAATGCCTAATATTTTAAATACAAAATGGGATCATACAAGCATGCAAGTGCTTATTCAAATCAAGACAAAACAACTAAATAGAGCTCATGAAAGAGATCAAAACAACACAATAACATCAAAATAAAATTGAAATGTTACCCATGACTCCATTGTGATTCTATTTTCTCCTCAAGACTAGTTGATATGTGGATACTCCTTTTCTTGAAGAATACCAATTCGATAGCATGTACTTTTCTCAAGTGATGATAGATATGAAATGAATGAAGGAGTGCCTAAATTTATTTAATTTTAGAGGAGTTAATGGATGGTCAAGATCTTATGGTGACATAATTGGTAGAGTATTATTAAGAATAACTCCTTAAGATTAAGGAGAGGATGTAGGCTGCAAATGGAGGTTGTTGGATTTTGAATGGCTAGGATGAACTTACTAAATTTAGTAAGTGGTTGTGAACATGAGAGTGATAAGGGACATGTGCATCAAGTAGGGATTTACTGGGTTTGATGGAGATAATAATGGAACCATAAGGACAAGTGTTCCTAGGTACCCTTTATTCTTGAAATGTCTTAAGAGAATATAGGCATAATTAAATAATATTATTATTATTTAATTATTTTAGCCATGTGTGAGATGGAAAATAGGTGGAATAAGTAATTATTTACTTATTATGAGGTGAGATGGAAAAAAAGGAATAATTAATTAATATTATAATTTAATTAAGTGCAAAAAACCTTCGATGAATGGGACTTATCCTAGGTGAAGGAATGGAGTAGGTGATGGATTTGATTGATTAGGACTAAGTACACTAGGGAAATATTTAGGTATCTATATTTTGTCCCTCTTTGATACAATATCACAACTAGGTGGCATTATGTCAAACACGAATAAAAATTAGGATGGGATAAAGTGAAGATTTTATAGTAAGTTGTCTTGGTTTCTTAGGGATGATGATGGAAGTGATGATGCCCCCTCAAGAGAGCTATTGGGTTAAATGGATCCCAAGATATCTCTTGAAAAAATAAAGTAAAAGATGTGTCATGATGTATTGAAGATGACTTGAGAGAAATCATATTAAGATGATAGACATGTCATGGATATAGATTTGATGATAGAGTAAGGATTGGGCATATTGTTTGATGACATTGGGATGATTTGATGGTAAGATTCTAGATTGTATGGATATACATGATTTATGATGAAATGTTGAAAGGATATATAATGCCACTAGATGACACATGATTTTGAAAATGTATAAAGGATGATATAATGATGAGGGATGTAATGTTTTCATATTAATTTCATGCACAAGGATAAACCTTTTATTTTCTATAGAACTTAGTCTTATGCACCATGATATAAGAGATCATGATGATGATGTGCCATGTGTATATGGATTGACACACAAACAAAGAAGTTTAAAATAGTAGAGTGATCCAATATGTGTGTTATCATTAGCATTCCATCATATAAATTGGACGAGGATGACCATGATAGTGTGATGGATGGAGCACTATGACTATATGCAACCAAAAAACACAAACCCATACAAAAAAGCAATCAAAAACATGTAGAAAAAATGAGTTGGTGTCTAATGACATGTTGAAGCTAAGATTGTGTGGGAAGATGGGATGGAGGGATAGGTTAGTTGATGACTTGATACAAATATTAGTGATGAGGATTGGAATATATTTTCCCCCAAGTCAAGCTATGAGTCATAGATTTTCTTGATGATGATGATAGAATTGTTGATATGGGAAGAACACAACTCATATAAACAACACAAGGATTGGGAAAGGCATATCTAGATGATGATAATTGGATTGATTTTATATTAAACATAGCTTGTAGCAATATAAGGAAAAAATCCTAAGGATGTTTTTGGATGTATACTAGATTTTGAGTGGGGTATTGTTGGATTTAAGGGCTTCAACATGGATAAAGATTTTTGTGGATCATTCTTATAGATTTAGAGTATATTAGGATTTTTTTTCTTGTATTTATCATCTTGATGATGGAACCAATGATAAGAGATAATCTAAGTCTGGAGACATGGATAAGTCAGTTTACATAGGATGGTTGACGAATTAGATGGGATGGAGCAAATATGGATTTATGGAGGGATCTAAGGGGAGATTTATAAGGACTACATCACATAGGATTAACATGTTTTGAATCAAGATAGGGGGTTGGGTACTGCTATGTAGGAAATTAAGTGATGGTATATGGTGTGTGGCCAAAGGGTGGATTTGTTAGAGGTTTTCCAAAGTATGCATAAAGTGTTTGTCCCCAGTCATTGTTAAAATCAAAATACGTAAGGAATATGGATGAATCATGACTAAATGGAAATGGCGAAGGGGTATGATGGAATAACATGATAGGATGGATAGGTATGGTGGAATGGATGAGACAACTTTCCCCTATTTTCAAGGTTCAATAGCTATTTGAATTACACATGATTCCCATGAATAGGTTTTCATTACGGTACTTGCCCAAGGTGTCACAAGAAGTGGTTTTCACTATTGGATGAATTATATTGGATTAACATGAACATCATGATTATCTATGGGTATTTTCTCAGTAACTTGATCTTGATTTATATTGGATCTTATTTTTTATGCTTTGGACTTTTCTCTTCACATGCAAGTTGGGATAAGGATGGGGGATTCTTGGATGGACTCAACATTGTGGTGTGGTAATATTGGATTTCATATAGTGAGATCTTGAGTGGGATTTATAGGTGATGGGGTGTTTTATGTTGTTTGATCTATGATATGCATAGTGGTAGGAGGCTCATTGATTGGATTTGTGGACATGGACTTCTTGGATTTATCATTTTGTTGCTTATCCTATGTAGGCAGTACTTAGAAGAAATATTGAGTAGATGGATGGGACCACGCCTTAGAGGCTATTGAAATTTTCTTATTTTTATTTTCTTCCTCCTATAGGTTATTTGGAGCCTAATCAAGCAAATGAACAACTAGTTAATGTTGAGCTACAACATCCTTCCACCATGTTGGGAACCCTATGGACCTTTTGGGTTTATTATATACCTTAGCCTTGTGCTCTAACCAAAATTTTCCAATGGATGAAAGCTTTTTTTTCATGATCCATTGGTTGTTTCTAGACTCCATTTCCTAGATTCAATCTAATTTCAAGTAGGCCAACAAAAAAATCTATGATAGATAGCCTTATATTGGTGTAATGGATGACTTGGGTGGATAAATTGAATGGATATGATTGTCCCAAAGAAATATATTACTAGGTGGACTATATTGATTTAATTTCCTAAGCTTGGATGCACTTGGATCTTAGGATGGTTTGATGTTATTTTGATTTTGGAATCTACAAAATGTTGTAGAGTTTCCAAATATTATATAATGTGTTGTAGGATATCTTAAAGGTCCCAAAAGATTGGATTAAATAATGATTTGATTAAAATATCCAAAGGTGATACTTTCCACTATGTCTAAGAATTAATTTTGATGGTGATATGATGTGGACTATAAGGATGGTGTGGATAAAATATATTAATGGTGTAATTATCAAGGGTATCCTAATTTTTCTTAGATGTGACTCAAAGATGACTAAGGTTATGACAAAATGGATAAATGAGTGACAAACGGGTGTGTACCTTACACTCAAAGGTGTGTTGTGAATGGTTGTAAAATGGGATAAGTCAAAATATGGGCAATGGATGAAATAATAAGGGTTTGGTTAAGATGGATGGTATGAAATGGAAAAGGTATTATTTTGAAGTGGGAGATGTAAGACAAGAGACTTATGACTTATATTGGATGTAAAAAAAGAGATGAGGTATGGAATAGGAATTGTGATTTAGAAAAGGTAGACTAGATGTGTGGGAATGTTTAGATTATGGACTATTAGTTGTGGTGATGAGATTATGACCAAGGAAAAATGGATTTAGCACCAAGTTTGTAATTAATTGTTATCTTAGTTTTTGCTTCAAATTTTGTGTCTCAAGGATACCAACTAGAAATTTGTTTTCAAACAATCAAAAGGACTTAAAAAACTATACTTGACTTAGATTTGGTACGAAGGTTTACAAATAATCACTTGGTATATACAACACATGAATAAGAAGAAAAAATAACAAGCCTAAATTATTCAATAAAAGGTGTGACTCTTAGTGTAGGCCCATAATGGAAATTAATGATCCATTCATTCTTGAAGAACAACACAATAGAACCACTCCTAATTAACAAATTTTTTTAAGCTAGGGGATGTACATCTAAGAAAATTATTTCACAACAACAAAGATATAGTCGTTTCCATGCTTTGTCTTCGATAACCACCTATCAAATCCATAGATAAATTCTCTCTAATGATCTCTTAGGAACCAGAAAAAATTGGTATATCATAAGCATATAAATTTTAGGATTGCTTATACTACATAATTAAAAATTCCTTATAAAATTTAAAACACCCACTTGAAGATGGTGCCAAAATATGTGGTACTAAATATTATTGCAATGCCTAAGATTTGAAATGTAAAATAAAAACAAACAATCATGCAAGTTCCTATTCAAATCAAGGAAAACCCTCTAGATAGAGCTCACAAAAGAGATCAAAATAACACAATAAAATCAAAATCAACTTAAAATTGTGCATATGACTCCATTTTGATTTTATTTTCTTCTTGAATAATTGATATGTGGATGCTCTTTTTCTTGAATTCTACCAATTTGATAACACGCACTTAGCTCAAGTGATGATGGTTATGAAATGAATGAAGTAGTACCTTAATTTACATAATTTTGGAGAAGGAAAGAGATGGTCAATGGTGAGATCAACAATGGAGAATTCTTGAGAATATTTCTATAGGATTAAGGAGAGGATGGAAGGTGAAGATGGAGGTTGTTGGATTGTGAATGGTTAGGATGAACTTTATAAATGTAGTAAGTTGTTGTGACCATGAGAGAGATAAGGGACATGTGAATCTAGTAGGGATATAATCTTGGGTTTGATGGACAAAATAATTGAACCATAAAGGCAAGTGTTCCTAGGTGCCCTTTATTATTGGAATGTGTTGAGGGAATATAGTAATTTTAGCCATTTTTTATATGGAAAATATGTGGAATAAGTGATTATTTTTATCTATTTATTGTGAGGTGAGATGGAAAAGGGATTAATTAATAATATGATTATTTAATTAAGTGTGGGAGACCTTATATGAAGGGTACTTTTCCTAGGTGAAGGAATTGATTAGGTGATGGATTTGATTGAGTAGCATTAGGTACACGAGGGAAACATTTAGGTGCCTACATTTAAAATCATTTTGGTCACACAAAATTTCCCTACAAATTTTTATGTATGTTCCTTTCTAATGAGAAGTCTCCTTTTTTAGGCACACAAAGTTTCCCGACTTTATAAATAAGCACACATAAATTAAGTAATAATATGCTTTTATTCTTTAATACAAAATTCACATTTATTATAATTGGTAGATTAAAGTTGCTAAAATTATAATCATGCATGTATCTTAAGTTTATACCTCTTATCCAAAGGGCTCCTACATAGCACTAGTGCTTAAGGAGAATGTTGTCAAATAAGGTAAACTACAACAAATAAAATCTTGTTAACTAAGTACACAAATTTGAAATTTTGATTATGTCATAATTTTAATAAAAATGAATTAAATATGTGGAATTTTAAATGAACAAACCATAAGATTCAAACATGACATATTATGTACATGGAGAAACCCTTTTAGGAAAAAACTTGATCACTAAAGAGAGCACTAGTAATGTATTAATCCAAACAATGGGTTACCCCAATACAATAATTTTATCCTTAGTTTGATATTATCTTATAAATCCTTGTGTATATATAAAACAATCCATAATACCTTCATCCAGAGCATACAATTTATAAAGAAGTGTTGAGAGGAAACCACAAGTGAATTCTTGAAACCAAGACCACCTAAAACCATGGTATGGAAAAAACCAAACACCCCTATGATAAAATAAATGAATTCACCTCAAATAGAGTTCTAATAATAGAATCCTTAAATTAAAGAAGAGTTGGAATACTTATGAAAATTTATCACTCCATTTTACAATCTAGTACACATTTGTGACCCCACCAAACATGCAAAGATCCTCCACTCTCCCTCCTAGCACCTAAGAATGGAGAAGACTAGCGTAAATGAAGTAAAGTAAACTTCTAACCACCATCATCACATGCTCCACATCCATTCTTAATGCCACTATATATTCCAAGTTAGAAGGATAAATAATTAAATATTAATTTATCATCCACCTACGTAGGCATCTAAGAACCCATTCTAAGGAATTTAGAGATATGGAATTAGTATTTCATGATTGTAATTAAATTATGCATTGAAATGGCATGAGTAGTAACCATAAATAAATAAAGTAGCTAATGTAATACCCACGATATCCTTAAACTAAGAGAACTTATCAGTGCTCACCAGCTTCGTTCATCCCATTGTAATGATCTAAAATATTAAATCCTGCAAAAAAAATATAAATTAGAACATGCATGCAATATAAATAATCATTCAATGGAATGCAAAGGAGAAATAATGAGAAAAGGAATGAGACTAGAACAGTCTCACCCATTTCTCTCCTCCATGACTACTACCATTGTACCTCCTCAAGCTTGTTGTGATAATAATGCCCTCAGCCTCTGTGTGAGCAAATTAATATGTGTCTAGCCATAGCAATGCCTTTGAAGGATTTTAAATGTTGAAGACTCTATGCAAAGCTAGAAAGTTAATTTATTTATGCAAATTAATAATAAAATAAGCCTAATGTGTGATAATGCCTGTAATAATAATATATTAAGCAATGATCTATTGATAAGATTCAAGAGATAAGATTCATCGACCTCGAAAATAAGATCAAGATTGTCATTTTATAGAAAATGCAATCTTGAATGGACGATGAGATGAGAGATTTGAAGAATACCCTAGAATCAAAGTTCAAGATTCAATAAGGCAACTCTCATTTAGGGTTAGGGCAAAAACCCATATGTGTAAGTAAAATTTAATTAAATGAATTAAATCAAGACTGAATGTGACAGTTGAGATGAAATTAGCAAAAATCAGAAGACAAGAGGATGGGATTTTAGAAAATCAATAATTTTAGAAACTACTTGATTTGTAGAAGAATATTTCCCTTTTGAATTAAATTAATTCAAAATAAAGATTTTGTGAGGTAATTAGTAATTGATTTTTGAAATTAATTACTAAATGAAGAATCAGTTAACCATGTGAGATATTTTTAAATGATTTGTTTTATTTAAAAATATAAAAGTGTCACATGCCATAATTAAATAATTACAAATAATTATTTAATTTAGAAGAAGTAGTTAATTAATTAAATAAATTATCAAATCTATTTAATTAAGAGGATTTAGGAATTAGTGACATATTAAATCAATATATTTTAAATATATTTATTTAATAATCAGGAGGAAATTAATGATAAAGATTTAATTAAATAAATAGGATGAATTTATTTAATTATTAGAAGACTTTGACAGTTAGTGACATATTAAATAGAAAAAATTTATTTATTTAATAATTAGGATGAATGAAATATTATGAATTAATTAAATAATTATGAATTATTTAATTAATAGTTGAAGGTGGGTTATAAACATAATTAAAATGTCATAATTATGCTAGAGCAAAAGGTGATCAAATATTTCTTGCAGGTGTAAGTCATTTTTAGGTGTCTACATTTGCCCCTCTTTGTCATAATGCAGCTTGTCGCGTTATGGCAAAGAAAACAAGTCTAGAATATGCCCTAGTGCAAAATAAGTTGAGGAAGAATGACGAGGAGCTAGCGGTATGCCCCCTCGAGAGGACAGTTGGGTTCCAAGAACATGGTTGTGCTCTCGAAATTGATGAGAAGACTAGAATATGACGAGACCAAGAGATGGCTTGAGAGAAAATTAGATAAGGATGATCATGATGCGGAATAGAAGAAATGTTAGAGAGAAAAAGATGAACATCAGGATAGAAGGAAATGCAAGTTAGTGCGAAAAACGAAATGCATGTTAAAATCCTTCAATATTTGCCAAGGTACTAATAGGTGTTGCTCGAATCATCATTGGGCAGTAAAAATGACACAGATGGATAACAAACACCGGGGTATGACATAGACCAAGGTGTGCAAGGTCATCCACTTGCAAGATAGACAATCACAGCCAAGGAATGTCCTAACTCATACTAGAGGCCCATTTGCCCCAGTCTTTTTGTCAAGACAATCCACAGACAACAGTCAAACAAAATAGGTCATGAGACGTCGTCGCACCTCTAAATCCTTCATGGGACATCCTCGAGGTAGCTAGTAACATGACCAAAAGACAAGTCAATAACCAGATAAGACAAAATAGCCAAAAATTAACAGTCATTTAATTGCATTGCCAATGTTTGTTTGTTGAAGATTAATTGCTTGATAGGTTGACAGTTTTGATAGTTTGACAGTTTGACGACGCCTAAGGTTAGAAAGGACACATCCTGAAAAGGAAAATGACACTTTGACGAGATCCAAATCCAAGAAGGACACATCTTGAATAGGACCAAAAAGTGACGAGAGATTGACATTTTGACTAACGCTTTAGCAAGCTGACTGATGATGACTGTATGATTGATTGGCTTATGTTGTATGATTTTGATCAAATTTGACGTTGACATTTCGAATGACTTCCTTGTGCTAGGGGTGACTTTGTCTGACTTATTTGACTAACACAACCATGTTTGACTTATGATTTTATTTTGACAAACCTAAAAGGACTGACCTAATGTCTCAGGGATTCAAAGATGAATCTTGCCTACATAGCAAATGCGCAGAGACAACGTAGTTCAAACAGAGATGAAGATTGACTGATGAGATTGATTGGACTGACCAGACAAAGATTGACTTTGACTCTGTTTTTGGGATTTGACATTTTTGGATGTTTTTGTATTTTCTCAAGACGTTTTTGAAATTTTTAGGTCTTTTTCAGGACTTTTTTTTATTTTTTATGACTTTTTGATGTTTTGCGAAAAAATGCGACAAATGTATGTGAATGATGCCAACGCACATGAATCCAAGGACAACCATGATTTTGTTGCTATCCAAGCTGAATACTGATGGATAGGTGACGATGACAATGACAACGTTGTTTGATGTGGGAAGGACACATCCCGAAACAACGTGAAGATGACAATGTCGTTTGACGTGGGAAGGACACATCCCGAAACAACGTGAAGATGACAATGTTATGACAAGAGTATAAAAGTTTGTAGTAGGTCTAGGGACAAATCCAAGGAATTTTTTGGATAATGTGCTAGGGTGCCATATTGTTGCATTTGAAATGACTTGGTGAGGGCTAAAATGGGATGATGGAGGATTTGTAAACCATTGACAAGGGAAACCAAGATGGGTGATAGGTATAAGGCAAGAAAGATTGATGACTTGGACTAGGAAAATTATCATATGGTCTTCAAGGACAATGTCACATAGTGAAAAGGAGGCTATGAAGGAAATGACATGATGTTCATTGACTAAGGTATGACCAAAAGATAGACATGTCAAAAATTTTCCAAAGCATGATTTGTGTTTGTGTCTTAGTCTTTGTCGAGATCAGAATAGGTGGGACAATGGATGGACATGATAAGGCTCATATGGATGGATGGAAATGCCATAGGAAATGTATGGGAGATGAGACAACTTGCCCCCAAGTGTATGGTCCACATAGATGATTTATTCTACACATGATGCCTATTTGCCAGGTTTTCATCATGGTACTTATCCAAAGCGCCTGTTTGCCAGGTTTTCACTATTGGACGAAATTTTTGTCTTTACTATTTTTGATTTTTTTTTTGGTGTTACCAAGACGCCTATTTGCCAGGTTTTCATCAAGGTACGATTTTTTTGATTTTTTGATTTTTTGCATTTTTGCCGGAATAGCCTTGATGCTCTATATGACCACTGACTATGCTGAAGCCTTTGACGATGCCGATGTAGAGACTGGTGCCATGACATGCCAATAATAACCTTTTTGAAGTAGTTGCCTTTTCAGGATGATAGCACTTGCATACACCTTATTGATGTCATTGCGATCTTTGTTGATACTGGAGTTGGCTTTATCCAAATACGCACATCGCGATAGAGTGCCATGAGAGTCCTTGTGGTAAAGAGTTGCTGCCAAAATGTGAAGGATTTGTGACATGGGATGCTTTGACTTTAAGGAGGATGTAGGATTATGATGGATGGTGGTCATGGATGGGTCGGTTGAATGTTTGGATGTAGTTTCTTTGATTTTCCAAACTTTAGGTGTCAAGTTAAGATGTTGTATGGAGCCAACATTTTCATATGTCTTTCTTGATGGCCATTTTGATGGAGGTGGACATGTATTGTATGTGGGAGTCCTCTTGTGATGTGGCTCCACATTTTGATTGACTTTTGAATTTGGCATCTTTTCTTTGCCTGATTCTTGACTTGACCCATTTTGTTTTGGGATCCATTTTAGCTTCATTTGTCCACTTGAATTTTTGTCTGATTTGATGGCCTTTGACATTTGATTTGTATTTTGTAAGACTTTTGTTGGTTCCAAATGGAAGGTTGATTCATGATGGAATGATGTTTTGGGGTGTGGAGGGAAAGGGTATTGGCAACAATCTTATGACAAGGACTACTCATGATACCCATTTTGACATTTGTATTAGATAAAGTTGCCCCCAACATCGAGGAGGGACCACTAACATCGTTTAATTTTCCAACTAATGGATAGCCAAGACCTTGATGTCAGAAATGTACTTGAACTTGTACAGGTTCTAGAATTCCTTGCTTGTGTAGGCCTAATACTTTGCCTTGATAATGCAAGTTATGACAAATTTTGTTGGCGATGGGATACTTGTTACTTTGGAAGCAAGATGATAACCCATCATTATTGGGGAGATTAATGCTTGAAATCTTCTCCTCTGTAAGAAAGCCTACTCTAAAAAACTTAGATGATCCTAATTGATAGGATGTTGTAGCTTTACTAACATGTTGGACAGGTTTTTGATTAATATCTTCAGTCTGATTAGGTGACCTGTCGGATTTCGATGATTCTCTTGGTGCTTCCAAGTCTATGTCAAAACCGTCTTCATGGTCATTGTCATAGAGCCCACTGAATTCATCTATAGCTTGATTATTTTCAAATATGTCCATGCTAGAATACTCTTGTTCTAGTGGTAAATCGTCTATGTGTCCCATGGAGGCAAGTGTCTCACTTTTGGGAGAGTCAATACTTGAAGTTTGAATGGAATCGTCTTCAAGCGTTTTATTGTAAATGGAATAGAGGTCAAGGAGTGGGTCATTTTGGACTTCTTGATCAAAGATGGGTACATTTTGAATGTCATGATTGGAAATAAGATCTTGACCAAGGATAGGGTCATCTTGAATGACATGATTATGGATGGACTCTCGACCAAAGATAGGTGTATTTGGTATGCCATTATTGTCCAAGAGGACTTCTTGAATGGACGTAAAGATGGAGTCATGGAATGGACTACTTTGATCTTGACATGATGATGATGTTCTAATGTTGTGCTTTGGACTTTCCTCTTGACATGTATCCTTAAGTGTATGAGATGGGTTGGGACTTTGGATACCCTGACTAGATATGCTTTCATGACCCAATGTATGTTGGGATGGAGTGTCTTGAAATGGATTGGTGCATGATGGACTAGGATATGACATGGATGCATGACAAGGAGTTTTCGTGAATGGAGGACTAGGATATGACATGAATGGAAGACTAGGATATGACGTGGGTGGATGACTCTGATATGACGTGGATGGAGGACTAGCATATGATGAAGGACTAGGATATGACATGAATGGAAGATTCTAATGTGATGTGGATGGAGGACTAGAATAAGATGAAGGACTAAGATATGATGTGGAGGCTTGGAATGGACTAATGGAGGGTTGGTTTCCCTTGTCAAAGTTAGGGTGGGTATGACTAATGGAAGTTTGTTGTGACTCCATGCCATGGATGGTGTTATGGGACCCTTGATAGTAGATGGATAGCAGACTAGGACTTGTGAATTTTTGGTAAGAGGGATAGATGGATGGAGGACTAGAGGTTGAGGTGCATTTGGACTTGCATTGGAGGTATAATGTTTTGAAGTCCCTAGCAAGTTGTGTTTGACCCTTACTATTGAATTGGCATTCAATTTGACTAGCAAGCATGTCATCGTGACTTGAAGACATGATGGTGGATGAAATGAGACTAAGACTATGCAAAGGGACAATGCAAAGTGATAAAAGAGGATGCCTTATGCCGAATGACTTTTAGGAAAGGTTTGCTAACCACTCAAAGTCTGGCCAATGTCTCTGATTGGATTGTCAAAGGACTGATTTGTAGGACAAGATGATAAAATGACAAGGTGAGACTTCCACACTAGACTTATGAGTTGGAAGTAGCTCACCAAAGGACGATGACTTAGGATTAATTTGTTTTGACTTGGTCCAATGACAATGTATTTTTGAGACAAAAGGTTTGACAAATGAAGGAAAGTTTGCCTATCCCAAAGGTGTAAATTTGAGGACTTAAGACTTTTTCCTATGAAGATGAGGATGACGGATTGCAAGCTAGATGAAGACTAAAATGCAAAGATGGATGACTTGGACAAGTGCTTTGTTGGTTTCCAATAGAGGCTAGCAGAAAAGGATGTCAGGAAAAAAAAAATGTTTGAAAAATTTTGGCCTCTGGTGTTTGACAGAATTAATGTTTTCCCAATTTATAGGCAAATGTGTCGTTTAAGGTCTCATACGCACTGTAGTCTCAGATGCATCACTCCAAGAAGCAAATGCATTGCAGGATTTTGATGTGTTCTACAGATTGGCAAATGCATTGTTTCAGATTTCAAATGCGGTGCGGTATGACGAAGGCATCATTTGACGAGGCCAATGCGTGACAGACAGTCGATTATGGTTTTAGGACTTGCAAATGTGACTCAATATAGCAAATGCGGCAGGACACTCACAAATGTGACTCAGTATGTTTCAATTGCGGCTCATCAGAGTGAATGTGGCTTAGGGTGACTCAAATGCGGCTCATCAGAGCGAATACGGTGCACAAGGTGACGCTTGTGGTTTATCAGAGCAATTGTGTTGCAAAGGACAATTTTGCAGAAACTCAAACACTATTTTGCAATTTTGACAAGTTTTTTTTTTTTTTTTTTTTTTACCCAGATTTGTGAATTTTCAATTTGTTGAAGTCTTTTTTAAAACAGTTGTCAAACACATAGATATTAAAACCTTAAATGTATGTTCAAGCAGACTCACTCTTAATGGTCAAAGGGTCATCGTAACAATCACAACCCGCATCTTAAAATCACGTTGACTCACACAGCCATGTCACCCCCTAGAGGGCGCCCGTGTTTTTGTATTTTCCAAGTGCGTACTCAAGGTGACGAAAGTGGATACCGAATCCCCTGAGCAAATAGTCTGTGGTGATTATATGGTGAGTGTCTTGGGGGGAGATTATTCCCTCCCCTTGCATCGTGATTGAGACAATGTCTGGATACTGACTCGGCTGGCTTCTACACTATGGTTCTTAGTCAAGGTTTTTGTTCGGCACGGCAAATGATAAACTCCCTCAAGAGACCTCCCAACCTTTAGAACAAAGGTTTTGGGGATGGTTATCTTTACACATTGTCATTGAATTGTGAACTTTCCCCGAATTTGCTTTTGATTATAGTGGGTTGGAAAACCTGGCTTTGGTTGTTCCCACTTAGGTCGTTCCCATAGGGTGAGTACTTTTTTCCACTACGACAAGCCTTCCAAAGGTTGTAATAAAGCATGAAATGCTGAAATATAAAAAATGGATAAGTCTGGCTTTTTGATCACCCAGTAAAGGGGAGAGCATATGCCTATTATCCAAACAAACACAATAAACAAATGTTCAATTTTAAACCCAAATGAAAGTTTTTTATTCTATGTGAAGATATTGCTTCACAAAACATGGGGTTTATTTTAATCCAAACAAAAGTAAAGTGTGGTGACTATCCTAGATTGATAAATTCCAAATTAGATTTGCTATCCTAGGATTGGTAAATTCGGAATTAAGTGTCTATCATAGGGTTGGTTTATTTTAATCCCAAAAAATCAAAAATTGGCCGCAGTCGCGTTGGATCCAGATTACAATTCTAAAAAAAATAGAATTTTACCAGTCAAATGCGACTCGGCAAATGCGGTGCGGCAGATGCAGCTCAGCAGTTGCGGCTCGGAGATAGATGTGGTGCACTATGGCGTTTGCAATTCAGGTTCTAGCAAATGTGATGAGTGATTGTGAATGCGTCGTTCGAGAGCATAAATGCGGCTCAACAGAGCATTTGCGTCACGTTAGGCTACGGTTGCGGCTTTTCGTGCACCTGTACCTGCAAAAAAAAAAAAATTGAAGCCATACGAAACCTACAAATGTGTGTTAGGATGTCGGGTTCACCAATGTAATGATCTAAAATATTAAATCCTACAAAAAAAATCTAAATTAGAACATGCATGCAATATAAATAATCATTCAATGGAATGCAAAGGAGAAATAATGAGAAAAGGAATGAGACTAGAACAGTCTCACCCATTTCTCTCCTCCATGACTACTTCCATTGTACCTTCTCAAGCTTGTTGTGACAATAATGCCCTCAGCCTCTGTGTGAGCAAATTAATATGTGTCTAGCCCTAGCAATGCCTTTGAAGGATTTTAAATGTTGAAGACTCTATGCAAAGCTAGAAATTTAATTCTATTTATGCAAATTAATAATAAAATAAGCCTAATGTGTGATAATGCCTATAATAAAAATATATTAAGTAATGATCGATTGATAAGATTCAAGAGATAAGATTCATCGACCCCGAAAATAAGATCAAGATTGTCATTTTATAGAAAATGCAATCTTGAATGGACGGACAAGATGAGAGATTTGAAGAATACCCTAGAATCAAAGGTCAAGATTCAATAAGGCAACTCTCATTTAGGGTTAGGGAAAAAACCCATATGTGTAAATAAGATTTAATTAAATGAATTAAATCAAGAATGAATGTGACAGTTGAGATGAAATTAGCAAAAATCAGAAGACAAGAGGATGGGATTTTAGAAAATCGGTAATTTTAGAAATTACTTGATTTGTAGAAGAATATTTCCCTTTTTGAATTAAATTAATTCAAAATAAAGATTTGTGAGATAATGAGTAATTGATTTTTGAAATCAATTACTAAAAGAAGAATCAGTTAACTATGTGAAGTCATTTTTAAATTATTATTTTTATTTAAAAATAGGGAAATGTCACATAAGGCAAGAAAAATATTCAATAATAATTATTTAATTTAGAAGAGACAATTACTTAATTAAATAAATAAATGAATTTATTTAATTAAGAGAGGATGTAGAAATTAAATCAATATATTTAAAATATATTAATTTAATAATCAGGATGACTTTAATGATAAGGATTAATTAAATAAATTGATGACTTTATTTAATTATTAGAAGACTTTGACAATTAGTGACATATTAAAATAAATAAATAAGATTTATTTATTTAATAATCATGAAGAATGAGAGATTATGAATTAATTAAATAATTATGAATTATTTAATTAATAGTTGAATGTGGGTTAGAAACATAATTAAAATGTCATAATTATGCTAGGGCAAAAGGTGATAAAATATTGCTTGCAGGCCTAAGTCATTTTTAGGTGTCTACACCTATAACTTAACCTTTCCATTCTCCACCATCTTTTGAACAAAGTGATCCTACATATTAGCATGCTTTTTATGATTATGGTACATGGGATTCAAAACCAAAAAAATAACTCTAACTAGATAATATTTGAATTAAACCACCCTACAATCAAAGCCAACTCCTAAGAATAATTTTTATAACCATATTGCCTCTTTATATGCATGTGTACCAAGGATATACTCTACTTCAATAGTAGATAATTCAACCATGGGTTGTCTCTTTCTAAGTCCCAACCTTGCTTGTAAATATTGTGGTACCTCTTTCCATAGGTAGTCTTAATATTTTTAGCTAGACAAATCATTAAGTTACTCTTGTGACCTTGTTCTTAGTATAGTTTTGATAATATTGGCCTCCTTAATGAAAATTGTGGATTACTAGTTCTCTATCTCTCTTTGAGACATCATTTTGTAATTATTCACTATTATTAAGAATTATGTTTTCTCATTATTTTTTCAATGGTGTGAGACCACTTTCTATTACAACCCTAACCATACTCTTTACACTTAATGATGTTATTATTTCTAATGATTATGAATTATGTATCAAACCTTCCATCTCTCTAAGCTTAGTTTATAAAGTTCATAATGAGTTTTTAATTTATCAAATTTCAAAATGTGGTTATTTAACTTAGATAAGGTTAGATTATGAATCATATGTAATTAAGTTAAATTTAAAATTGATTTTTATTTATTTGAGTAAGGGATTTATTTGGACATGAAGTAGGGATGAAGGTTATACTAATATTGTCCTCTAATGATTGTTGGTGTGTTTGCATTCCTTGATGAGGATCATATCCATGAGTGTGATTAGAACTATCTACATCATCAAGGTGCCTTAATTTCATTAAAAAAAAGGTTTATTATTCCAAGCAAGGTTCCACTAGATGGACCTAAAGCTAACAAAATTACCCTCTCTTTGAAAATATTCTATGCCTGAATAAAAAGTGCCTCATAAAAATAAGAGACTCAATAGGTTTGATAATTAAAAAAATCCAAATAAAATATCATATGGATGCAATCCTTTCCAAAGTTTCTATTATATTTAGAAATAACTATACTTTAATGTTATTTCTTATCAAAACTTTTTATGGATAAGGATTCCTCTTAAAGATATAACCTTTAAAATCTATTTTATTGTAAAACCTTAAAGTTTAAAATATTTTAAGTCCATATCCTTTTTTTTTGGGAAGGAAAAATTATTTGTATGGGCCTCGTGAACCCACAATAGTGTGTCCAACATTTTGGCTTAAGTGGGATGCTAAAAAATTAGCATTTTTAATTTTTTGTCAATTATAGTCAACAATCGATCTAATATAAATTAAAAAGTTGTGAAATTTTCTATGTAGATCCATGATATACTTTCTTTTTTAAATAAACAATAATTTTTATCATTTAAAAAAAATCAATCAAGTTTTATTTTTTATTATTTTGTATTGAGTGACATTATTCTACAATGCATAACTTTCAACAAAATTTAACATGGAACCCTAAGTATCTTAAAACCAACATTATAAATGGGAATTTAATTCTACCATAATATTTTTAAATAGCCATATAGATATTCTAACATATTCTTTTAGCCCAATTAAAACCTTCTCAACTTGCAATTAAATTTTTTAATATATATCCTTAACAAAATCTATTTGCAAAGGGAAATAATTTTAAGAACGTTCTAAGTCTCAAGGCAAGAGTTTCTTCTTAGATATATATTATACAATACATAACATAAATTTATAGGTCTCCAATTTTTCATTAAGGTCTTATCTCAATTCTCTGGAAGCAACTTAGTTATACATATGTTAATGTCTTTACCTAAAGACCGCACCTTTAAAGTTTGAACAAATTCAATTAATATTAGATTTATGGAACTCGATTGATAAGCCATAAAACCCTAGAAATTTTTTGTTCTTGAATGACTTAATTACCATATATATTTCCTCTAGTATAAATTATTTCTATAATTGAAAGGCAACATCATTACCAATTTTCTAGAATAATTTTCATGCATAGACTCTTGGCATCTCCATTTTTATTGATGCATTAAAAAATACCTTATAGAATTTCATGAATGTATTTTTAATATCCTTAGTGTTTTCATTTAGATTTCCTATAATTTTAATGGTACTAGATTACTCTTGAGCACATTTAGCTTTCAATGGGTTAGAAAAATATTTGGCTCCTTTACCCTTCTTTTAATCCAATTAATTTTAGCTTTCAATTTATCTTTTTTGGGTAAGAAGTTTTTAGGGCATATCTATTTATGTCTTATATATATTATTTTTTTAAGATCAATTCTATTAGGATTGTTTTGAAGTATCCCTTCATATACTACCATGTTTTCAAGGTAAATTCTTCTATTTTTCTTCAATCCAAAATTTTTTTCAATAATAATTTAAAAACCTTTGTAACACTGTCATTTTAATCTAGAATTTAATAGCTAATCGGAAGGGATAAATATATTTACTAATGTTCTTAGTAATTTTTATATCATTTTCATAGTCATTACCAACTAAAAGGTTTATGTTTAGCTTGTGTAATCTTCTTTTGAAATCATTTTTGTTAGTAATTCCATCATTGATCTTAAATAACTCTTGTATTGGAAAATGAATAGACATGGTGAAAGTACAATATTCTCATGATCATTATCAATTATAGAATGACAATTTGATTAACACACAATAGATTAGAAACAATAGACAAACCCAAAGACTCAAACAAAAAAAAATGCTCAAATAAAGATTTAACAATAGAAAATAAAAATAAAAATCAATGCAAATAAATAAATACATTATTCCTCTAATGTGATGTGTGGATGGCCCCAATGATATAGAATAATAGCTATATGAATGCTCTTTCATTGATATTCACTTATTTTTACAGCATTTAGCTAGCATATAGATAGATGATCAATCGAGGAGGGCAAGCTTTTCTTAGATAGACTTTCCAAAAATGGAATGGAGGGCTACAATTAGAAGATGGATCAAGGGCTAAGATTGACTGCATGGTCAAGGTCTTTAGTCTTTTGACACATTTCCAAAAGGTGTAAGATGAAATAAGGTGAAAGAAAGTGTTTCGTAAGGAAGATAAGAGGGAGATGTGTCTCCTCTCACATGTGAGAGATTGAAGGGTGAGGACTTTACTTTATTTTAAAGTAGAGGGTGGTGATCAAAAAGAAATAATTTTATCCAATAGTGATCAATTAAGAATTAAATTCTAAAGAATATTTCAAGATTTCATTGTGTCGTATTCATTTATTCCATCACAATTTTAAAAAAATTGAGCCTTGCAAAGTTGCAATAGCATAATTTTATGACATGTGGCAGTAACATGTCAAGTTCCTGTTATATTACATAGCTTCTTTGTATCATAGTTTTTAATAAAGGGACCAGCCCAAGATCACACTCATGCACTATGTTGACATGTGTCCTAATAATTTAAGCGAGCCCACTCTCATAAGGTTGTGAGTTCACTTTAATGGTAGCATGATGTTATTGCATCGCATAACTATTGTTCATTTGAACTTCACTAAAGGACATTCAAATGGTTTTTGTGATAGGTATGAAAGATGTAATGAGTGTGATAATTCACACCAAATCATATCTACAATAGTAAATTAGGGTTTCAAAAAACTAATAACAAGTAAGTCAAAAATTTGTTAAAGCACAAATGCCATGTATTTGATCACGATGGTGATAGATGTACAACACCAAGACCTAGACAACTTTTTTATTATGTTTTATTCATTTAGGATGGAATTAATGAATATTTGGTGGCTACAAAAGAAAGAGAATATAATAATTCTCTTTTATGTCATATTTTGTTATATAGTGGACAAAAAATCTAGAATCCAACAATACAGTTAAAATTCTATGATGCTAAGGGAGTTCCATTGCTAGTCCCACAAATAGGATATGCATATAGATTTTCAATTATGTGGTGTTTTGAAATATATTTTGTTCGTCTAGTTATGAGAAATTTGGGTTTCTAGGTTGACAAGTTATTAGAGGAAGTAAAGAAGTTTATAAAACCTAAATATTTAGATCCAAAGAATGGAATTGGTTATATTTGGGATGTATTTTTTTATTCAATTAATATTGTCATCAAGGTGTATGGTTCCCTAGTCAAGCCACATGTGCCACCTAGAAGTGTTCTTGATAGGATTTCTTTCCTATAAATTATGTGGCAGCTAAATGAGTCTGATAAGTGTCACTTGAGGGCACATAAAAAAGATCTTTTCTACCATAATCTCTAATATTCTCTTATTTTCAAATAACATCAAAAGAATAATAGGAATATATAATGAAATTAAATGTTCATAAGGATTATGATCCAAAACATTTCATTAACCGAGTGAGAGTTAGATTCTAGAGTTTAAATTTATACCATGTGTTTGACACAATGGAAGATGTAATTAGAAATTACAGTACAAGTGAGGAACTAAAAATGAGAAAGGCAACTTGGTGTGAAATTATAAAAGGAGAAGAGAAAAAAAAATTGATCAATCCTAACTACCTAGGGTCATACAAAGAGATACAAAACCCTATTATTAGGATGCTAAACATGTTGAGAAAGGTTGTCACCTTATCTTATGAAGGATCTATTCCTATTCAAAGGAAAATTGGAGAAGAAATTCTACAAGAAAAAGAGGTAGAGAAATACATGCCCCAAATGCATATGCTAGAAACATCAACTACTCCTTGGATGGGATCCTCAACAAAAACCAAGTGGTTTTCAACCCTTGGTTAATTATTTAATTGACTATGCAAAAATAAGAGTGGGAGAAAATACACCGGGCCGTGAGGAGGCGAATCAAGTTTTTCCTTCCCCGCTTGGGGTTCACATTGAAGAAGCCCTACAAAGTAGATGATGATTAATCTCTGAACTAGTAGAGATGTAGTGAATGATATCAAAACTCTAGCATGTATATAATTTCTATACGATGATAAATTTGTTAGGTCTAAGGAATTTAAAGATTTTTTTATGAAGAATCAAATGGAAAAATTATTTAGGTATATTAGTAATGCTAAAGGGAAACTTTTATCTCAGGATAAATAAGAGATGACTAAAAAGGAAGTTGTAAATGTTGATTTATACATCAACAATATAACCCTTGAGGATGCAAGAAAAATAGTGCAAGATAGTAGATTATTGTTGCTATCAAACCATTGTATTGCTTCACCTAGTGCTTTAGACACAATAACAAGACATGACATTGATCAGGATGTGTTGAAATTTGAAGAGAAAGAAAATGATTTGTATTTTAGATTAGGGCTCAACACAAAACATGAGACTTTAGAAATATGGGCATTAGCTCCAGAAACTCTGAAACCTCAAGTTTACAATAATGTTAATGATCTTACTATAAGCCTTATTATTAGAATACTTGTTGGCACCACTACCCCATAAGCAACATCCCTAGTGGTTAATTCATCTATGTTTAGTAAAGTTATAATAAAGAATTTATGAGCTAATTCCAACAAATTGGAGAAGGATCATACCAAGATTTTGAAGTGTAAAACAAAGAGTTGTCACAAATACCTCTTCCAAAACATTTCATTACACTTCCTACTATAACAGCAAAAACTATTAGATTTGTGAATAACATGAGACATAAGATCAAACAATGAACAAAACACCTTCCACCCAAGAGCTTTGTAAAAGAAAGATTTTCTATTTCTCAAAAAGAAAATACTTACAGAATAAATAATTATAAGAGAGAATGAATGTTGTATAAGAGAAACCCTAATGAAAATGGATTAGATCATGACAAGTGTCAACATCTTGTGTGATGAGACAAACTGATCTAATATTAGCTTTGTAGTTAACATAAATAAATCATTGATTTAACTAGTAAAGCAAACCTAAGTTTAGCTTAAGTGCGTGATAATTAGAATAATAATTAATTAAATTAATTAATTATTCTCTTACATGATAACTCTAACACCCCCCTTAAGTGTAACTTAGGGAGTAGCTAAACAACTCTAAAAACCAATGCATAAAAAACAAAGAAAGCATGAATGGGTCCTAGCAACTAGGCCTAATGAGGTAGCCAATACAACTAAAAGATCTCTAAAAGTTGGAGAAATGGAGAAAACCTCATGGGAAAAACTCCACTCCAAAAAGAGATGAAATCATGTAAAAAAATATGAAGGAAGGCCTCATGAAGACCCCCCAAGAACAACTTCCTTCACCCCAAGCATCAATCTTGACTGAAGATAGTGAGTCGATGCCAAAGGTTTTGTGAAGATATCTACAACCTAGTCCTCTATAGGAATGTACTCCAAGGTGAGAAAACCATCCTGAATCAACTGTCATATGAAGTGTATGTGGAACTCTATGTTCTTAGTACGTTGATGCTCCACTAGATTGCAAGAAATGTGAATGGCACTCTAATTGTCACACCAAATAATAGTGGGACTATCAGGAGGAAAATTGAACTCATTCAAAGACTATCAAAGCCACAAAACCTCCTAGCTGGCCAAAATTGTTGCAATAGCTAATTTCTTCTTGCAAGACCATGTAATAGGACCAGAACCAAGGTAGAAAACAAATCCATAAGTGGAATTCTTATCATTGACATCACCAACCCAATCTAAGTCAATGAATCCAATAATCTGAGGACCTCCTGATGCATAGTGAATACCATAATGTGAGGTGCCCTGAATATATCTCTTTTTTTTTGGAAGTTTTCTAATGAATCTCAAGTGGATCATGTGAGAATCAAGAGACAAGACCAACTGCAAATGAAAGATTGGGATGTATGAATGTGTCAGGTACAAAATACTACCAACCAACTGCTTGTACAATGTAGCATCTACTGAAGGAGTACTACAAGTGGAAGACAATACAACACCTGACTGGAATGGTGTGGGGGAAAGCTTGCAATCAAGCATGCCAAATCTCTAAAGCATATCAAGAGCATACTTCTGCTGAAATATGGAAATCCCATATGAAGACTGAATAACTTATAAACCAAGAAAGTAGTGCAGAAGGCCAAGATTTGTCATCTCAAACTGCTCCATCAAATCTCGTTGAACATTTTGGATCATGGAGGATGAACCACCTATAAGGATCAAATCATCCACATATAGCATAAGGATCAAAATATCATCCTCATGTCTCTGAATGTACATGTGAGATCAGAATGACATCGTATGAAGCCAAAAGAAAGAAAAAAAGTGTCCATCTTCTCATACCATGCCCGAGGGGCCTGTTTGAGATCATATAGTGAACGACGAAGTCTACAAACCAATGAAGAGTCCTCAGTAAAACCATGTGGCTGATCCATATAAATATCCTCATGAATATTACCATGAATGAAGGAACTCTTCACATCCATATGAAATATTGACCATCCCTGTGAAGTTGTAAGGAAAAGTACAAGGAAAATAGAATTTGTCTTGGAAACGGGGGCAAAAGTCTCAGAATAATCAATACCTTCGACTTGAAAGAAACCCTTTGCAACAAGACAATCCCTTATACTTATCAATAGAACCATCTACAACATATTTGGTAAGGTACACCCACTTTCACTGAACTAAATTCTTCCCTTATGAAGAGGAATAAGATCCCAAGTATGATTCTTCCTCAGAGAAGAATACTCATCTACCATAGCATTATCTCACTCAAGAATATCAACCACCTCTAAAAACTTTTGAGTATCATTTGAAATGGTATGACTCAAAATACTAACACTCGATGTTTGTGCACAAGTGTGATAAGAGTTTGAAGGATCACCTATCAAAGGTCCAGCTGGATCAATAGTATTGCAGGCTCACTTGGGTAAAGGCTAAATATCTTGAGGTGGTGGGATAGTTGGAGCATCATCCTCATCCTCAAGATATGAGGAGTGAGTAGTAGGAGATGAGGGAGAAGTTGGGGATGGAGAATCCATCTGAGGAAAGTGCTCATCAAACTAGACATCTCTTCGAAACAAGACCTCTCTAGAATTAGGATGAAACAACATGTACGCCTTAACATCCTCACAGTAGCCAAAAAATATGAGTGGTCATCTCTTCCTCTCCATGGATTTCTACTAAGCTTCAGGAATGAATGCCCAAACCTCACTACCAAAGACTCTGAATGAAGATACATTAGGCTTAACATGGGACCAACCCTCATCAGGAGTCATATGTTGCAATGCCTTGTGAGGCATACAATTCTGAATATAATTGGCACAATTAACTACCTCATCCCAAAAATAAGAATGCATATCTCGCAATTGAATCATATAGTTGGCCATTTCTTGTAAAATTTTGTTCTTTCTCTCAGCAACACCATTCTACTGAGGGGTGTATGGAATTATAAGCTAATGTTGTAAACCATCCTTAGTGAAAAATTACCTGAAAGTTTGATTAACATACTCCCCCCATTATTTGTGTGTATTTGTCTAATAGAAATACTAGATTGCTTCTCCACAAATGCATTAAATATTTTGAAAGAATCAAAGGCATCACTCTTGTACTTAAGAAAGTACACCCATGTACACTTGGAGAAGCCATTAATAAATGTGATCACATATTTGGCCCTTGAAAATGAAGCAGTCAAAAATGGCATGATATCACTATGAACCAACTCTAAGGGTGCCTTAGCACGTTTGGTTCTACTTGTAGGAAAAGAATCTCGGTGATGTTTTCCAAGAACAAATCCTCAACAAACACCATCAGTACAAGAAATCTTAGGGAACCTTGACACTAATGCATGTGTACTCATTTGTTGGAGATATTTGTAATTGACATGACCAAAATGTTCATGACATGGCATGCTCTCAGTGTCTGCATGTGCTATGAAGGAGGAACCTGAATCATCTGAACTCTCAAAACCATCAAATCGGTATAAATGAGAAGAAGAATCAATACTCCCAATAGTCAAAATAATATCAGGATCATGAAGGTCTCAAATAACTACATCATGTGGGGTAAACTCAACTGTCTTACCAATGCCAAAGTGACAAATCTGATACACTAAAATAATTTTGGTGGAGATATCAAAAACTACAAGTACCTCCTAAATAAAACCACCCTCAAGTGTGACAGTGTCTGAGCCCAAAACTTAAAGTTGTGTAGAATCCCCAACTTCAATCTGAGTAGTGCTACAATTTGAAAGGTATGAGACCAAATCTAGAGAAGGTTTCATGTGATGTGTTGCGATAGAATCAAGTATCCATGGAGCTACAGAAGGTAAGGCCCTTGCAGAAAGAGCATGACCTTTACCTGTAGATGAGGAAGAATATTTAGGGGTGGAGATGTTATGTTGCTGCATGGATTCCTCCAAAGCCTCTAATCTCTTCCAACATCGATTGACTGGATGTCCCTCCTTACCACAAAAACTACAAGATTCGTCAGATTTCTTCTTCGTCTTAGAGGAAGACTCACCAAACTTAGAAGTTTTATCATATTGGGGAGTGGGTTGAGGTTTCTATTCTAACTTCTGAGATGTTTTGGAGGAGCGCTAACTACCTAATGAAGTATCTATCTTGGGCTTGTGTTTCTTCTTTTCTTTCCCTTTGGATGTATGTGCTACCAATGCCCGAGTTTTGGAACTAGAAAGAGATTCAAACTTAACCAACTTTGCTTGCTCCTGAGTCAAACACTCATAGAAAACCTCAAAAGTGGGCATGGTAAATGCATCACCCAATGCATCCATAGTAGAGTAGAAGGTAGAAGAGAAGACCTGAAATGATCCTCGAAGCTTAGACAGAATCAGGAAAAAACATTCTTTGTCAGTTTTATCCTTCCCACAACCCTACAAAAGAGTTTTGAGTGACTTAAACTTTTTCAAGTAGTCCTCAATGGAGGGGAAAGTATCAAGTACAAGTGATGTTAATTCTACCTCAATCTGGAGAGCTCTATACTCATTGATTGTGCTAAAAAGATCACTAAACTTCATCCACATTGCCCTAGGAGTGGTGCAAGACTCCAAATGAAACAAGAGACTATCTGAAACATGCAATTAAATCAATCCCATAGCCTCATTTTTCTTGTTCCTATGCTAAAATATCTCAAATGGATGAGTCAATCTTTGTTTTACTTCACCCAAAGTAGACCATAAACCCTTAGATATTAGCATTCTGGTCATATGAGCTTTCTAGGTATGATAATTGTGTGGCGTAAGACGTTCAAATGAAGAGGTATCTTCCATGATAGTTGTGGTTTTCAAAACAATTTTTGGTAGATTATTTCTAGTCTCATATGTATATAGATACTGAAAGTAATAAATATACCCCCCCACAACATTAAAAACAAACCCAAATACAACTTTGAGAGCAAAAAATCTTTAAAAAGAAAAAACCACTTTAGAGAGATCCATGTGTACCTTGTAAATATTCTATAAAAATGGATTGCATGGCTATGTATATCACTGAAAGATCTTTCCAACACCAATTTTTTTGCCAAAAATGGAGTCTATTTGTCCAAGTTATGGCCCCAAAAGTGTAGAATAGAAGGGTTGTCTTCAATTGATTTTAGAAAAAATTGATAAAATATCAAAAAAATACTTGCAGATCTGGAATGGGCTCGGAACCCGCTTTCTGACAATATAAGGTTTTCGAAAAACAGAGTTTGTATGCCCAAGATATACCCAATTTTGTAAAATTGCTCAATTTGCCTTCTAAAACCAAACAAGGGGCTTAAAATTTCAACCCCTCGACATATAGGTGCCCAGTTTTTGGGTTTGGGGCTGGAGCTTGGACTATTCTAAGAATATTCTACTATCACATCACCAAAAAGTGCAGCAAATTTTGCATTAAAATTTTTTTCCCTTCCAAAGCTTTTGCATTAAAAAAAATATATTTTGAAAAACTTACAAAAGATTTTTGAATTTTTTTTCAAACCCATGGGATAATTTTTGAAACCTGCAATAAATGGCACTGCAGTATGGCGTACATATCCGTATGTTGTATGGATTCTAGATGATAGTATGGATTTTTCTGCCTCATAAATCATGTCAAAAAAATTGCCTTCAAAAACAAATTCTCAGATTTTCGCAAAATAGTAGTCAATCTTTAGGTTTTTGGCCGCCCTGAATGCAATGGCAAGGTCTATTTTACACCAAAGTACTCTGAAAAATCATCCACCTCCAAAAATTGCAAAACAAACATTGAAAAAATTCTATATTTGAACTTGTAACCCTAGATGAGAAAAAAGCTCAGAAATGGAGAAGGGGTTTGTTGAACCCTCGCTCTGATACCATGTTAGATTTGTGAATAACACGATCCATAAGATCAAACATGAACAAAACACCTTCCACCCAAAGAGCTCTACAAAAAAAATATTTTCTATTTCTCAAAAAGAAAATACTTACAAAATAAATAATTACAAAAGAGAATGAATGTTTTATAAGAGCACTAATGAAAAGGGATTAGATCATGACAAATGTCAACATCTTGTGTGATGAGATGAATTGATCTAATATTATTTCTATAGTTAACATAAATAAATCATTGAGTTAACTAATAAAGCAGACCTAAGTTTAGCTTAAGTACATGAGAATTAGAATAATAATTAATTAAAGTAATTAATTATTCTCTAATACATGATAACTCTAACAAAAACCTTGTGCTTCCACAACTTGCACATAATAACCAGCCTAATTCACATTAGAGTTAAAGGTTTATTATAATATGATCTCGCCGAAATAGGCAAGGAGAGAAGGTAGTCATGTTAAATACAATGAGTGACTAACCCTTCAAATATGGAACACTTGTTAACTCACATGACATGTATTCTAGTGAGTGGCAAGTGATCATGCAAGAGGTGTAGAGGTGTCTCATAAAGTGAGAACACTTGTCTCAACCACATGAGGTGAGACAAACCTCTAAAAGTCCTCTAAGTGAGCTTAAGTTTTATGTGAACATGAATCTACTAAGTAGGCTAGTAGCTAACTACTTTTACAATACCTCTTTTCATACTAACACATCCCCTTAAGTGATACTTAGGGAGTAAGCTAAAAACTGAAAAATATGAGTCCTGACAACAAGGCCTAGTAAGGTATTCATTTACAATGAAATCTCTCACAAATGGGGAAAAAGGAGAAAACTCAGTGGGAAGAAAACTCCTCTCCAAAAAAGAGAATTATAAGGATTTAAGATCTTTTGAAAATATGTCCCTTGATAATAGGAACATGATGATGAAGAACTCCTAAAGCATGTAGAAGTTATAAAATCTATTGATGATGAACTGGTATCTACTAGAATCAATGAATCTTCAAGAAATGTGGATCAAGATGAGAGATACAAAACATTGCATGAGTCAACATGATATGAACACTACTCAACCTATGTACACAAAGTCATTCAAACTCTATGAAGTCGGAAATCCAAATAGTATTATGATTAGGAGTACTAGAATCTCATAATGTGACCCACTAAAATAATACTCCATACGAGAGATCAATATAGAAGGTTCATTGAAAGAAGAATTAGCACAACACATCATAGTCCCCCCTTAATGCTAAGATAAATAAGCAAACCAACTAAAATTCGGAGTGTGTAAGGAATGTAAAGATGTACAAGAAACTGAGAAAGGGTGTTCTCCAAGGCACACTCACATGAGGTGAGAATCAAAAGGATCTATGTTGTGATGGCATAAACCCCCATTACATTGTATAATTCAGTGTAAGTATAAATTTCCCAAATTCCCTTGACACATTCAGTTTTTGGCACTTTATATGAGTGCATTTACAAGATTTTTTGTTATTACAAGTTCTTCAAAGTTTATTTCGAGAGGTGTATTAAGAGGAAATATGCCTTAAAAACCTCTAAAAAGACAAAAACTAAAAATGAAACCCCCCCTTGTTCAAGGAATGACCCCCCTTTCCAAATTCATTGCAAAAGAAAAAATTTACTCCTCTTTTATAAATTTTTAACTAAGACAAAAAAAATCCCCTCTTTGTAAATTAATTGCAAAAAAATTGACCCTCCCCTTTTCAAAATTTAGAATGTTACCAAGCAGGTAGTCTTGACCATTAAGAGTTACATTAGTTTGATAACAAAAATATTTAAATGTGTAATGTTAAAAATTTTACTATGTAACACAATATGCTAAGTTAAAAAAAACTACAAGTCGTGAAGAGGAAGACAATCAAAAAACAAGGTGGATGGAGTCATTGGAATTGACCAAATCTTGGGGTGAAATACCATTGTGTGGTATATTGTTGATCCCACATGTCAATGATAATCAAATGGCTAGTTGGTTGACTAAGTAAAAGGATGAGATATCCTAATTGAACATAAATGAGATCTGTGTAATAATTGAGGAGGGAAGACTTGATCTTTGTGCCACATGTGGCATATGAAGGAGCGAGGGAGTTGTTACCAAATACAATGTCTCTCTGCTCTTTAATATTTAACATGATCTTAACAATAGAGCCTAATTCACAATGAATAGTGCTCTCTTATGCACCCAAATTTTTTGTGAATAATAGATACCCCACAAAAAGAAAATAGCTTACAAACAAGTAGTAAATGCCAATGAAGAATAGTAGGTCGATGGAAGATTGAGGAGTGTATTGACCATATCGTAGATCAAATATATAGTATGGAACTCCACCTTCTCGCAACATCAAATGCCTCTAATCATCGCTCCCTTCATTGCAAATATATCTACAATTAGCATTACCCTCTTTGCCTCCTTCTATGCCTTTCACCAAAGTTGCCTCCTACTGCCTACACCATGGATGATATGCATAGGTCTCTAGGTGCAAAAATAAAAGGTGTGGAATATATTGAGACAATTGTTGGGAATTTGATTTACATTGATGTCAAAAGGGATTTTATGGCCAATCATGATGGTCATTGATGTTAAGAGGTCTCACTTTGAATGATGAATTTGAAGTTGCAATGCAATTCTTGAACTGTTGAAGAAGTTCGGGCTTCAGGCCTCGAGCTTACCTTATACCGCTTGATAAAGAAGGAAAGAGTTAGACAAATTAAGCCAAGTATTATTGGACATCATACTTCAGGCTTGAGGCTTACTCGATATTGCATGGCTTTATACTTTGAGTGTACCTCGTATGAAATGCACAAAGGAAAAAGAGTTAGAAAGGTGAAGTTTGAAAGGACGTCGGACTTTGGGCATCTGAGTTAATGCTTACACCTTAATGGAAAGTGGAGTATGGAGTATGTAGGAAACCCAAATCCTGACCCCCAAAAAGTTTTCAGATTTTGTGGGTCGGTAGGAAGGCTTACACCTTACCTTAAAGATTAGTAAACGATATGTGCAAACCCCGAACCCTAAAAAGGTTTTGGTGCTTCGTGGGTCAGAGCTAAGGTGTACGCCTTATCTAAATGCAAAGAGATAGAAGGGGTATGAAGGAGCCTAAGCCCTGACTTTCAACTTTCCAAAGGTGTTTCAGAGTTTGGTGTTTCAATTTTTTGGTGTGATGGTTTGTGAATGGAATGAAGGTAGCAAAGGGTAAGGCCGATGGCCAAAACTCAAAATCGTAGAACAAGTGGAATATTCCAGCCATTCCATGGAAAGTGTGTGGGACCTGGTGATGGTTAGTGTAGGCTCATGGGGAGATGACATGTGTCCTCAATGACAGGTAAGTGGTATAAAGTATTAGTGACATCCAACCATTGAAGGAAAGGAAACATGGTATTATCAAGAATGAAGAAGCAACCCCGCAATTCCACAGGTAGCACACCTTGACTATGGTTGACTAGCGTGGGTATGTGGGCTTGAGACACATGGTAAGGAGTGATTGCAATGTATTTTTTATTCACATCCTTTTTGTGAATCATTGATCTTCAAACCTCATTTAAAGCAAGGTGGTTGTGCAATAACAATCAAATCATGGCGTGAAAAAAAAATCAAAGGTTTGCATTCAAAGATCAAATTTTGTCAATGGCTAGGCAAATGAAATTGTGGCACGAAAAAATGAGATAATTGTTCCAACAATATTTTGACTAGTGATTGAAGGGAATAACCGACACTATTAATGCATAGGTCGACCATGAAATCTGGAGGAGATCGAACAAGGAATATGGCATTAATAGTGAATCAAACCCTAAAATAGTGACGCACCAAACTTGGAAATTGTAGTAAATAAGGTTGGTGATTGTTTGGCTCGATGTGAGTTGGCTTGCTGGAGAAGATAAGTGATCAAAGTTAAATGACTAAGTGTTGTTTAGCTAAGGTAGAGATGTGTGAAGAAAGAGAGAGTATGATGTGTATACATATGTTTGAGAGGAAGACCTAGACCAATTTACAAGAACATCATCTAGGATATGCATTGAGTTGAAGAGGTGTGTGAAATATAGTAGAGAAGGGGAAAAAGAATAGTATGAGCAGTTACAAAAAAGATTTGTAACATTGAACTAGATTCATTTGAATTAATTTTAATATTCTCATTATAAATCTGACTAGTTGGTGCCATCAAATAACTAATTTGGTGCTCAGTAAGGGAGTGGGTGCTTCCTTGGAGTTGGTGCTTCTAAATTAGGGGATTGGTGTCTCCTTACGGTTGGTGCCCTATAAATTTGTAACCAGTGAGGTTTTATTGTGAGGCTGGATTTGAGCAATAGACTCAAGCAACTATTCTCATTGTGGTTTTTCCCATTCTTGGTTTTCCACATATATTTGGTGTTATGTGCAGGGTGAAAACACAAAATTGAATCCACTTTAGGTGGAAGTTTCATCCTTAGAAAAAATCCCGAAATTGGGAAAAATGAATCAGGATCCCATTTTGCTTCGAGGTCCTGAGCCTAAAACTAAAATGGGATCCCATTTTTGAAAAAACGGGATCCTATTTTTCAAAACGGGATCTAATTTTGAAAACTTTCCATTTTTTGGAAACTTTTCAAAATAGGATCCCATTTTGAAAACTTTCCATTTTTGGCAACTTTTCAAAACGGGATCCTATTTTGAAAACTTTCCATTTTTAACAAATTTTCAAAATGAGATCTTGTTTTGTAAAAGCATAAGAAAATATTTTTATGAAATGGGATCTCATTTTAGAACGGGATCCCATTTTTTAATATATGAATTTTTGGTCAGATTTGTGCTTTGTTTTTTTGGTTCGAGAAAAGGCTTGGGGACCCGGACCTTAGCTTTGGACCTAGTTTGACCTACAACTTAAAGGTCATGTCAATGTCACAAGAAAATAGTAACTTTGGACATTTTTTTGAAGACCTTTTTTGAAAAAAAAAATTGACGAAATTAAACCCCATTATAGATGAGACAATGTAGATTCCAAATATGTAATTTTTTTTACAATTGGATTTTTTTTCTATTTTTCAATTAATTTCTGATGAAACTAGTCCATAAACTTGAAATATCATGGTTTTTTAGTATTTTAATAACTTTTTATTAAAATATTTTTTTGTAAAATGAATTGCACGAAAATGTACCTTAGACAATTATTTTCAATTTAAAAAAAAATCAAAAAATGATAAGTTAAGGTTATCTCATACTTGACGTACACGATGATTTTTCAAAACAACAAATATGGCTAATAAACAATTAACCAAAAAAATATTCAATAAAAAATTACAAAAAAATATCGAAAATGTGCTTCAGTGAGTTACAAATCTTTTCCCAAAAGGATTTAGAAAAATATGATTATTTAGGTCAAAATATGGATGACGTGCACGTGCATGGTATGGTAAAAAAAAGTCTTTTAAACAGTGGTTTTTAGAAACGCCTATTGAAAATCAATTTGTATCATATGGGTATTGAAATAAATTACATATTTGGAAACTAGACTCTGAGTACTACATTTTATGGTTAGTGACTTTTTTAATATTCCATCTCTAAGTGCTTTAAATTTTAAGGTCAAATGTGAAAAATTCTGAAAATCAAGGAAAACACTTCCACTTTTTAGCCAAAAAGTGGACTCAACTTCTTGCACACACCCTAAATTTGTGTGTATGTGTGATCTTTGCTTGTTTATTTTATTTTCCTTAAGAGGTGTTAAAAGTTAAATTTTATTGATCTACTGATTCACCCCCCCTCTCAGTAGATAGTTGTGTTTCAACAACAGCTTCAATTAGTCAAGGCATTTGAGATGTGGAGGGTAAATGGAGAAGGTTCCTTGAATGAAATGGTGAGTTGATATTGATCTTCTCCTCATGAAACAAATAGATTTCTACCTAGAGTCATTCACAATTACAGGAAGGCTACAATGTGAAATCCCAGTTGTGCAGGTCATGCTAAGGAGGATTTGGCGTGAAATATGGCATGGAGAGCAAGTGTGATGACACCTTGAAGATTGTCATTGATGCAAATGTAGAATCTATCCCTTCTTTGAAATGTTGAATGTGTAGAACTCAACAAACTCATGATGACCAAAGATGAGATTTCCACTCTGCTTAGATTTGGGTACCTAGAACAATCACCTTGTTGCTATGATTTGTCAACAAATTATTACCATTGACAAAAGCAACCAAACTAAAAAAATACAATAGTTCATCCAAAATCTTGCATCTAATCGAAATTTTCTACCAAAATGGCAGATTAGCAGATGGAAGGAAAATTTTCCCTTTGCTTTTATTTTTATTTGTTACAAATAAATCAGTAAACAATTATGCCCATGCAAAGATCATTTTTACATGCAGATTAAATTGCATGGAACTCTAAACTAGGCTTGAAGCAAGATTATGTGAAGGATTTTTTCTACATGGCTTTGATACCATGTTAAGATTCCCAAACAAGATCATAACAGCAAAAACCTTGTGCTTCCACAACTTGCATACAATGATCGGCCTAATTCACATTAGAGTTAAATGTTGATTACAATATGAGGTTGGCTAAATAGGCAAGGAGAGAAGGTATTTGTTTCAAATACAATGAGTGACTAACCCTTCAAATATGGAACACTTGTTAACTCACATGACATGTGTTCTAGTGAGTGGAAAGTGATCATGCAAGAGGTGTAGAGGTGTCTCATAAAGTGAGAACACTTGTCTCAACCACATGAGGTGAGACAAACCTCTAAAAGTCCTCTAAGTGAGCTTAAGTGTAGTGTGAATATAAATCTACTAAGTGTTAGGAAAATGTGTTGCAACCTTGCAATTACATAAGGTATTGTTGATGTTGGTATGTGGCGACTGATCATTATATACTGTACACTCTTTTTGTCCTGCTTTTTCGCGGAATTACCAAAAAAGGGAAAAATCACCAAAAAGGGGAAAACCCCAACTTTGTATAACCCTAATCCGGAAGCTTCTAAAAAGTTGGTTATAAGGAGTTTGTAATAGAGTTACATTAGCATAAGAAAATGTGATTATTCATGATATTGTAATAGGGTTTTACATTGGTTAATGAAATCATTGGATGGCTGCGGTTTGGTGGATGTAGCCCACATTAGGTGAACCAAGTTAAATTCTCTGTGTGTTTTATTTCTGGTTTATTTGATAAAATCTGCATTTAGCTTTTAGATATCTGCCTTTGAAAACCTAACAGTTGATACATAAGGTGTTGTTGATATTCCAACAACGGGGGGCACGGGAGGTTCCCCCCCTCTAAGGGGTTCGCAGGTCATGTGCCTTAGTGGGGGCTCAGGGGCAATGCTCC
Organism: Sequoiadendron giganteum; assembly: GCA_007115665.2. Lineage (NCBI taxonomy): Eukaryota > Viridiplantae > Streptophyta > Pinopsida > Cupressales > Cupressaceae > Sequoiadendron > Sequoiadendron giganteum. Next base: position 341,015,518 of record CM021108.1, read on the forward strand.
CTAAAGGAAAAAAAAATTATAATTTATTATTGTAAATCTAGACCTTTCATCATTAGGTCTTAGATCTAACAGCCTATATTTTGTTAGCTTAAGTTTCCCTAAAAGGCAACCCTATTTTATGAGGGTGTTGTATTGCAATTGTGTATTGTGATGTATTTTAAGAGTTTGATAGTAGTCATGTTGCCTCTAGATCTCTTATTGGTGATACTCTTGTGAGAAGCTTGCTCTACAAGTATATTGTAATCTTCGTGATTTCTAAATAATATTGGGTGGCTTTTGGAGTGTGGGTTTTTTCTCTCGAAAGGGTTTTCCCCACGTAAATCATTGTGTTATAGTATGCATGATATTTTTGTTTAAGTTTTTGTAACTATTGAAAAGATCTATAATTTTTTTTGCATTATTCTCCTCTCAAGATTAGTGTAGGAAGTTGTTTCACTACCTTAGCTTCCTTTCACTAAGTATGCTAATAACTAACTAGTTTTACAATGCCTCTTTTCACACTAACACTTACTACACCCTAATCAAGATCAAGCGATACATCATATCAGGAGTAATTAACTTAGAGTAGAGAATCAAAAAAATCAGCTAAGGAAAGGGGAAGAAAAAGATAACTAGTATGGTGGATGGTCTTATAGATCAAAAAATATCTTTTATATTGAAAAAATTGGATAATACTTGGGTAGGTTATAATAAACTAAGGAATGCACATCAATTGCATGAAGCAAGAGGCCAGTTTAAAGGAAATTTTAAGTGTATGGATTCCAAGAACAACAACAATGAAAATTTTGCACAAGTAGACAAGTTCTAATTTCATTGCTCCTTAAGAGATAGTAAGTACATGTGATATGTTGGAACTACTGGGAGACATTTCAATCAACACTAGAGTTACAAGTGAAGGGTAAATTGAAATATTTTGAGGCATTGGAAGATGGACTGATGCCCAAAATTTTGATATTAATGGAATCATCAAGCCTTTTGATCAATGGAAAGTGGAACTCAAAATAATTTGTCTTTATGTTCCTTCATTTGTGTCAGTGGTGAGCTAGATTCAACCTTACTAAATAGCAACATGGGTGACATAGTAAAATTACAATTAAGCTTGGACAATTTTAATAAGAAGGAAAAAATAGTTTTATATGGTAGATATAATTCCCACATTAATAAAATTGCTACGGTTCTTGAGTTCAACTAGCCATTGAAGGATATTTATGCTACATGGGTAGAGAAGTATCATGAGTAAATTACATTTTCATCTTAGCATCATCAACAAAAATTTCTTCGCCATTTTTTTTGAGATTACAAGTAGGTGTAGATGTGTCAACATTGTCTTCATCAATAGTTCAAACAAATTAGTTTCTTCAAATGGATTCGTGGTTTTTTTCTCTTCTAAGAAAGGAATATGTTATGTTATTTATTTTTGTTTTTTTAATAAAAGGCATATTGACAACTTCATATTAATATATTATAAAATAATTGCATATCTTCATACATATTTGGATAATTTTCATGCTTTGAGCTTATAACTCTGCTCCTGCTATTAGAACAAAATTGTCAACTATCAAAATATCAAATTTATACAAAATATCTAATTTTTTTGACCTTCCAAACTATCTACTTTCAAGTTGTCTTATATATAATATCATATAAGTAAAATGTTGTGACTGTAGTATAGTGAATCATGCATTTCCAACTAATGAACACTCCTCCTTTCTTTCTTTGACCATGAACTAGTATGTCGATGGTGTGGAATGTGATTTTGTTGTTATGTTCATGTCTGGAATGTTCAAATGAGGCTTAGGATGAAGCTTATGCATCTTTCTCTCCTCTGCTTGAGACTCTATAGATTCTACTCTCTCATTTTGTTTGATAATTTTCTTGTTGACACCTTCAGTATGATGACAATGATGAGTAAGGAGAAATGACAAAGCATGGTATTTTTATTTGAAGCTTCTCTCCATTTCTTCCCCTACTTCATAATGATAAAGTGAAAGAGCTCTACAAAGATGGTTAGGTGTATCATATTCTAGAGACAGCTTCATTGCAATGTAGATATTTCTGAAACATACTTTGTGGTGAAGATAATGTCTTGGGAAGATCCCACCCACATATGCATCACCTTTCTAGAAATTGCATTTATGAATCCTTTTGAGAAGCACATTATCTTGCAAAAACACTTCCTATATGACAGCATTTGCAATTTTTTCCATGTCCTTATAATTTGGATTCAAGTCCAACACATTTGAGATAAAAATTGACATTATATCTAAAGGAAATATAAGTCTTTGAGCTAATGGGTGTAATATATCTTCTTCAATCAGGGTTTTTAAGGACCAAAACACACGAGAACAATTAGTATGGAAGATATTTGATAATGTTTCTCTTTCCAGGCCTTTGGAAAATGGTAATTCCCATTCAAGAATTAGGAATGGCGCTCTATTGTTGTTGGGCATGAACTCCATTTTGGTTTGTGACAGAGATGGTGATATAAAACTAGTGTTAAGACCTTGTATTGGCTTAAAGCATAATGGTAAACTTCAAATGAACTTTAGTAGGCCTTATGTGTTTCTTTGCTAAATATTATGACTTTACCACAAGTGAAAATACTAACTTGCAAAATGATATCTTTGCTTCTTGAATAGATTTCAACACATAACAATACCTGGGTGTTAAAAAAACAAGATGGGAGACTTGTGAGTGATTGAAGATCACGCACCACTATCTTGTGATAGATAGAAGACCACACACCACTTTCTCTCCTCATGTTGATTGCTTTATAGGAACTCTTCCATTACCACTAAACTGACCTAGAGCCACTCTTTTGCAAATTCTTTGTAATTTTTATCAACCATTTTATTATGTCTCTACTTTTTAATAGCCCCATATTTTAACAAGTTTACAAAATTGTAAAGAAATCATAACGTCTTCCACATGCGAAGAGGGATTTTTTTTGGTTGGAGATCGTCCTTTTTTTTTTTATGCTACAGAATTATTGAATGTTGTGTGTTGTTCACCACAAAACCTGCAGACATACGACACTTGTTAAATAAATATCATACCTTAGCTACAGTCGGACAAGATAAGGATTAGCTTTGTTGATAAATCTCTCTCCCCAACACCAACATTCGTGTGAGTTTAATCTTACAGCTTTTGCACATGCCATTTTTAATTTTGTCCGCACATTTTTTTTATTTAATCAAAACCCATGCTGCTAAAATAATTGTTTTGTATATAATTTCATGTGTTAGATACGATTTAGCAAAGATTACACATGCTTTAATTTTGGTTTTGGAAAATGAAACCCTGACCAAGTGGAAGTTGTACACCTATGTGGCTCATACATGAGATTTCATATGTACTTATTTGATTTATAATACAGTTTAGACTAAATAAGTTAGCTTTTCTCTAACTTGTCATCACCCTCCAAGTTATTATCCACTTCAATAGCCCAACAACTAATAGTTTCTCCAAATTTCAATGGAAATCATCAAAATATCATTTCATGTTTTCAAATAATTTCTCTTGCTATTATGATGAGTAAATCCTGAGGCAAATTTTTTAAATTACTATCATAAAGCCTTTCACTTTCTATTTGATCACATGCCATATTTTCCAATTTATCTGCCACCAAATTTTCCTCTCTATATATATGCTTAATTTGAACTAATCTGAACTTTTCTAACATCATCTAGACTTACTCCAACACATACCTAATTTTCCAACACAAAATTTGTCTTTCCTTGCATGCATTCAAAATAACTAAAGAATCTCCTTTGATTACCAAATTTGCAATTTCCAAATTATGTGCTAATTGTAGGCCATGAAGTAAGGCTTGTGCTTCTGCAACATTATTTGTGCCTTTCGGTATTTTTATTGATTGTGTTGATATTAAAGAACCCTTATGATCTCTTATTACAATTCCTGCTCCAAACAAACTTGGATTACCCTGTGAAGCACCATCAAAATTTATTTTAAAAGAGCCTTCCGGAGGTGGAGACCATTTAATTTGATTTCTATCTACTTTAGAAGTCATATTTTTATGAAGACTTCCTTTGAATGGTAGAATTAGTTTATTCCAAGCTTTCAAGGCCTTTGAGTCCCAATATGTGAATAGTGAATCTACATGCTTTGTCCTCAACACATATGCATTTTTTATCTCTGCTATTGAGATTTCTAATTTTTCCAGAATTTGTTTCATTTGCATTTTTTCATTTCTAAATATTCTTCTATTTCCTTCCCACCAAATTTTCCATAAAACAACTGAAGGAATCAACTTCCATATATAGGAAAACAAAGCAGATTTATATAGGGTTGGCTAGCCTGAGAAGAGATCCCATAATTTTTTTTGGCATCAGAGCTAACCAACTTAATTTCTCTTTAATAAATCACCAACAATGTGTGGCAAATGAGCAATGAAGAAATAGATGATTTATGTCTTCATTCTTAGTTTCACATAACACACACTTAAATTGAGCTGCAATACCTAGTTTTACCATCCTATCACTTGTTAAAATCCTCTTCTTAATATCCAACCAAGAGAAACACCCAGCTTTTGGAAGTATTTATGGATCCCAATAAAATGTTAATTCTCTTTGTGGTTTTTTTGTCTCACCTTCACTCAATACAACCATATACCCCATTTTGATTGTATAATTTCCAGTTTTAGAGGGGGGCCATATCAACTTATCAGAATTTCTTGTCAAGAATACTATCCTTTGATCCATAATCCTTTTGAAATCCTCCCTCTCACCCTGTGGACAGTTTAGAATAGAAGCATCTTTCCATTTGACCTTCCCTATGCAACCATCTATGCTTTCAATATAGTCACAAACTTTATCTCCCCTGCTTACAATGAGATGAGATTTGATGAAGTTCAATTTATTAAATGAATCCAAAGGTGAATGACCTCCCCACGAATCTCCCTAGAACTTTGCCTTTGTTCCATCATGTATTTCCCATGTTAGATGTGGTAAAATTACTTCTCTACAAGAGATTAGAAAATTCCACATCGATGATCCTTGTGGAGGGTTTGAAGCTGTGAAAATTATTTATGGCTCTAAATTATCTAAATACTTAGCTTGCATTATTTTACACCATTTATTGTGTGGCTTAGTATACATGAACCATACCAACTTTTCTCCCAATGCTTTGTTACGAGCTGATATGTTATGTATTCCAACTCCTCCTTTAGATTTTTCAGCACTTAGATTTTGTAAAGAAATTAGTGATATTTTCTTTTTTTTATCCATGTTTCCCTTCCACAAAAAACCCCTTATTATCTTTTCAATTAGCAGGATCACAAACTTTGGAGCCTTTAATACTGCCATAAAGTAATTTGGAATGGAAGCAACAACAAATTTTATCAATAAGATTCTACCTGATAAAGATAACCACCTACCCTTCCATGATGTTATTTTGGCTTGAATTCTCTGAATAATAGAAGACCAAAGGGTATCTTTGTTTACTCCTAAAAATAATAGGATCCCAAGATACTTACTTGGTAATTCTATAAATTGAAATCGTAGAATATTAACAATTCTCTTCTGAAGGCCTGATTTGATATGAAAGGTGTATAACTTAGATTTGTCTGCATTTACTTATTGTCCAGACACATCTGAGTATTTTTTTAATACACATTTGATTTGAATGGATTCTTGGATTTGAGTTGCACCAAATAATAATGTGTTATCAGTAAACAAAGAGTGATTCACCGACAAACTTGTAGAAGGAATGGCAATTCCTTTCCATTTCCCATTGGAGTGGAAATGTTTGACTGTTTTGCTAAGAGTTTTTGCTAGAATTATGAATTAAAATGGAGATAAAGGGTCCCCTTGTCTGAAACCTTGATGGGAAATTAAAAAACTATAAGATTTTCCATTAATTAACACTAAAAAATTGACACACTTTAAGTAGGATAACACCCATTTACACCATTTATCTGTAAATCCAAACATTTTTAGAACTTGCATCAAAAAAGACCAATTTACTTTATCGTAAGCTTTCATCATGTCAATATTTATGATGAAAGAAGGGATTTTGTGCATGGTTATTTAATGTAGAACTTCATGAGCAACTATTGCACCCTCAACAGTCTCCCTTCCTGGCACAAAACCACCTTGTTCTTCTAAAATTAAATTTGGAATGAGGGGAACCAAACGAAGGTAAATTGCTTTGGTAAAGATCTTATAAATTGTGTTGCAAAGTGATATAGGACAAAATTTTGAGAAAGATTTGGGATCCTTTACCTTCGGAATTAATGCTATGTGAATAACATTAAATTGTTTTATCTTGGAAATAGAAGTTTTGGACTCCTCCAAGGATTTCAACAAATCCTTTCCAATAAAATCCCAACTTTTTTGAAAGAATAACGTTGTAAATCCATCTGGACCAGGAGCTTTATCTGGTTTTAAAGAGAAAACTAATATCTTTACCTCATCCATAGCGAAAGGTCTATTTAGTTGTATATTGTCTTGTTCAAAAACTAATGTTGGGATTGCTTGTAACATTTCCACTCTATCAGACTCATATTGATCTATTTGATGTGTTGGTGCTGCTAATAATTTTGAAAAGAATTGGACCCCTTCATTTTGAATGTCACTTTCTTTTTTTAACCAATTTCCCGAAGAACTTTCCTGAATGCGAAAAATTGTATTCTTTGCCTTTTTAAGCTGATCCGACATATGAAAATACTTTGTATTTTTATCCCCCTCTTTAAGCCATAATTCTCGTGACTTTTGTCTCCAATACACCTCTTCATGCAGCACCAACTCTTCCCACTTTGCTTGTAAATTATTTTGTAATTCAAAAGTTTGTGGATTTAACCCTTGTTCTATAATCTTTTCATTCACAGAAGCTAATTATTTTTCCACAATATCTTTTTTTTGAAATATATTCTTAAAAACATGTTTATTCCATTGTTTATTTTGCCCTTCAAAAATTGCATTTTTTTACAAAATCTATACATTATGGATCTTGATTCATACGGTGCTTTCACCCACCATAATTTTAACAAAGACAAGAAATAATTATGCTTGAACCACATTGACTCAAATTTAAATGAAGATGACCATTTTTGAGGTGAAGAAGAAACCTCAAGATTTAACGAAATAGGAAAATGATCTGATCCAGACCAAGGTAGAATCTCTGATATTAATGTAGAATGATCTACTACCCAAGCATAGGATACCAAAAATTTGTCAAGACGTACAACAATTTTCAATAAATCCTTTCTCTTATTTTTCCAAGTATACATTCATTTATCCTGTTGCACATCCACAAGTGCATTATTATGAACAAACTTATTAAAATCTTCAACTGACTTATGTGGCAAAATGATATCTCCTAATTTTTCTTGATGAGACAATATGGCATTAAAGTCACCTATAAGAATTATTTTTTGCACCCCTGATTGAAGAAAAATTAATTCTAACTCCTTCCAAATCTTTCTTTTACCCATTGTTGAATTTGGTGCATACACATTAACCAATAAAAAACTTAAATCAAAATGTGTCACCCGCACCAGTTGCCAATGCAGATTACTGGTAATAGATTCCATTTGAATTGATTTGGTATTCCATAAGGTTAATAAACCTCCATATGCCCCTTGAGCAACCGAGTGATAAGACTTCCAATTATTCCATTTGCTAATTGTACACTCATAACTTTCATCAGAAAATTTTGATTCTTGTAATAAAACTATATCTGCCCTTGAAGAATTAATTTGTTGTTTAACCTGGGATCCTTTGTTAGGGGAATTTAAGCCCCTAACATTCCATGAAAATATCTTCATACCAATCAAGGAGAGCTTCCTGCTCCCCTCAATCTTTTCTTTATATTCCCATCTAAGGTTAATTGAATGCCTGAAGCAATTTCCTCTTGCAATTTTACTATATTTGATTTTCTACCTCTCTTAGCAGGTGACCTAGTTGCAGGGGAAGAGATAGGATTTTGACAAATTGAAATTTGTTTTGAAAAATCAAAACCAACAACTTTTGATCCAAAATCATCTTTAATTACCATTTTATTTCTTATTAAAGTCTGATCTGGTTTGCCTTGTGAAATTGATGAATTAAAGGGAATATTTGATAAAATACATTGATCTGAGAAAACTTCATCATCTTCTTTATTTATATCCTCTGCAATTTCATCAAAAATATTAGATCCAACCATATTTTATAACCGGTCTACCTAGATCACAAGATTTCCATTATCATTCATGGCAACAGAATCATGTATACCCAAATCTTCAAAAGATTCAATGTTATGTGAAGGCAACATGGATTCACTGTTGTGAAAATTCCCTTCTTCGGTGTGAGGAATAGTGAGCAAAGAAGGATCCCAAATCAGTTTAGAGACAATTAAGTCTAACTAATGTGTACCACTTAAAAAAATACTAGGATTATATAAGCCCAGTGATCTCCCCCATAACATGAATGTTTGGATTTTTAACCACTTCTTAGGAAAATTTACTACAAACTTAATTCCCCTACATTCCCCAGAATTCAAATTCAACAGATCTGGAAAAAAATTATGTATTGAGCTTTTCAAAGGTCTCCACTGTGAATATGTTGTGTTTGACACCAAGGAGTTGCCTTGAACAGAACCGGTCATTAAATCTGATTGACATTGTTGAGCAAGAGGATTTTTTTTAGGAGTGTTATCTGTTTGCAAACTACTATTTGATTTTGGTGAATTCCCTTGAGCATCCACATTTTGTTCACATTGAGCTGATGTGTGACCCACAAGATGGCACAAAGTACAAACATTGTGAGGATTTTCAATAAGAATTTCCTTCTTTATAGTGTCAGTTCTAGAATGGATAAAAAGTGAAGAAGGAAGGGCCTTCAAAACATTTAAATGAACACAAACCCTAACAGGCTTATCTGGATTCCTGAAAAAGTCCATATCATGAAAAATAAATTTTCCAATATTATTGGCTATTCTTTGCACAAGTATTGGCTCTCTATACTCCAAAGGAAGAGGGGAAAGTTGCACCCAGAAAGGCCAAAATTGTACCACTACTAACCAAGGATCAAAATTTGGAACCCAAGCTTGAGTATACAACCCAGAACCCTCAAAGAACCAAGCCTTTTCCTCCAAAATTAAATCTCTTTGTTGCTTAGTGGAAAAAAATACAATGAAAAATCCATTACCCTCATCTATGTAAAAAACCTAATTAGCCCCATCCCCGTCAGAGAAGATTAAATCTTTCAAAGATTCAATACAAGGTAGGAAATTCCAAAATTTACAAATCAGAGCATGATTTTCTAAATCTTGAGTTTGTGCCTATAGAGATGCATCTAAAAATGAAATGTGAAAAGAATCCTGAGAGGGAGAATGATTCAAGGTAGGACATGAACCTTTTTGAATCCATTTTTTACCTACTTTTGATGTTTTCTTTAGGCTAACATTTGGAGAAACAGGGGAATTCAAACAATCAACAACTGAAGGTTTAGATATTAAATTTTTCCCAAACACATTATTATGTTGGAGACGTTGATTCCCAATGCAAGCTTTTCGACCTAGACCTATATTATTTGGATATGATGCAGGAGTATCCAACTTGGGATCAGTATCATGGAACTTGTGATCAACCTTATTACACTAAGAGTTCTTCAATTGAAGATAAAGAACACGATAGCAATCAATATTACTTCGAGCAATGTTGTTGGGAAAAGAAGCAGGCGTATACGCCATAGAACAAAACTCATCAAAAGCAGATTATGACCCATCAAAACCCTTGATATATAATGGGTGATTTGTAATCTTTGGATTGAAGGAAGCTCCCTTAGCAACTGAAATATTATTAGGGGAAGAAGAAGGATTTTTTTTATCGGAAACCACATCTGCCCATGAACGAGAATCTTCATCGGATTGATAATCAGAATGAAAAATATCAAATGGAGCCTGCTTAGCCCTACTTAGAGACTTCTTTTTTGGGAAGCTCGAAATTGGATGTAAATTTGAAGAAAAAGGATATTTCAAAGTCCTATTAGATTGGCCATGAACAGAACCACCTAAGGCCAATGAAGCATTCCCCTTACTCTATGAAACCCTACTGTGAAGATCTGAATAGCTTCCAGAATGGGAAGAAATTTTTTGAAAACGTACCGTTTGAGCGGAAAACGTTACTTTGATTCTTGTGGTCCATTTTCCCTCTCCTACCTATGTTATTTGTTTATTGCACCACCTAGCTTGTAACATTTTTTTTCAAATGGGAAAATGTCAATTTTGATCCTCATCCTATGTGCTTATTCTTCCTATTTATAAAGGAGTTATTTCTCATGTAAATGGTCCAAGAATTGTATATTAAGTTCATTATTTTAGTCTAAGAAAGTGTTCTTTCCGTTTTTTTGTCAAGGTTTGTAATATCTTTATAACAACAATATATTTTTAATGGAGCATATATGAATACATGTTCCCACTATGTCATCATCTCCAACTTTGTAAAATAATATTTTAATTAATGAAATAATCAAGGATTGTCAATTTTTTCATTGCAAATTTGTTACATTGTGTACTTTATTGATAGCTTTTATTCAATGAATGGGATAACTGCTTTCAATAAAATAGAAACGATATTGTGATTAAAAATGGATAATTAAGTAGGCTCATACTATAATCCTTAGTTGGTCTTTTTATTATAAGATAATAACAACTTACAAACCATCAAATATGTCTAACTTGCTACAATGAAAGATTCTAGGACTTTGTAACTCTAAAATAAGCATCGATCATATTGGAATACCATTCACAACCTAGATTAAGATCATAAAATGATAAACATCCCACCATCTATAATTTATTGATAACTATTTTTTATCTCATACTAGGTTTTTTTTAATATCTTCAAGAATATCAAAGATTTGTGTTATTTTGTTGTATGATTCCTTGGTGTATGTGTATGAGATATTATTTACTAAATATCATTCTTCCTTGTACTATGAATTTACAAATGATATTAAAAGGTAAACCCACCTAGGTTTCGTAGAGCCTAAAGTGTAGAGAAAATTATTATTAACATATTTTATTTTGTTTGTTGGCCAATCTCCTAGTATTCTTAATCATAAGAATTAGCTAATATTTAGAGGAAACCGAGGAATAAGTTGGGATCACCAAAAACTTATTTGCCTCCAAAGGTTAGGCTTTGTGATATGAATGAATTTTTCATAAGGTCCTCTTCCCATAAGGAGAATGTGGTGAATTAACTTTACCCCTCTAAAGATGTTCCTATTTATTTTATACTCGATTTATAAATTCTTCAATATTATCACTGTTTCAACTTCCTATCTCAATTGGAATACCTTATTAATGGTATTCTAGTCCAACTTGAAGATACATAATTTATCATCACCCTCATTTCCCAAGCATCTTAATTGCAATTCTTCAAATCCATTCCAATATCTCAAGTGTAGGAAAAAAAAAATTTGGTATAACCAATTTTCCTTGGTCCAATTTTCACTCATCATAAACATGATCGATGTGTCTCTCTTTCACCATGATTTGGGAAATTCTACCCAATAAGGTATACAACCACATGACTTTTTATATTTCCTCAAAAGATCTTCAAAAATTTGTGTATATTTTTAACCCTTGAATCCATTTTATATTTCTTTGTTTCCCAAGGGATCAAAGATGATGTATACTAGCTTGTGGCTCTTTTAGGCAAGTCCAATTGTGTAGTTTCTATAAAGAAGAAATTATCAAGGGTTTATAGAGGAACCTCAAACATCACCTAACTAGTTAACAACAAATAGATAAAACTTGATTGAAAGCACCAATTACACCCATAAATCACCAATTTACCCTACCCTTTACTGTTGAATACTAATATTTCCTAGGGTAATTACACATAAGCAACCAAAAAATATAAAGTTATAAAGAGAATATTTTAAACCTACTCAAGAAGACAATTTAAATACCATAAATCTAGACATTAAATTTTGGCTAGAGAATCTTTGGTTCTATTTAGTCTTATTATAATAAAACAAACCACATAGTGAAAAAAATAATTATAATATAGCTTTATTATAATATATCTAGGGTCATATATGAATTTTCATATTAAGAGAAATTTGTGTTAATGTCCAGTTGCGCATTATTTATTTTTTTAATCTTGAACATTAGTCATGTTACTTGACAAGTTCAAACTTGTCATTTTAAATAATTTAGATCCTTTGCTCTTGAAATCATTAATTTTGGGAGATCTTCAATCAATAGATCTATATAAGTTTATAAAAAAAATGCTACATAGGTACAATATGCTCAATCTAAAAAATATAATGGCTTTGATATTGGAAGACCATTAGTGAGGTCTGAAAATTAGCCATCTACAGATTTATAGAAATCAATTAGAGCATGCCATGTGGAAATTGGGATGTGTAAGAATTGGCTATGAAGGTAGCCACCCAAGATCAAGAGGCCTAATAGAAAGCACAAGCATAAGAGAGATAGAAACAATATGACAAGAATGAATTATATTTTGTCAATAATGCAAATAGAATGTATGTATCTTTTAAAAGTACATAGGAGACCCCTTGGTTATATAGCCAAGGTGGGAACATAGAAGGGCATAAGATTAAGTGTCATAATCTTATGGCATGAGACAACTGTGAAAAGATATCACTCCACCTAAAGTGGAAAAGTGATAATGTAATAATCACCACAAATGGTGGATCACCCACAAAAGGTGGAAAGGTAATCAAATGATATGTCCACGAAAGGTGGAAGTGATAAAGTAATAACATGATAAGTCCACCAAAATTGGAAAAGCTCCAACTACCTCATATGTGGTCCCTAAGTAAACTTAACTAAGGTGTAATTATGACCTAGGACAAGGTACAACATATTTAATTACACCAACACCCCTCGTAAGTGTAACTTAGGGAGAATGTACACAAAAGAAAACAATGCAAGATGGGTCCCGACAACTAGGACATGTTAGGTACCCATGTAAAAATGCAATGAAATCTCTCATAAAGCAAAGAAAAGGAGAAAACCACGTGGGAAAAAGCTCCCCCCCCCCCGAAATAGAGATGAAAAACAAGAGAAAAAGCTCTCAAAAGTATGAGAAGGACAAAACCCCTAGAAGAGGAAAAAGTCCCCCCCATAAGAAAGAATGAAGAAGTCAAGTGACCTCCTCAAATGAAACATCATGCACCCCCAAGAGAGCTTGAAAATGATGATATGTACTCTCAGTGAAGGTTTTGGTGAAGATATATGCAACCTGCTCTGTTGTAGGACAATATTGCAAATCAATGACCTACTCTTGTATCAACTCCTTGATGTAGTGCATATGAATCTTGATGTGTTTGGTCCTCTGATGGTGAATCAGATTCTTCAAGATCTGGATGGCACTCTAGTTGTCACAATGAATGACTGAAGGATGTGGAATAGTGAAACCAAACTCAGTGAGAATATTTTGAAGCCAAATAGCCTCAGTAGCGTCATTAACAACCCCTCGATACTCAACCTCATTCAAAGAAAGAGAAATAGCATGTTGCTTCTTACTCTACCAACAAATGGGACCAGAACCAAGATGAAAGTTGTAGCCAGAAGTGGACTTACAATCATCAACATCACCAGCCTAATCAGAATTTGTATATCCCACCAAGGTAAGTCATGTACCTATTGCATAGTGAATCCCATGATGATGTGTACCCTATATGTAATGCAAGATGCATTTGGTTTCTTTCCAATGAAGCTCATATGGTTCCTGCATAAAGCATGAAACCATGCCAATGGAAAAGGAGATATCAGGGCATGTGTGAGTCAAGTAGATGAGACTTCAAACAAGCTGACGATATAAAGTGGCATCAACAAGTGGAGTAGAGAACTTAGCCTCAAGCTTGACTCCTAAAAGAAATGGATTCGGAGCAGGCTTACAATCAGCCCTGTGAAATCAAGCTAAAATATCAAGAGCATACTTGGGCTGAGAGAGAGATATCTCAGAAGTTGACTGTGTGATCTCAATCCCAAGAAAATAGTGCAAAAGGCCCAAGTTAGTCATAGAAAATCTATCCTGCAAAGCAGATTTAACACTGCCAATGATGGATGAGGTACTCCTTGTAATGATCAAGTCATCAACATAGAGCACAAGTAAAAAATGAGAGTCACCTTGTCACAAAATGTAGACATTCGGATCTAAATGACACCTGGTGAATTCTAGGGAGAGAAGAAAGGAATCCATCTTGGCATACCAAGCCCTAGGAGCCTGTTTGAGTCCATAGATAGACTTCCTCATTCTACAAACCAAAGAATAATCTTGTATGAATCCCTATGGCTGCTCCATGTAAATCTCCTCATGAAGATCCTTGTGAAGAAATGCACTCTTCACATCCATCTAATGTACTACCCAACCATGAGTTGCAACAATAGAAAATTTCAAACGAATGGAGTTCATCTTAACAATGGGTGCAAAGGTCTCTATATAATCAACACCTGGAACCTATGAGAAACATTTTTCCACAAGTCGAGCCTTGTATTTATCCATACTTTCATCTGTTGCATACTTGGTCTAATAGACCCACTTACATCGAACCATATTTCTCCCCTTAGGGAGTGGCACTAAATCCCATGTGTGGTTCCTCATCAAGGAACTATACTCTTCCTCCATTGTTGAATCCCACTTTGGAACTCCTAATGCTTCCTTGAAGGACTGTGGATCAAAATCACTAGCAATAAAAGCATGTGGAAAATCCTGATTTTGTGACCGAGTCCTTTGAGTATCTGAAGGATCCCCAACAAGAGAACCTACTAACTCAAGAGTTTGTCGAGCCCAATGAGGTCTAGTAGGAGATGAAGGATGAGGTTCCTCAACTATAAGTGTACCCTACGAAGGTGTGATCCTACAAGTCAGAGCTGAGGGAGAATCATCATCTGATTCACTATCATCACTTTCCACTATGGAGGAAGGAAGAGGAGGATTAGAGGCCAAGATAGGAGAGCTTTCCTCAAAGTGAACACTCCTCTCAATGAACAACTCATGTGTCTCTAGATCCAAAAGTATATATTCCTTAACACCTTCAGGATATCCAAAAAAGATGAAAGGCCTACTCTGAGGTTCCAATGCCTTGCACTTCTCTGGAGGTATGTGTGCCCAAGCTGGACAACCAAACACTCTGAATTGTCTCACAACCATTTTTCTACCACACCAAGCCTCAAAGGGAGTTATACCCTTCAAAGCCTTATGGGGAACCCGATTTTGGATGTGTGTGGCACAACTAATAGCTTCTACCCAAAATTGAGGACCAAGAGAATGAGCATGGATCATGTAGCTAGCCATATCCTTAAGGGTTCTATTCTTCCTTTCAGCAACACCATTTTTCTATGGAGTGTAGGCAACTGAATCTTGAAGATCAATCCCCTCAAGAGTACAAAATTCCTCAAGTATATTGTTCACATATTCCCTTCCATTGTTTGTATGTAGAATCTTGACTTGCTTCCCTAATTGCTTCTCTACATGAGCCTTGAAGGCTAGAAATATGTCAAACACTTTACTCTTGTGAACAAGAAAAGAGACCCATGTGAAGCGGGAGTAGTCATCAATGAAGGTGAGGACATAGCAGGCCTTGCTAGATGATGGAACTAGAAATGGACTTGCTACATCACTGTGAACCAATTGAAGAACTTCCAAAGCTCTCCAAGACTTCCCTTTGTCAAACTTCTCTTTTGGATGTTTACCCAAGGAACAACTTGAACAAGAAAAGTTGATTTGAGGGAGTCTTGTAACCATATCCTTGGTGCTAAGATTTTGAAGATAGCAGTAATTGAGATGTCCAAACCGCTCATACGATAGCTTACTTTCTGAATTTGAATGAGTGAGCAAGGTTGTAGAAGGAGACTTGGGAATAAAGTGGGAAAATGAGTAAATTTTTGTGTTGTGATTAGCTTTTCCCATTGCAACCAAGGCATAATCCTTAAGTTCTTTGACCACAACTGAATCTGGTAGAAACTCAACTTTGTTGCCATCTCCAAAGTGAGTGATTTGGTAGATTGAAAGAAGATTGGTACTCAAGTTAGGAACATAGAGAACATCCTCAAATGCTCCATCATCCATGACAACCGAACCTTTTCCTTCAACTTCCACTTGAGTATCATCACCTATGAAGATGTGAGGTACCTTAGATGACTCCAAAGAAGAAAATTGTTCCCTTGTAGAACCCATATGATGAGTAGCACCCAAGTCAAGTATCCATTGTTGTGAAGAACCTTTAGTAGCCATAAATGCTTTCCCTTTTCCTTTTTATTGTGGCGAAGTGGAAGGAGATGAATCCTTCTTCTTGTAGGCGGATGGAAAATTGATGTTGTTCTTCTTGATGATGTTTGTCAACTCATCAATTTGCTTAGTGTGGCAATGATGATCATCATGACCAAATCTCTTGTAATATGAACAAGTTGGTCTCTCCTTCTTGCTTGGATTTCCCTTCTTGGGAGAAGGTGAAGAATTCCCTTGTCATGGAGAGGATGATTGTTCTTTATCTTCCTATGTCTTTGGCTTAAATTGCTTTTGCTTCTTGTTAGAACCCTTTCCTTGAGTCACTTGATTCCCTTGATTATCCACCAAAGCTTTGGACTTTGAAGACTTGAGAATCCCCATGCTTATCGAATTTTCTTGTTCTAACATCAACATTTATGTGAATGCATCAAATGATGGAAGAGTGAAAGAGCTACCCACTATCAAGCGATGGGTTTGGAAGCTAGAAACAAATGTTGCATATTCTAATGGAAGCTTTCCTAACAAATTGTAGACCAATTGTGCATCCTTTTTTTCAATGCCACAATCCTTAAGTTGTGCTCTTAGCTCATTTTCCTTAGTGACATAGTCTTGGATTGTATCAAAATTCTTGGGATCTAACATTGTGAGATCATTGTCAAGCTGATAACCTCTAATCTCATCAACTTGTTCATACAATTGACCAAACTTCTCCCAAGCTTCTTTAATTGTTTTACACTTTTCAATTTGAAAGATTAGATCTTTTGATACATATTTCCTCAAAGTTCCAAGAGCCATAGTATTTTTAGTGAGCCAATCCATATGAGCATTAGGATCAGTTTTAGGATCATATGGTGCAACAATAGTTCCATCAATATAATGAGTTAATCCTTTTTCCATTAACTTACTTCAAGCATCAATTTTCCAAGAAGCATAATTATGTGGAGTTAACAAAGGAAAATTAGGAGAAACCATAGCAGAAAAATTAAAGAGAACAAGAGAAGCACAATCACACAAGACACCCCCCCCAAATTCACTTAATCAAAGAACCCCAAAAAAAAAGATGATTTGGCACTTTATACTTAGTGTGTGGTACAATGGCCACTTGCAAGCCAAGCAAAGTGGGCTTCTAATTTTCAATGATTTACAACAGCCTTAAGTAGGCAATAACAGACTCAAATAACTAATGCAAAAGACCAAAATGAGATCTTATCTTTACAAATGCCAAAATAGGCCAAAAATGACCAAGTTCTGAAAGTAAAATTTTTGATCACAATTACTACATACTAATAGCACCACTATGAATTTTAGAAAAAAACATGCACTTTCAAAAAAAACGACACCTGAAAAGGAGTTCGTATGAGTCTAAACGGAGCCCCGAAAGTTGCAAAAATGATGACAACTCAACAACACCTGTGACAATTTGAATTTTTTGAAAAATCCATACATAAAAACTAGAAATTGATCACACCAGCACATAGAGCGCAAAAAACTAGCCCAAATCAAAAAAAAATTGCTCGAAAATAGGAGCTAAAATGAGCAAGATACCAGCCTTTGAAAATGAACTACAAATTCAAAAAAGCCAATGGTGAGGGGGCAAAAAAAAATTGAAATCTGCTGATGTGGCGATGATGTCAGTAGAACACTATGTTAAATTTGACGGTCATTTGGTCGTCACGATTTTCGTCACTCCCCTGTCAGAATATGCACGCTGACAGAATCTTTTTGATTCTCTTGGAATATTCTTTGATTCTACCAAGTGATGTGACCGCTGAATTAAAGAATATTGGTGCTAGATTTTATTTAACACCGGCCACCGGATTTTATTTTTTCCACCAGATTTTATTGATGTCCGTTGGAATTTTTTTACTATCGTTGGGATGGTGGGCCACGTGGAGGGGCCCGCATGGTGAATGAATTCCAGCCACGTGGTGGCACAACAGGGTCGCAGGTACCTACAGAGGTTACTATGTACCCTTCCGCAGGTACAGACAGTTCGCAGATATTAATTTTCTACCTTTTTTATTTTTTGATTTATTTAAAAATTTCAAATGAAATTTTTCATACAATTTTTTTACAAATAAAAAATAATCAACGGATTTTAATTTTTCAAAAAAAAAAAAAAAAATCGACAATAAAATATTTATTTTCAAAATCGTACCATCTGCCATTATGACAACCTGGGGGGTCGTACAATGCCCTGGGCCAAAAAAATTTGCCTCACCAAACAACTGCTCCGATTTAGATGATTTGGCAATCAATCTTAGGGTTTTTGGCCCTTATGAACGCGATGGAAATATCCTTTTTGGCTGAAAATGCTCCAAAAATATGGCTACCTTTTGGATCTGGCAACCACCTCCAATCTTCAAACCCTTGTAGATTTGGCCTCCAATGTCCAACTGAGATGAAATAAAAGGAAAATCTAACTTTCTCGGACACTCTGTACATAATGGTGAGCTCGGATCTTATTCAAAAAGCTCCCAAAATGCACCTGCAATACAAGGCCAAAAAAGGAACCCCCTTAGAATCTGGTATTTCTATCAAGAAAATACAAGATTGCACTCAAGATATCTCCAAAATGACAATCCAAAGGCACTCCAATAGCTTCGATACCATGTAATAATTGGCTATGAAGGTAGCCACCCAAGATCAAGAGGCCTAATAGAAAACACAAGTATAAGAGAGATAGAAACAATATGACAAGAATGAACTTTATTTTGCCAATAATGCAAATAGAATGTATGTATCTGTAAAATTACATAGGAGACCCCTTGGTTATATAGCCAAGGTGAGAACATAGAAGGGCATAAAATTATGACAAGTGTCATAATCTTATGACATGAGACAACTATGAAAATCTATCACTTCACCTAAAGTGGAAAAGTGATAATGTGATAATCACCACAAATGGTGGATCATCCACAAAAGGTGGAGAGGTAATCACATGATATGTCCACGAAAGGTGGAAGTGATAAAGTAATAACATGATATTTCCACCAAAAGTGGAAAATCTCCAACTACCTCTTATGTGGTCTCTAAGTAAACTTAACTAAGGTGTACTTATGACCTAGGACAAGGTACAACATATTTAATTACACCAATAGGATGGACTTCACAAAGATATTGCGGACTTCAAAACATCTATAAAATTCAATGTTGTTTTTCCATGTCACTTTTTCATTTTTTAGCTAACCCCAAGGTGAGACCATAAGATGATAATTGACAACCAAGGTAAGTCTATGGAGGTGTAAAAACTAGTTGTTAATAACCTTAAGGTCGATGATGCACCAATCCATACAAAGCAACCTTATTGATTGATAATTGATTCAATATGACCAAGGATTACTTTGATCACAATTACTTAGATTCATAGGCTACAAGATTGTGATTAATATATATAAAGAATCATTAACAAAATAAAAATCCCAAAAGAGAAACCATAATATAAGCAAAATTGCATCTTTAAAATTGGACAAGATATTTATGACACTACCATGAGTAAAATTGGAAAGTTCATCACATTGGTACTCAACATGTAACATAATAATATTTGATATTAAATGCATATCCTATAACTCAATTATAGTATGCAATAATTGAGAATGTGTGGTTTTCTTAATTGTATCATGAAATACTATCAAATCTATAACGTTACAAAATATTTGTAGCTTCATGCAAGGATCCTTAGCTTTATATAATGGTCCTTATCTTTACACAATGGTCCCTATATTTATGCAAGATAATCTATTCGAAAGCTTTACAAACAATTTAACACTTGTTACTTCATTGTATAAATTGGGAATCATAATTATGATTTATTTAGTGAATTGTAATAGCTCAATTTATGTAAGTGTTTGTTGTTCATTATAATAAAATATAATCTAGGAGACATCAAATCTTGATGTGAAGCATCAAAGTTTCAATTTTTATTTTCAATATTTTTTTTTAATGAGAACCTACTATAAAGGAGGATAGACAAGTTGTTTTAGATTAAATGGGACCTATTTACAAATGAATTCAAAATTGTCGGTTGGTGAATCTCTCTATGAGTACCAACCAAATAACTATTGAGAACAAAATTGCACTATAAGATAGAAGAGCTATTACTGATAAAATATGACATATTTGTCCCTTTCCAAAAAATGGATTTTAACCCATTATATGAGTACCAATGTCAACCAAATAAATGCACTCATGGGTCAAGATAATGTGGATTTAGAACTAGAGATATGACTAACTATTAGTTTTAATGAATATTTTATCTATCCAAAGCCCTCAAAATGACCATAGATAATAGGAATAATGAATTCTAATCAAGGGAGGTGATTATGAAGAAACCAAAGAAATTTAAAAAATACATTAAATTTATAAAATGGATAAAAAATTATATTTAACAATTTTCTCTATGTTAAATGTATTGTTTTGTAGTCAATTTTGATTTTAATTTTATAAATGTATTTCACATTCAATTGTAGCTTCTACTTAGAAAAAACATTGAAAATAATTTTATTTAGGAAAAAGCTAAAGCATATTGTATATTCTTTTGCATAAAAAATTATGACACAAAGCAATTATTATTTTTCTCTTTACAAAGTTCTATGCATGTGTCTATGTCAATCAACCATCACAAATAGTGTTAATAATTTCTTTCTCAAAAGGTAAAAGTGTTAATTCTTGAAATATTGTATTGTATTACATAAAGACTTGTAATTATTCCTTCTAGTTAGTGAAAATAGACAATATTATATATAGCAAAAAAATAAAAACTCTAAATTATATTCAATGTTGATCACTCTCAAAGTGTCACTAAATAATTAAGAAAATATAATTGAGAATGAGAGAAAAAATATCTAAGCCTTGTGGATTTTTCACAAACATAAAAATACCATAGACAAACTTGACTTCTATAAAAAAATTAAATAAAAATTCAGTTTCTTTATATGCTTAGCTTTCATTATGAACAACATTTCTCTTATGATTTTTCCTTCTACTACGTTAATGATCAATTGATCAATAATATAAAACTGCAATCCTTTGTATATACACTTTAGTTAGCTTGATTATATGTTTCTTGGAATACCTCAAGAAAAACCTTTTAGTGTAAAAGGATTTCAATTAATTTTATCCTCGGTATTTCAATTATTATGGTTGTAGGACTAGGTAGAAATCAAATGCAAAAGGTAAAGATCAATAGTAGCAACCACAACTACTTAAAATCTAAATCGAAAAGACCCCAAATCCAAACAAGAAAGTACAAAATAGTAAAGGAAATCAAACAAGAACAAAGCTACACCAAACTTCTCATACTCAAGCTTGATTCATCTTCCTTACATCTCCTCCATTTTATTGTGTGTACAATCTTGCCCTCAAATTTTTTTGTATGCAAGTACCTGGAAATGACATTGATGCAATAGTGACTAGCAAGAATTTTAGATATTGTGGTTGTCAGGTTGGAATGAGGGGAACAACTCTCTTTTATAGAAAAGTTATAACAGTCAATATCGAAAGCCAAAATGATGCCAAGATCAATGGTCAAGGTTGTTTGCACCATGAAAGTATAGGGTTAGGGATGGCTAAGGATAGACAGTCAAGATTGAAAAGAGAATGAAAGTGATCAATGGTGGAGATTCAAAAGATAAAGTGGAGGCAATTAAATAATCATATTTAATTTGAAAGGGGAAATATGGGCAATTAAATAATCCAAGTGATTATTTAATAATGGAAAAAAGGAGAAATGGGATTTTAATTAAAATGATTAATATGCAACCATTTAATTAAACATGGAGGAAATGGAATGCGGATATTAAATAATTAAATAATTAAATTAGATTAATTAATTAACAATGGAGGGAAAAAAGATAAGGAATGGTTAAATAATTAAAATAGATTTTAAACTTATAGAAGGAGGAAAAGATTAATGAACAGTTAAATAATTTAAATAATTATTTAACTATAAACGAAAAAATGAATAATTAAATAAATGATAATTTATTTAACTATAGAAAGAAAAAGGATATTTAAAGCGACGCAATTAAATATTTATTTATTTAATTAATTGAAGGAGGAATAAAGAAAGAATAAATTTAATAATTAAAATTATTTAATTAATAGAGGAATGTGACCTTAGAAGATAATTGAATAACTAAAATTATTCAATTATATTGGGAAGAAGAGAAATTGATAGGAAAAATGTTGTTTGTAGGCTCAAGACATTTTTCAGGGTCTACATTTTGTTCCTCTTTGATATAATTTGAAGGCGTTTGAATGGTGTATCAAAGAATAAATAGGAAAATTCAACTTAGAAAATGCCCCAATGTGTCCTGGTGAAGATGGGATAGGCCTATGCCCCCTTAGTATTTTTTTTTTAATTTTGATAAATTTTAAAAAATAATAAAGAAATTATTCTAAAAATAAAATTTGACAATGATAGGACATTTATTTTGACTTCAAGACCTCTAGTTTAGCCACATTGGATTAGGGATTCAATATTTGATGCATGCAATAAAAAGGGAGGGTAGAAATCCCACCTTAGGAGGGTATAAATGTAAATTTGGGTGGTAAAAAGGTCATTTGTGCATTTTAACCTTGAGTGAATAGTGAGTTTGAGTGAAAACCTATTGCAGAGCTACTGTCAAAATGTCTCCAGTACCACACACCGCACATCACAAATTCAGAGTCAGGACCTACAAGCGATTAGAGAGCTCAAGGAGGTGGTACATACCTCTTCCTTTCTTCATGATTTGGTCAATTTTTGCTAGATTTTAGGGCATAGTTTTAGGGAAGCATATGTGATACACAAAGTTCACTGCATTTGCTATCATGTTGACATTTAAGTGGAGGTGGTTCGCCATATCCACTCGGTGTGACATAATTCCAGTGGAGAGTTGACTCTATGCAATGGACTCGCAACTGATTGTGCGATGCATGTGAAATTTTGTGACGCAATTGAGGGATTAAACGATGCATGTGCATTTGTGAGTCACATATGATGATTCAAGCGACACATGTGAAGTAGTGAGACGTCAACGTAGTTTTACGCACTATAAGTGATTAAAATTTTGCATGTGTGTGGGGGTTTGACACAGTTGTAAATGTGAGCCACATGTGTGGATTTAATGAAGCATTTGATTCTTGAGCCATATATGTTAGACAATGTGATGCATTTGACTATTTAAGCTTTTTCCCCAATTTTTAATAAAAATTTCTCTGTTATCAAGGTCGAATAGGCTTACCTAGACTTTTTGATTGCCATAGTGTGATTGTTTGTGATCATAAGTGAGACTAGATCATATCTATACCCAAGAGAGTTTCCCTTTGACTTTTGGATTACGAGATCAACTGTAGGATGACGAGAGGGATCAGTTACATGCCCTTGGATTATATTATGTTACCTTCATGCACGTACTTAGGGCTAATAGGAGATTGTTGACTACTTTGGCCAAGCAGTGGTATTTGAAGACTAGCTCCTTTCACTTGTTGATAGGAGAGGCCATTGTGACACTTGAAGAGGTGTGGTGGATCTTGAGGCTTCTGATTCAAGGAAAATGCATATCATATGATCTTGAGTATGCGTATGGTGCAATTTAGATGGTGTTTGAGTATGAGGATGTTGTCGAGCTTGGAGTCGAGGAGTATGAGATCTGTTGGGATGTGTTGGAAGAGAGGTATGATCTACTTATTGTGGTTCTCTACAATATGATTGGTGGATTTGTGTGCCTTGATAGGCAAGGACATAGGTTTCCAATCAGATGGGGGGATATTGGTATACTAACTCAAGGTACAATTTATGCTTAGGGGCCTTATATGTCGACCATTTTATACTTCTAGCTTCATGATGTAGCCTATAGGGGAGCACAGTCTATTAGTTGTGGCATGACTCTTCTCATACTTTGGGCATGGGATCATATCGTGGTGCTTTGACTGTCTGTCCAGAGGTAGTTGGGGGAATTTTTTCCTTATGTATACATATATGGAGGTGTTGTGACATAGACTCATGTTGGCGATGTTGGATATTAGCATCATGGGAATGACATTTTGGATTCTTTCATCTAGAGACCTTATAGGGACTGCACCCCTTTTGTATATGATGATGATCACTTGCCATATTATTGTCAAGTGTGGTATTTGATTGGTTACATAGTATAATCATAACACATTATAGAGTGCTACCTTCTAGAGAGGGTTTAGCAACAATTTGGGGAGAGATAGAGACTCCTAGTGGGAACAACTGAGTTTCTAGATCGAGTAGAGATATTTAGCCATAGGGAAGCATGATCAATGCCATCATTATGGAGTGGGATATTGATGCCCTGCAACCTATTTAGTGGGGTGCAGGAGTAGGGGTGGTGGATGTAGGCACCACACCCGAGTACGATGTTTGGTGGGCCCAACATAGGCAAGATTCGATGATCGATCCTAATTTGCATGCACCTATAGAGAGACGGGGGAGAGGTCTAAGAGGTAGGCTTTAAGGATGAGGATGGGGTCGAGGAGATGGTGGAGGGGATGAGGGGGATGAAGGAGGTAGGTGTGTGAGAGGAGATGAAAGAGGGAGAGGTAGAGGTAGAGATGGACATCCACCTCACCCACCAGGGTGAGATGGTGATCAATAGGTAGTTGAGGCTCCTCATCAAGAGGAGGGTGTGAGAGCAAATGCTCCTCCTCATCAATAGGAGGAGTTGAGAGTAGAGGTTTCAGGTGCTCTGGGACATGAATATGTTCCTCCTCATTAGGAGGAGGTTAGAGTAGACGTCAACATTGGTATGGATGTTGAGGTGGAGGAGGTTCGCAGGGAGGAGGAGATGTGGGATAAAGAGGAGGAGGAGAGGGAGAGGGTAGTGATGGAGGAGGGGTTAGAGGAGATACCCATCATCAAGATGATGGATGTGGAGGTAGAGGACAAGCTCGAGGATCCTCAGATAGCAGAGCTATAAAAATAGCTACAGGTCGCACATGAAGAGTTACATCAATTGAGGGTTGAGAGGGACATGACCATGATTTTGGCACAATGGGTAGAACATAGTTCCATAAACTTTATTAGCAAATGTAGTGAGTCGACAACATATTTTCTTAGGATCTATGGAGGGCTATCAGAGGGGAGTAGTATTATAGGGAATCGTATGAGAGATCAATGCCTCCTAAGTGAAGAGAGTCAATATTTTTAAAGTTCATCAGTAGATCTCAGAGTAGGTCATAATCGAGGCAATCACAGAGCAACGAGGGTGCCTCCTTGCTATGATCTTCACCATACCATCGGCCATTAGGATTAGGCCACGAGGCTTCGATTTCTCATCAACCACACGACAAGCACCCTCCATCAGGACCCTCCCCATTGGGTGACAGGGGTAGCACCGGCTAGACCTAATTGATTTTATATATTAAACACTGATACATGTATGTTTTGATTGAGCCTACGAGCTCCATTCTTGGATACATCCTGACATTATACTGTGACACTATTTTTCTTATATATATGTGAGACACATGATTTTGGTGGTTACTAGATGATGTTTTATGCATGTTTCTATATGGTATGATTTTATGCATTTATTGATTTATGAGATGATTCTATATATTATGGTGTATTATGGATGTAGGATGTATGGTTTATTCTTTATGATTCTCTATGCCATGATGTATGTATGGATGCACTTAATTTATCCTATTTATGATGTTATGGATACTTTATGATTATGATATGATGTACTATGGATTATGGATTTGTATGATGTATGCAAATGCAATGATATGGATTGTGGATATGGACTATGTATGCAAATGCAATGATATGTATTATTTTTTTGATATGCATGTGATGAGATGTATACTAATGTTTTATGGATGTAGGCTGGTTTGATATGAAATTATTATATGGATTTATGATGATGCTTTAAGATGAGTTGCTATCCATGTTTTTATATTTTTTGATGCCATATGGATGACTTAATATTCTCATGATGATGCCTATGATGCTTCTAACATGATTATGTATGCAAGATTTTTTTTCGTGTGATAGGACACCATCAGGATGATTGCAGATAGAAGATGTGTGAGCACAAAGAAGATGAATGTCAATATGGAGTTATTCAAATGAAAAGGGATTTATATTCTTGCTTGATAGATGCTAGACTTGCATGTTTATCATCATTGGGTGGTAAAATTATAGCAAATGGCTAATAAACACCATGGTATGACATAGACCAAGGTGTGCAACATTATACCTTTATGAAAATAGACACATCAAACAAGGAGTGTCATGACTATACTTAAGGAAAAAAAATTGCACCCAGTCTTTTTGTCAAGACAACCCACAAGCAACAATAAAAAGAAAAGAGATCATGATCCATCATCACTCCTCTAAATCCTTCTTGGTACATCCTCAAGGTGCATAGCAACATGACCAAAAACAAATGAAAAAGATAAGACCAACTAAAACAACATAGTCAATAGCCATTTAGATCATTTGTCTTTGTTTATTTACTGATAGGATTGATGAGATTGACTAAGTGATTAACTGATTGACAAGGTTAATTAATTGATTGACAAGATTTATTGGTTCATTGACTAATTGATTGATATATTGATAAAATTGATTGATATATAGATTGATAAAATTAATTGGTTGATAGATTGAAAAGATTGATTTATAGATTGACAAGATTGATTGATTATGCCCGGTTTTAGGAAATACATATCCTGTGTAAGGAAAATGATAGGGTTGACAAATGACAATGTCCAATTTCAGGAAGGACACATCCTGAATAATATAAATGACAAGATCGGGTTTGGCTTCAAGAAATAAGGCAAGCCATATAAGATGTCGAGTCTGGTTTCAAAAATGCCATATCTTGTGTAAGACCATTGACTTGGTAGATATTGATGATTAGACAATTGATCAGTTTGGATTGAAGACTAGTTGGATATTTAGTATGTCGTTTCGTGATTTGGTTGAGGTTTAAATATTTGTTTGTGTCTAATCAAAGTTTCATCCTTAGCAAGGGATGACTTATTATAAGAAAAATGACAATAGACAAAGATAGACTCGACAAACCTTAAGGGACTTTCCTAGTGCCTCAAAGGCTCATCAATGATGGCCTTGCCTACGTTATACATGCAAAGACATCATAGTTTGACTAACTTTGAAAATGAATGACTCATTATTATGATGTGAATCATGATTGACTCAACTCGACAAAACCCTAAAGGATTGACCTAGTACCTTGGGGGCTCATCGAAAGATGGCCTTGCCTACATTATACATGTAAATTCATCATAGTTCAACCACTTGGACTGACATGGAATATGACTCTATTTTTGGATTTTTTTATGTTTTCTAAAAAAAAATTGGATTTTTGATGTTTTCTAAAAAAAATTGGATTTTGATGTTTTTTGTTTTTTGGGGATTTTTTATGTTTTCTGTTTTTTTTTGGATTTTTTATGTTGTATGAGTCGATACCATGTTTAGGATTCCATAAACAAATAATTCAAGGGATTTCCCTCAGTCAGGTATAGGACCAGCTTATCATAGGTGGAGAGGCCAATAACTACTAATGTATTATGGGTGGGTATGAAAGGCAAAGGATGTTAAATGTTAAGGGTTCTTAGGCCATGAGAATGATGAAAAACCTTTATTATGGATGAATTATATGCATGAAGGGTGGGAGAAAGTGGGAAAACTAGATAGAATGATGGTAGAAAATAGAGAAAATATTGACTACACATGGCACAGGTTTGCCAGGTTTTCACCATGGTACTTATCCAAAGCGCCACTGAAGTGGTTTTCACTATTGGATGAATTATTTCTCTTTACTATTTTTTTGATATTTTGATTTTTTTTTTTAAATTGGTGTCATTAAGATGCCTATTTGTCACATTTTCATCAGGGTGATGATTTTTTTTTGTATTTTTTTTTACTTTTGATGAGATTCTCTGAAAGCTATGTATAGTACCAATGAAGGTGTATGTTGTTGATAGGATCTGGTAATGGTTCACCTTTAGGATTAGAAAGATGATAAGCATCAGACCCATATGTTTCTCTGATGATGTAAGGGCCCAGCCAATTAGGCTCAAATTTTCTAGGCTTTTCTTGATCCAACTGATTCTTGGGATTCTCTTTCAAAACCAAGTCACCAATGTCAAAGTGTTTGACTCAAACTTTCTTGTTATAGTTTTAATAGAGATTATTCTAGTATGCATGTAAATGGTGCATTATATCTCTTCTCATCCAACAACTCTAGCTCATGCAAATAGGATATACAATATTATTCTTCATCAATGAATTGTTGCATACATACCCTCAAGGATGGTAACTTTACCTCAATAGGAAGAATGGCTTTAGATCCAAAGATGATGGAATATGGAGTCGCTTCTGTGGAAGTACAGATGCTGGTACAATAGACCCATAATGCAGGATTAAGTTGGACATGCCAATCATGGCTAGCATAGTCAACGGTCTTCTTTAAGATTTTAAGGATGGTCTTATTAGATGCCTAAGCTTAACCATTTCCCTAGGGGTAGTATGGAGTGTTGAAATGATGTTGGATATGAAATCTCTCACATAATTCATAAACATCCTAATTTTTGAAGGGACTACCATTATCTGTGATGATGGATTAAGGCACACCATAATTGCATGTGATTTAATTAAGGATGAACTTAGATATTTGCTTGCCAGTAGTGTAGGTCATTGGAATGGCTTCAATCAATTTAGTGAAGTATTCAGTTGCAACAAGGATAAACTTATGACCATTAGCAGAAGTACAATGGATCTTTCCTATGAGGTTGAGTCCCCATTGAGAGAATGGCCAAGGTGATATAAGTGGGTGAAACTCTTAAGTAGGTGCATGTACAAGATCTCCATGTATCTGATATCAGTGACATTGCTTCACAAAGTAGTAGGCCAATAGTATCATGTTCATATAAGCTTCTTAGCTAGAGTAGTACCAACAAACTGAGCTCTACATATACCATTATATACCTCTTGTAAGGTTGTTAACACTTTATATGAATTGAGACATCTTAGGAGGGTGCTATCTAGGCTACAATAGTAAATGGTATCACCAATGATGACATACTTGGAGGTTTTCTGAATAAAGATCTTGTGTTGGTTTATGAACAAGTTAGAAGGGATAATATGGTCATGTAGGTAGTTAGAAAAATCTTTATACAAGACCAACAAGTTCACATACAAGTTCTGATTTGGGGACCTCGAATGCAGGGATCAATAGTTGTTCCACCAAGAAATCATACTATGAGGCATTGTTAGGAATATCCAAGAGAGACCTAATGGTCGTCATTGCATCATATGCTTTGTTTTGAATCCTCAGAATTTTCTCAAAATAAATAACATTGAAGTACAACTTAAATCTATCCACAATTCACTTGTAGGGGTTAATCTTCTCATCCTTCATACCATAGTCATCATTAACTTGACGGATAACTAGCTGAGAGTCACCATAGACTTGAAGGTCCTTGATTTTCCATTTGATTTCCATTTTGTGTCTTGTCAATAATGCTTCATACTTGGCCATGTTTTTTGTGCAAGGGAATTCTATTGTATATGACTTAGGAATGGAGTCCCCTTAAGGTGTGATATAAATAATACCAACCCGGGAACCTTGATTTGAATAAGACCCATCAAAGTACAATTTCTACATCATGGGGGTTTCTATTGTGAAGATGGATCCATCAAGGAATTCAGACACTAGAGGATGATCTGCTATCATTGGTGTTTTTTCAAGTTGATCAACTATCACTTTTCATTTTATTGCCTTACGATCAACGTATTCTATTTCATACTCACTCAAGATCATGACCCACTTTGCTAGTCAACCTGTCAAAGTTTTTTTGCTCGACATATATTTCAAAGGATCAATCATTGTTATCAATTTTGTGCAATGGTTCAACATATAGTGTCTCAGCTTCTATGTGGCAAAGATAATTTCAATCCATGCACATTCAATGGGAATGCAGTTAAGCTCATATCCTACAAGAATATGACTAATATAATAGATAGCTCTCTCTTTTCCATCATTTTCATTTTGGGCTAACAATACCCCTATTGCTAATGTGGTGGCTGATATGTATAAGATTAAGTTTCTACCATCAATGGGAGGCATGAGAAAAAGATTCAATAGGTAATCCTTTATTTTTTGAAATGCCTCTTGACAATGTTTCTTCTATATGAATGGAACTCCTTTACATAGAAAGTGTTGAAATGGGTGAATCTTGTCTCCTAACTAGGCAATGAACCTTTGGATAGAATGCAACCTTCCTTGGAGAGTTTGTAACTAACTTATGATGGTGGGTGGGGGCATATCCATGATTGATTTTACTTTCATATGATCAACTTCAATTCCTCTATGAGAGATAATGTATCGCAATATTTTGTTTGATTGGACCCCAAAAACATACTTCTTCAAATTTAACCTGACCTTATATTCTTCTAGCCTCCTAAAAATATTTTCTAACACTGCTAGATTACCATCTCTTGTTAATTATTTTGTTAATAAATCATCAACATAGTCTTCCATAAATATATGCATATAGTCATGAAAGATGGTGGTCATAGCTCTCTGATATGTTGCTTCGAAATTCTTGAGACCAAATGGAATAATGTTCCAACAAAAGGTACCCCAAGCACAGGTGAAATATATTTTTTGTTGATCCTCAAGGGAAATTTTGATCTGATTATATCCTAAAAAACTATCCATAAGTGATAACATCTCATATCTCGTTGTGAGGTCTACTATGATGTCAATATTAGGCAACGAGAAATCATCTTTAGGAAAAGCTTTGTTTAGATCTCCAAAATATGTGCACACTCTGATACCACCAGTTTTTTTTGTGACAAGAACAAGATTTGATATCCATTCTGCATAGTCTATGGGATGAATAAAACCAACATTCAAAAGCTTCTTCAATTCAATATTTACTAGGAGTGAAATCTATGGGTGCATTTTCCTCAATTGTTGCTTGACTGATTTAGCATTTGGTATCAATGGTAGATGATGTAGAACAAGCTCGGGATCCAACCCATGCATTTCAGCATATGACCACACATAATTGATTTGTCTTTCTAAAAAGAATGTACTGAACTTTGGTTTTTCTTCAATGGTCAAGGATGTTGCAAACTGAATGATTCTAGGATTGCCCTTTGTTCCAAGATTGACCTCCTCTGATTCTTTTACAAACAATGGAAATCTCTCTTTGTTAATGGTGAGATTGTTTGACACTCCATCCTTAAGTGCCTCAAAGAGGTTTTCACCTTGGATACGTCCTTTATTTTTACTTTTTCATGGTCTAAAGGTACCTTTCAATTTTTGGCTAAAGACCTATTCTTTTTATTTTTATTTTTATCATTTTTGTGAATAGAGGGAGGAGAAAACTCTCCAAAGTATGCTACATTTTCAAGTTCTATGATGAAACCAAATTTATGATCCCCACTTGGTATTCCTTCATGAAGTCCCATAAACTCAACAATTGCTTCATTGTTCTTGAGTGTGTCTAAGCTCGATGGTCCTTGTTGATCCCAATCTATTAATTGTGGGTAAACGAGAAGTAAGCCATCATCAATATCATCAAGATTCAAGGTAAATTTGGTGAAGATAGAGGTATAGTCATGATCCCAAAAGGAATCAATCCAGATTTTAATGTCCATGATATTGGTCAGGGAGGAGGATAAGTCAAACTCTTGGAATATTCCAGCTAGGTCATATTCACTAGAAGTGTAGGAATCATATTCCCACTCATTAGATTTTTTTTTGGTATAGTATTCCTTAGATGTCTTGATTTTATTTGAAACATTAACGTTCCCACTCAAAGGAAACTTAGTAATAGGAGGACTAACTTTTGATGGTACATACCCTAGCCCATTGTTCTTTGTTAATCGAGAAGGCAGTATTGGTTCTACCATCCCATGTTTGTTTAGACCAAGACCACTATGTCCATCATATCCTTGTTTCTTCATGATTTGGAATCCTTTTGGATATTTCTCAACTGGTAACTACTTAGGATCAATGTCTTCTTCATCCTTATAAATCCATGTAGTAATATCCTCACCTATATATTATTTATTCAATTCTCCCCACTTAGTGAAATTAGTGGGAGGGTTGTGGATAATGATTTTAGACTCTTTCTAAAAAATATGAGGTTTTCCATAAGACTTGGGTGAAGTAGGCAGCTTTCCAACATAAAACAAGCTCCCCATATTGTATTATCCACATCCTTTGTCATGGATTTGGACCTTGGTTTTGGAAGCGATGGTGAATGGAGTGGATGATTTGACCAAAGAAGATGGATCAATGTAATGTGAAGAGGTAGAGGATGTAGCTTCTCAATTAATATTCACTTTACATTTAGTGGTCCCTCTCAGATTACTGCAATATTGGAAGGGATCAAGATCAACTAGTATGGTAATTTCAATGTCATTGTAAGGGAAATTTAGGTATTAGTGGTAGGTGGAAAGTACGGCTCTCATGGCATGGATCCATGGGTAACAAAGGAGGAGGTTATATGGTAATTCTAGATCCAAGACTTGGAATATTATGTTCTGAGTAGCAGGCCCAACCCTTACGGGAAGTTTGATTAATCCTTTAGAAGAACGCTCAACATAATCATAAGGTTTGATAATAATTTTCTTAGATTCATCTATACATGCCTCAAAGAATCCCAATGCAACAACCAATTTTAGCGTGCATATATTCAAATATTCTCTACCATCTACCAAGACTCTTTTGATTTTATGTGTATTAATTACACTTCAAGGTGTAGGGGATCATTATGATTTAGATTTTATGTGGAAATATCTTGTTTAGAGAATGTAACATGGTGGAGGGTAGATAGGTATCCTACCATGGCCTAAAATTGATTGACATTTAGGTCAATGGGCATGGATGTATCTTGCAAAGCTTTATCCAGAATGGCCTTATGCTTAGGGGATATGTGAAGCAGTTAAGGATGGATATTTGTGCAAGAGTCTTTCCTAGATGATCCATGAAGTTATATTGGCTCTTCGAATGTAGATTAGGAGTGGCCCCTTATAGGGTCACCTTAGCTCCGCAGGTGGTAACTGCACATTCTAAAATTTTATTAATGGTAATGGTAGCAACATGATTATCAAGGGCTCAAATGTGATTAATGGTATAGTCATGCACATCATTGGTATAATTAGCATTGTTATTATTCCCTAAATTGGAGGCCTTCCCTTTTCCATGGTATTGTAGGAGATTTTTGAATATGGTGTGATCAACATCGGTCTTAGCCTGTGAATTTTCCATTATTACATCACCTTCTTCAATAAGATCTTGGATGAGGTTCTTGAGTGTCCAACAAGATGATGTTTTATGTCATTTTCTACAATGGTATTCATAGAATTCATTCATTCCACAAATTTGGCTTAACTAGTGTCAGTTCATATGTTTTAATGTTAGGAAGCCGAATGATGTTTGACTGTAAAATTTTCTTCAAAACTGACTCAATGGGCTCCCCTAAGGTGTGTATGTTCTTTTAGTGCATGAAGGTCCTTTACGTTGTTGATTATTTTGGACTGCATTCATTGTCTAATCATGGCTAGATGTTGGTGTATTTGATGGGGATGGACCTTTAAGGTGAAGGGTGGGGTGACTTTGATTTACCACTTTAGCATAGACTACCCCATCAATGGTGACATTCTTATTTCAAGATCAGAATTTACCTTTGTCAATAGGAGCCTGTGGGGTTTATTTTAAAATTTTGACTAGTCCTTTTGCTAAAAGATATTTCTCAATAAAGACCCCCTTTTCAATTAAATATTCAAAGGTGGTGCAACATTGAATTTGAAGTTGAATCGTCAATTTTGTGTTTAGGCTTTCTATAAAAAATGGTAACCAATTGTTTCTCAAGTATGTGGTAGGGATATTTGTTGGCCATGTTGCACCATATTTGATAGAATTATGTGAGCGAATCTCCCTCTTTTTGTCTAGTTGTGCACAATGTTGCTAGGGTCGTGTCACTTTCTATGTCGTAATAAAAATGTTTAATGAACCTATCAGCTAATTCACCCCATATTTGTATCCTAGGAGGAAGGTGCACAAACCTTCTAGATCTTGTCTTGAAAGGCTCTGTGGAAATAGTCTCATCAAATATGTGAGCTTATAGGAAATATCCATACATTTCATGTTAAAATCTTGTATATGTTCCACTGGATCCCATTTCCCTTTGTACTTGTTAAATTTTGGAGCAGTGAAATGTGGGGGAAAGGTGGAATATAAACCTGCTTCTGTCAAAAGGGTGAGCACAATTCCTCCACAGAGTATGTCTTCTTGGTTGACCTTGATTTTATTTTTTTTATTTGTTGTTGTATTTCTTGCATCAAGGCATCTACAGGGGATGG
The DNA here is from genome assembly GCA_007115665.2 of Sequoiadendron giganteum. Taxonomy (NCBI): domain Eukaryota; kingdom Viridiplantae; phylum Streptophyta; class Pinopsida; order Cupressales; family Cupressaceae; genus Sequoiadendron; species Sequoiadendron giganteum. Next base: position 341,050,098 of record CM021108.1, read on the forward strand.
TTTCATGCTGAGTTTAATTTTTATAAGGGGATCAACAGTACCATTAGGAGTGTTGAGATAATTATATGATGAGTTGGGAACCAATGTGTGATTTTATTTAGCACTATGTTGCAAAGGATTTTGATTACCTTGTTGATAGTGGGGTGTAAATGTGGTATTGATATTGGTTTGATTTTGTGGTATGAAATTGGTGTTCAGTGTGATATGTTGTTACGATGGAAGGGGGTTGGTATTCAAGTTTATCCCAAAGGTCATGTTGGTATTAGGTGTAGCATTGATCATTTGTGTTGGCACTCTAGATGTGATGATATGGGTCCTTATTTTATTTGGTGAATTTTAACTTGCATTGATTGAGGGCGTATTATTTTGAGTTCCAAATGGATTTGTGAATGCCATACCCATGGAACTAGAAGATGAGCTACCAAATGTAAAGGTTGGTCCTTGGGATGTGGAATATGTTCTCTTGGATCCAAATGTTGGAGGATTGGGGATGTGTGTAGTTGTCACAATATGCATTGTTGCTCCAAGAGGTATACTAGTGAACATTTTTTTTGAGATGGGTTGACCTTGTGAGAATGTGTTTTTACTAGGACCTTGGGTTGTTTATTGTGTTACTCCCTCTATAATCGTGGAAGTGTCGAAATCAAAGGGGAGTTTGACACCTTTTCTAGCAAGTACAAGAAGGAATTTATTGGGGTCTACACTGACAAGCTCATCCACAATACATATTATTCTAGGGTCTTGAGAGGTATGTTCAATTTATTTAGGGGTTAGACGTATGTTGACCTTAGTTAACATAAGATTGTAAAATGGATTTGAGGTTTCCCCTTATAGTGTTTGAGGTGGATTTGAGTTTGGCATAAGGTTCATTTCACTAATGGGATTGAAAAATGGATCACTTGAAGAATCCATGTCCTTTATTTTCCTTTGTGACCTTGTTTAAACCATATAATACTTGCAACCTAAGGATTGACAATGAAAAGTGATAATGCAATGTTAGATATTAGACTATGCTATATTTTTTAGATTTTTGGAGATATAAGGATTCCAAATGCTAATGCATCTAAGACCAAGGTTTGAAATTCAAGGATGATAGTGACTCTATGACCAAAGGATATGATATGCAAAGATACTAAATGAAGCTATGACCAAGGGATGTCAAATGAAACTAAAGATATGAACCTTTAGGACCTAATAAAAGGATGCTACACAAGATATGATAGCTCAAGGTAACAAAACAAACTGTCAAGACCTTAAAAGGACAAATGGTAAAAGGGTGATGATCTGAAAAAGTGAGCCTAAACTAAGACATAAGTTTGAGACCCAACTTGGATGATGATAATTGATAGATAGAAGGAAAAGGTCTAAGATAATATATACATGTAACAATGGACTGATCAAAGGTATGATAGGCATCCTAGTCTGAAATCTAAAAGGTGCATATAGCTAAGAATGATCTAAGACCAACTATTCAATTTGAGGATGGCAATATAATCTAGCTAAGAAAATGCAAGGAAACCTAGATTAATATAATGAAATGGACTATTTAACTAAGCAATTCTTAAGATCAAAAAGTGTGGTCACTATCAAGGTGTGAATAGGACTAAGATCAGGTGAATTTTTTCTTGAAATCTTAAGATTTAGCAGTTGTGGCTCACTATTTCAAAAATTTGGTACATTGTTCCACTAATGTGGTTCACAATCAAATACATTTTATTGTTCAGCAAATGTGATTTACTATCTCACGAATTCTTTTTAATATAAAATGTGGTTCATTGTCCAACATATGCATTTTACTGTTTAGAAAATGTGGTTTATAAACTTCTAGTTTCAAATTGAATGGTTTCAAATGTTCTTTGTTTTGGAAATTTTTTAGAATGTGATTAAAAACACAGAAAACAATTTGAAAAGAAGATTTTGGTTGTTGATTGTTTAAATTTCTATGCAAATAGTGTATGTTCATAGGCCAAAGTCAACCCAATTTCCATTGGTCTATCACAAATCGAAAACACTTGAAGCACTTCTTAATCCTAAGGCCAAGGCCAATGGAAGCACTCTCAGGCCCACAACTTGGAATTTCCTTTGACTCAAATGTAGGGACACCTTAATCAATGTATACACTCTTTTCTTTGTGAGAGAGGATACATAAGGGCCTCCAAGATTGGAAGGATGACCCAATCACCCTCTCCTGAAAAGCTACAAGTTGCTTATACTAAGCTAGGGATTTTTGTCTCATCTCAAGGAAGCCATATGGTGATTAACTTCGGGGTGTGATGTGCATCCCTTGCATTGAGAATGATACCAACAACTCAATCAAAATGGTGGCTTCTACAAAAAACATTTTCTAGTCACTGCTCAAGGACTTAATGCCTTGCTAGCACCCAACAAGCCACATAAGGCTTTAACCAACCCTAATTGGGGCCCTAGCTACCTCACATAAATGTTGGTATATCCCCTTTTCAATTGGTACTATCGGCAAGGTACTCGCCAATTAGACCTTGGCTTTCTCCTTAATCATTTATATAGCAGCCCAAGGGAAAAGTTGCTTTGGGTCGTACCCCTTGGAGTGATTACTTCTCCAAAGGCAAACCCTTCTACAAAAGAAAAATAAGATGTAGTGATTTCTCTTACACCCAAGATCCATGAATGGTGAGGGGAGAGGCTACTCTCACTAACACCTTATGGATTCTTCCACACAAAATCATTCAAATGTACCAAACGCAAAAGACAATGATTCGTTTTAAGTCCCAAAATCCAAAATGTCCTACTTAATAAAAAAAACAAAAAACCTTGCAAAACATGAATTAGTAGTTTTGATAATATCTTCAATAATTCATCCTACAAGAAAATGGATTAGTAGTTTCAATGATAAGGTCTTCTCAAAACATAACCCAAAACTTTCTACCCTAAAGAAAGAAAAAAAGGAATAACTAAAAAATAATTGAATTTGAACTATTACCCAAAAATAGGTAGTTGCATCATTGTGTCTTGTAGATGAAATGCATCAGATGTGGCAAATGGAATAGTGATTACAGAGAACAAGTCGGCGGCTACAGCTCACTACCACATAGATGTAACTCACTACTCTGCAAATGCATTGTTCTATCTTAAGCAGATGCATCATTTATTCTATGAATGTGTCGTTTCTAGATTTTTTCACTCTATCAATAGATGAATTGATTTGTCTCGTGATTGTGTTGTGCTGCTTCATGATTTTGTTGCACAGACCTGAAAAAACTCAAAAAAACTCACAGATTTCTACAAATTTTGTTAGATTCACATTAAGTTCACCAATGTAGGACTAGGTAGAAATCAAATGCAAAAGGTAAAGATCAATATTAGCAACCACAAATATTTAAAATCTAAATCAAAAAGATCACAAATCCAAACAAGAAAGTACAAAATAGCAAAGGAAATCAAACTAGAGCAAAGCTACACCAAAATTTCCATTCTCAAGCTCGATTCATCTTCCTTGCATCTCCTCCATTTTGTTGTGTGTGCAAGCTTGCCCTAAGATATTGTTGTATGCAAGTGACTAGTGATAGTGATGTGATTTTGGAGATTGTGGTTTTCAAGTTGGAATGAGGGGGACAACTCTCTTTTATAGAAAATCTATTCAAACGGATGGTCAAGATCGAAAGCCAAAATGATGCCAAGATCAACGGTCAAGGTTGCTTGCACCATGAAAGGATAGGGTTAGGGACAATTAAGGATAGATGGTCAAGATTGAAAAGATAATGAAAGTGATCACTAGTGGAGATTCAAAAGAGAAAATGGATGGAAAGTGGAGGTAATTAAATAATCATATTTAATTTGAGAGGGGAAATATGGGAAATTAAATAACCCAAGTGATTATTTAATTATGGAAAAAACAGGAAATGGGATTTTAATTAAAATGATTAATATGCAACCATGTAATTAAACATGGAGGAAATTGAATGGGGATTTTAAATAATTAAATAAGATTAATTATTTAACCATAGACGAAAATTGAAGAACAAATAATTAAATAAATGAGAATTTATTTAACTATAGAAAGAAAAAGGATATTAGTGACGTAATTAAATATTAATTTATTTAATTAATCTAAGGAAGATAAAGAAAGAAGAAGTGAATTAATTAAATAATTAAATTTTTTTAATCAATAAAGATAATTCGACCTTAGAAGATAATCGAATAGTTAAAATTATTCAATTATGCAAGGAAGAAGAGAAATTGATAGGAAAAATGTTGTTCACAAGCTCGAGACATTTTTCAGTGTCTACAATTGTATTTAAATCTCTCTTATTGTATTCTTTCCAAGTTGCTAAGTTGTCATTAATAACCTACTACATAATATTTAATACTTGTGGTGCACTACAACAATACACTAAAAATTAAAGGTTTACATAATTTGAACATAATTCCAAGTATTACACAAGGCTCTATTTATTTACACAATGCTCCATGAATTCACTCAATAATTTAAATATTTACATAATTATTTGTAGCTTAAGTAATGTCCATAGACTTATGTAAAGCCTAGAAAATTACACAAGGTTTCATATCTTTATGTAAGCCTCCATATAATTAATTCAAGCTTCATAGTTTTACACAATAACATGTAGGTTTACACGAGGCTTTGTAGGTTTACATGATGCTTTGTAGATTTACACAAGGCTCAATATGTAGGAGTTAATGGTGACTCCCAACTCCCATAGGAATAATTGCAGCTTAGGGAGAAGATTATTATGCAAAGATGAAGATGGATCCTAGCTACTAGCCCATGTTAGGTACCCGTGTACAATACAATCTCTCACAATCAGAGAAAAGGAGAAAACCCAGTGGGATAAAACTCCTCTCCAAAATAGAGAAAATATACAAACAAGGATGATGTATGGAGCACTCAATGATACCCCCAAGGACTACATCCATCATGAATATACAATCAATTTAACCTTTGATGACGAAACCTTAGAGGAGCTTGAATATTATGCATAACTTGAGTGTCTTGATGATCTAGAGACTACTCTTACAACTCCTACTTCTCCAATTGAGATCACACATTCACATTTTGTTGGTGATTCATTGGGAACTTTCAGTAATTCATTGAAACATGTATCTAATTATCTTCCTAATTGGGATTCCTATTTAGCAGATAATGCATATTTATTTGTGGAGTCTCACATTTTAGATTTTGAGGACCAATTTGAGGGTTTATCTAATCCTATCTCATAACTTGTCTTTATAAGCAAGACATAATATGAACATCACATAATTAATCTTGCATCCATAATCATTGCAAGCTATGCTTTTCATTTTCTCTTGTGGAAGATATTTTTTTCTAGCAACTATTCCTAGGGGTGTTGGGACTCACCATTGACTCCTACACAATAGACTTACATAATGCTTCATTTCTTTATGCATCGGTTCATTAATTCACCCTCTATATATTTTTGCAATACTATCTCAATTATGAAAACTATAAATTTAGGTTCTAATTTTCCTGATGGATTAAAAATGACAATATGTATATAGATGCATGAATATTATCTCTATTAACTTTTTATTATTGATTTCAACTCACCTCGATTTTCTTATTCTACTGTGGCTTAAAAATTTATGTGTGGTTCATTTTGGTTTGCACATGACAAGGATAATTACTTGCATAAAAAAATGTAAGGATATCATTGAATGGATAGATAAAAGATTAAGGACAACACTGTCAAACATGTAAGAATGGTATACTTTAAGAATATCCCTATAGAAAATTTTATAGGAATATTGGAAAAACCCTTATGTGGAGGCGTAATCTCCCTAACATTTCTTTTAAAATAGACTTGAAGTTGTTCATGGGCGTTCATATACATATAAATAAATGTAGTTACATATATAAAAATATATATGCAACCTCAAGCCTATTTTTTAAAAAATGTTAGGGGGATTATGCCTCCACGTAGGGTTTTTTCCAATATTCCTATAGAATTTTCTATAGGGGATTCTTAAAGTATACATTGCTTCATTGTTTGAGAGTGTTGTCCCTAATATTTTATCTAGCAATTCAATGAGTATCCTTACATGTTTTGACACAAGGGAGTAATTATCCTTGTCATGTGTGAACTAATATGAACCACAAACAAGTTTTCGAGCCATAGTAGAATGAGAACATCAAGGTGAATTGAAAGCAATAATAAAAATTTAATAGAGATCAGATTCGTGCATTTGATTAAATCCACACTTGCGAGATTGAATCAACTTAATTAAATTAATGTAGAGTGAAATACAATACATTCAATGACTCTAAATTATTCCTTTAAGCTTTGTCAATATTTCTACCTTACGAAAAAATTAACATTTAACATCTATCCCAATTTCTAGTGAAGTATATTTATTATCTTATTTGTTTTTCAAAGCATTTTATTCATTTACTACATCGCTAATAATATTTAATCGATGTTAGATTTTGAATATTTTATTTCATATAGATTATTTTTTGTATATTTATAGAAAAAGGGGTTTTAGTCTCCCTCTTATATTAGGGGAGGATTGTAACACTTTCCTTTTTAATGTTGTATATAAGCTATAGGATTATAAAAAATAAGAGTAATTTATAGGAAATGATTAAATATATCACGAATAAAATATAAAAAATAAAGTAGCAACAAATCTAAAAAATAAGAAATACAACCATATTATAGAAGGAACTACTAACCTATAATGGTGAAAAATTTGTACCAATGCCCTTTCCATTTTATTAATGGCTTTCTTTGATTATGGTATCCTAAATGCAATAATTAGCTTCCAAGTGGCATATTCTTATGTAAATTCAGATAATGGCATTACATATCTCAATCGCTTTTTACTATTGATTCCCGATCCTTAGACATATTATTCATTACCCTAGATTAGATTTAGAAGTGCGGACTTGACTTGGGTCACTTCTATAGTTGTAGATCTAATACCCAAAAAAATTATATTTAGAATTTCAAATTCATGCATTTCCAACCACTTCACTAGCCTTTGTGAGCCAACCTAATGTATATTTTGTTGATTTATGGGTTTTTTTGTATTCAAGGGAATTCATTCACTTATTTAGAATTGTGTTGGAATGATAATGTACCACCATTTAGGAGTTATCAAGTCCTAATATTTATTGCTAAAACATTAATAAGAGCATTCTAGCAATATATCAAAGAGTTATTACGACATCATCTCGGTTTAATCACACTTTCTATTTATCTTTGAAACTTTCACTTGAAGGTATTAAACTAGTATTCTATGGGTTTGATAGAGGAGAACTTGACACACAAAATCTAAAAATTCTCAAAAGGTGTTTGTAGATATGGATTATCCTTACATAAACCTGGTGACTAGAAATCAAGGTGAATAGGTTATAGCCTATAGAAAATAATCATACTAATCCCACAAGTTATAGGATTAGTTCCTTATATCAAGATCAGTTTCACACTCATGGGGATCACTTCACTCATAGAAGTGACCCTAGACCATGCATAGTTTGATTTATAGGTCAATAATAGAGAATGCAATTTCCAAGCACGAATAAATAATTTTCTTACACTTAGATAGAGGGTTCTAAATCAAAATCAAAGATAAATACTTGTGCATTTTATTTATTTATTTATTTATTTGATTATTTAATTCTATGCAATTTTCCTTGATTAGTGCTAAATAATTTTATCTTGGTTAATTATTTATGTTGCCATGGTTTTTGTCGTTCCCTCAAAACCATGTTCACCAATGAAAATTTTGCCCAAGTTAAAGTTATCACCCCTTCTCATAGTTTTCAAAACCATGTCGAATGCTGCTATGGTTGTCACAACCTCAATTTTGCTTGACTTTCTAAAGTTAAACCTAAAATTTGTCATTGAATTGGCTCTTCGAAAAGTTCGTAAAACAGCGTTGAAGCCAAAATGGTTTCCATAACCTTGGCAAGCACCGACCGAAAGAAGAAAAGGATAAGAAAGATTAACACTATTTCAGAACTTTTGTAAGGTTTTGAAACCTTTGTTGATTCCCAACAGGATTTCAAAAACCTATTTTATCTCTAATGGTTGAGGGTTTCTTTTAAATATTCAACATTTTATTATTGTTGAAGTCTCTTTCAAAAAGCACCCAAGTGTTTCAGATAGTGCCTTAAAGGAATATTTCAAATTGGACAACATGAGGGTTTTCAGAACTGTATCAAACTCCAATAAGATTCTGAAAACCCCATCGAGACTCGACATTGGTTTGTTTACATTAATTTTGTTTGAGGTTTTGTTTAGCAAAAGATAATAGTGTTGAAAGTGAAAACCATAGATTACATAAATGAAAATGATGAAGCACATGAAGCAAAAGAATAGAATACCAAATTCATCACATTATGCAGAGCAATTAAAGCATAGAAATTAATGTATATATATTATATCAAAAAGGGGATTTTAAATACAATCTTTAAGCACAAAGAGTGAACATTAGGATGCAGATACCTTCCACAACCTCCTGAATTCTCTCTATCTATGTAGGGGGAAAAAAATCATTAAACTCAACATAGTGGGTGAAAGTCTCCATCACATTCTTCTCTAGTCTAGCACGTCTAAGAGAGTAAAAACTTGTTTGGCTTGCTCATTCCAAAGAGAAATGGGAATGTAAATGGTGTCTCCCATTGGGCCTTCTCGTGGGTATTCACTAAGGCATCCCAAGGTGACTTCCATGGTAGCTATATAAGCTAGTATCACCAATCTCTTTGTAGCTTTAGCATCCCATCCTAGCTTCCCAGAATTCCTAATAGTGTTATACATAAAATGCTCCAGGAGTGTGGCATTATTAACATGGAACTGTGTGAGGAAATTCTCCCGACTGATATTTCTTATCACTCCCTCATCTACATCACTACTTATAAGGAACACTTCCTTTTGTTGCTCTGCTACCAACCGATTCATAGAACTACATGCTACACCCTCAATAACTAGGAAATCACTTTTGGAGGTCGCGTCACTAGAAGTGCTCAACATTTTGAAGACAAAGTTGAAAGGTGAAGAAAGAAGACAATTTCTTCAAATTTATAGAGAAAAGGAACGATTGTCATATCTAAAAGATAAGCTATGGGGAGATTTCTCAATTACAACTAATGAACAAGGACACCACCAACTGCCTTGAATTAAATAAATGCAATAAATAATGTGATGGATTATTGTATTTCTAGTTGAATAAGCCTCATTATTAGGGTGTGTAGTGTAGTAAAATGGATCCTTTTGCATTTTCACACTCGTTTGGGTCCTCCTTGTGGATTTTAGCTTAATTTTGCCTTGATTTAATGTTGTAATGTGGATAGCACATTCACATTAGTTCTTGGGCCCTTGTGAACTAATGGAATTTAATGGTGCCTTGCTAAAGTGTTGTGAAGTGTTGTAACTCACTTTCACACTTTTCTAAGGTTTTATCAATTAACTAAGCATAATAAACATAATTCTAATCAAAATCAAACTTAATCTTGCCTTATTTGGAGTGTTGTAAAGTATTGTAACACACTTCGCATTTCTCTAGGCTTGTCATTAATAATTGGGCAATCTTATGTTTTAATTGGCTCTATTTTGCATCCACAAGCCTCATTTATTGTATCTTTTCGAGGATAATCTTGACACTAATCAGTAACCAATCATAATGCAGGTGTTTCTAGCTTTTGTAGCCCAGATTTAGGGATCCAAGACTCATTCACTACCTTGAGCAAATGAGTCCCACCTGGATCTTTTTGTCTCGAAATAGGTTTTACACCTTTCTAAGCACTTTTTAAAATATTCCCAAAAATTAGGCCTGGGTGGACTCATTCGCCACCTTGGGTGAATGAGTCCCATGTGGCCCAAATTCAAATTTTTGGTGATATTTTATTCTCCTAGATCTAACGTCGACTTGTAGTGTTGTTATTTCAGGAATTCTTGCATAATTGAGTATAAATACGAGGTTCTTTCTCTCATTTTCAGACCTAGCATTCAAAAGAGTTCATAAGAGAATTTGAGCATTCACAAGAGTATTCAAGGGCAGATTATCAAACATTTTAGACAATTCTTCAAGTTCCAATCACCATAACAATTATTGCATTCTTCATGTTTGTTATTGTGCTAACAATTGTGATGTAGAGTTGATGATTCAAGCAAGCATTACATTCAAGATCTATCTCCTTCAAGCAAGAATCAAGGATTGCATCCATTGCAGCCATTTCAAGAATATTTACAACACATTATTGTTAGGGTTTGGTGAGTTGCAACATTGCTATTTGTCCATTCATCATTCTCCATTCTTATTTTCTTTCATTTCAAGGTTTAATTACCAACAAGGGGTTTGACCAAGGCAAACCCCTATTCACTAACCCCACAACATTTTACTCTCCTCTTGTGTGTGATTTGTAGGGCTAGGTTGTAGATTTATCAAGAAGCAAAGTTGGAGAAAAAATTTCAAATCCCTAAATTTGTCAAAGTTGTCATCAAGTCTTGGAAAATTTTGGAGAAGACCTACAGGTGGCAATTTGTAGTTTTGTATCTGAAAACTAGTAAAAAGGAGCAGAGCAGACCAAGAGGCACGAAATTAGTTCTTGAACTTCTGAAAAAGAAAAAGTGGACTTGTTCACCACAAGTGGTGAATGAGTCCCACTGTATAGGCTTGACAGATATTTTCATAGATCTGAATTCCTTTTGGTTGAAACCAGTATCTGCACATTTTCCTGGAAGCAGGACTAATTCACCCAGCTTGGCAAATGAGTCTCAGTCATCATTAACAATGGATTTTCCAAAATTTCAGACCTCCATTTTGTCTTCTTTGTTCTGCCAAGTGTACACTTTATGTCTTATAAATTTCTATTGCATTTTGTTCACATTTCTAGGTCATTCAAGGTTTGGCATTTCACATTATCTTCAATTTTCTTTTCCAAGTCCTTACTTGGCGGTGAACCCCTCATTAGATATCATTCAGCCCCTAGACAGTCCCTTCACAAGATTTCAATCTCCTTTGCATTGAATCCTCAAGGGTTTGTTCTTGAGTGTGAAAATTGTCTCTCTCCTTTTAGGTCCTAAATCTTAAAGATGAAATAGGAAACACCCTATTTTCACCTTTTTAGGGTGAAACCTTTTAATTAAATTTTCTTGCACACATATGATTGCTAATGGATATATAATTAAATGAAAAATTTAGAGGTTGCAGGTTGTTCACACGTGTATAAGGCCGTGAAGCTTGTATACAAGGAGCGATAATATATTAGCCCATCAAGATCAATTGGTATGTGTGATGTAATTATGAATTTTCTAAAAATAGTCATAAATGCTCATAAAACTTGACTAAGAAAGAATTCGAGTAATGATTTATGAAACTCCCACTTGGAAGAATGACACTTACAATAACTGAAAAGATTCAAGAATGAGGATCTATAAATATACAATTCAAGGATATTGAAGTGTCTAAATTTTTTATCCCCATTACACTTTGATGTAAGAGTGAGAATCGATCAAAAGAAGGATCAGTTTTACAAATTTTCTTGTTTCTGAAGAAGCTCTTTATCTATGTGAATATGATTTTGAATGTAATACTTAGTATTTATGAATGAGTGTCTGAGATTTGATAGATAATAAAATAAGGAGAAAAGTGGGGTGGTCCTGAGTACTAAATGCAAAGAACCTAAGATGAAAGGTAGGTCCTTTTCCCAAATTTCACTAGGAAAGAGATCACAAGGTGTAAAGATTGACTTTCAACCTCAATGGTGAGCCAATCAAACCTGGATCTCAATTCCTTAGGATAGTAAGAAGATATGAAATTAAATGGAAATGATTTGATGCACTTAAATTAATGAAACAATATGACCTAGATGATAAAATGCAAATTCTCGAAGATACATAAATTAAATGATAGTTTGTAGGTAGATCTGAGAAGGGTTTGAACACATGTATCTGGCACCAAAAATTTATTTTGAGCTCTACTAAAGTATAGATTCACCCTAGGGTGAATGGGTCCTAGTTAGGATGTCAAGAATAAGTTTTGATAGTCCTTTGTTGCTAGATCTTGGCTTCAGTTTGGCACATGTACCACTATTAGAAAGCTAAAAATAAAATATGCAATTGAGTTTCTATGGCTTAACAACAATGATGAAAACTTGTGAAATAATGAAAAATTACTCCTTTGAGATCTCTTCAATCCTTCTTCAACTTATAATCTACACATAAAAAAAGAAAAGAATTTTTTTTGTTTTGAATGGGGGTTTGCCTTGGTCAAACCCCAAGTTTGATAATTAAACCTTGATATAAAGGTAATGAAAATTGATAAATAGAAGGACAAGATGAATGAACACTTTCTTGCTACAACTCACCAAACCTTCAATGCCTTCCCATAGAGGACTGAAGTCAAAAAATTACTCCAAGGAACTTGATCTTTCTTTGCTTGATTAAACACTTGAAAATTCTTGGATGCTTTGAGGATCAACATTGCATGTTAGCCTTCACAAGATGACATGAACACACATAAGCTTGAACATGATGTTATGATCTTGAATGTTGCAACAAATGACTGATAAATCTTCTCTTGAATGCTCTTAATAATAGTATTTGATCATATGAAGTTCACCTCTTTTTTGTTAATAATCCTTATATTTCAAATGGTGAGAAGACTATGTATTTATAGGTGTTTATCTAATTTCTCAAAAATTAGATTCCAAAAGTCGAAACTTGCATATGAAATTTGAAACATTAAAAGACCACCAAAATCATTAAAATTTGGTTCCTAGGTGAATGGGTACTGGCCCATAAGACCAGGACACACATTCTCCAATTTGATTTATTTATTGGTTGCATCAATTAAATGTTGGTTTCCCTTTTGAAAAACGAGAATAATAAGGCTTTAGAATGCATAATTTAGAAAATTAGAAGCTTAATTAAATCCAATTAATTAAGGGGCCCAAACATAGTGTGAAATTGTAAAACTATACAACTTCCTACACTACCTTTAGCCCCCACTTTAGTGAGAGTATGAACTCATGCTCAGACTCACACTAAAGTAGATAAATATATGTCAAGAAGGGTCCAAGTGTACAAATGTTAGAGAGATAGTATGACAAACATCAAGGAGGTGGCCAAGCCCCCGAAATCTAAGATTTCATAGAAAACCAACATAAGGACAAAGGGACACACAAGATATGTAAGATATGTGCAGCAAGACAAGATACACTAGAATACAATGTTAAAGCTAATGCAAGAAGGAAAATAGGAAAAGGATTGACTAGCACAGTTACATTGCTGTCCATAAAAAATGTTCACAAATGAAAACCTGTTATCCACTATGTGAAAAAATTACCTACTTGTGGGCTACTGAAAATCTATTGTCTACTAGGTGAGGAAAAAGGTAAACATAAAATACTCACGGGCTAGTGAAAATTTGTTGTACACTAGGTGAGGAAAAAGGATAAAAAGGATCTAGATGATATGCCAAAACTACACTAAGTTCAACCTCTATGAACAAAGTGAATCAAGAAATGTCAGAATGTCATGCCAAAATGAAATAATACTAATGTATGCCCCCACTTTAAAGGAATTGCTAAACAACATGTTGTGAGAAATTAATTTAAAGTAGAAAATAATAAATGTCAGTTGATAAAGGGGAAATGAAAGATTATTTTGAAAGCCATGTGTCAATCATATGTTTCCAAATAAAGCTACGTCATAAAAGGAGGTTTCCCCCACATGCAATCCAAAAAGGAATCGCATAAGGGATCCAAATATTTTGGGTTAGCGCATATCTTTGCTACAATGATATAATAGAGTTTGGAACCATCATCATTGCCCAAATACCTTGTGGAACAACAAACACAAAAGAAGAATGACACATAGAAAGAGAAAAAAGAAAAGCTTTTGGGTCAACATGGAAGAGACTTGGATGTCTCAACACCTTGCATCATCCCCAAAAGGAAAACACAAGACAAAAGAAAAGATAGTGTTTACAAAATATATAATAATGGAGATACAAATAAAACAATGTCACAATGGATTCATTTCCTTTGTATCCTTCTACCAATAGAGTAACATGGGTCATCCAAAGAAAGCTCACAAACATAAATATGCCAAGCAACACAATACAGGTGATCATATTACATACATGCAATCACAAAGAACATAGAAAGAAACTAAAATCTAGTATGACACATGTGATACAACCTAAAGCAAGTCATCTGCATCCTAATCTTGTTCATCATATGTAAAAGGAAGATAACTAGCCAATGGGGCAACAACAAGTGTCATATTAGGACAATCACCAAGTTCAACACGTGGTGATTTACTCTTTTTAGGAGGACCAAAACGGTTTCACCTATCTAAGTTCATGGAAGAGGAAAATAACACATTCAGCTCATTATGCACTTCCTCATCAATCTTAACAATATCATCATCATCATCATCCAAGTTAATCATAGGAGGAAGTCTAATGATAATATCCATTGTATTCTCTTATTTTTGTTGTGGTGAGGGTGGAGAATCATCACGCTTTTTTTGAGTTAGTTTTTTTATCTTATATTGTTGGTTTATTGTTTTCTTCTAACTGACAAGCAATAACACAACGTCTATGCCTATGCTCTTTATCATTTTATTTTCTTCTTGCATGGTTTTCAAGTTGTGATGGTGTAGGAGCAGGTTTATCAACCATTGGTTTATTTTCTTCCCGCAAGGGAGGAACAAACAGAACCATCAAGGATTGGGAAACCGCAATCTCCTTAGGTTTGTAAACTTTTTTTTATCTTAGGAGGCACCAAAGGAGTTGTATGGTTATCTATTGGTCTCTTGTAGGAACTAGGTGGGTGAATTACTATGGATTTCTCTTGGTTACTTGGAAGGGATTTTTGCTTAGGCATAGGTTCATCAATGATAGGTTGGAAAGGAGGAAATATCATGGACTCGGGAATATTTCTAGGAAATAATTCTTCTATATGCTTTGCCTTGAACTTTTGATAGGATTTGAAAAATAATTCTTCATGAGGCTTTATAGATTCCATAGGTTCAGGCCAAAAGAAATCCAATGAAAAGTTTCCACAGGAAGACAAAGGATTAAAACCACTATGATGCATGGTAAAAATTTGATTTCCAAATAGAAATTTCAAGTATTTATGAATGGTCAATGAGACGACATCCATGGAGCATAGCCATGGATAGCCTAACTTCACACAAAATTGATCTGATGTAGGGATGATGAATAATGAGACATATAATTTTTTTAATCCAACTTTTAATGGAAGAGTGGTCGAACTTATCATAGGGCGAGTAAAACCATCATGCATTTTTATCCATACTTTCAATTTCTTGTAAGAATCTTGGTAAATTTCATGCACAAATAATAATTCCTTGGTGATTACATTCTCTACACACATGGAATCAATAAATATCCCAATTGTAGGCTTATCATTAATTCTTTCGAATATGTAAAGACTACCATCGGGTACATGTTTAATTATATTACTATGTGAGAAATCAATGTCCATAGACAAGTTGGTTTGGCCCTTACAAGGTTGAACATCAATGAGTCCAATCATGGTATGTAGATCATCCTCATTATCACTCTTGTCATCATCAGTTATGTCTCATGTCTTGTCAACATTCATCACATCATTCTTAGTATCGCTAGCTTTTACAAATGAGATGTTATGGTCTGGAATTGGATTAGTAATAATTTGTAGATTTTGATTGGGTGAGGCAACAGATTTATTTCCTTAATCATTAACACTTCCCAACTAAATATAATTAGAATCAATGAGGTCTTGTACTATATGTTTAAGACACCTATATCATTTTGTATCATGTCTAACTTGTCAGTGATATTAACAAAATGCATGGGGATTATGGTTTAGAGTTAAAGGATTGGTTGTATCAAGAGGTCTAACATGAGGTAAGGTGATCAAGTTCTTTCTCAAGAGTTGTAACATTATTGAATGAAGTGTATCAGGTAGTAGAGTGAATTGCCTCTTTTTTCTTGAAATTGATATGGAGTTGTTATTTTTATGGAAGCCACTTGAGGTTCAAAATAATGGGTTGGTTGGGGTTGATTTATCTATATAAATATCTTTTTTGGTTTCTTGAATGGTTGAAAATTGTTAAAATTCAAAATTTTGGATTTTTTAGGATGGGTTGAAGCAATTTTTTTTGTAGATTGACTATGTGAGTTATGATAATCACAAAGAGTTGTGCATAAGTATGTAAAGGAGCTAAATTTCACCCCAATATTGTCTTCAATATTTGTTTCTAGTTTTTCAACAAACATCCTTTGAAGATCAACATCAAGAAGCTTAATGTTGATTTGAGTAAAGCAGTTGATAATGTGTTATAAAATCAATGACCTTTTCATATGATTTTTGTTTACATTGCATTAAATTAGGTAAAGCCATCTTAGGATCAATGTGCACTTGGAAATGGTTTAGAAAGGCATCAAAAAGCTCATTAAATGAGCGAGTTGAGTTATTCAATAAGGAACAAAACCATTCTAAAAAATGAAGTCACTACATAAGGTTGTGTATATTGAAACATGGTTGCTAGGATCTCCTTTCCCACCATATTTCTCAAATCTAGGAATCTCTATGCCTTGTGGTATTTTTGTTCTCAATATCTCCAATGAAAATGGGTTTCTTTTGACATATTGTGAAGGTTGTCTATTTTGGTTTTGGTTCAATGTTGTTATTTGTTGTTGAAGGGATGTGACATTTTGTAATAGTTGATTTATGACAGAATCATCGATTGTGTTTTGATATGGAGGAGAATATGGTGGAGGTGTATATGTGTTGGGAGGACAAGTGAATTAAAAGTTTGTGAGAGGTGGAGGGTTAGGAGATATGATGTTTTAATTCACAAAGCGAAAAGGATTCCTAGTAGAAATTCCCAAAGTTGGAGTGATATTGCTAGTTGGTTGCATTGTTGTAGTGATAGTTGAATGAGTATATGTAGGAATAAAGGCTATGGTTGTAGGGGGAGGAATTTGATTTCCTCCTTGATTTTGGGTGTATCCCAAATTTTGAGCACAACTAGCCATTTTAAGAATATGATTATCAATAATGTGAGATAGATTACATATAATCTCTATTTCATGTTCATTATCAAGCATTCTTTTCATCTTATCTATGATAGGAACTGTAGTACCAACAATATATTCTATACTCACAAGATGTTGAATTTTTCTAAGGCTTTATCCATTTGTTTGAGTTTCTCTTGAGGGAAATGAGCAATAATAACTTTAACATCAATAGAAGTGGTAGTCATCGGACATGTGACATTAAGCATGGAATCTAACATGGGTTGATTGGTGTCAACACTACGAGTGAAAGAGTTGGAAAACCCAGGATCCATAATGGATGTACCAGTACGAGATGCCATGAGTCTCAAAATATGTCTCACTAAAGTATTGGCAGTAGCAAACCAGATTGTAATACTCATACAAATTTTACCAAACCAAAGGTATACCCAAAATACACAAAAAGCACACTAGAAAACACAATGCAAGTATTAAATAATATATTTGCAATTTTCAGATCTAAAAATGATATTTTACTGATTTTAAATGCAAAAGCATGAAAAACGATTACTTTTGAATACAATTTTTGATTTTAATCAATGGAATTTTTCTCCCTAATTAAACTAAATGTAAAGATCTAAAGATATATGCAATTTTTGAAACTAAAACAGAGATTTGTAGGTACAAATGAACGAAGCACATAGACACAAAGCAATGTACAAAATTTTGGGAAAATACCTATACAAGGACAATTTCACCCTAGGGTGAATGAGTCCTTGGACAAGAATTTGAAAAATGAAATTCAAAATGTTTAATTTGATATTTAAGCTCATTGTTCCTAACTGTAAATAAATTCTTCAATGGCAGTATTTCTAGAAATTTGATGAAAATGTAAATGCAATTTGAATGATAATGTATGAAAAAAATGACAACTTTTTTAGTGAATTTTGGATGAAATTCTAATCTAAATGACTGAAACACACTAATATGCAATCTAATATGTAGAATGCATGCAATGTTTTTGGATTTTTATGAATTTAAATGATGCAGATATGTAAATTATAACCCTATCTGTAATGTAAAATAAGATAATGCAAAACCTAGATCTATGGTTTTAATGATCTCCAAATCAAAAAAGTATGATGTACAATGCCAGGTTCACCAAAATGAAATAAGGTGAAAAGGGGGGTGGTCCTAAGTCCTACATGCAAAGAACCTAGGATGAAAGGTGGATCCTTTTCCCAAATTTCATTAGGAAAGAGATCACAAGGTGTAAAGATTGACTTTCAACCTCAATGGTGAGCCAATCAAACCTGGATCTTAGTTCCTTAGGACAATAGGAAGATATGAAACTAAATGGGAATGATTTGATGCGCTTAAACTAATGAAACAATATGACCTAGATGATAAAATATAAATTTTTGAAGATATAAAAATCAAAATGATAGTTTGCAAGCAAATCTGAGAAGCATCTGAATACATGTACCTGGCACCAAAAATTGATTTTGAGCTCTACTAAAGTACAAATTCGCCCTAGGGTGACTAGGCCCTAGTTAGGGTGTCACGAATAAGTTTTGATAGTCCTTTGGTGTTGGATCTTAGCTTCAGTTTGACACAGGTCCCATTGTCAGAAAACCGAAAATAAAATCTACAATTGAATTTTTGTGGCTTGGAAACAATGATGGAAACTTGTGCAATAATGTAAAATTACTCCTTTGAGATCTCTTCAATCCTTATTCAAGCTATAATCTACACTTATAAAAAGAGAAAAAAAAATATTTTGAAAACCCCAAGTTTGGTAATTAAACCTTGATAAAAAGATAATGATAACTGATAAATGGAAGGAATTGATGAATGATCACTTGCTTGCTACAACTCACCAAACCTTCAATGGCTTCCCTTAGAGGATTGAAGTCAAAGACATCACTCCAAGGAACTTGATCTTTCTTTTCTTGATTAAAGATTTGAAAATTATTGGATGCTTTGAGGATCAACAATCAATATTAGCCTTCACAAGATGACATGAACACACATAAGCTTGAATATGATGATAGGATCTTGAATGCTGCAAAAAATGACTGATAAATCTGCTCTTGAATGCTGCAAAAAATGATTGATAAATCTGCTCTTGAATGCTCTTGATAATAATATTTTCTCATATTAAGTTCACCTCTTGCTTATTAATAATACTCATATTTAAAATGGTTAAAAGACTATATTTATAGGTGTTTATCTAATTTCCCAAAAATTAGATTCCAAAAGTCAAAACTTGCATATGAAATTTGAATCATTAAAAGACCACCAAAAACATATTAAAATTTGGGTCCTAAGAATTAAAGGGGATCCATTCACCCTTGGGTGAATGGATCCTACCTCATATGTGATTTAATTATTGATTTCATCAATTAAATATTGGTTTCCCTTTCAGAAAATGGGAATAATAAGGCTTTGGAATGCAAAATTTGGAAAATTAGAAGCTTAATTAAGTCCAATTAATTAAGGAACTCAAACATAGTGTGAAATTGTAAATGTATAAAATTTCCTACACTACAGATACTAGAATATTACTTCCCTTTATGGATGTTGTATTCTCTAGTGTTACATTCATTTTTCTTCAAAAAGGAGTGAAATTGAGGTCTGTCTAATCCATCCACGTGTTGTTGATATCTCAATCTTTGAGTTACAGTGTTGGTGACATTTATCTTTTAAATTTCAATTGATGTTTTTGATAGTTGATTTTAATCACATTTGCATCATGGCTATAATCAAGTGTTAGTTTTTCTTTAATACTTTCTAGTTAAAAGTATAACCACCTTTAAAATTAAAAAAGTTCAAAAAATTATATCTTACGATGGATTTGTACCTTAATCAAAATTCAGAGGAATATCACCAATAAAATGATAATCTCTCCAACTACTTATT
The DNA here is from genome assembly GCA_007115665.2 of Sequoiadendron giganteum. Classification (NCBI taxonomy): domain Eukaryota; kingdom Viridiplantae; phylum Streptophyta; class Pinopsida; order Cupressales; family Cupressaceae; genus Sequoiadendron; species Sequoiadendron giganteum. The sequence continues at coordinate 341,070,015 of CM021108.1, forward strand.
ATTTATTCATCTTTAATTTAGGTAATACAAAGTCATACTAAATCAATATTTAAATAGAAAATTCCATCAGCCAATGGATTTTTGGTGACCCTGCTAGGGATTTGAAAGAAGACAAAATAGTTGCCTTATTCATGAAAAGATATAGATATGTCGTATGAGAATATCTTCCCTATGTTACAAATAGATCTCAATTGTGTTCACGCAAAGCAAGAGGACATCATCTCTCACTAAACGCCTTAGCTTGGAGACTTAAAAGGAATATTACAGATTAAATGAGAGTAAACCTTGTTCTAAAAGAAGAGCAATATGTTGATGTTTTGTCCTTGATGTCAAACTTGATATTATGGCTCTTTGATCTTGGCTCTTTGATCTTGGTAATTCAGTGGTTCAGCTATGGCATTTTGGATTTGACTCTGTGATACTTGATTGAGGCTCATATCACTCTTGGTCTATTCATATTATGGCATTTAATATCTTGTTTATGGACAACATTATTGCTTTGCTTTGGAACTGATCAGGTTGAGCTTCATGTGTAGATAAAGGTTATCTTGCTTACAGGTATTTGGCATGGTTACTTGGGTATATCATTAGCAGTGGTTTTCAATTCCATTGTTTCTTGTAAGATTAATTCACTGGTATCATTGGTTGATCTTGGCACATATCGCTCTATGATACTTTACTTGACATGACATATTGGGTTGGCATTTTACGAATGTTCTCTTTGGCACTCGAGTTGGTTATTTCACTTGATATCTCTGCATTGGTATATAATATGGTTCATGGCTTATAAGTTGATATCATTTGGCCTCTATTTTGAAAAAGTTTATTTCATGGCAATTTTGTAATATTGATTGGTGGCATTACTTTGGATTACCTTCATTTGAAAATGACTTAGAAAGCAGTCACATTTGAATTGGGTCCTATAATTGTTGATCCATTAGGCCTTAAGGCTAACAGTAGGTATGTTGAAATAATTATTAAGTCACTTCAATAGTGACAAGGCATCGACACAATGCAAAGTGTTAAAATTGCATGGGAATATTTCCAATCATTGTGTCAGAATTTTGCATGGTATTAAGATGTTTTGATTAAAGTTTATATGGTGATACCGTGAACTTCAAGCTTTATCAAATTTTGAAAAGGCATCGAATGCCTTTGTTTCAAAAGGAATTAAAAAGAGATTAGGGCATTCCTTATTTAGTTTTCATTTTGCTAAGGGTGGAAACCCTAGCCTCTACTACCGCCATGATTGTTCTTTTTCCTCAGTCGTTACTCTATCATTTGCTTCTCTTGTTGCAAATTGAATCAAGGCTGCTTCGAGCTCTCTGCAGGAGACATGCCATGGTTGGTGTTTGGTCATTTCGCATTAGGTGACTGTGGATGAAATTTTGTTGTTTTTTCTTCAGCTGGGCACTTGTCAAAATCTGGTATTTTTGTTGTCTAAGTTGCAGTAGTATAAGCTTGAATAGGTATTATCTTTTTCTTGTTTTTAAAGAAATTTTTTCAGCTAAATTAGGAATGGCAGTTATTTTTTTCTTATGTCGAATCATAAAATGCATTGGAAGGTTGTTCTCTTTCAGATATTGCATTTTTTTTCAATTACATCTTTGTTGATTTTGAAAATGCCAATCATTGTTTGTTCATGAGTTTCTCTGAAAGCAACACTCTTTTTTGTATTTTGGGGGAACATGAAATCGATTACATTTCTTATATTTGGTGTTTGTTGTTACTATCGTTTTGTTGTTCTTTTCAAATGGAAAAAGGGGTTTGAGGGTATTTTTTTTATTTTTTCCTCTTTGAAAAAGATCTTACTGGTGCAAACATTACTATAATTCTGGTTCAGTTGGTATTATTGGTGCAGATTTGTTACTATTTCTCTAGGGTTTTGAGATCAAATACAAAATTGACACATTGGCTAAATATTCAAAATAAAAAATGATTACATCCATCTTTCACGGGCTTTGAGGGTTTCAGTGTTATTTTCTTAATATACACATTATTGCTCATTCTTTCAGTAGAAATCTATTCGTGTGGTCACTTCTTTGAATCTGAAATGATACCTGGCATATAATCTGACAAAATTTTGTTATATTGTATATACCTCTGTTGTTGGACAACACACATAGATTTTTTATTGTAATGACTGAAACTGAAGTGAGATTGAATACAGCATAATGTATGGTCTATTTTAATAGACATGTTTTACTCTGAGATTGTAAATTTGAAACATAAGAACAACACAAGCTGTCTTAAAATTTGAGTATGTCTAGAATTCTGAAGGTTCAATTGAGAACCTTGAGGGTTGTAGGGATATTCAGTTGAGAGGCTCTTGTGAGATAAAGAGAAACAGAGAGATCCTTTGTGTTATTGTAATTTTGCAAACTGAAAAGGGGTTGGTGCTGCTTTAGATTGGTGTTTCAAAATAAGGATTTGGTGCTCCTTGATATTGGTGTCTCTAAAGGGTTTGGTGCTCCTTGAGTTGGTGCTCATAAATTAGCTTATAAGGCATTGTAAGCAGTGGTTTTTGAAATTAAGACAGTAAGGCATTTTAGGAGTGGTTTTTCTACCCCAGGAGGGTTTTCCACTCGGCAAATTCTTTGTCTTATGGTCTCAATTGCTTTGATGTGATAATGCTTCATGATTATGATGTGTTTGTGAGTAGTTGTTCTTATCAGTCTGAGCTTGGTTGAATGTTATTCCCTTCATCCCTGCAAATGTTCATATCAAAATGTTTTGCATAAGTGTTTTATCATTGTTAAAGATTAAGATTCAAAAGAAAGCTTAAATGTATTCATTTGTTTCAGATCTCAAGAATTGTTTTGTTGAACTAAAGCCCTTTGTTGTTTCATGCTTATCATATGTCATTCAATTGCACAGTTGGTTTTGAGTTTGCATTGAAATCTGGTAATCCTAAAGTGTTTAAACAATGTCAATCATCTCTTTTGTAATGGAAAGACAACTCTCACAAGGATTTTTGGGGATAAGTTGTCAAAATAAACAATGTTAATGTTTTCATAAATGCTTTCAATGCAATCAATCAGCCCTATTGTCAATAGAAAGGATATCAGGTTTAAAATTTTTGATTAAAGTTTAAAAAGTTTTAGACACTGATTCACCTCTCTCATCCACACTCCAACAAAATTTGCACTGTAACCAATGGTGGTTTTGATAGAGATATAGAGAGATTTCCTTAGGTAATAGTTGTAAGGAATCCTCATCTTAGACAAATCAAGATCATAACCAAAATCACCCACAAGGTCAAAATGTACAACCTAGAAACTAATTCATAAAAGAATTTTGAAGATGAGAAGAAGATTCAAAAAGAAAGAAGTTACTTCCTATGGATGGGAGTTAGTGACTATGTATATCAAAAGCTATATCAGAAATTTTCTTTGAAGAATTCTTGTCTGAACTATAGCAGCCACTACATCTCAATCGTGGGGTACTCATTTTGGGCCTTTGGCTTTATCCCAGTACAAATCCTTTCCTACAAAATGCAAAAAGAATTTCTCAAAATTTACTAGAGAAGGTGCATAAGATCCAAAAAATCACATTCAATATTTTACCATTATGTGCGGGATTTTAGGCATTTTTGAAGAGGGCGTGTTTGTGTAGTTGTTTGTTGAATCTCTCGTTGGAAAAGAAACATGTTGGTTTCAATATTTGGAAGATGGGTGCATCAAAAGTTGAAATGAATTGAGAGATAAGTTCCTCATGAGGTTCAAACCAGTCATCAAGATAGGTGCTATGTTATCTTACTTTTTTAGAATTTTAAAGGAAGGGCATGAATGTATGAGAGATTTCATCGACTGATTCACTCATATTTTAAAATGGATTCCTCATACCAACAAGCCTAATCATTTGAATTTATTACTATTTTTGTTGTCGCACTTCATCCAAAAGTCCAATTTCATCTAAAGTAGAAAAAGGTATGTGATTTTGAAGTTGTGAAACATGAAGCTATAAAAAATAGAGGATGATTTATTTTTGTCTAGATATTTTGGCCAATGCCAAATTAAGATATCATCAAATGAAGAATATACTCCAAAGGATTGTTATAAATAATGAAGATAAGTGAAAGTTCTACCTTATATAGATGAATGTCCTAATCTCATCTTATTATGTCGAGATAATTTCTCAATCAAATCTAGTGTTGAAGGAGAGGATGAAATACATAACAAATATTATGTAGAAGGAGAAGAAGATTTTGGAAGTTTGAGTGATGAAGAAGATTATGCTTCTCCCATAACATCCTATGCCACATCAATATCCTCCATCTTAGCAAGCAAGATTACTAAGAAATAATCCGATTATATAGCCCAGGTTCCCTCTACAACCCTATTCATCTTGAAGTGTTCATTTTTGAAGATGTTGATGAATTGGTTAAGAGTATCATAGTAGTGATTGGGGCTTATGAACAATTAGAAGGGTCTGGAAATGAAAGTCATGAAAATTTATCAAGTAGCTTTAATTCCTTATTCTTGCCAGGAAATCCTAGTGAGTTCTTCAAAGTCAAAGACAATCCTTTATTTGAACTCTATGATTCTAAATTGAATGACCTGGAGATATTTGTTCCTATTGCTTGTAATGATCTAATACTCAGCGATGTTAATAAAAATATAATGAATATCTTGGGAAAGAAATTGAAATATAATGAAGTGTTTCTACTACAAATGTTTTTTTCTCATTTTCCAATTCAAGATTTGGGAATCTTTGATGGTGGGTCTTTGCATGAAGACATCTTTTCTTCCTTTCAATAAATAGAAGAAATTGATAACTCAAAGTTTGTATCAATGAGAGATGATAAAATTGATGAGAAAATTTATAGGGAACTTATAGAGATGATTTCAGGATCTAATGTGCTCACATTGTTCAGAGACAATAGTGAAGTTTATACCTCTCAACCATAAATCAATCCTAGTCCAAATTTATATCAGATACATTCATCCTTTACCCCAGTTAGTGAAGAGACAACTTGAGATGTTACTAAGATAACGAATGGGGATATGATTGGTAATTTTCAAACTCGTGTTCAGGAAGTAACATAAATATACAATGAAAAGTGGTTGTTTGGTGGTGAAACTACACACCAAAGTATTCTTTACCAAGTGAGTCTTCTTTGGGGCTACATGTTATTCCTTAATTTTCAAGTGTTACATGGAAATGTATTCCTTTCTGTAGGGGATCTTACTTCTCATAGTTTGTCAATGGTTTCACATGAACAACCTTGAGAAACTTTGGAGGTAGGGTTTCCCTATCCTATATATTTTTAAATTTTATTGTGTTGTTATTTTAGGTGTTTTTTTGCTTGTCTTGTTTTTGGCTTGCTTTCTATCCTTTTTCCGATGTTGTTGACTATGTTGCCCAATGGATAAAATACTAGTCTATTATTGATATTCTAGGTTCCTTGCTTTGTCCTATGCAGTCCTCATCCCCAGTTAGATCTAATTGTTATTGTGGTTTTTGTCATTCCCTCAAAACCGCGTTCACCCATGGAATGTTTGCCTAAGTTAAAGTTATTGCCCCTTCCCATAGTTTTCAAAAATATGTTGGACACTGTTGTGGTTGTTGCAACCTCATTTTTCCTCTTTCTAAAGTTAAACCTGAAATTTGTAATTGAATCGACTCTTCAAAAATTTCTTAAAATGATGTAGGAGTCTAAAATGATCTCCATAACCTTACCAAGAACCGACCAAAAGAATAAAAAGATAAGTAACTCTATTTAAAAAAAAATTAAGGTTTCAAAACCTTTGTTGGTTCCCGTCAAGGTTTTAAAAACCTATTTTATCTCTAACAAAAAAGGGTTTCTTTAAAGATTCAGTGTTTTATTATTGTCGAAGCCCCTTTTCAGAAAACACCCACATATTTCAAATAGTGCCTTAAAGGTGTTAGTGTAATTAATTATTTATTACACTAGCATAAGTTAACTTAGGTCTTCATTTAATAATTTAGTCCTAGGTTTCATTATTAAATAAATCATAAATAAGAGGGTAACTACCCTTTCCATGTTTGTAGGAGATAAGATTCCTTCTAGAAGATGAGTTGTCTTTTCTAGAACTTATCTCTATCTCGTCACCATTCCCTAGGTAGTTAGTTAGGGTTCTCATGTTGTCATATGTTGTTAGATCATGAAACATGGAAACATCATTTAGCTTACTACATCTCACCCTTTCCTATATAAGGAAGGTTCTTGTACTCATTTATATAATACTTTATACCTCATCATTTGAGAGATCTTAATATCAAGCAAGCTCATATTCTTGTATATCCTCTTGTAGAAGGTTTTTCATTGTTTTTGCAAGTGTTCTTGGGTGTCGAGCTAATATCTCTAGCTCTTACATGGTATCAGAGAAATTTGAGGCTCTTAAATGCTATTAGAGCCTTGCCTACAAGACCCTTCTCAAATTTGAGGATTGAGCTATGGCTATAAGATCTTGGTGATTTTTTGTAAGGTTGGAGGGTTTGCATCTCGGGCAAATTTCTGGCGCAAATTGGGTGAAATCCGACCCTTCCATTGCGTACGGAAGGCCCAAAGCCCCCATTTTCATAAAAAAATACTTCATATTCTGAGGTAAATTTAGTTTTTGGTCATTTTTTAAAAAATATCAAGCTATTTTAAATTTGACGGTCAAATGACCGTCATGGATGCCCCGTCATGTCTTACTTAGGCAGTTTTCTTAAAATTGCCATAACTTTTGACTCGGGTATTGGATTTTCACAAACAAGATCTTGTTGGAAAGTTGGTTTTGAGCTTTATCTAGTGGTGTAAGAATTATTATCAGATTTTATTTGTGTAATATTTTATTACTGTTTGAAGTCAGATCTCCCATTTCGACCTCTGAGCTCATAAATTTTAGCCAATTTTTTTATTTTGGTGATTCAAGCTACATTTGGAAGGTATTTAGGAGCTTTATCATTGTGTCCATGCATATTTTCCATATTCAACACCAAGTATTATTTATTCAGTATTTTGCACATTTAGAATTTTGACTAATTACTTAGACATCCTGAGTCCTAGAGAGGTTATATCAATTTGGGAAGACTTCATTTGCAGTATATATCATATTTGGGAGTTTCTATTTCATTTTGAAGGATATTGTATTTTTAATCTTGGAGATATATCATAGTTAATAATGGGGTTTTCATTTCATCCTACTTTGATTATGTTGAAAAAGGGATACTATAAATAATGGAGAAATGGTATCATCACCCATCTTCGATGGCTTCATTTATTGCCACATTTGTATAATCTTGTTCCCCCTCCTGGTATTGACAGTAATAAATTTTCTTGGAATTGCAAAAGGGATCATGTCTTAGGAGTCATTACAATGCATATTGATGTTTCCAGTTTGAAAAGTGTTGATCTTTGTGATTGCCCTCACACTCTTTGGACTAAAATTTGGGAGATACATGGAGATCATGATACTCATCCATTTCCAAATGATATTGTTTTAGATTGTCTTGTGCCTCTTCCTCTTTCAAACAAGATACCCTATGATGCAGATACTATGTGAGAGTTTGAATATTTGGAATACTTTGAATCTTAAGATGAGGATGAAGAGGATTCTTTAGATGCTCTTGCTTCTCCATCAGAGATAGTTGATGTACCTTCACCTTCAGTGATTCATTGTGTAGAGTCATTGATTAAGACTCCTATTATTCCTATTCAATGGGAACATTCTCATGGAAGTGATTCATTGAGCACGTCTAGTGATTCATTACAATTAGTATCTTATTGTCTTCCTAATTGGGATTCCTATCTATCAAACATTGCATCCTTGTTTGTGGAGTCTCATATTTCATATTTGGAGGACTTATTTGAGGGGATATATCTCTTGTTTGATGAAATCCATTGCACACCTGTTGTCAAACCATCATGGTCTTTGGATATTGTTTAGCATTATTTTCCACATCATCTTGATTTATCACCTTCTTCATTGATTGGGCATGTACCTGATTTGATTGTGGCATCTTCATCTTCATCAGGCAAGAAGACACATGAGCAACTTTCAGAGACATCATCAACATCCATATTCATCCATCCTTCCTTCAATTCCTATTCAAAATGGGAAACATCCCTGCTTTTCTACTTGGTTTTATTTCTTTCGAAAGCAAGACAAGTTGTTTGTTGACTTTGGATCATGTTTTGTCCTCAGAAACTTACCATTCTTGCAGGTGATCACATGTTTTGAGGGGGCTATATAGTCTTTTTTATTTCCCTAAGTTGCACTTATGGTGGGGTTTTAGTGTAATTAATTATTTATTACAATAGCATTAGTTAACTTAGGTCTTCATTTAATAATTTAGTCCTAGGTTGCATTATTAAGTAAATAATAAATAAGGGGGTAACTACCCTTTCCATGTTTGTAGGAGATAATATTTCTTCTAGAAGATGAGTTGTCTTTTCTAGAACTTATCTCTATCTCATCATCATTCCCTAGGTAGTTAGTTAGGGTTCTCATGTTGTTACATGTTGTTAGATCATGACACATGGCAACAACATTTAGCTTTCTACATCTCACCCTTTCCTACATAAGGAAGGTGCTTGTACTCATTTGTATCATACTTTATACCTCATTGTTTGAGAGGTCTTAATATCAAGCAAGCTCATATTCTTGTATATCCTTTTGTAGAAGGTTTTTCATTATTTTTGTAGGTGTTCTTGGGTGTCGAGCTAGTATCTCTAGCTCTTACATGGTATAAAAAAAAAATTAGGCTCTTACAAAAGGAAGATTGTGAAGCAAACAATAAGAGGGTTTTCAAAACTATGTCAAACTTCGATGAGATTCCAAAAACTTCGTCGGGACTGGACATTGGTTCATTTACATTAATTTTAAAACTAAAATCTTATGTTTGAGGTTTTTTTTAGTGAAAGATAACAATGTTCAAAGTGAAAACCATACATTACATAAAAGAAAATGATGAAGCACATGAATCAAGAGTAGAGAATATCAAATTTATCACACTATGCAAAGCAACTAAAGCATAGAAACAAATTTATATGTATTATATTATATCAAAAAGGGGATTTTTAAAACAATCTTTAAGCACAAAGAGTGAACATCAAGATGCAAATACCTTCCACTACCTTCTAAATTCTCTCTACCTATGCAGGGAAAATAGGTTTTCATTAAACTCAACATAGTGGGTGAAATTCTCCATCACGTTCCTCTCCAGTCTAGCATGTAGGAGAGTAATAACTTATTTGTCTTGCTCATTCCAAAGATTAGTGGCAATTCAAATGACATTTTCCCCCAGGCCTTCTTGTGGGTACTCATTAAGGCATCCCAAGGCAGCTTCCATGCTAGCTATATAAGTTGGCCTCACTAGTTTGTTTGTAGCTTTAGCACCCCATCCTAACTTCTTGGAAGTCCTGATAATGTTATACATAAAATGCTCCAAAAGTGTGACATTATAAACATGGACCTATGCGAGGAAATTCTCCCTAATGATATTCCTTATCACTCCCTCCTCTACATGACTCCTTATAAGGAACACTTCCTTAAGTTGGTCTACTACCAACCGCTTCACATAATTGCATTATACACCCTTAATAGCTAGGAAATCACTTTTGGAAGTCACATCACTATAAGTGCTCAACATTTTGAAGAAAAATTTGAAAGGTGAAGAATGAAGGTAATTCCTTCAAATTTATAGAGAAAATGAATGGTTTCCATATCTGCAAGATAAGTAATGGGGATATTTCTCAGTTGCAACTAATGAACAAGGACATTGTCATCTACCTTGAATTAAATGAATGCAACAAATGATGTGATGGATTATTGTATTTCTATTTGAATAAGCTTCATGTTGGGGTGAAACCTCTTAATTAAATCTGCTCACACACATATGATTGGTAATGGATATGTAATTACATATAAATTTTAGAAGTTATGATTTGTTTATATATACACAAGGTCACAAGGCTTGTATACAAGGAGAAATGATGCATTAACCTATCAAAATCAAATTGATATGCATGATGTAATTATGAAATTTCTAATAATAGTCATAAACACTCTTAAGGCATGACTAAGAAAGAATTTGGGTAATTATTTATGAAACTCCCACTTAGAAGAATGACAGTTACAATAAATTCAAAGATTCAAGAATGGGGATCTATAAATATACAATTCAAGGAAATTTGAAAGGTCTAAATTTTGTATCCCCATTACACTTCGATGTAAGAGTGAGAATCAATCAAAAGATGGATCAGTTTTGTAATTTTGCTTGTTTCTAAAGAAGTTCATTATCATTGTGCATATGAATTTGAATGCAATCCTTAGTATTTATGAATGAGTCTTTGAGATTTTATAGATACTATAATATAACTTATCTTTGTGGATGTTGTATTCTCTAGTGTTACATTCATTTTTCTTCATAAATGGGTGAAATCAAGGTTTGTCTAATATGTCCACTTTTGTTGATATCTCAATCTTTGAGTTGCAATGTTGGTGACATTTATCTTTTAAATCTTATTTTATGGTTTAATGGCATTCGCATCATAGCTATGAGAGTGTTATTTTTCCTTTACTACTTTTTGGTTAAAATTATACCCACCTTTAAAATTTTAAAAAAATCCAAAAAATTGCATCTCACGAGGGACTTGTACCTCAATCAAAATTCAGAGGAAGATCACCAATAAAATGGTGATGTCTCTAACTATTTTTTGTTAATTCATCTTTACTTTGGGTAATATAGAGTCATATTAAATCAATCTTTAAAAAAGACAAATCTATCAATCAACAGTTTACAAATTATGAGTGTTCATTTAATCAGCCTAGATAATTAAAGAAAATCATTTTATTTTATTCACATCTTTAGTGAACTCAACCTTCCTACACCCACTAGGATTTGACTTTAGGTTTTATTTATTTCTACATTAAGTTTTTAGGTCTACTTATTAAATTGTTACTTTATCTTAGATATAATTAGGTTTGGATCCACCTTTAATTGTTAATCACTAATTTATCTTTTTTAGGGTTTGGGATATTTTTGCTTGATCTCTCTTTGGTCCTTTCCTATTCATCCTTTTGTTGGAGAAATGGTGAAACCATAAGTATAATAATCTATCAACAAAATCCAATAAAACCTTGCAATGAAAGGTTGTATTACATTAAAACAAAAATTAGTAATAATACATTGAAAATAATCAGCCTTTCTATAAGAGCAAGAATAAAAGCCCTAAAGCAAACAAGATTATGCAAAATGTTCAAATCTTATGAAATGAGATAAAAAAATAAAAAGAAACCCAAATAAGACTAAGACTAAGCTATGAATAGGTTCTAGTGTCTAACTAGATAAATAAAGTACCACATACACACCAACACCCCCCACTCTTAAGTGAAACTTAAGGAGGCACTAAATTTTGCATAAAAATTAAATAAAAGGTCTTGGAAACAAGGCCTGATGAGGTACCCATGTAAAAATAAATAAATATCTCACAGCCAAAGAAAAAGAGAAAACCTCATGGGAAAAAATTCCTCACTAAAAAGAGATGCAAAAATATGAAGGAAAGAGGACTCAAAAAGACCCCCAATGAGAAATTCCTCCACCCCAAGCATCAATTACAATAAATATAACAAGGTGATGTCAAAGGTTTAGTGAATATTTATAAAATCCATTCCTTAGTAGGCAAATACTCTAAGTATAGATGACCATCATGGATAATTTATCGAATGAATTGTGTGTGTATCTCAATATTATTTTTCTTCTAACGTTCAACTGAGTTGTGTGCAATATGAATGGAACTTATTTTATAACATCAAAGAAGAGTAGGACTATTAGGTGGCGGACCAAACTCAATCATAAGTTGCTAAAGCCATAAAATCTCTTGTATGGTAATAATTGCACCTTGATACTCAACCTTAGTGGACGATAATGCAATAGCAGTTTGCTTGTTGCAAGATCATGTGACTAGACCAAAACTAGGACAAAAAAAAATAGAAGTGGAATTCTATGAGTCAACATCATCTACCCAATAAAATTCAGTGAAACCTACTATTTTTGAAGATCTTGGTGTGTGTAGTTCCCTAAATATGCCTCAAAATGCATCTAGATACCTTCTAGTGACTCTCATGAGGATCATGGAAAAAATGAGACAAGTGAAATAATAAAGGTGATATTAGGACACAAGTGTGTCAAATACAATAGGATAACAACCAAATGTCTATACAAAGTGACATCAACACTAGGATTAGTGTAAGTGGTAGTCAAAGTGATACCAATTAAAAATGGTGTAGGAGTAGGTTTATAATCAACCATGCTAAAATGATTAAGTAGATCAATTACATTTTTCTATTGATGTGTGAAAATTCCCTTGGTAGAATTAAAAACCTATATACCAAGAAAGGAATTAGAAGCCCACGATAAATCATGTCAAAGTTCTCCACCAAGGAATTTCATATATCTTGAAGCATGGGTGAGGAGCTACTAGTGAGAATCAAATCATCTACATACAAGAATAGTATGAAAATGTCAACTCCATATCTTTGAATATACATTGTGTGATCAAATTTTTAATTTGTAAAACTAGATACAAGTAGGAAACCATCCATCTTCTCATACCAATCCTGATTTGTTTAATTCCATAGAAGGGTGCCATAATCTACAAACAAGATAAGATTCCTATAAAAATATTAGAGGTTGCTTCATGTAGATATTCTTATGAATATCACAATGCACTTGAAAGAAATATTTGCATCCATTTGGTAAACGGGTCATTCTTGATATGCAACAAGAGAAATGACAAGGTGAACTGAATCCATCTTGGCTATAGAGGAAAATATATTGGAGTAGTTAATAACCTCAATCTATGAAAAAACATTCATAACAAGAAATGATTTAAACCATCCAATAGAACCAGCTTGGTGTGGTACACCCTCTTGAATCAAATAATGTTTCTTCCCATAGGAAGAGAAACCAAATACCATGTGTGATTATTCATCAAGGAAGAGTATTCCTTAGTCATAGTATGATCCCATTATAGAATACTGAACTACTTTGAATAAAACTATAGATTAGTAGATATAGAATGACTTAGAAAACTAATGTTAGAAGTTTGTGAGCAAGTGTGACAAGAATTCATAATATCACTAGCTAAAGATCCAACCTCCTAGATATTATTGCAAGCCCATTGAGTCAAAAGACAAGTGCTAGGAGGTGTAAGTGGTGGTATAAAATCATATGAAGCATCCTCTAGTGAATAGGTATCCTTGTGATATGAAGAAGGCAATGCAATTAGTAAGGGAGAATAAGTGGATGTAGAATCCATTTATGGGAAATACTCATCAAACTAGACATCTCTATGAAAGTAGACATATCTAGTGGTGGGATAAAATAATCAATAGTCCTTCACATCCTAACAATAGCCAACAAATATGACCGGTTGACTCTTCTCCATCATCTCACTACCAAATAACTAAAAGAAGGAAACATCGAGGTTAATATTAGATCAAACCTATTTTAAAGTGATATTTAGATTTATATTACAAAGAATATAATTCTGAATATAATTAACATAATTGATTGCTTTAACCCAAAAAGATGGGGCCATAGACTAAGATTGAAGCATACAATTAGCCATCTCTCTCAATGATTTTTTTCATTCATCAACACTATTATATTGAAGAGTATAAGGAACCAAATATTGATGATGAATTCTATGCTCAATGTTGTAGTCTTTAAATGCTTGGTTCACATATTCCTCCATTTTTCTGTGTATATCTATTGAATAGAAGAAATTGATTGCTACTCTATGAACATCATAAATATCCTGAAAGTGGTGAAGACATCACTCTTGTACTTCAAAAATTACACACATGTGTGATGAGAGTGATCATAAATGAAGGTAAGTTCATATTTGGTTCCTAAGAAAGGAGCTGGAAAGGAAATAAGGTCATTATGTACCAACTCTATTAAGGTAGAAGCACGGTGGGAATTAACCTTAGGAAAGGGTTCTTGATAATACTGTCTAAGAATGTAATCTTGATGAATTTCCTATGTGCATGAAATATTACAAATATCAAGTACCATCTCTTGTGTATTGAACTATTGTAGATACATGTAGCTGACATGATCAAAGTGCTCATGCCAAATTTTAATCAGGGAATATGCATGGATAATGTGTGATGAACCACTAGATGACTTGAAATATTGAAACATGTACAATATGGACTCATGATCATCTCTAATTGAAGTAATAACTTTCTCTAGATGATAGAATTCTTGAATAACAACATCATATGGTAAAAACTCAATTATCTTCCCTCTTGGTATGACAAATCTAATAGACAAAGAGAAGATTGATATAAATCTCACAAATAAGTACATCCTCAATGCAACCATCTATCAATTGTATACTTTATGACCCCAAAATTAGAATCTATAAATAATTACCCACTACAATATGAGATTTATACTAGACTATTAAAAAAAAGTCTCAAGTAGATCAAATTAATTATTTATGTGATGTGAGGCTCAAAAGTCAACAATCCAACTATGTACTAAACATAAAGCCTATGTAGAAAGTGTGTGGCCTTTACTTGAACTATTTAAAGAAGACTTAGAGGATGAAATGGTGTGCTATTACATGAATTCCTCTAAACCTTTAGTCTCTTCCAACATCTTATGATGGAAATGTCCCTCTTTGCCATAAAAATTGTAAGATACTCTAGATTTCTTCGTTGCCTTGGAGGAAGACCTACTAGACTTGGAAGGTTTATCAATTTTTAGGATTGAATTGGTTTTTTTGTTCTTACTTTTATTTTGGCTTGGAGAAACTCTCATTTCTTGATGAATATTTTGTCTTATGCTTTTGTGCTTCTTTCCCTTCCCTTTAAATGACCATGCAACCAATGCATGATTTTTGGAACTATAAAACTAGGTCAACCTAGCATGTTCCTATGTCAAATGATCATAAAAAATATTAGAAGAAAATATTTCACATAATGTTCATCCATAATAGAATAGAAAGTAGAAGAGAAGACCTAAATTGCCCTCTAATCTTGGATAAGATCAAAATACACACTTTGTCATTTTTATCCTTTCTACAACCCTATAATAGTAATTTGAGTGATGAATTTTATCCAAAATTCCTTAATAGAAAGTGATGCACGAGCATTTGAGTTCACAAGAAATCCTTATCAACCAAAAATATTTCCTTTCTTTGTTTTTGACTCTATTATATTTTTATTTTTGATAGTGTTAATTTTTGGGTACTTCAAGACAATTTTCAAAGATAATTTGTGAAAACTAATGGCATCACCTTGTAGAAGAGATTAAGGGTGGGTGCAAAAAGATGGGTAGCGAATTTGTGGCCAATTTTTTTTTTAAATTTTGAAAGCTCATAATGCGAGCACATTATGGCTTGGTGTGATGAGCCTAAGGCTCGGCCACAATGAGCCCATAATGCGAGCACATTATAACATGCTTATTTTATGAGCTATTAAAAGCAAAAAAAGAAATTGAAAGCATTCTTACTTGTGACTGTGTTTTTTTGTGCCCATGGCCAAAACCCCTCATTTTTATGCTTGTGTTCTGGGGGAGCTATTTTGTAAAATTCTTCATCAAACTGTTGTTGTTTCATCATTAGGATGTTGTCATGTCAACGAGGAGATCTGAGAGGTAAGGATTGTTTGTTTTTTATTTTGAATTTATTAGTTTTAGGTTGGTTTTTATATTTATTTTTTGAATTTGTAGGAGATGTTAATCAACCTGCAAACCCTCCTCAAAATCCTCAACAAGAATAGCAACAACAAGAGGAAAAAAATCCTCAACAATCACAACAACAACAAAATCCTCAAGTTAATCAACCACAACAACAATCTCCTCCACCAATCCCTCAACATCCTCTTGGCACTCGACAAAAATTAATGAGTGAAATTGAGAATAATAATAATAATAAATTGAGGATTTTATCAGGAGGTTGAACAATCCAAATGGTTCAACCGTGGAAAGAATGGCCTTGACAACTTCACTCAAAGAAATGTTAAAACATGTAGATTCAATCAGCAAACAATTAACTTGTTGGCAAGATAGGAGGCAAGCGGCTAGGGATTATTACCAGGATAAATTATCATATAAAGATGTAAAAGATTTAAAAATTAAAAAATTTGATTTGTGCTCATTATTCACTAACCCACACACAAATACAAATCTTACCCTCAATGTGAAGAGGTTTCCTATTCATTGGTGCCACCACCAATAGATTAAGATTTTTTTGGGATAGGTGGTACATGGTTTTTGATTACCTACCATGCAACAATTGTGAAGTCTTGCAGTATTTCCTTAGGAAATTATACTATGAGTTCATCTTTAACAAAATCCCAAATTACTTTGGTGAGGGACTTCTAGGGGAGAGGTGGGGTGTCGGCTCAAGATAGACCTGGTTCATAACAGGATACTACATGACAAGGGAGATGACCACTCGCTAGGCCACCTCACGAGTGCATCATTATCCATTCCATCATGAAGGAGAGTATCAACGTAGAGACTTTGTAGGCCATCAGCTCTTTTACCCAGAGTGTCATCCAACATGCCAACCCTATTCTACAGCGCCATCCAGGGGAGTCTTCGAGTGGTGGGCTTCAATCCCATTTGTGTCAATCTTGCGGGATGACTTGTTCATATGACCCCACAAACACTCAAAAGGCTACTACGCAAGATCCGTCTATAACTTTGGAGATTGCGAGGGCAGCTGACATTTTGCATAGGCCTATGGAATTGATACTCGGGTAAAAGTTAGCATGTTCATTGAATAATTTATTAAATTTTGATTTTGAAATGCAAGATTAACTAATTTATTTTTATGGTTTTAGTAAAATTATAGTGTCACAATGTTGATACTAGATACACTGGCCCTACACCTACTTATTTCTCCACTGTACCTATTGTTGAGGTACATAACTAGTAAACAATTATAAATTTAATACATGTTAATAACATTGTTTTATGAATGGTATTTTAATATGTGATTTTGGATGTTGAATAGGCTAATATTGGAGGTTTTGAGAGAACACCTCCCAATGCGAGTGGATTTAGTCAAACCTACACGCAGGTAATAGAATAAAGAGTTTAACTAATGAATTGTACTTAATAGATTTGTGCATTTTATATTCATATTGTTGATTACATTGCATTGCACATCTTTCAAGATCAAATCATTACTTCACATTCCATAACTAATAGCTAGATGTTGATAGATGATAAAATTTCAACTACAATATAGTTGTTTAGAAATTCAACATAAGCAGTGATGCAATTACTTCACATAGCATAAGTAATAAGTAGGAGCAACTTCCAATTGCATTTTCTTGTCATGGCATTCCATGAGACCACTTTTTACTAAGGCATCTTTTCAAATAGTTCATTGTCTTGTCTATGCTATAGATGATTGGAAGGAATATATGAAAAAATAATAGTAAGCAATAGCATAGACAAGGCAATGAGTTTTTTGAAAAAATACCTCAGAAATACGGAAATACCTCAAAAATGCAGTCTCATGGTGATGTCCATGAGACCCAATTTATTTGAGGCACTTTTTCAAAAAGCTCACCTCCTTTTCTATGCTACCACATTTTCCATACATGTCTACCAAAGCATTTTATCAAACATTTCATTTCCTCGCTGCTATGGCTAAAAGCTTAAAAAAGTGCTTTCCAACAAACTATGGATGCTTGCAAAAAATATATCAAAGCATAATAGTAAGCAATAACATAGACAAGGCAGTGAGTAGTTTGAAAAATGCCTCGAAGAAATGTGCTTGCATGGTGATGGGATTCCATTCCATCACCATGAGATCACATTTCTTTGAGGCATTCCTTCAAAGAGCTCACCACCTTTTCTACGATACCATATTTTCCATACATGTGTGCTAAAGCATTTTATCAAACTACTCACTCCCTTGTTGCTATGGCTAAAATCCTAAAATAGGTGCTTTCCAACAAACCATGGATGCTTGGAAAATTTTCTATCAAATCATAATAGTAAGCAATAATACCATAAAGAAGGCAATGAATTGTTTGAAAAAATGCCTGAAAGAAATGTGGTCTTATGGTGATGGAATGCCATGACGTGCATTTATTTGTAATGGCATTCCATCACCATGAGACCCCATTTCTTTGAGGCATTTTTTCAAACATTTCATTGCCTTCTTTATGCCACCACAGTTACCATACATGTCTACAAAAACATTTTATCAAACGGTTCACCAGCTTACTGATATGGGTAAAAGCCTTAAAACACGTGCTTCCAAACAAGATATGTGTTGATGGTCAAAATTGAAAAACAACATAAAACAAAATATCTCTACCCTATTTCTCCTGAAAAAGAAAGATAGCATATCGTAATCTAACTCCCAAGGTGCTGGTAGTTGGTTCTCAACTATGTTGATGTTACTCAATGGCCAATGTAACTATAATATTCAAGGGGCCTTTGCTGGTAATAAAGGACACAAACTACATCAGATTAACTAACCTATGTTGGGGGGGTAAATAAATAGAAAAAGATAGATCAAGGCATAGAACAGTAAAATATGAATAAAACTTCTCGATATCCAGACATACATTCCCACAATGAGTGTTTCTTCAACAGACCAAAAACCACAACATGATGTAATCCATAGAATAATCTACACCATTACATACATTTATAGTTCTCAATTCAATTACCACAACCATTCACTAAAATACTGAGATTTGAAATAGATCACTCATTCATTGCTAAAACATAGATCAAATAAACATGTAGTAATTCCATTCACAGACAATTCAATGAAATAATCTTGAAATCTGGTTTCCCCTATTAATTTGCATCAAATAGAAAACATTTAGGCACAACAACTCACTGGCATACATATTGATTATGATTCATTAACCTTATCAAAGAGATTCACTTCCAACAATAACATGAAAACCATATAAAACTGTGAAAAGTTATCTAATTTCAACTTAAAACTTTTAAAGTATCTTGCTACAACTATGAAATCTCCAAAACTATAATTCCTATCTGCTATCATATCAGGTGGAAAATCCTTCTTCAATCATCTGACCTTTACAAAATAGAGCCCAAAAGTACATATATGCCTACCATGCATAAGTTTCTCTCAATTACAAACTCAGATCCACAAATCAAGGAACCGGAACTATATGAAGGAACTGGACTAGTTTTAGTACAAAAAATGATTTCCCTGCTGTCCAAAATCTGATGCCCAAGGAAGAAGATAGAACTGGCAGATGGGAACCTTTAGTTCAACCTATGTCAAAACCCTACAAAGTAGGAGAGAAGAGGAATTTGTATGCCACAGAGAGAATGTTCGACTTCCAGCTCACCCCTGCATTGCATGCTCAAGGAGATACTCATCATAACTAGAGAATACTTGTTGAAGGATGTCCACATCAGGTCCATCTACCTACCTATCCTCAAACTTGATTCTCTTCAATTCTACTACATAAAATTCTTGCATATCTTTCAATTTGATTAACTCCCTCCTAGCAGCTTTTACCTCCTCTTTGATATCCATGAGCCTATCCAACAACAAGTCTTCTCCATCATCTTCTTTTTGTATTACTTCATGAAATCTATTGCTCCACTTCTCCTTCAATTCATCCAAAGGCATACCTTCTTTGACCAGAATATCCACATTGACTATAATAGCCACTACTACTTCTAATTCATCAATTTGTTCATTTAAGTCCTTACAAGCATCTTGAACTTCATCCTTATGCTTATAGATGAAGTTGGATCTGAACCGGATTATATTTAAAGTCTTTTCAAGGAAATCTGCATTATCCTCTTCAAGAATTGACTACTCTAGGAGAGTTGACTTTGGCACTTTGTTGATTTCCTTCAACTTCTTTGCATATTCTTTGTATTCTTCCTTTTGTTTCTCTAGGGCTTCAACATGATAATTCATCTCTGCTATCAACTCAAGTACCTTTTTATGAATTCCAAAACTATCTACCAGCACTTCACCAACTTCCTGATTGAGCCTATCAATCCATCTATCAAGCATCCCCAACTTACTCCTCATTTGTACTAAGTCATCAACTTCCCTTTTACTAAGTAGAACTGGGGTTTTCGGAGCAGCAGCTTGTTGAGACACTGGAGTGGAGACATCCTTCAAGAATTTATGTAGTTGATCCAATTGGGCTTTAAGTTCATCTTTCTTCTACTTATCTTTTATCATTCTAGAGTTGGTGGAGGAAGCTACATTATCGATAACGTTCATTTGTTGGTTCCTTGTAGGTCTCCCCAAATTGATCATGCCCAATTGGTAATCAGCTAGTTACATGTCTTCTTTGTCCTTATCCACCATTGGAATTGCACACTCAACAATAATTTCTCCTGCATCCATGAGCTTCGTTGAATGAAGAAACCTAGCCTTCTTTTTGGGTCTTTTCTTCTCTATTTCTTTCATCATTTATTCCCAATTGAGAGACTGAGGTGGAGCTATTTTCTTCTTTTCTAAATCAATTTTCAGCCATGTAGGATAATTAGGAGTAGTGACCACTTGTGTTGAGGAAGAGGTAATAGTGGTAGAAGATAATGGTTGCAATATGGTAGCTTTAGGCTGAGAATTAACCTCTTGCACATTCTAGTGTTCCCCTTGTGCCTCCTCTTGTGCAACTCTCTCAGGTTCTTCTTTATCCTTCTATTCTTGCAACCTTTTATCTTCCAACTCCTTCTTCAAACGTTCCTCTTCTAACCTCCTTTCCTCATACATTTGGTTCCTTTTCTTTTCTAGCTCTTTGAATTTTTCCCATACCGCTTTCTCCTTTTGTTCATGCTTAGCAAGCTCTTCAACCTCTTTTTCTCTTAATAGGTGCTCCTCTTCCTCCTTTCTCTTATAAGCTTCTTCAATAACCTTGAATTTAGCATCAAGAGATTCACTTTCTCTTCTTTGTCTAGCCTTTTCCTCCTCAAGATCATGGATTTTCTACAGCATTGCCAATTTATCATTATCATCCTTTGCTTTCAGTTCCTGCACCTTTTGTTGTTGTTTGAGCAGTGCATCAACTTGAGTCTTTTCATCCATCTCCTTCTATTTGGCCAATGCCTCAATTTGTGCCTTGGCATCTGACTCTCTTAGCATCTTCAAACAATTTCCAATGCTCATCCTCTGTCAAAACATGTTCAGTCCATGCATCCTTAGTTTCATCGAGAGATACCCTCACATGTGTCTCTTTATCAGAAGGGGTATCCTCAGAATCTGTCCCTATATCATGAATTTCAACTTCAGGATCCTTCCCTTTCAAGGATTCAACTTCCTTATGGAGGATTCCCATAAAAATTTCTTCACTTGGTTGCTCTGTAAGAGGGGGTTGAGTAGATACTTTACCTGGAACAGATGTTGAGGCTCTGGGTCCGGTTGTGATTTCATCTCCATGTGCTTCAAGAAGATCCTAAGTAGGAATTTCAAGTTCAATTTCTTCCCCAGAATTGGGAGGGAAGAACTTCAAAGGCTCCTTAGGAGGCATTCTTCTTTTTGTCCTCTTGTACCCTTGAGTGGTACTTGCACCTTTTCTCTTCTTGGAGGTATGAGCCTTAGGTTCCTTGATTCTCATCACAACCCATTGGATACTTCTATCCAATACCAGCCTTGCTAACTACTTGATGTTTATGGACTCTTCTGCATTCCAATCCACGGGATCCAAGTCCTTGGTGCCTATACTTTGTGCATCATATTGAGGATCCAAATTCACCCCATCATCTAATAATGTCTCACGAATATCCTACTTCACCCCATAATCCACCATGAGTGGGATAGGCAACCTTTCATAGTTTATTGTCCTTAGATCATAATCATCTTGGAGATCCCTCCAAAAGTCCTCCAACAGGTTGAAGTGTTTGTCAAAAATAGATGGAAGCAAAGCATACATCTTGTGTTTAGGATCATAATGCTTTCTCGAGGTGTACAAGCCTATCTTCAAGTGCACCAACTCATTGCAAATTACCTTGGCCGCTACAAGGTGTGGACAACTATATTCGCCCAAATTCATGGGGAATTTGTGGCAACCGATCTTATGTTTTATACCAAATTTAGAATTAACCACCAAGGCTTGATAAATAAATTCTATCAAGACAATCCTGTTGTTGCAACACCTAGGGATTAGGTGAGGGTGGCCATCAAACCCATCCAGCCTAAAATAAGTGAACCTAGGGTATTGGATAAACCAATGTCCCCACTCTGCAATAAAGGCCATGGCTTCTTGGCTCAATCTATATCCTGCATCTCCTATGAGACGGTTAATCACAACATATAGAAATGCATCATTAACCCTTTTGTAGTGTAATTCAAAAGTCTGTAAGGTGAGTTGATCATAATGATTCCACACCTTGTTTTGTCCTTGGGCTTCTCCCAATATCCCTACCGTATTCAACCCAAGAAAGATGCCTCTTCTGGCTGTTGCATAAATCACATAAGAGGTCATTAAGAAACTTTTATTTTCTCTCACCCTAAGTATTTGGTTGTGTATGCACTCAGACACAACCATAGGCCAACAAAATTGGTTCCTACCATCTAAGATAGTCCAAATGAATGGAAACATCCATTCCTTGAATTGGAAGGCATCTCTTTTCCCAAATACTCTAGACAACATCATTATTATGTCCCCAATCTCCTTGTAGAAGTCTACCCTTTTAGGCTGATCTGGAAGCTTAGCTAGAGACCTTTTCTCAGGTCTCATCCAACTCTTGTTTACATGAGCTCTGATAATCTCCTTCTTGTCACTATATATTTTTAGAGCTTATGCCTCATTAAGATACTTAGGATTATGTGGAGTGGGTGTATTGAACATGAACTGTATCATTTGTGAAGTTAGATCAGTAATAAAATTCCCCTGTGAGTCCACACATTGCTTGGTAGCAGGATTGTAGGCTTCGTTTGTTGTCATTATTAATTCAAGACACTAGATTGATAGAGGAAATAGGGCAACATGCATCAATCCAAATTCAACAATTCTCTGAGTCCTCCCTGTTACCTCCTCACCAAATGTTTCCAAGAATAAATCCTCATAATGGAATAGGCACAAGTTGGTATTAGTGATGTCCGCCCAATCAAAATCCACCTTACCAATAGTAATGGTAGGACCTTGATGCTTATACTTTAAGGTATAAGGGAGTTGTTTTGCCTTGATCTTTTTAGGCTTAGCTCCTTGCTTTGAGCCCTCCACAGGTTGGCTCCTTTGAGAAGCCTCATCTGATACTCCTAACATCTCTTAATTTTGCAACAAAACCCAGTATTAGATGAATAAAGAGTATAAAAATCAATACATCATCCAATACCCTTACTCACTTCCTTTCATGCTTAATTAAATTTCGCATTCATGGGAAGCAGAGTTTAGGAAGAAATAGGAACAGGAAGCAAACTGAGCGTAGATAGTATCGGGATCGGAACGAGATCAGAACCAAAATCAAAACAAAAACCGAACCTAAAAAAAACATGATACTTCCAAGTTTAACCCCTGACCCGGTTCCACTTTCGCCAAAGAGTCAAAAAGTGAAGACCAAAATTACCAAAGATCAGAAGTGGGATCATTTTGAGGATAAACCCAAAAGAAAAATACCTATGGGAACTAGTTCATTCTCGAATCCACTTCCTCCAGCTTATCATTTAATGCAACACAATCATTTGAAGGTATGGTTGTATGATCATAAGAACCTGGGTCATATGAGAAAATATGGGAATAAAAAGAGGAGCCTAAACTCATCCTTTAATCGGAGTAAAGAGAAAACTAACCTAGGGCCAAATATATTGTAAAGGTCATTGAGCAAACCCTAGTTTGCATGACACGTCGACTCAAAAAATTAGGGCATCAACAACCCAACATGAAAATCATAGAATCAACACTAAATTAAGGTGAGAGGGATCCCTAAATAGATTTTTAAAAAAATTAAAGCACAAATGACCCCATCAAATGAAACCCTAATTTAAAAACTAGGGTATGACAAAAACGAACCCGCCATGAAAGTGACAGCTGAACGGAAAACAAACAAACAAAAATACAAGAAAAACCAAATGGAAAAATAGAAAAGGACAAGAAAAATAAAACAAAAAATAAATAAATAACAAGACTGAGAAACAAGCAAAGATCCACAAGAATAAGACTTGCGAACACGCAACAAAAAAGAAACCGAACGACAAAGAAAAATGGGAAAAGAACAGGACCCTACCTCGAAATGCCAACAAGGAAAGACTGAAACTCAATTAAATCCGCTCACCAGCACACCTTTGCAATCAAATTGTGCTCCTTTCGAAGTTCTCCTAGCTTTGGCTAATTAAAACAACTCAAATGGCAAAGGTAATTGAGCCAATTAGCCATAATTAAGCTTTTAAAAACACTTAACATGGAGGGGGTGGCTGTAATTAATGCCATAAATGTGGTAGATCAGGGGCAGAGCAAATGATGTAATCAAACAATTAACCTCAAGTGGAAATCAAAAGCACGGCGGACACAAACCCGGATCTGAAACAGGATGAGAAAACCTGTACAAGGTCACTTATCCATCTTCGAACCTAGTTTCAGTCCCGTAGCAAGCAAGGACAACAAAGGGAAATGGGAAGCGCGATTGGAACCAAAAATGAACTTGGCCCAGACAAGAACACAAAAACAACCAGACAAAGCAAGGGAGCAGGAGCGAGACTAGAAGAGAAACAAAAATCGTGAATTTATAAAAAGTTCCCAAATTCAATTTCCATTTCGGTTCTAATTTCACTTGGGAAAAACAAAATAAAAGGAAAACAAACAACAACTTGAGGGAGAAACAGACCCAAGAGTGCGAAACAAAACAAAAGATGATGACAAGAAAGAAAGAAAAAGCGAGGTCGGAATCGAGACCGAAATCGAAACCAAACTTAGAACAATTTGCAAAGTTCTAAATCCCATTTCCATTCCGACTCCGCTTTTGCCAGACAAAAAGAAACAAAGGCTTGGGAGAAAACAAACAACTCCTAAGACCCAAAGCCCAACACCACGGACAAAAAACCAAAACAAAAGGGGGCCCATTTTTTACCAAGGCAAAAAGATGGGGTGGTTATGCAAGGCCTAACAAATGGCGACTCGGTTGGGAAAATGGTTTACCCATTTTCAGGATACTAAAGATTTCAGTCACTCAGAACTTCTAGTTTATGAATCATGTTAACTTAAAATAAGATCAGATATGTAGAGTAAGGTTGAGCTAAAATCTCAGATGTACATCATTGTGAACTACTTTGAATCTGGGTGTGTGTGTGTATGGTGCATATTTCTTTATAAAAAATTCCCCACCCCTGAACAACTGCACCTAAGATCCAAGCTACATAGGTTGAGTCCTTTCAACTGTCGTGCAATGAAATCTTAGGCATTGCTTCACTACCAGTCATGCGTTAATAGCCCCGACGAAGATACCTCTAGTTTTTTCAAAGCATTGCTCTACTTCCAGTCAAGCGTCCATAGCCCCGATAGAGATACTTAAATCACCCATTTAAAGTTGAGTTTACCTTTCTTTCAACAATTTTCTTTCCTTTTTTTTAAAACACTTTACTTGTGGAAATTCTTTATGTAATTTCCTCAATACTCAGATGTAATTGATCTGAAATGTGGGTTGAGAACTATAATGAACCTCATGACAGTTTTGGGAGTCGGATTTTTCACTTGAATTAGAGATACAACCACCCTAAGATAAATGATCATTTTACTTAGGCAAATATTCTATCTATTTTGTGATAGAATTCAAACATAATCCATGAGATATTTACAATGTACCTTATCCTTAATAAATTTTCAAACCAGTGTTAGAATGGTCATAAGACACAAGCTGAGAACAAAATCTTTTAATAGATGTTCCTTGAAAATACCTAAATCAATTTCTCTCCTAGTGCCTGCAACATACTTTGAATAACAACCCCTTATCTCGAAATGGATAGAAATGAAGGTCCCCAATGAACAAGACCAAAAATAGAAACAACAAAAAGAAACAAAGAAATAGACAACACACCCAAAATAAAAGAACAACTATTTACATATGGTACATATAGTACAGTCATTCAAAAAATCAATCCCTCATGGGCCAAAGTAATGCTTAAGAAACTAACCATTAATGGGTAACGGAATAGGTTCTCCTACCAAGGCACTCAATCGGAAAGCATTCTCACCTAGTATCTCAGCTACTTGATATGGATCCAACCAGAGGCTATCAAACTTTTGGTGTTCTCCCTTTTTCTCTTTGGCTTTATCCCATAGTAAAATAAGATCTGATATCCTAAAGGCTTTTATCTTGGCCCTCTTGTCAAACCAACGTTTGATGACAGATTGGTGTTTGAAGAACTGCTACAAATCAGCATCTCTCTGTTCTTCCATGTTTAGCAAATTGGTTAGTCTAACCTCAATCTGATCATCCTTCGTATAGAATTCTTGCAAGAATTTGAGGATAGGTATTTGCAAATGGATTGGGAAGATTGGCTCTTGGTCGTAGACTAACTTAAAAGGTGAATTTCCTAGGGCAGCTTTGATTCGAGTTTGATCTGCCCATAAGGCAAATCTCAGTTGGGTGTGCCAGTCCCTTGGATTTTTTTCTAGCAATTTTCTAATCACTTCCAACATATTCTTGTTGGTAGACTTAGCTAATCCATTTTCCTGAGGGTAGTAATTAGACGAATACTTTAAAATAATTTTGCGTTCATAGGCCCATTGAATGAATTGAGCTGAAGAGAAAGCAGGGCCATTATCACATACCAGGGTGAATGGTACTCCAAACCTGGTTGTGATGTTTTTAGTCATAAATTTGATAACATATGTGGTGCTATTTTTGCAGGGCTAAGCCTCGGTCCAACGCGTGTAGTAGTAAATTTTTGTTAAGATAAACTTATGACCTGCATAAGATTTTGGATTAATGACACCTACAAAATCAAGTGCCCATTGGGCGAATGGCCTTACCTCGTACATCAGCTGTAAAGGCATCGCTGGGTTTCGTTCCCTAGATGCAAAGGTTTGACATGTGTGATATGTGTGACATGTCCTGACATGTTAGTGTGCATCTCTAAACACATAGGGCCAATAATAACCTAATCTAAGAATCTGATGGGCCAAGGAATTTGTAGATCCATACCCTGTACCATGTCTACCATGAAATTCAGTAATAGCATGTTTGGCTTCTTGTTGATCCAAACAACGCAGGTAAACTCCTTAAAAAATTATTTTGTATAGGGATTCTCCTTTGAGAATATAATGAGCACTCTTCATCCTTAATGCTCTCCTCTGAGTAGCATTCATCCCCTCTAGGCATTTGTTATTGAGGAGGAAAAAGATCAAATCTGTGTACCAAGGATCCTTGGTGAATGACTGCATTGTGTATTGCTAGCAAGTGATATTCTTGTCAACATCCATCGTAGCCTTTGATAATCCTTGTCCTCTGACAAGCTTCATTGGATGAATTTCTAAATCAAACTCCTGTAAAATAGCCATCCATTTTCCTCTTCTCTCCCCTAATTCGCTCTACATAAGGAGAGACTTCACAGTTGGATCAGGAACTATGGCGATAACTTGACTCTGAAAAAAGTAGTGCTTGAATTTTTTTACTGCTTAGACCAATGCGAAGGCCTGCTTCTCAAGGGGTGGATACCTGACTTCTGCATTTTTAAATGGGGATCTCATGAAGGCAGTAGGCATGTCCTCTCCCTCACCTCTTTGTTGTGTTAAAAAAGTTGCACATGAATGTTCAAATGCGAAAGAATAGATATAGAAGGGCTTTAGATAATCTAGGTTGGTCAAGATAGGTGCTTCAGATATTGATTGTTTAATCTATGAGAAAGCAGATTTAGCCTCATTGCCCCATTCTATTTTTGCATCTTTTCTTATCATTTCATTAAGAGGTTTGACAATTTCTACAAACCCTATTATAAATTTTCTCACAAAATTCATCCTTCTAAAGAAGGATCTCATCTCTTTCTTACTTCTTGGCATTGTCATCTTTAAGATTGCTTCAACTCTATGAGGGTCTATAGATATCCCATTTTGTGATATTACATGGCCTAAAACTTTCCCTTTAGAAACTCCAAACACACATTTCTTTGGATTAAGGGACACACCATAGCTAATACATCTTTTGAGGACTTTTGCTAAATCTGCAGCATGGTCCTTTTTATTTTTAGAGAAGATAGTTAAGTCATCTACATAAATGATGATACACTTACCTATTAAATCCTTGAATTCTATGTCCATTGCATGCTAAAAGGTAGCTCCAACATTGATAAGGCTGAATGGCATCCTCTAATAGGAAAACGTGCCCCATTTGGTAGTGAAGGCAATTTTCATTTTGTCCTCATGACTGACAAGCACTTGATTATACCCAGAATAGCCATCCAAGAATGACATCATTTGGGATCCATTGACCGTTTGTAATACCTCATCAAGAGAATGAAGTGGATAGTTATCCTTCTCAGAGGCCTTATTTAGGTTCCTACAATCAACACATAACATATTTTCACCACTTTTCTTATGCACAGGGACTAAATTTGCAACCCATGTAGAATGTCATATTGGGAAGATTATTCTTGCAGACAGTAGCTTTTGCACCTCCTTTTGAATTAAGAGCTCAATTAAAGCATTCACTAGACGCTAATTTTAAGGAAAGGGCTTGGATTTTGGATTGATAGGTATGGTATGTGTGATCACCGAAGTGTCAAAGGTCTTTAAATATTCATATCCCCAGGCAATGGCTGCAATGTCTTCTTTCAAAACTTTAATTATTTTATTTTTGATTTCCTCAGGGCAAGTTTTGCCTATAAGGACATTCCTTTTGGGACATGAATGACCCAAATTAACAAATTCATACTTCCCTCCATCACTTTTTGTTGGCACCCTTTGACGAGCTTGTGGGTCAGAATCAAATATTCTTTCCAAAGCTACCATCCCCTAAGGAATGTTGTTGCTTTTCAAATCTAGTATTCCTTCCATGTCACAATTCTCAGGATCCCAATCTCCCTGATCTCTTTCAGATTCATGAATTATTTGTCCTTCGAAGACATCTGAACTTGCCAAAAAAGTGAGTATATGTTGGTCATCATCAAATACCTGAAAATTCTAGACATTATCTGAGACGACTGGGATTGAGACTAGTTCAATTGCAAATGTTTTCAGCTTGGAGTCCTGCATAGGCTCCAAGGTGCTAGCAATAATGGCTAGGGAATCTGCAATCTGATTATTTTCCCTAAGAATCAGAGTGATCCCAAAAGCATCAAAATCCTCAATCAAATTCCAAATTTTGTTTTTGTATGCAACCAATCTTTTGTTGTGACAAGCATATTGGTTGTGGACCTGTTTGACAATAACTTCATAATCCCCCATAACCATGAGAGTTGTGACCTTCTTCTGATGGGAAAACATCATTCCTCGAGCAAGTACTTCATATTCAACCACGTTGTTTGTGCAACCAAACTACAACCTGTAAGATGCAAAGTAAGTCTTCCCTTTTGGGTTGGTTAATTCGATCCCTACTTCACTTCCTGATTTGGATTTAGAACCATCAAATTTAAGACTCCATAATTGATCTAGAGTTGGGAGCTCTTTCTTATTTGGGATGACAGGTGATGAATTTCTTGAAATGTGTGGCAGTTCAGACTGTTGTTGGCCACCAAGATTTAAAGGTGATTGGGGGCAAGGTTCACTAAAAGATTCACCTATATTCAAAACCTGTTCAAAAATTACTTCCTAAACATTTCCTTGGATCATATCACAATCGAGTACATTTTCCATCAATGCCTTAGGCATTGGAAGGGTATTTGGGGTGGGTGTAATATAGAAAGACTGAGATGCCTCAGTCTCTTCTTGGAATTCAGAGCATAGGACCTGAGTCTGCTCAAAATGGGAAGGATCTTCCCCTTGGCTGATATTTGTTTTTGTCAGGATAGTTGCATCCTCGACCTAGAACGAGAACTGGTTGGGGGGTGTTACCGGATGATTTTCACAAGTCTCTTCTAACTCATAGAAATAATTTAGAATATCCACACACTGTTGCCACGTTCGTTCAGAATGGCCCTCGTAATGAACCCTACACTAGTTTGGGAGTAACAAACTCTATAAATCAACTTCTTCCCCAAGAACCAGCCTATCATATTGTAATCTCCTAATCAAAATTTTTTGTTTAACTGTGCTCATGGAATTATTGGACTCTTGAGATTAGGAAGAATTAGGATCAAACACTAAGAAATTCATAATTTCCTCACTCTTGTACACCCCCATTTCAATCTCAAAGAATGCAACCTCATTAAGACAGTCATACTTTTTTATCATGTGCTTGAGGCAGGGCTCACTTTCAATCCTAATTTGTGACGATATCCCTTTCCATGGCAGCCACATATGTGAAAATTCCAAGGATAAATAACCCCCAATACTTTTCATCAATTCATGACTTAAAAGCATACCATATGATTTAGGGAT
The DNA here is from genome assembly GCA_007115665.2 of Sequoiadendron giganteum. Taxonomy (NCBI): domain Eukaryota; kingdom Viridiplantae; phylum Streptophyta; class Pinopsida; order Cupressales; family Cupressaceae; genus Sequoiadendron; species Sequoiadendron giganteum. The sequence goes on from CM021108.1 coordinate 341,100,428, forward strand.
ATCGACTACCTGGATATCTATATAAGTCTGGATCCTCAGGTTTGATCCAACTTGCACATGAATAGTTTTTAGTTCTCCTACCACATTAACCTTGGTTTTGTCCAACTGAATCACCTTCTTATGGGTCTGGGAAGGACTTCATCCTAGCTTCTTTCAAATGGAAAAGGGCATAACATTACCCGATGCTCTGGAATCCAAAAGACAATTATGCAAATTCTTCCCAAAGATCCTAAGACTTGAAATAAATGGTGGGGTTCTAATCTTACCTTTATATACGGTAGTGTTCATGTCAGTGGTTGGAGTCACCCTATTTTTCCCTTTTGAACGATCTACTTATGATAAAGACTTTAACACAATTTCCCGCTGTCTTGGACACCATTTGAGGATATCAAAAAATGATAGGGAAGTCTTCTATCTCTGCATCTCTGAAATGAAATCAAATTATGATTCATTACTCTTTGAATACTTGGGAATAAAAGGCAAGTTACTTTTATTCTGAATGTTAGGTGGGCCTCTTGGTGGAGGCAGGTTATTATCCTCATTTTGATTTGGTGGAACCATAGTATTTGGAGGATTAGATGTGGTGAATGGGCCCTTATTCTGATTTCTCATAAAATTACCACCTTTGGATTGGAAAACCTGAGCATCATATACATCCTCCTCTAGATGGTTTTCTTCCTACATAGGGAACTAATATTGTTCATCAATGGTTTCGAAGGTCATAGCTGTGTTCACCGGTCCACCCTCTAGGTTGGAATTTCCTGGTGGGGGGTGAGAATTAGGAATCAACTTGTGCAATATTAACCATTTTCTCTATTTCTGGGCAGTTAACCTCAGAATGTGCTACAGTGTCATGCAACCTACACCAATTTGTCATAAAATTCAGATCTACCACATTTGCAGTGTGTGGCTTATCATCGGTAGTCTAATAATTATGGTAAAATCCCCCATTATTAGGTCCAATATTCCATTATCTATTGTTGTTGGACCTCTGATTGTATCCTCTATTCTGATTTTGATAATTTTGGTTAGAGGAATTTCGGTTCTGGAAGTTCCTATTGGTGTTTTAGTTTGAATTATGATTAGGATAACTACCCTGATTGTTATAACCTCCCTAATTCTTGTAATTTTGGTTTTGGTTCTGAGGGGGGTTATGTCTAAGTTGTGCCATATCATTGCACATTTGAGATAAAGTCTTCTTGATATTTTCCACCTCATTAGTTAGTTGGATAGTTTGTTCACTTTCTGCAGTCTTCCCCACAAATGGTTGATGAACAGGATTTGACCCTCCCGCTTGATGATGGTAGTTTTGAGATTGTTGGGAAGGATCCTGAACACCATTAGTGAAGAAGGGTAGGGGAGGTGAGGTTTGTAACTCAAAAATAGGTCCATATTGGGAGTAAGACATCCCTGGGACCGTATTGAACAAAGGAGGATTAGGCATTTGGTAGCCCATGGGGGGAAGAACTCCTCCTAAACTTACCGATTGTAGACTTATTTGTTATTGCAATTTGATGGCTAGATGATAAACCTTAGACAAAGAATCAATGTCAGTAGCAACATAAGTCCTCTGCAAGAATAGGCCAATCAAGGGATCTACAACCCTTAAATATGCCATAATGGCAATATTTTCAGCAACTAAATAAGGATCTTGTAGCCTATGGAACATTCTCTAGAATCTCATGTTGAATAATGGAAATGGTTCATGAGGTTCCTTTCTTATGGTGGAAAATTGGTGATACAAAATGGAAGGGTCTACATAGACCCTGAACTGGTTAATACAAGCATTTTCTAAGTCTGTCCAACCTAGAATAGACCCCTAGGGAAAATTTAAATACCAGTTGTATGCCATGTCTCCTAAACAGTAGGGGAATAACCTACATAAAACATACTGGTGGGCTACCTGAGCATGAGTACAAGCATCCATAAATGCTTGTATGCACTCTTCAGCACTCCTTGATTCTCAGTGCATATACTTGGGACAAAATATTTCTAGATTCTTGGGGAGATCATGTATACCACCAGGGATAGTCCCCAGTGGAGAGGGGTTATTCTCGAAGAAATCCATGGGTGGTGGTGGGATTGGTTGAGCCGGTTGTGGTGTGGGTGAATTTGGTTGTTGGGGTGGTAAAGATGGGTTTTGTGGAAACCCAGGTGGAGTAAGTGGTGGTGACAATGGTGGGATCAAAACTCTATGGGCTTGGGGCTTGTATCTAACTGAACTTTGGAGTTCTACTAATGGATCAGGATTTGTAGAAGATCTTAGATATTTTTCATACCTTTGTGGTGAGAATGACCCAATCTGAGCTAGATTGTTCCTTCAGGCCCTCCTTCTAGCGCTAGATCAGTTGATGGTGAAAATTGCACAACATAAAATAGAATATCTCTACCCTATTTCTCTTGAAAAAGAAAGATAACATATTGTAATCTAACTCCCAAGGTCCTGGTAGTTGGTTCTCAAATATGATGATGTTACTCAATGGCCAATGTAACTATAATATTCAAGGGGCCTTTGTTGGTAATAAAGGATACAAACTACATCAGATTAATTAACTTATGTTGGGGGGCTAAATAAACAAAAAAATATAGATCAAGGCGTAGAACAATAAAATATGAATAAAACTTCTCAATATCCAGACATGCATTCCCACAATGAGTGTTTCTTCAACGGACCAAAAACCACAACATGATGTAATCCATAGAATAATCTATAGCTTTACATACATTCATAGTGCTCACTTCAATTACCACATCCATTCACTAAAATACTTTGATATTTGAAACAAATCACTCATTCATTACTAAAACACAGATCGAATAAACATGTAGTAATTCCATTCACAAACAATTCAATGAAATAATCTTGAAATATGATTTCCCCTATTGATTTGCATCAAATAGAAAACATTTAGGCACAACAACTCACTAGAATACGGATTGATTATGATTAATTAACCTTATCAAAGAGATTCACTTCCAACAATAACATGGAAACCATATAAAACTGTGAAAAGGTATCTAACTTCATCTTAAAACTTTTAAAGTATCTTGCTACAACTATGAAATCTCCAAAACTATAATTCCTATCTGCTATCATATCAGGTGGCTAATCCTTCTTCAATCAACTGACCTTTACAAAATAGAGCCCAAAAGTACATATAGGCCTGCCATGCATAAGTTTCTCTAAATTACAAACTCAGATCCACAACTCAAGGAACCAAAACTATATGAAGGAATTGGACTAGTTTTAGTTCAAAAAGTGATTGCCCTGCTGTCTAAAATCTGATGCACAAGGAAGAAGATAGAACTAGTAGATGGGAAACTTTATTTCAACTTATGTCAAAACCTACAAATTAGGAGAGAAGAGGAAGTTGTATGCCAAAGAGAGAATTTTCTGCTGCCAGCTCACCCCTGCATTGCATGCTCAAGGAGACACTCATCATAACTAGAGAATACTTGTTGAAGGATGTCCACATCGGGTACATCTACCCAACTATCCTCAAAATTGATTCTCTTCAATTCTACTGAGGCAAATTCTTGCATATCTTTCAATTTGATTAACTCCCTCCTGGCAACTTTTACCTCCTCTTTGATATCCATGAGCCTATCCAACAAGTCTTCTCCATCATCTTCTTTTTGCATTACTTCCTAAAATCTATTGCTCCACTTCTTGTTCAATTTATCCAAAGGCATACCTTCTTTTATTGGAATATCCACATTGACTATAATAGCCACTACTACTTCTAATTCATCAATTTAATCATTTAAGTCCTTACAAACATCTTAAACTTCATCCTTATGCTTATAGATGAAGCTGGATCTAAACCAGATTATATTTAAAGTCTTTTCAAGGAAATTTGCATTATCCTCTTCAAAAATTGGTTGCTCCAGGAGAGTTGAATTTGTCACTTTTCTGATATCCTTCAACTTCTTTGCATATTCTTTGTATTCTTCCTCCTATTTCTCTAGGGCTTCAACATGATGATTCATCTCTGTTATCAACTCAAGTGCCTTTTTATGAATTCCAAAACTATCTACCAACACTTCACCAACCTCTTGATTGATCCTATCAATCCATCTGTCAAGCATCCCCAACTTACTCCTCATCTATACTAAGTCATCAGCTTCCCTTTTACTAAGTAGAACTGGGGTTTCTAGAGAAGCATCTTGTTGAGACACTAGAGTGGAGACATCCTTCAAGAATTTATGTAGCTGATCCAATTTGGCTTTAAGTTCATCTTTCTTCTGCTTATCTTTGATCATTCTAGAGTTGGTTGAGGAAGCTACATTATCGATAACGTTCATTTGTTGGTTCCTTGTAGGTCTCCCCAAATTGACCGTGCCCAATTGGTAATCAACTAGTTGCATTTCCTCTTTGTCCTTATCCACCACTGGAATTTCAAACTCAACAATAATTTCTCCTGCATCCATGAGCTTGGTTAAATGAAGAACCCTAGCCTTCTTTTTGGGTCTTTCCTTCTCTATTTCTTTCATCATTTCTTCCCAATTAAGAGACTGAGGTGGAGCTATCTGCTTCTTTTCTAAATCAATTTTCAGCCATGTAGGAGCATTAGGAGTAGTGACCACTTGTGTTGAGGAAGAGGCAATAGTGGCAGAAGATAATGGTTGCAATATGGTAGCTTTAGGCTGATAATTAACCTCTTGCACATTTTTTTGTTCCCCCTATGCCTCTTCTCATGCAACTCTCTCAGCTTCCTATTTATCCTTCTATTCTTGCAACCTTTTATCTTCCAACTCCTTCTTCAAACGTTCCTATTCTAACCTCCTTTCCTCATACATTTGGTCCATTTGCTTTTCTAGCTCTTTGACTTTGTCCCATACCTCTTTCTCCTTTTGTTCATGCTTAGCAAGCTCTTTAGCCTCTTTTTTTCTTAATAGGCATTCCTCTTCCTCCTTTCTCTTATAATCTTCTTCAATAACCTTAAATTTAGCCTCAAGGGCTTCTCTTTCTCTTCTTTGTTTGGCCTTTTCCTCCTCAAGATTATGGATTTTCTGCAGCATTGCCAATTTATCATTCTCCTCCTTTGCTTTGAGTTCCTGCTCCTTTTTTTGTTGTTTGAGCAGTGCATTAGCTTGAGCCTTTGCATCCATATCCTTATGTTTAACCAATGCCTCAACTTATGCCTTGGAATCTCACTCTCTCTTAGCATCTTCAAATAATTTTTATTACTCATCCTCTATCAAAACATGTTTAGTCCCTGCATCCTTAGTTTCATCAAGAGATACTCCCACACGTTTCTCTTTATCAGAAGGGGTGTCCTTTGAATCTATCCCTATATCATGAATTTCAACTTCAGGATCCTTCCCTTTCAAGGATTCAACTTCCTTATGGAGGATTCCCATAAAAATTTCTTCACTTGGTTGCTTTGTAAGAGGGGGTTGAGTAGATACTTTACCTGGAACAAATGTTGAGGCTCTGGGTACTGTTGTGATTTCATATCCATGTGCTTCAAGAAGGTCCTAAGCAAGAATATAAAGTTCAATTTCTTCCCCATAATTGGGAGGGAAGAACTCCAAAGGCTCCTTAGGAGGCATTCTTCTTTTTGTCCTCTTGTACCTTTGAGAGATACCTACACCTTTTCTCTTCTTAAAGGTCTAAGCCTTAGGTTCCTTGATTCTCATCACAACCCATTGGATACTTCTATCTAATACCGACCTTTCTATCCACTTGATGTCTATGGACTCTTTAACATTCCAATCCACAGGATCCAAGTCCTTGGTGCCTATACTTTGTGCATCATATTGAGGATCCAAAGTCACCCCATCATCTGATAATGTCTCTGGAATATCCTCCTTCACCCCATACTCCACCATGGGTGGGATAGGAAACCTTTCATATTTTATTTTCCTTAGATCATAATCATCTTGGAGATCCCTCCAAAATTCCTCCAATAGGTTGAAGTGTTTGTCAAAAATAGAAGGAAGCAAACCATGCATCTTACGTTTAGGATCATAATTCTTTCTCGAGGTGTACAAGCCTAACTTCAAGTGCACCAACTCATTGCAAATTACCTTGGCCGCTACAAGGTATGGATAGCTATATTCACCCAACTTAATGGAGAATTTGTCGCAACCGGTCTTTTGTTTTATACCAAATTTAGAATTAACCCCCAAGGCTTGATAAATAAATTCCATCAAGAAAATCCTGTTGCTGCAACACCTAGGGAGTAGGTGAGGGTGGCCATCAAATCTAGTCAACCTGAAATAAGTGAACCTGAGGTATTGGATATACCAATGTCCCCACTCTACAATAAAGGCCATGGCTTCTTGGCTCAATTTGTATCCTGCATCTCCTGTGAGACAGTTAATAACAACATATAAAAATGCATCATTAACCCTTTTGTAGTGTAATTCAGAAGTTTGTAAGGTGAGAATATCATAATGATTCCACACCTTGTTTTGTCCTTGGGATTCTCCCAATATCCCTACCGCATTCAACCAAAGAAAGATGCCTCTTTTGGCTGCTGCATAAATCACATAAGAGGTCATGAAGAAACTTTTGGTTTCTCTCACCCTAAAAATTTGGTTTTGTATGCACTCAGACACAACCATAGGCTAATCAAATTATTGCCTGCCATCTAAGGTAGTCTAAATGAATGGAAACATCCATTCCTTGAATTAGAAGGAATCTCTTTTCCTAAATACTCTAGACAACATCATTATTATGTCTCTAATCTCCTTGTAGAAGTCTACCCTTTTAGGCTGATCTGGAAACTTAGCTAGAGACTTTTTCTTAGTTCTCATTCAACTCTTGTTTATATGATCTTTGTTAATCTCCTTCTTGTCAATATATATTTTCGGGGCTTCTACCTCATTAAGTTGCTTAGGGTTTTGTGGAGTGGGTGCATTGAACATGAACCAAATCATTTGTGGAGTTAGATCAATAATAACATTCCCCTGCGAGTCCACACATTGCCTGGTAGCAGGATTGTAGGCTCTGGCTACTGTCATTATTAATTCAGGACACTGGACTGATAGACGAAATAGGGCAACATGTGTCAATCCAGATTCAAAAATTCTATGAGTCCTCCTTATTACCTCCTCACCAAATGTTTCCAAGAACAACTCCTCATAATGGAATGGGCCCAAGTTGGTATCAGTGATGTCCGCCCAATCAGAATCCACCTTACCAACAATGATGGTAGGCCCTTGATGCTTCTACTTTAAGGTATAAGGGATTTTTTCTACCTTAATCTTTTTAGTCTTAGCTCCTTGCTTTGAGCCCTCCGCAGGTTGGCTCCTTTGAGAAGCCTCATCTGATACTCCAGACATCTCTTAATTTTGCAACACAACCCAGTATTAGATGAATAAAGAGTATAACAATCAATACATCATCCAATATCCTTACTCACTTCCTTTCATACCTAATTAAATTTCACATTCATGGGAAGCAGAGTTAATGAAGAAATAGGAACGGGAAGCAAACTGAACCTAGACGGGATCGGGACTTGAAGGAGATCATAACCGGAATCAGAATGAGAATCGAACCTGAAACAAACATGATACTTCCAAGTTTAGCCCCCGACTCGGTTTAACTTCCGCCAAAGAGTCAAAAATTGAAGACCAAATTTACCAAAGATCGGAAGCGGGATCATTTTGAGAATAGACCCAAAAGCAAAATACCTATGGGAACCAGTCCATTCTCGGATCCGCTTTCGCTAGTTTATCATTTAACGCAATGCAATAATTTTAAGGTATGGTCGTATGATCATAGGGACTTGGTTCATATGATAAAAAATGGGAATAAAAAGAGGATCCTCAACTCATCCTTTAACTAAAGTAAAGAGAAAACTAACATAGGGCCAAATATATTATAAAGGTCATCAAGCAAACCCTAGTTTGCATGACACTTCGACTGAGAAAATTATGGCATCAATGAAACAACATGAAAATCACATAATCAACACTGAAGTAAGGTGAGAGGGATACCTAAATAGGTTTTTAAAATATTTAAAGCACAAAGGACCCCATCAAATGAAACCCTAATTTAAAAACTAGGGCATGACAAAAATGAACCCGCCATGAAAGCGACAGCAAAACGGAAATCAAACAAATGAAAAGACAAGAAAAAACAAATGGAAAAATAGAAAAGGAAAAGAAAAAAAAACAACAAAACTAAAAAACAATAAGACCGAGAAACGAGCAAAGATCCACATGAAGAAGACCTGCGAACACACAACAACAAAGAAATTGAAAGATAAAGCAAAACGGGAAAAGAACAGGACCCTACCTCGAAACGCCAATAAAAAAAGAGTAAAACTTGATTAAATCCACTCACCAGCACACCTCCGCAATCAAATCATGCTCCTTTCAAATTTCTCCTGGCTCTGGCTCGTTAAAACAACTCAAATGACAAAGTTAATTGAGCCAATTAGTCATAATTAAGATTTTAAAAACACTTCACACATAGGAGGAGGTTTTAATTAATGCCATAAATGCGATAGATTGGGGGCAGAGCAAATGACATAATTGAACAGTTAACCTTAAGTGGAAATCAAAAGCAGGGCAGACGCAGATGTAGACCCGGATCCGAAACAGGACGAGAAAACCTTTATAAGGTCACTTATCCAACTTCGAACCCGGTTTTGGTCCCACGGCAAGCAAGTAAAACAAAGGGAAACGAGAAGTGGGATCAAAACCAAAAGTGAACCCGGCCCAAACAAGAATACAAAAACAACCAGACAAAGCAAGGGAGCGGGAGTGGGATCAAAAGAGAAACAGACCTGGAATTTATAAAAAGTTCCCAAATTCAATTTCCATTTCGGTTCAGATTCAGATTCTGCTTGGGCAAAACAAAATAAAAGGAAACGAACAACAAATCGAGGGAGAAATAGACCCAAGAGTGTGAAACAAAACAAAAGATGATGACAAGAAAGAAAGAAAAAGCGGGGCCAAAATCAAGACCGGAATCAAAACCAAACCTAGGACAATTTGCAAAGTTCTAAATCCCATTTCCATTTCGACTCCGCTTCCACCAAAAAAAAAGAAACAAAGGCTTAGGAGAAAACAAATGACTCCTAAGACCCAAAGCCCAACACCATGAACAAAAAACCAAAACAAAGGGGGACCCATTTTTTACCAAGGAAAAAATATGGGGTGGTTATGCAAGTCATAACAATATGTATAGGGAAAATAGTAAGAATGATAGTCAAAAATATATAGTTTAATAAGTACTCTAAATTTTGTTCATTATCTCATACATTATAAGTTATGACGTGGATCGCTATTGTAGTTTTTGTGATCAAATAATTTGTTGTTTTATTTTTAGATGTTGCAAGAGGAAACACCTCCAAATGTTCAAAGGGCAATGGAGATTTGTGTTTCATTTGATATATAATCCTTGATGGCTCTAACAAGGGACGTATGAGGCAAATTACTAAATTTCAATTTACATTCATTGTTATAGATGTTAGTCAGTGAAAAGCAAACCATTATTGATTTGTGGTTTAATTTCTATTTGGATGGTTTATGCAGGGCTTCAGCATGCCTCAACATGGGCATTTGAATATTTCCCTTATGGAGAGTGATCATCAGATGGCAGTAAGTGATTATTTTGTTAAATATATCATTTTTTAAAACGTAATTTCTATATATTAATGTCTTTACTTCTTATTGTAATAGATAAGACTTGACCAAGAACTAAACCCTAGGAGGAGCACCAGGAGAATTCCCCGACTATATCATAAATGAGTGACAGATGTATCACCATCTGATCAACAAGAAAATGAGAAGAGTTTATTTCAACAGCATGGAGAGCAATGACTTTTGATTCCAGAGCCCTTTGTTGTATGCCTATATGGCATTTTTGTAAATATTTTGCAGTGGATATATTTGACATTGCATGCCTATATGGCATTCTTGTAAGCCTATATGGCTCTTTTGAACCTATATTTTATACTTATATCGACATATATTGATGTATTCCTACATGGATATTTGGTTAATACAAATCATTTTTATCGATGGTGTCCATATTTGCATTATAAATCCATGGTTCAATAGATATGAGTTACATGTATTCAAGTGTATACCTTAAAACTTACGTGTATACTTTGTGACTTACGTGTATTCCAATGTATACTTTTTGAATTACGTGTTTTCATGTGTATACCTTGTATTCATGCATATACTTTGTATTAATTTGTGTATACTATATATTCATGTGTATACTTCAAATCTTACGTGTTTTTGAGTACTTGTGCTTCCCTTATTCACATGTACATGCTTGACTATAAGAGGTTTGAGTTGTTTTCACTTCATTTTGTGTATTTTATAGTCAATTTATTGAGGGCGGGTCTGAAACACTATTTTGAAGGGTTGTGAGTGCTTAAAAATGTGTTAATGGCCCATTGCACTGATTGTAACTATTGTATCTTGGGGGAATGGGTCAAATATGGTAGTTTTAGATGTTAGAGTAAGGATTTTGAGCAGGGAATAGGATATGATGGAGATTTGTTGCTGCCCTAGGGGTATTTTTTGTGAATTTTGGCTTGAAAGAGATGGCTTAGTATAAGAATTTGATGAAATTGAATTGTTGGAGGTTGGGAGATGATTTTTTTAGCATGAGAATACATATTTAAGTATTTTTTAAGAGTTTAAAAAGTGGTTAGAGGCCTGGATCATTGATTTTCAATAAACCCACCTAGTTTTAAGCATAAAAATGACCTAGATGAGGGTTTTGTGTTTTGACACATTGGTGAGTGTTTCAGTGACCAATAATTATGGATTCTAGGGTTTTGGGGTCTGATGAAGGTATATCCATAGGTATTTAAGGTTGGAATCATTTTTGAAGGCATGATTCTTTGTAAAAGTGGTCTAATTGGCCTATTGGGGGAAGTGTAGCAACATTGTTTTGGAGGTGTTGGTCCAAAGTGACCTATATATTTTTTGAGATATGTTTTGGAAGGAATTAATGGGTGTTTAAAAAGGTGCACGGTTTGAGGATTTGAGTTGGTTTGTGAAAGTTATTCTTTATTTCCTCTACTTGGAGGGCTATAAGGAAATGAAAGTGAAAGGTGAGTTGAACATCAAGATGAGTGTTTAATGATTGAAAGATTGTTTGTTTCTGACCAAATTGTGTTTGTGTGAAGCCTTACCACCCTTCTCTGCATCAAAAGTCTTATTTAAGATCCTTTAGCAATTTATTTTATAATGCTCCCTTGTTCTTACATATCTCAATTCAGTTTAATCCAAAGAGTTCCATGAATTTCTTTATCTAAAAGCAAAAAAAATGTTTTCAATTGGTATTCCATGAAATGTTTCATAAAAAGATTCCAATATATTTAATCCTTTTATTGGAATAATTCAATTAAGCAAAGGATACATAATCTTCACAACATTTGCAAAACATAATATTCATAGTAGATGAAGTAGTTAACTTCTTGACACATTATCATACAAACACCATTTAAACACATCAAAATATTTATATGTCAACTTTTTACAATATTATTTCTTGTATAGGAAATAGACTCAAGAGAAAGCAAGTTATAATTTATAATACAAATAAGAAATGGACTCAACAGTGGAAACTTTATTTATCACACCAAATAATAAATGTACCCAAGAGCATCACTTGTTTCTCTTATGCTCCAATTTTCAAGCATAGCAAATTATTTCAAATGAGAATGACAAAATGCTTCACAACCGAAGTTGTTAATTGAGGAAAAATAAAATGTTTTGAAGTTCCACCATTGTAAGCATTTACAATTGGTTGTATATTTTTGTAAGGGAAAGGAGGATAATTGAAAAACATCTTGCACTTGGTAGACTTGAGGATGATCATATTCTTTTTGTGTGGAAAACTCAAACTTCTCAACCATCGTGTGTATGTTTATCTTTTCGATTGTTTTGCATGCCATCATAAGGCATCAAGCCAGTTGAACATAGCTCAGAGAGATTCCACATGTTTGGGTGTGAAAGAGGGCCATGCCTAACGTAAATGTACCTATCGGGATGTATTGGAGTAGTTTTTTTGGTCATACAAATTGCAAAATAAAAGTTGCACCACTTTGCAACTTTACACTACTTACATTTGACACTTTTTCCATCAAGTGAAAATTGGACACCACAAAAAAATGACTTTGAGATAACAAAAACCAAGAGAGGTTATTATAGAGGGGCCCAACGTGATCTCGTAGGCTCAGACAAAGAGTTTGTAAGCATCACATTTTTTGAGTAATAACCCATCAAAGATTGCTTCCCTTTTACACTTTGAATTCGATTGAACATAGCTCAGAGCGATTTTACATGTTTGGGTGTGAAAGAATACCGTTCCTAGTGTAAACGTACCCATCCAGATGCATTAGAACACTCCATTTGATCACTCGAGCTACATAACAATAATTGCACCACTTTGCAACTTTCAACTACTTGCATTTGATAACGTTTTCCCCAAGTCAAAATTCACCACCACAAAAAAATGCTTCCAAGATAGCAAAAACCGAGAGAGGTTATTGTAGAGGGGAATAATGCAATCCCATAGGATCAAATGAGAATTTTTTAAGCATCACGGTATCTGAGTAACAACATGTTGAAGTTTCAACCATTTTGCACTTTGCACTCTTAAGGGATAGATCTGGTTGAACGTAGCTCAGAGTGATTATGTGTGTTTGTATGTAAAAGAGAACCATGTATAATGTAAATATACCTATTCATATGCATTGAAACAATTCATTTGGTCACATGAGTTGTAGAAAAAAAGTTGCACCACTTTGCAACTTTCAACTACTTGCATTTGACAACTTTTTCTCCAAGTGAAAATTCGCCACCACGGGAAAATGCCTCTGAGATAGAAAAAACCGAGAGAGGTTATTGTATAGGGGTCAACTTTGATCTCATAGGCTTAGATGATAAGTTTCTAAGAATCATGGTATCTGAGTAACAACATGTTGAAGTTTGTAGACATTTTGCACTTTAGACACTTAAGGGAACGATCTGGTTGAGCATAGCTCAGAGTGATTCCACATGTTTGGATGTAAAAGAGGACCATTCCTAGCATAAATATGCCTATTTAGATGTGTTGGAACAATATTTTTGGTCACACGAGTTGCAGAACGAAAGTTGCACCACTTTGCAACTTTCAACTACTTGCATTTGACAACCTTTTTTTCCCAAGTGAAAATTTGCCACCACGAGAAAAAACCTTTGAGATAGTGAAAACAAAGAGAGGTTATTATAGAGGGGTCCAACATGATCTCATAGGATTAAATGAAAAGTTTATAATCATCATGGTATCTGAGTGACAACATGTTGAAATTTGTAGCTATTTTGCATGTTGAGCTCTTAAGCGATTGATCCGGTTGAACGTAGTTCAAAGCGATTATGAATGTTTGGGTGTGAAAGAGGACCATTCCTAGCATAAACATATCTATTTAGATGCATTGGAATAGTCCATTTGGTCACATGAGTTGTAGAATGAAAGTTGCACCACTTTGCAACTTTTAACTACTTGCATTTGACAACTTTTTTCACGAGTGAAAATTTTCCACCATAGGAAAATGACTCTGAGATATGGAAAAATGAGAGATTTTATTGTAGAGGGGTCCAACATGATCCCATAGGATTAGATGAGAATTTTCTAAGCATCACAGTATCCAAGTAACAACATGTTGAAGTTTGCATCTATTTTACACTTTGGACTCTTAAGGGATCGATACAGATGAACATAGCTTGAAGCGATTCCATGTGTTTGGGTGTGAAAGAGGACCATTCCTAGCATAAAAATACCTATTCGGACACGTTGGAATGGTTCGTTTGGTCACACAAGTTCCAAAATGAAAGCTGCACCACTTTGCAACTTTCAACTACTTGCATTTGACAACTTTTTCCCCAAGTGAAAATTTGCCACCACGGGAAAATTTCTCTGAGATAGCGAAAACTGAAAGAGGTTATTGTAGAGGGACCCAACTTGATCCCATAGGCTTAAATGATAAGTTTCTAAGAATCACGACATCTAAGTAACATTTTGAAGTTTGCAGTCATTTTTCACTTTGGACTCTTAAGGGATTAATCTAGTTGAACATAGCTCAAAGCGATTATGAATGTTTGGGTGTGAAAGAGGACTATGCATAGTGTAAACATACCTATTCAGACACGTTGGAACAGTCCATTTGGTCACATGAGTTTCAGAATGAAAGTTTCACCACTTTGCAACTTTACATTGCTTGCAATTGACACTTTTTCCATCAAGTCAAAATTGGACACCTCGAAAAAATGACTTTAAGATAACAAAAACTAAGAGAAGTTATTGTAGAGGTGCCCTACATGATCTTAATGCCTCAAACAAAATGCCCATAAATAACATGGTATCCGGGTAATAGGCAGTCAGAGATTGTTGCCCTTTTGTAATTTGGATTGTTAAGGGATTACGTTGTTTGAATTACAAATATTTGAGGGCAACAATAAATATCAATATTTGAGTAAATCTCATTACAAGTGTTAATTTCAATATATTGTATGCTGTATTGATATTGATACATAATCATTAGGTTGATTTTTTTTAATAAGTTAGACTATATGCTAGATATATTGATGTAGAGCAGGCTATCAAAACACTGTAACTCACTCAAATCCTGATGAAATCAAATGAGACAAGATGAAAATGAAAGGTAGTTCACTCCTTCATCAATTCTAATGCATAAATGAGCACTTCCAGGCTGTACCAAAAGGTACAAGTTGTTGTAGCAGCAAAATTCAATGTAGGAAAATGCAAAAAATAGTGAATCTTTGTTATTCAATCCTCCAAATGTACAGTTTTTTCGACTTTACCAAATTGACTCAAAATGACTCCTAACCAAAACTGACCCAAAACATTGCAACATGTTCTTAAAGACCTTATTTCAAAACAAAAACATGACCTTAAACATAAAGACACTACATACTAAAGCCCTTTTACAAAATGAAGGCCCAGGTGCTCTGCACCATAGACATAATGCCTTAGATACTTCATTCTCACATATCTTTTATAATGTCACTCATACATTCGATATTCTCTTATAATGTCTACATCATAGGTGCTCATGATGAGATTTACTTCAAATGAGTGACTTGAGATTCCCTCGCTAAGCTTCACATGCTCTTTTATAATGGCTTCAAATCAAAATTGAGATTTGTCAAGATCATCAAAACAAGGATGTTGTATTGCTTTTTTGGCTAAGATTCTCTTTGATGGCTCATAAATTAGCATTTTCTGCAAGGAAATACCAATCAATTTTTAGTAGTTTACTTACAAATATGCAAAGTAAAAGAAGAAAAAGAAAGAGCATCCAAAATAGAAATGAAATGAAAATAGATGGAAGGCACTTACAGACAAAAAATCCACACCATTTGGTTCCAACTCGGGAACAACAAGGCATAAATATTGATGCTTCCATTGAGGATAGGCATGCTAGTCTCTCCTCTTAGTCACTCCTGGTCATATATCTTCACTGAGAGTTCCAAGATACCTATTGCACACAACACCTCTCATGAATAGAATAACTTGAAATTTGAGATGCTCTTATAATGTCTACATCATAGCTACTCATGATAAGGTTAAATTCAAATGAATAACTTGAAATTCCCTCACCAAGCTTTGCATTCACTTTTATAATGGCTTAAAATCATAATTGAGATTTGTCCAAATCATCAAAATAAGGATGTTGCATTGCTTGTTTGACTGAGACTCTCTTGGATGGCTCATAAATCTGCATTTTGTGCAAGGGGACACCAATCAATTTTTAGCAGGTTACAAATAGGAAAAGTAAAATAAGATGATAGCATTGGCATCAAACAAATTAATGTGCATACAAGTATAAATTAATAAGAACCTATTGTACCTAAATAGAAAAAAATGGCATTCTGCTTAAATTGAGCTAAATCATGTAAAAATGTTGTCAAAAGTTTGTTTTAGGTGAAACCAAACATAAGGTCTTTGTGGTTTTCTATCAAGGAACATATGTGTAAAATTTTGAAAAATTGAAAATTAGGTTTTTGTGCCCCTATTTTCAAGGAAACCCCTAAAAATAGGACCTTTCCAGAAATGATTGAAAATGATTTTGATAGGATTACTCAACTTCACGATCACACTAGTCAAGTCAGAATCATCAAAAAACATGTTTTACTCTGGTGGGTCTATTTTCATTTTTCAGGAACAAAGTTAGGAGCTCTACAACCATTAATGGCAGATTGGCCAGTACCAGGTGCTGAAAGTTAAGCTTCAAAAGCTTAAACGAGGAATCCATGGCGAAAATGCTCGAAAAGATGCTCTGCGATGAAGGGGATTTTCAAAAGTGAAAAATGTTGAAAATTGACTGTCTGGAATATGAACACCTTGCTACCAAGAAGGTTATGTAGTTGAATGCCTTAGTCATTTTTCCAACACCTATCCACGCAGCATGTTGAAGATGATTGCTAGGATACACGTGCCCACGTCATCAGTGACAAATCTCAAATCATTCATGCTACATGCTAAATGTGAGATGTGAAGAGATGAAGATCTTAAAGGAAATGATGAAGCTACAATCAAAAGAGCCCTTGAATTAGATGCTCAAAATCTTAGTTGTTGAACAAGCCTATCTTCGGGTAATATCTCCAACATTAGCTTAGCTTCACAATGAACCTATTTATCAACCTGTGAGACACATCAAAAGACAACTGTTGTTAATCATTCAGGCATGCCAAATGGAAGGAAAATCAATGCACATCAAGGCAAAGGCGCCCCTATAGGCCAGGGGTGCCCATCATTTTGAGTCACCTGATGAGGTCTTCAACAACTATTTTCTTCAAGGCATCTATTCAATATACTCTCAGCTTCACAACCAATCTAGTTACACACTCACAAGACTTGTCAAGTAGTCATAGGCAGGGATCAAGTAGAAAACACCAAAGGTGAAGGCAGAATGAAGGACATAATAAAATTGAACAAGTGTTAAGGAAAAGAGCCCCTACTGAAGAAAGGCCCCCAGTCTTTGAGACATGCAAATGCAATTTGTTTGCTTGGTGACCTCCTCCACTTTGATCGATCCCAACAATAAAACTATCAGCGCAAGCATCTGAAAAATTCAGTCATTTGATGGCGGAGATCAAACTAAGGCAGTTTACAACATGGAATAATCAGCCAACAAGCCAAAAGCACCCCTGTTGGCTAGGGGCGCCCTTGGATTTGTAGGGCCTAACACTCTTATGTGGGTACCTTCTAAGCCATGTTCCAGTAACAACAATTGAGCCTGTAGGGTATTCGATGTTTTCTTCATCTATAACCGGGGCCTCCAATTTATTTTTGGCCTCAACATAATGACACAAGTAATAGTATGTTCCCTCTTCATTGTCTTCATCTGAAATAATTGCATAAACATTCCCTGCATTGATAAGTGCAATAAATCTCTTGAAATTATTCAACATTACGAATACACTACAAAGTAAGATAACAATAGGAATTTAAAAAACTAAGCAAGTAGATATATTACCTGGTTGAAGTAGATCTGATACATGGTCAAAGTCGACCGATGATTCCATCTGTGTTAGTTCCAATGTCATCAGAGGGTGATACGTGTGAAGTGGGCTAAGATAACTTGTCAACCATTTGTCACCCCACTCCCTTGACTCACAATCATTTTAGGCTTGCATTGTACATGAAGAAAAAAAGCATGCCATCTTTCGTGTATTGATACTCCATGAACCTGCATCTGAGCTAAGGAAAGAGTGTAGCTCACTCGATACTATTAGTGTACAACAATCCTCATATAGTAAAATGTTAGTATCATCCATCAACCAAAAAAATCTATGAATTGAAGACATACCTTCATTACCTGGACCCATCAAAGCATTACACCACTCGACGATTGATTTTGCATATGTCAACTTTGCACTGTCTTTATACTTTAACTCTTCTCATTCTAATTTTCTCTTTTCACACGTGCTCATACACCATCATGCTCCCCCTTTCCATGACCGACCTCACAAAAAATTCACATACATTCAACACCTATAATGGCATGCATCCTACTCAACCAGTATAACATGCGTGAGTTCTTGAACTGTGTTGCACAGTTATTTGACCATATTATATGTTGATTGTATGTTATGCCCCTCTAAGCCAAATCATTGTAGAACATCTGGAAGCAACCTTGCATGCCTCTGGAAAATGTGTGTGATCATCACTAATATAAAAGTGATACTCCCTCAATACCTTCCTTTGGTCCTCTGTACTATCAGTTGCATGAATGAATGTTATGTGCACAAATATCGAAACCTGTGTGGAGTTGTAATATTGTGATTGCACCTCACACTGTGGATATAGAGTGTAGTTCTCTACAAATCCAACCATTGATACTATGCTACCAACTAGAAAGGTGTCCTTGCATAACTTGAATTACATGTCCAATCATCGGGCTCTGTGGGTATGCCTTGCATACTCATACACTATATTATCACAAAACATGGACATAAATTGATACACTGGAATCTTCTAAATAACCAAATCACACCTTTTTGCTTGAGACCCATATTTTGTAACGTATGCCACTATTTTATACTTCACAAACTCTACTAGTTTTTGTCCCACCTCATCTATGCTTTCCATATGTTGGCATACTGCCATACGCTGCAAGCCACTACAATGCTCACATGAACCATCCAAGCATGTTGTCCTGTAGAATATTTGGCCATCCTCTATTTCACATAATGTTTTTATAAGAACTCTCTTGATGATGTTGGTGGGGCTTCTATTCCACAATCCCGCAAAACATCGTTAGTATGGAAATCTAAACATATAGAATGATAAACATCATAATGGTTAAATAATCTAATATGTAGTCTACAACAAAAAGTAGTGCGTATGTGATTTATCTTGACATAAAAAGGTTTAAGAATTTCAAAATATCTTTGAAAAATACTAATTTGAGAATAATCCTGTTGAAATTTACGAAAAAAATTGGGTTTGAGTCATATCCAAAAAATGCTTTGGATGTGGCTTACAGTTCTGACTGTTGATTCTCCTTCTTACCACATCCCTTTGATTCAGAGATAGCCTTGTGTTATTCTTCCAACACTCTTCAATTAGTGTTCTCAATGCTTCAACAACTATGTTATCTTTTCATGGCAGTCTCCCTGAGAATGCCCATAATTCATTTGAATCGGTGCCCTCAATTCTTTGTCGCCTTTGAACGACTCTTGATAAAGTTTTTCTACTAATTCTCATTTTCTCACTCATCTTTCTAATGAGATGAGCTCTCTTTATTTGACTACTTACCAAAGTCAATGTAATGACACATCAGGTGACATTACTATCCTTTGAGTGTGAGGTCTTACCCACACTCTCATAAGCATCCATTAGATTCTTCACAATAGTGTTTTCACTTGATTCATTCAATGTTCTCAACCCAAGAGTATTCATGATGTTTCTATAATTTATACCCAACATTATTTCAACAAATAGTTAACATCTTACGGTCTCATTTAGCCTTTCAAAAATGATTTCCAAATGTTATCAGCATATCTTCTACAAGTGTGTGTTGGAATCTTACCTTCCGTGTGCTACAAAATATCCTCATAAATTTTAATCAAATATTTTGGCTTTCTACACAAAATTCTAGGTGGTGTTCTCCTAGGTACATACATCTCAACATTAGTAATTTCATCAATATTTAATTGACATGGGCTAGATTGCGTACCTTCGATCAATGGTGGAGTAGAAGACATACCTTGAGGTTCACGTGGGGATGATGGCATACCTTCTTTGTCAAATCTAAATGATGATGTACTCTCAACTCGAGATGTGATGGATGGTGTCCAACCATATTCAATTGTGATAGATGGTGTCCCTCCATATTTACTTGTGGTAGATGGTGTCCCTCCATATTCGCTTATGCTTAATGGTGTCCCTTCGTATTCACTTGTAGTAGAGGGTGTGTCTCCAACTACGATATCTAAATCTGTCTTACCATAATGCTTTTTCATTCGTGCCCTTTGTGCTACCAATGCATGTTCTCTTTTTGATGGTTGAGGTTCCTCTTCGGTTGGATTGTTTTCGTCAATCGTATCCAATTTCTTCTTTTCACGATATATCGTCACCCATTCTCTCTCCTTTGCTTTTTTGGTTTCATACTCTTCGTTTGTTAGTTTATTTCTTCTTCATTTCTTTGGAATGGCCGATAATTTTACCTATAGCATGGTAATGAGATGAATATTATTACCTAAAAAATGTATCCATTCATATAAATGAAATATATGTCATTCAAGGCTTCATAAAAAATACTTACAATCATCCTGTAGAAGAGTATTTCTAACATAGACAAAGGTCACATGAATTTTTTCGACGGAATAGCTTAAAGAAATGTGGTAATGTGGCATGCCATGATTGCAAGATAGGCTCAAGTTTAAAAATTCCTTTAAAGGCTCGAAGCAAGCTTGGAATGATTGTATTTGAAGTTGAAACAATAACGAAACACTGTTTTTCCTTGTCTTTTACTAGTAATTTGTTGTTATAGACCTTTGTACGGGTCCATACTGAGTGTTTTTGCTCTAAAATGTTTTGAATCTTGTGGGGGCATGACTTAAGAGAGTTATGGTTTTTTTTTGGGTTGAATTCATCAAGTTAGAATATTTTTATTGCAATCTTTTTGGGAATAGGTATGTAAACCCTGTTTAGAGGGTTTGGTGTAACAAAATGGGTTTTTAGGCCATTCCACTTGGTGAAATTTGAAATAACTTGGTGTAATGACATGGTTAGATGTAGGATGCTATTTTTAAGTGGTTTCTAAAAGCGGGGAGGGTAGTTTTATAGATTTTGGAATGATGTCCTAGGTGTTTACAATCAAGTTTTGAGCCAAAATGGTGGATAAGAATAAAAGTTTGATGAAATTGCAATGTTAAAGGATGGGAGATGGTTGAAATAGCATAGGTAGACCTTAAATGATGTTTTTGAAGTGTTCACAAAGTGGTTGGAGGTTTGGAGAATAGAGTTTCTATAAACCTTCATTGTGCAAGCCTAAATAGGCCTAAAACAAGGGTTTAGTGGTTTGTGGATTTGGTAGGCATTTCTCTGGTTAAAATTTGTTGATTTAATATATTTGGGGTCTAGTTGAGGTCTGGGAATTAATTTTTTTGATTGGGGTGGAGGTTACATAGTAGTTGTTTTTCAAAAGTGGCCTAATTTGGCCTTGGGGTAGCGTAGTAGCAGTGATTTGGGGTTGATGGTCCAAAGTGACCCTAGGATATTTTAAGATATGATAAAATATGCTTTAATGGGTACCTAAAATGCCCATTCTTTTGTGGGTTTGGAATTTCTTTTGGAAGTTGTGAAGAAAATTCTTTGTTTGCAATGCTATAAGAGAAACTTGAAGGTATGATGAAATAAGGTCAAGTTGGGGTTTTATGAATTGAAGAATTGTTGGATTTGGTTTTAATTATGTTGCTTTGAGGTTTTCCTCCCTACTCTAAATCACAACCCTACCGCATTCCAGCAAGCTAGTGGACTCTCAGCAAGCTAGCTCACTCACTAGCTTGCCAATGCGGTAGGGTTGAGAAGGTAGGGCAGTGTATGCCTCATAGAAATGGGGTCTCATAGTGATGTAGGGTTGAAAAGGTAGGGGCAATGTATGCCTCATAGAAATGGGGTCCCATGGTGATTTATACATCATATTAGGGATAGTGTATGCCTAATAGAAATAGGGTCCCACTATGATGTATACATCACCATGAGACCCCATTTCTATGAGGCATGCGTTGCCCCTACCTTCTCAACCTTACTACATTGGGGTCTCACTCACTAGTCTTCCAATGCGGTATGATTTAGGGGTAGGGGAAGCATATGTCTCATAGAAATGGGGTCTCACAGTGATCATGAGACCCCATTTCTATGAGGCATACGTTGCCCCTACCTTCTCAACCATAGTGTATCGGTAAGCTAGTGGAGCATTGGAAAGGTAGCTCACTCACTAGCTTGCCAATGTGGTAGGGTTGACAAGGTAGGGGCAGCGAATGCCTCATTGAAATGGGTCTCATGGTGATATACATCACTGTAAGACCCCATTTCTATGAGGCATATTTTCCCCTACCTTCTCAACCCTATTGCATTGAGGTCTCACTCACTAGCCTGCCAATGCAGTATGGTTTAGGGGCAGGGGAAGCGTATGCCTCATAGAAATGGGGTCTCATGGTGCTACCACATTAGCAATCTAGTGAGCTCACTCGTAGCCTACTAATGTGGTAGGGTTGAAAGTAGGGGCCATGCCTCATAGAAATGGGGTCTCATGGTGATGTACTCATCACCATGAGACCCCATTTCTATGAGGCATACACTGCCCCTACCTTCTCAACCCTATCGCATTGGCAAGATAGTGGAGACCTCTTTTATATGAGGCATATGTTGCCCCTACCTTCGCAACCCTATCACATTGGCAAGCTAGTGGAGCATTGGAAAGCTAGCTAACTCACTAGCTTGCCAATAGGGTTGACAAGGTAGGGGTAGCGTATGCCTCATAGAATTGGGGACTCATGGTGATGTATCAAGGTAGGGGCAATATATGCCTCAAAATTGGGGGCTTAGGGGCACTGTATGCCTCAAAATTGGGGACTCATGGTGATGTATCCATCACCATGAGTCCCCAGTTCTATGAGGCATATGCTGCCCCTACCTTGTCAACCCTACCATATTGGCAAGCTAGTGAGTGAGCTCACTAGCTTGTCAATGCTACCACATTTTGCAAACATTTATACGAAAACATTATTGTCAAACAATTCAAATGCTTTGTCCATGCTTCCATTTTGAGTCATGATTGCAAGATAGGCTGCACCTTCCCCCATGTTGCTAACTTAGCCTTGAATAAAGAGTCTTGAAACAGTGGAGAGAAGGGTTAGAATCCATTGTAGGTAGACTAATCAAGGAAAAATTTAAAATATATCACAACATAAGTGATGAGGTAGATTTAGTGATGAGGTAAATTTAGAAATAGAGATGAAAACCAAAATAGTTTCAAAGATCTATCAATGTGGGAGGAGTATATTCCAATTTTTTAGAGACATGTATGGAAAATTTGGTAGCATAAACAAGGAAATTAGCTACTTGGTATAACTATTTGATGAAAAACCTCAACGAAAGCTTTGGAGAGTGGTATGCACATCCATAATAAAGGATTGAGAAATGATGTTTTATTTTACTTCCTTAAAACTTATGTCATATATATGTGTATACAAAATGTGGAAGCATACACAAGGTAATTCAACTGTTAAATAACAAAATGCCTCAAAGAGATGTGGTTTAAAAATGTAATTGGAAAGTGTATAGAATTGTGTAATTTAAAATGTGCGTTGACAACCTAAGGTTATAATGACAAACAAACAATGATCAACATGGAATATACAAAATAAAAAAAATGAAAACAAGCCATAATGGGATGAAAGAAAATGTGTAAAGACTTCACATACGTAAAAAACCAAAGTTTCAAATGGAGGAGTTTTACCCAATTATGTATCCTTTGCTTCTTCTTTCTTCAAACTCCTCAAAAATTTGACTTTTTCAAAAGCTTGTTCCCCTCCAAACTTCAATTGTATATCACTTTTGAATGGAATTCAAACTTGAATTGATATTATATGCCTTTGAACATGAAAAATATTCTATTTCATGCAAAGGTGGTGGAATGTGAAAAACATGCATGCATACTTCACAACATCATCAAAAAGCTACTTTTTGTCAAAGCACACGCGGATACAGGATAATATGCAGAATGTGGGCCTTAAGATCACGGGTATATTGAGTTTTTTACCATTTTTAGAGCAATCCAAAACACACTCGTGCTATAACGCACTTGCATTATTTCTTGCTAAAAATGGCTATATCTCTACTTCTTCAAAATGCGCTTGCATTATGAGAAAATTGGTTTTTTTATAGATTTATTTTCTCTCTTTGTATATACCCTCTAACCTTATACCCTAATTTTATCTCTCCCATCTACCCTCTACCCT
The DNA here is from genome assembly GCA_007115665.2 of Sequoiadendron giganteum. Lineage (NCBI taxonomy): Eukaryota > Viridiplantae > Streptophyta > Pinopsida > Cupressales > Cupressaceae > Sequoiadendron > Sequoiadendron giganteum. Next base: position 341,124,392 of record CM021108.1, read on the forward strand.
TAACCATTATACCCTCAACCCTTAAACCATAATTATATCTCTCTCCCCTCTCCCCTTAACCCTTAACCCTTAACCCTTATACCCTCTACCCTTAACTCTTATACTCTTTATCCTCTACCCTCCATCTCTCTCCCACTCCCTCCCCCTCTCTCTCTCTCAAGTCTCTCCCTCCTAACCCCTCTCCCTCTCTCAACTCTCTCTCTCTCCATCACTCACTCCTATCTCTCTCCCCTCTACCCTCTACCCTTAACCCTTATACCCTCTATCTCTCTCCCACTCCCTCCCTCTTTCTCTCAAGTCTCTCCCTCCTACCCCCTCTCCCTCTCCCTCTCTCAACTCTCTGTCTCTCTCTCACTCACTCCTATCTCTCTCCCCTCTACCCTCTACCTTTAACCCTTATACCCTCTATCCTCTACCCTCTATCTCTCTCCCACTCCCTCCCTCACTTTCTATCTCTCAAGTCTCTCCCTCCTACCCCCTCTCTCTTCCTATCTCTCTCCCTACTCCTCAATTCCTAACCCTTTTATAATTTCTGCATCTTTCCCACTCCCTCCCTCACTTTCTATATCTCTCAAGTCTTTCCTCCCACCTCTTATCCCTCTCTAACTCTCTCTCTACACCTGAATACTCCCTTTTTTATGCCTCTCCTCTACCCTCTATCCTAACCCTATACCCCATTCTATCTCTCCCTCTGTTTCTACCCTTAGCCTCTTTTATCCTCTCTCACTCCCATTCTCTCCCACTCTCTCCCTCTCTCTCTCTCAAGTCTCTCCCTCGTACCCCCTCTCCCTCTCTCAGGTGTCTCTCACTCACTCACTCCATCTATCTCTCTCCCCTAATTCCCACCCTAATTCTATCTCTCTCCCCTCTACCCTCTACCCTTATACCCTAATTCTATCTCTCTCCCCTCTCCCCTCTACCTTTAACCTTTATATCCTCTATCCTCTACCCTCTATCTCTCTCCCGCTCCCTCCCTCTCTCTCTCTCTCAAGTCTCTCCCTCCTACCCCCTCTACCCTCTACCCTTAACCCTTACCCCCTCTCCCTCTCTCAAGTCTCTCTCTCTCACTCACTCCTTCTATCCCTCTCAAGTAAGGTTGCCAATTTCACCGAATTGGCAAGCTAGTGGGTGAAATTGGTATCCTAACTTGGCATGTTTGAAAAAATGGGTCCAAGAAATGGGGAGACCCCATTTCTTGGACCCATTTTTTCAAATAGGCCACTACGTTGCCGATTTCGCCAAATTGGCAAGCTAGTGGGTGAAATTGGCATCCTAACTTGGCTTGTTTGAAAAAATGGGTCCAAGAAATGGGGTCTCCCGCTGATGTTACATCACCGAGAGACTGCATTTGTTTAAACAGGTCACTACATTGCCAATTTCACAGAATTGGCAAGCTAGTGGGTGAAACTGGCATCCTAACTTGGCTTGTTTGAAAAAATGGGGTCTCCTGGTGATTAACATCACTGAGAGACCCCATTTCACATAACTGGGAGATCCCATTTTTTCAAACAAACCAAGTTAAGATGCCAATTTCATCCACTAGCTTGCCAATTTGGTGAAATTGGCATTGTAGTGGCCTGTTTGAAAAAATGGGTCCAAGAAATGGGGTCTCCCGATAATTTACATCACCGGGAGACCCCATTTCTTGGACCTATTTTTATCATCAGGAGACCCCATTTATTGGACCCACTTTTTCAACTTAGAGACCCCATTTCACATCACCAAGCGGCCCCATTTTTTCAAACAAGCCACTATATTGCCAATTTAACTGAATTGGCAAGCTAGTGGGTGAAATTGCAACCTAAATTTGATTGTTTGAGAAAATGGGTCCAAGAAATGGGGTCTCCCGATGAAAACGATTCCAAGAAATTACTAAGAGACCCCATTTCTTGGACCCATTTTCTCAAACAGGCCAATTTAGGTTACCAATTTCACCCTCAAACATATACCTCAACCCTCAACCCTCAATTGTTCAACCTTAAACCCTTAAACCCTCTACCCCTACCCTATACATTAAACCCTCAACTCTCAATTCTCAACCCTCAACCCTTAATCCCTCAACCCTCAACTCCTATACTTTCTACCCTATACATTGGACCCTCAACCCTAAACCTTCAACCACGTACCCTCAAACCATTACCCTAAACCCTAAACCCTAAACCCTAAACCCTCTACCCTCAACCCTAAACCATAAACCCTAAACCCTTACACCCTAAACCCTTAAACCCTCTACCCTCTACCCTCTACCCAATACCCTAAACCATCAACCCTATAGGTCCTCAACCCTATACCCTCAATTTTGTCTCTCTCACTCGCTCACCCTATACAAAGGACTCTCAACCCCAATCCTTCAACCATATGTACCCTCAACCTTAATCCCTCAACCCTAACCCCTCAACCCTATAATTCTTCAACCCTATACCCTCTATTCTCAACCCTTTACCCTATACATTGGATCCTCAACCCTCATATATCTTTGTCCCTTTGTCCTCTTCTCTCCTTATCTCTATCTCACTTCTCCCTCCATCTCTCTATCCATCCCTCCATCCCTCTCTACCCTAAACTCTCAACCCTTAAACACTCAACCTTCAACCCTTATACCATCTACCCTATACATTGGACCCTCAACCCTAATCTCCCAACCCTATATACCCTCAAACCTCTACCCTCAAATTTAAACCCCCAACCCTCAACCCTTAAACCCTAAACCCTAAACTTTTAAACCCTCTACCATCTACCCTCAATCCTCTACCCTCTACCCTCAACCTTGATCCCTCAACTCTTAAATACTTAAACCAACTTAGTAAACTCTCTACCCTAATCCCTCAACCCTCTTGACACTTAATCCCTCAACCCTTAAACCCTAATCCCTCAACCCCTATACCCTCTACCCTATACATTAGACCCTCAACCCTAATCCCTTGACCCTATACACTCAACCCTCTACCCTCAACCTTAAACCCCCAACCCTCAACCCTTAATCCATCTACCCTCAACCCAATACCCTCTACCCTCAACCCTAATTCCTCAACCCTTAAACCCTTTAACCCTTAAACCCACTTATTTAACTCTCTACCCTAATCCCTCAACCCTTAAACCCTAATCCCTCAACCCCTATACCCTCTACCCTATACATTGGACCCTCAACCCTAATCCCCCAACCCTATACCCTCAACCTCTACCCTCAACCTTAAACCCCAAAACCTCAACCCTTAAAACATCTACCCTCTACCCTCTACCGTAATCCCTCAACCCTTAAACCCTTAAACCCACTTAGTAAACTCTCTACCCTAATCCCTCAACCCTCTTTACCCTTAATCCCTAAACCCTCAACCCTTAAACCCTAATCCCTCAACCCCTATACCCTCAACTCTAATCCCCCAACCCTATACCCTTAATCCTCTACCCTCAACCTTAAACCCTAAACCCTTAAACCCTCTACCCTTACCCTCAATCATCTACCCTCAACCCTAAACCCTAATCCCTCGACCCTTAAACCCACTTAGTAAACTCTCTACCCTAATCCCTCAACCCTCTTGACCCTTAATCCCTCACCCCTTAAACCCTAATCCCTCAACCCCTATACCCTCTACCCTATACATTGGACCCTCAACCCTAATCCCCCAACCCTATACCCTCAACCTTAAACTCTCGACCAACCCTCTACCCTATAAACCCTTAAACACACAACCCTAAACCCTAAACCCTAAACCCTATACCCTCAACCATTAAACCCTAAACCCTTAAATACTCTACCCTCTATCCTCAACCCTAATCCCCCCACCCTTAAACCCACTTAGTAAACTCTCTACCCTAATCCCTCAACACTCTTGACCCTTAACCCCTCAACCCTTAAACCCTAATCCCTGAATCCCTATACCCTCTACCCTATACATTGGACCCTCAACCCTAATACCCCAACCTTATATCCTTAATCCTCTACCCTCAACCTTAAACCCTCTACCCTATACATTAAACCCTCAACCCTCAACCTTTAATCCCTCAATCCTCAACCCTCAAACCATAAACCCTCAACCTTTAATCCCTCTACCCTATACATTATACACTCAACCCCAATCCTTCAACCATATGTACCCTCAAACCTAATCCCTAATCCCTCAACCCTATACCCTCAACCCAATACCCTAATCCTTCAACCCTACAGGTCGTCAACCCTATACCCTCTATTCTCAACCCTCTACCCTATACATTGGATCCTCAACCCTCATATATCCATGTCCCTCCCCTCCTCTTCTCTCCTCTCTATCTCACTTCTCCCTCCATCTCTCTATCCATCTATCCCTCCCTCTCTACCCTAATCCCTCAACCCTCAATCCTCAACCCTTAAACCCTTAAGCACTCAACCCTAAACCCTCAACCCTCAACCCTTAAACCCTCAACCCTCTAACCCTCTACCCTCTACCCTCTACCCTAAACCCTAATCCCTCAACCCTTAAACCCTTAAATCCAAGAAAACTCTCTACCCTAATCCCTAAACCCTTAACTCTCAATCCCCCAACCCTTAAACCCTCAACCCTCAACCCTCAACCCTTAGACCCTAATCCCTCAACCCCTATACTCTCTACGTTATACATTGGACCCTCAACCCTAATCCCTCGACCCTATACCCTATACCCTCAATCCTCTACCCTCAACCCTCAACCCTTAAACCTTAAGCCCTTTAACTCTCTACCCTCTACCCTATACATTAAACCCTCAACCCTTAATTCTCAACCCTTAATCCTTAAACCCTAAACCCTCAACCCTTATAGCCTCTACCCTTTACATTGGATCCTCAACCTAATCCTTCAACCATATACACTCAAACCTATACCCTAAACCCTCTACCCTCAACCCCAAACCCTTAACCTTAAACCCTAAACCCTTAAACCTTCTACCCTATACCCTCAACCCAATACCATCTACCATCGACCTTGATCCCTTAATTCTCAACCCTTAAACCCTAATACCCTAGAAACCATCAACCCTATAGGTCCTCCACCCTAATCCCTCAACCCCTATCGCTTTCTCTCTATCTATACATCTCACCTCTCTCTCCTTCCCTCTCTCCTACGCTCTCTAATTGTCTCTATCTAAGTCCTCTCCCTCTTTCTACGTACCTCTCATTCAATCAATCCCTACCACTCTCTCTCGCTCCCTCTATCTCCCTCCCACTCTCTCCCACTCCCTCTCTCTCCCTCTGGCAACCTACCTAGGTAATTCTCTCTCTCTCTCTCCCCCCTCTCTCTATCTATCCCTCCCACCATACCTAGATAAGTCCCTCTCACTCCACCCCCCTTTTTCTCTCCCTCTCTCAAGTCACTCCCTCCCACACCCTCTCCCTCTCTTAGGTATCTCTCTCACACTCCCTCTCTCTCCCACTCCCTCTCTCTCGCACTCCATCTCACTACCTATTTCTCAAGTCTCTCCCTTTAGCACCCTACCTACATAACTCTCTCTCTCCCTCTCTCTCAATTCTCTCTCTCCCACCCCTCCTCTCTCTCCCTCTCTCTCCCTTCTTCCCACCCTCCCTCTACCCCTCCCACCCTACCTAGCTAAGTCCCTCTCACTCCAACCCTTTCTCTCCCACTCCCTCTCTCTCTTAAACTCTCACTTCCACCCCCTCCCCTCTCTAGACTCTCTCTCTCTCCCTCTCCCTCTCCCCGTCCCACCCTACCTAGACAACTCTCTTTCTCTCTCTTAAAATTCTCCCTCCCTCTAAATACATATATAAATACATACATAAAAGCATACATGTACATGTGTAGATACAATCTTACATACATATAGGCATACATACAATATACATGCATTGATACATACAAGCATACATACATACATACATACATACATACATGACATACAAGCATAAATGTACATACAAACATACAAATATATAAACATACATTCAATAGAGTAGAATTTAACATAAATCAAGAGATAATGTGAGCGTGTTATACCACGCTCGCGTTATGTCTTGCTAGACATGTTTCCCACAAACACAAAAAACCATGTCAAAACTAAGATATAACGTGCACACATTATAACATGCATTATATCTTGCTTTGGGAATCCCCAAGCCTTGGGATTGGTATTTGCCTTGGAATACCAACCCAAAGGCTTGGAGGGCATTCCCAACGACCAAAGATGTGTTTTTGCAAATTCTACAATATTTCACATAATTGGGTTCCTGCTCAGCGTCAACTTTGCACGTGATTCAATATTGAACAAATCAAACACCTGGGTAATGTTAAGTTCTCTCTTAGCTATCCAACAATGTATTTTTTTCACTTTTTGACAATGTTAAGCCTTTCACCCACAATCTCTTTTGTTTGTGTCTCTTTTTTGGAAAAAAATAGTGTTTGGTGTTTTTTTCATTATAAATTAATCGTTCATCAAAATTTCAAATAAATTACATTTTTAGAAACTAGACTCCATTCTAAAAAAAATATTTAAAAAAAAAATTCAATTAGTTTCCAAAATTTGTAGGGGTAGCATAGCCAAAATTTTGTTTTTCAGGAAGTGTCCACTTAGAAAATTAGTAAAAAATCAAATATTCATTAAAAAATTATTAGAAGTGGATCAAATACATAATTTTAGCTAACTTCTCACTGTAGAGATTTTAAAAATACTAAAAAAAAGTTCACCGTGCTAAGGTCGTACAAGAGTTGCTATGTTATTTTTTCTGACAAAAACAACACCAATTTGTGTACATCCCTCTTTTGAACCCCTTAATCTCAACCATTTTAAAAATAAATTAGTAGTTTAGAAAGTAGACTTGGAGCACTTTGATCCTTTTTTTGTTCCATCTCAAAATTTTGAGTGTAACTATCCTCAATTTCACATCCAAGGTCAGTATTTCCAGATTTCAGAAAAAAAGTGGCCACTTAAGCCCCCTTTTTGGGAACCATCTTTTTGAACTTACCCTTAATGGGTATCTACAAGTCAAATTTGGTGAAGATTGGGAAAATTTTGGTTGTTATGAATTTCTAGTTTTGTGGTCTATTACTGGACTTTTGTAGAGATTTGTTGTTGAACCGACCCATTTACAACTGGTTCCAATGTGTTTGCCCACATGATTGATATTGATAGGTTTGTTCACATTTGTGAAAATATCTTAGTCAAGTGAATCAAATTATGTTTATACCAACCAAATACTTATAGCTGGTTCCAATGTATTTCCCCACATAACCGATATTGGACCAGTTTTTTTCATTTGCAATTAAAGTTTGTGGAAATCTTATGGCCATCAAAATTTGAAGAATACTCAACTAAGTTATATTTTTAATTTTAATTAATTGGTTCAGATGAACAATTTTGATAATGACATCATCATGATGTAAGTGTGACATCAACTGGGACAAGAGTCACTTTCCAAATGATGACATAAGCATGATATAATAATGACATCACCATATACGAATTGTAGAGTTTTGTTGGCCAATTGAACATGTAAAATTTTCTCATTGAATTGACCATTTGTGGAAATTATGGCTACTACATTTGAGAAGATTGAAATTGCTATTGCACTTTCTATTTTTATAATGATTCAATTGTTATAACGACCATAATTTGATTCAATATAACTTCTTAGACACCAAAATATAAAAGGGAGATCGATAAATGAATGGACAACTCTTCATGAAGTTGTAGAAAGGGTGATAGTGATCAAGAAATATTTGATAATACTTATAAATAATTTTGCTTATAGATAATAAAAAAATTGGTCTCATTTGTTTTGTGAATATTATTTTTTATTGAAAACTATATTAGGTTGCACGATTGGGCTATTTGATAAGGTTCCCCAATCTTAACTACATTAGAAATTAAATAATCAGGTACAAGAATAGTCAATTCTAACTCAATTCGTAGTTTTCAAAAAACATCAATTATATCAAAATATTCCTTGAACTTATCCCAAATCTTCTTAGAAGTGAGACAAGATTCAATTTGAAACAACAAAATATCTAAAAAATGTAATGTAATCAATATTATGGCCTAATCCATCTTGTTTCTCTAGATAAATATCTCATATTCCTATGTGAAATTGAGTGGTTTATCATTCAATGTGGACTATAATCCCTTGGACATGAGCAATTTGACCATACGGGGTTTCTAGGTGTGATACTTGTATGGAATAAGATGCTCAATATAGGATATTTATACCATTTTATGTTTGTGTTTACAAAATTGACTAATTTAATGACATGCAATATTTTTTCATTTTTAATATGTTTTAGGAAGAAAATTTACCACTCCCCACAACAAGAAAATTAAATCCTTTTTGTAAAGTTTTACAAATATAATGCAAAAAAGAGAGAGTTCACTTTAGGCTAAATCTATGTGTACTTAGAGAATATCTATGAAAATATAATCTAATGACTATAGATTATATAATTAGCTTTCAAATGAATTTTCATTTGCCAATTTTTAACCTTGTATGCCCAAGTTATGTGTAGGTTTTGAAAACCACTTCAAAAGGGCTTAAAAAACAAGACACCAACTTATCGAAATGGTCCCTTGGTCATCTAGGTGCATGATCATTGGGTTTTGAGTGCTATAAATCAATCTCTAACATGATCATGACTAAGCTCAAGCAACTAGTAGAAATAATAAGCTAGTTGTTAACATGTGGAGGGCAACAAAGAGTACCGTGAATGGTATCTACGAGGTGATAAAGGTTGATGGAGGTAGTGACACGAGGATAAACACCAACAAAGGAAACAATAGGGTGATAAATATTAAATAAACTAGATATGACACTAGAAAACCCATGGTTGATGCTAAATTCCAATGCTTTCATTGAATTTTACTAAACCTTACTAAAAAATAATGATAATAATAAAATTCACTAAACAAGAACAATTGTATAGATCTATCAAAATATTGCATAGTATTGTGATTAATGGTGTATAATTTGTATGGTTCCATACGACCATACAAAACTATATGAATTTGTATGATTGTATGGATTTTTTTAGTTAAAAAAGCTATAACACAAAAAAAAATCCTCAAAAAAGTTTGAACTCTATTTTCAATGAGTTGACAAATATTCCTACAATTTTGACATCTTATGGATACAAAAATGAGGTTTATTTTTTCCACAAGGCTTCCTATGATACCCTATGGAAAAAAATCTCAAAAATTGAGAAGCGGTTTGTTGATTCTAAGCTTTGATATCATGTTACAAAAATTGTTAACCTATAGGTAAAATAATTTATGGACAAAATCTAAAAAAATTGAGAGCTATAATAAAAAATATTGTATTTCCTTAGAGAAAATTAATTAAAATAATAATATAATAAAAAGAATTAGCCTTACAATATGGACAAGGATAAAATCCTTGAAATGAATAATACTATGCTAGGTGTTTAAATCTTATGAAATGAGATAAAAAGCAAATATAAACCTAAGTAAGTTTAAGACTAAGGTGTGAATAGGTCCACAAATTAAAAGTTGTATACATGGAACCTTGTTTTTGAATCATTTATACAACTTTTAATATGCTAGGATTAGAAGCCATTCACCTTGCTAATTATAGACAAGTTATAATAGTTTTATTCAATGTTGATAAATAATTGTTATGTCTCAATGGAATATGGAGAGGATATAATTAGATGCCCCTCTCTATGGTAGGAAGATTATTTATTGTACTTATTTATCCTCTTGCATGTAATTGTAGTGGAATTTAAGTCAAGAGTTACTTTTATAGAGATATTAAGTATGATCGATATGTGTAAGAAGGCATAAGAGCATCTTCTACTATTAGATCTTATTATAATAATCTATGATGTTTATGATGTAGGAGGTGGATATTAGGTGCCTAAGAGCCTAGAGGAGCTCATATTCAAGGTATGTTGATCATTTTGGTGAGGTGTGAGATATATTATGAGGATTTGGATGCCTAATTTTGGTTGTGTGATTTTGGCCACTTGTTTTATAATACTATTCATTCTATCTTGTATTTATCTCTCCTATTATTGGTGCCTTGAAATGGTAGTAGGATCGGGTTGTTTTGTATGTCATTCAAGTATCATTATGTTGTAAGATTTTAGAGGATAATTCGATGTATTGTAACTTATTTTATCATTAATATAGTCTCAGGTCTCTTTAGTCTAGATTTTTTCCTAAAAAGTTTTCCTCACATAAATATTAGTGTTATAGTTTACATCTATTTTATGGGAGATTTTCATTTTTTATTTATGATCTATTATTGGTAAATTTTGAATTTTCTTGCATTAACATCAACATATCTCATTGTATAATTATGCTTTGTTTCAAAATTATTTCATATTCCATTGTCTTTAGCCTCTATTCATGCCTTTATTACATATTTTTATATGTTGTATACTTTGTGTCGTTTGATCCTACTATCCCTAATTTAATTGTGTCCTTTTATAATACATACAAGGTTATATTATTCATGCTAGCATTACTCTATCATGTGTATACATTTTCCTCATTCTTTTACTTGTGTATTACCTTTCATTGCCTTTTAGACACTCTCACTTCATTAGTCTTAAGTATTTTGTTGATTACAATTCTTCTATGTATAGTGTTAGCAATGTGCTTGAGCATAGTGATACTTTACCTTTGATTACTCTTCCTTCTTGTGCTTTAGTTCTTGTTGATAATAAATTTTCCCTCACATCTCGTGATACATCTAGAGAGATATTTTTCACGTCATAATTGTAATGAAATGGCTTATTCAATATAAGAATATGTTGTAAATACTTGATAATAATATGTCACTTTGAGGGGGCAACCTCCTAATCAACTTTGAGGGGGATACCTACAATATTATTCACTAAGAACACAATACTCAATATGATGATAACAACCTACCTACACCTCCTATATATACCATACTTATACTTAGGATATCACCCATGCCAACCTAGATAACCATATATAAGCCTTAGGCCAACCTAAATAACTAAATAATAATATAATAATGATAATATGACTTAATTAAGAGTTAAGGTAGCCACAATCCAACTACTCATAACACTATATACACTAAGGGGTGGGGGCATAACAATAATGATTTATAAAGTGATCATATAATTTATACATCTCATGCTTGCTTTTCTTATTTACTTGTGGATTTTCTTACTTATGCCTCTATTACTCCATCTTACGTTGAGGATCCTAGTAAACATGAGCTCGTTGGTACTTATTCCCTTTCATGTGGTTCTTAGTACATTGATGATATGTTTTGATTAGAGGTAAAAAATAGATTTTGATAGGGCTCAGAACCCAATACAAAGGAAAGCAAACTTCAAATAAGATAAACTATAAACCAACAGTAGCTCCACAACAACCTCTAAAAGATTAACATGACTACACATTGCACCTTACAAACAAGAAAGGGCCTAAAACCCTTAAACAACTTGGTTTTAACTGGGACTAGAAACCCTTTTAGCTACATAAAGAACCTACTTGCATCTTCCAAGCATCAACAAACCAGCTACTCATGGAAGACACCACTGAGCCAAGAAAGATAATCAACATAATGGTGTAAGACACCATTAGACTCCTAAGCAAAAACATGAGAAAATCCAAAATCCCCACCTCAATAGGGGAGATGGAGAGTACACCAAACCACTGAGCATAAAGCCACTATTCGAACTAGGAAGCCATCTTCGAAATCATCTCAACAGGAAGGAGCTTCCTCTTTATAGGAGAGAATTATATGCCCACCACATCCACTACCACAAGAAGACTCCAACACCTTCAACATCCCCCTCCATAGGAGAAGTGTCCAACTCAGCAAGATCACCAATTGAGGAAGCCAGAGGCAATATCCTCCCAACTCCACCTCCATAAGAGTTGAATCCACCTCCATAAGAGCTGAATCCACCTCCATATGATCTGAGAAGAAGAACAAAGCAGTAGCAGAATAGGTAGCCATACCACCCTTAGGAAAAACCTTTTAAGAACCTAACTCCTGCAAACAACAATCTTCAAAAGAAAAACATTGAGCCTGAGGGGGCTCAACTTGCTAGGACAAAAATAGGAACTTAGAAAACCACCTAGCCTGTATCAGATAAGGAGAAGCCATAGAACCCAAATCATCCATAGACAACTCCAACAATAAAAACTTAAACAAACCATTTTTCTTCAACATAACAACAACAAAGACAAAATCCGACTCCAAGAGTAACAGGGCTATGAGAAAGGACTTAGGAAACAACCCAATCTGGAAATAACCTAGACAAAGAAACCGACCAACAACAACTCAAAATATTTGAGCCCAAAGAGATCATAAGAAAACAAGACCCAAAAGGGAAAAGGGAACAACCCAAACAAGAAGGAAATTAAGAGATAGTCAAACCATTAAACACCCAAGCAACCCCAACAAGCTGGTTAGGGCAAAAGATAGGCCAAAAATCCATAGATCCAACCAATGGGAAGAATCGCCAAACCATAAGAGAGAAATTAACAACAACCATGAAACACCTAGGGCAAGAGCCGCTAAAAAGGCACCACCAAACAAACAATGGAGAGCTGCTGAGGGAAGCGAAGAAGAAACCAAAAAGAGAGTAGGCTAGCAAAAAGAGCACCCAAGTTGTCCCATTACGCCCAATAGGACCAGAAAAAATCCCATCCTCCAACCAAACCTCCTCAAAAAATCCAAAGCACACACTCACCAGTTGTAAGGAAAAACAATCACTTCCCACAAAGGCCACAACCAAAACCCTCAAGAAGAAATGCAAAGGGTAGGCCAAAAAGCAGACAAAAACCAAAGGAACAACAACATCCTCCATCCCATTTCGATGAAGAAGAAAATATTTCGCCTTCCAAATGGATGATGGTAGCTTGCTCTACACCACCACCACTTGACTGGAAGAAGGAAGCAAATAGCATGAATTCATTGCAACCCAACAACGAGAGCTGTGAAAAAGGTGCCACCCAACAAACAACAGAGAGGGGCTGAGGGAAGCCAAGAAGAAACTAGAAAGAGAACAGGCCAATAAAAAGAGCACCCAAGCCATCCCATTACGCCCAATAGGGCCAAAAATAAGCCCATCTTCCAACCAATCTTGCTTAGAAAACCCAAAGCACACACACACCAACTGTAAGGAAAAACAAGCGCACCCAACAAAGGCCAAAGCTAGAACCCTCAAGAAGAAATACAAAGGGTAGGCCAAAAAGCAAACAAAAACCAAAGGAATAACAACATCCTCCATCCCGTCCTGACGAGGAAGCAAATCTGTACATTGATGATAAGTTTAGTGACAAGCATAGTAACAATTATTTATCTTCTCATGATGTGGTTGATGACTCTTTGATTCATGATAATTTACTTTATGTTACACATTCTTTACATACATATATGATAGAGTCATTTAGTAACAATTAAGATGCATATTTACATGTTAAATATTCCCTACACTCATATTATTCTTACAAACATAGTGATGCCATGTTGATGAATGCATTTGGTGATATCTTAGGTGATAGAGATAAAATAAAATTGTAATTAATGTCACGATTCTAGCACATCATTCTATGCCTTTTCATATGTTACATATATTATTTACTATTGGCCCTAAAGCATGTTTTACTATTGGGCCTCTTTTGGTGCTCCTTCTTTAGTATTTTATGCATCATAATGATAAGTGAATTTTTCATGGAAGCCCTCCTCTAAATAATTTGATTCTTTATTATGGTGTATCTTTAAATATTATGAAGTAATCCTTATAAATTTCTATTGAACAAACACATGACTTAGACATGTATGAGGATACATAACAACATGATGATAATATTCCATTGGTTGCAAATGCATCTTTCCCACCTCTCCCACTATTATACATGATAAGCACGCACAAGTCAATATGAGACATTTTGAGAATAAGTGTTTAGCTATTTTCTATAACCCTATTAGTGTGACTAAAAATCTAAAAGACTATAGATGACAGTAAGAAAATATTAAAATAGAAATACACTAGCAAAATGATATTTCAAAAACCTTTGGCATATGGTATATTATGACTTATCTAAGTGGATTCATGGCGGCTTCATTTCAAAGTATGGTGGTATAGGTTATGTATTAAAATATTTACAATACTTCCAAACTGAATGCTTCCATTATTTTTGTGAAGATTAATTCCTTTCTTGATTGTTTCCAACAAGCTTAAGTGATCATGCATTTACATGGTTTTTCATTGCCACAAGCTTTTATCACTTCCTTTATATATTATTTTGGCTAGTGATTTTATGAAACATTTTCATTATAATATTGAACCCAAGACACATGTTGTTAGCCTAATTTAATGCAAGAAGGAATAAAATAGATAATTAAAGGTTACTTGTGATTTCAAGCATTGATTGCTAATACTATTTATACCATAGAAGATGACAAAATTTAGCACATATTTATGGATGGTTTATTTCCACTATTTGAAAGCCAAGTGTATTACATGGCTCATAATTTATTTTTAAATTTATGTGCTATTATATATAGTTGTGAGGATGTATTATTTAATGAACCTCTTTTATATCAACACATTTATATCATATTTTTTTATGCCCACAAGTTGATATCATTTTCACATCTAGATAATAGGGGAAATGAAGATGTATCTAATGATGTTTGTCATGAACAAATCAAACCAAAGAAATTTAGAGAATTTAATATGTTAGATGAATCTACTTGTGTTGTATTATAATCGCTTCTAGAACAAAATATTGTTACTTTATCTCTAGTTAAAGCAATGAATTTTTCTAAGTTTGCACCTCTCAAGGCTAAATATTTTTGTGCTTATAATTATACATATTGTAGAAATTCTATAAATAAGATGTATTAAACTCAAACATAAAAACATAAGATCTTATAGATAAAAAGATGATAGAAATCAAGGATATTCATGTGTTGACTTGCACAATACTGGATGACCTCATTTTTTTGATATCTTCACTTATCCTTCTTTGTGCTTATCATATTTTATGTTTTCTCTTTCCTTTCCTAGCTTTATTTTTATGTTTCCATGTTCCTAGTCAACATGTGTGTGAAGCGAATACAAGTTTATGGTGCATGTCAATACAAGTGACTTTGAACATGTGCAATGTTTTTTGTGTTACTTCTTTCTTCATGTTTTATATAATTTATACTTTGCCATTTTTATTATGTCACATGATTTATATTTATCATTGAATTTTCATACACTTACCTTGCAAATCCTTACAAGTTGATGTCTTGTATATGCTATATTTGATGTGCAGCTCTTGTTATCATTTCAACTTTTGTATTACTCTTCATGATTTGTTTATAGACTTAGGGGACATATTTATGATATCAATAATTTATTTATAACCCATGCTTTCCTTTTTGTCATGCGTTTATATGTTAACTTCCCTGTTTATGATGTATCATAATTTCATGACTATGATCCTCATAATCATGTTTATATCATATATGGTTCTTATCACGCTTACACGCTTTAATTCTATGTTTATTCAATCCTTATCATGTTTGCATTCTATGATTCCATGTTTATGATCCTTATCATGCTTATATTGTATTATCTCACTAATGATCTCTGATGTGTCTATAACTTATGATCCCATGTTGTAATAATTATCATGTCTATATCTCGTGATCCCATGTTGTAATCCTTGTCATGTCTCCATCTTATGATCTAATGCATATAATCCTTATCATGCTTAGACCCTATAATTACATTTTATGAGCCTTTCCATGCCTATATATTTTTGTCTATGTTATGACCCTTGTTATGTTCACATATTTTAGGCCTTATTGATTTTTCTAAGAGCCTTATATAGTATTTGGGGCCATAATTATCTTGTCACTTTCTTATATCAAGGATTTTTTCTTAAATACACTTATCTCTTATATTTATGCTTACATGTCTCTTTCCATATATCCTAGACATGATCCTTACATGATGTTACTCTTATATATTGAATACATTCGTGATGTACACTTACGTGATTATCATTTAACATATATGCGCATATTTATCTTGTCATTTTATTATATCAGGGGTAACCTTTCACACATGCCTTGATAATTGTCTCTTGCTTATGTGTTTACATGCTTATAGTTGAATGTTGATATCTTTTCATATATTACATGCTTTATAACACATTCATTTTTATCTTATCATATAATTCCTCACATCCGATTTATACAACCAATTGGAGGGGAGTATATTATCACTTACATTCCTCATGAGGTTGATTGGAGTGATGTAACTATGATAATTACGATCATTTTTGGTATCAGATAAAACCTCATTACCATATCTAGATGGAGTACATTTCCACATAGTTAAAGACCTTTATCATGCTATTTGCAAAGGTAGATCTTGTTCTATATCTAAATGGAGCCTTTCACATTTTATTTGTAGCTAGTTAGAGATCTTTTTACATAGTTGGAGATTTTATCACTTTTTAACAAGTAGAACCTCCTACCCTTCTCTTCTCTACTTTTTACTTTTTTCAGGATAGTTATTTTTCAAGCAAGTTGGAATGAACACTTTTCTCAAAATACATGATAGATGCTACTCATTGCATGTTTTTCTTAGTTTTACAAGTTTCAATAGAACACTCAATGTTATATTACTTTGAATAGATCAATATCCTATTAAATTGTCTAAAAAATATATAATTTTCATGTTGGTTATGTGTTTTACTTTGACATGCATCTACTTAGTAGTTTTCTTGCACCTCAAAGTGAAAATAAAACATAATGGTGAAAATTGTATATCCATGTCCCTTTCCTCTATATTTTGGGCTCACTTTGATTAGGGTGTCTTGTAATAAATAGCTTACAAGTGACATATTCTTAGGTGAATTCAACTCATGACCACATGTCTCAATCCTTTGTTGTCATTGATCCTCATTGATTCATTATTGATCCCTAGACATAGTATTCATCACCCTAATTAGATTTGTGGGCATGGAATTGACCTTGGTCACTTTTGAAATAAGAGATTTGACCTTCAAACCTTTAAAATTTAAAAAATCAAATTCTCACTTTGTTAACCACTTCACTACCTATTGCGAGTCAACACAGTGCACATTCTATAGATTTATGGATTTGGTTGTTGTATTTAATGATATACATTCACTCATTTGGGATCATGTTGGAATAATCAATGATTCTCTTCTAGGAGTTATCAATGAGCAAGTTTATTGATATAACATTTATGAGAGCATTGTAAAAACATTTATAAGATAATTGACATAGCACACTAATCTAAGTTCATTGCATGCTTGTTTGCTAGCTTTGAAATTTTCGTTAAGAGCTAGAAAGTTGGTTTGCTAGGGATTTTACCAAGGAGAACTTGACTATCACAATGCGATAAATTCCCCAAAGGTGTTTATAAACACTAACTATCCTTACACAAATCCAAAGACCAAAAATCAAGGTGAAGAGATTCTAATTTATAGAAAACAACTAAATCAAAGTTGAGAACTTCATGATCACTTCCATGCATTATGATTAGTTTCACACTTAAGAAAATGACCCCAAACCATACACTATTATATTTATAACTCATCAATATAAAATAAAATTTTAAAATATTAACAAATAATGTTTTGACACCTAAACACGAATTTGTAGATAAACTTTAAAATTAATATTTATAACTCATCAACATAGAATAAAATTTTAAAGTAATAACTAATAATGTTTTGAGGCCTAAATAAAAACTTCTAAATAAACTTTAAAATTAAATACACGTACATTTAATTTATGTATTTTTCACATTTACATATTTAGTTTTCTATAATTTTCCCTGTAAATCTCGGCTAATTTTATTTAGGTTAATTATTTGCTAATAGTGTGAGTTTACTTTATTAAGGAAAATCATTATATTTTCTTTACACAATCAAATTCCTTGAGTAGTAGAGTGCCAAAAAAACACGGGAGTTGACAGAATGCTCCTTGCTGATGGCGAGGACAACGTAGTATGGAAGATCGAGTGTTTATTAGATAGATCTTGAGAGCTGGTTTTGAAGATATAAGACTTACGTAGAGGAGACAAATCGAGTAGTGGCGTCGTCATCAGCTTCAGCATGGGCAATAAGAGACAACGTTTCGCTCGACAGAAGTTTCTAGAGTCTAACCCAAACCCTAATCCTCCTCCTCCAGTAGGAGATGAAAACACCAAGAAGAAGAAGAAGCGCAAGCGCGAAGGAGGAGGAGGAAAAGCGGGTGAAAAGGGATTTAAAAGAGCGCGGACTAAAACCCTGGGCAAACATCCTCTGAGAGTGCCTGGAATGAAACCAGGAGACGGGTGCTTTTTTTGTCAATCCAAAGACCACATTGCAAAGTTCTGCCCCCAGAAAGCTCAAGCAGATAACAAAAAGGTAAACTTTTACCTCTCCGTACTCTTTCCCAACTAAATTATTTTTTTATCTTTTTTTTTCCTCGAATGATAAGAAAGGTTATTAGCAGAGCTTGGGCAAACCTATTGCTGTGAAAATCTTTGTTCTAGCGAACAAAAATTGTTACATTGTACTGACTACCGTTTAATGGGCAACAAAGAAAGTTTTTCAGTATCTAATGATATGCTCTAAAATACGTTGTCGTTATATACAGTTGTGGCCAAGACCTATTTTCAGGAGAGACCAGTGTCTCTTGTTTTAAAAATAAATAAATGGTGGAGTTGCAAAATATAATTTGCTTTTGGGATATCCCAGAAAAGAGTTGGGGTCTATCTCAAGTAAAGCTTCTCTATTAAGTTGAGTGTTGGTCCCAACTCCCGCTCCTCGAGGTTAATGTTGAACTTTTCATTAGGGGAAACTTTATGGTGACAATTCATTAATTGACTACTCTTTCAAAAAACAATATTCGCTGATCAGCAGCATTTTCATAATACATTGACCATGTCTTCATATTAAACATACATAAATTCAATAAATTGACTAAAACTAAAATTCAATAATGGTAATTTCTGTGCCTTTTTACAAATTGTAGCCATATACTAATTATGTATTCGTGTTTATTTATTTAGTTTTTGAAAAGTAATTGTTTTTGTGCTTGCGGCATTAGCTGGCACTTGTTTGTTTGGGAAATACCCCTTGCTTTCCTAATTTTACACAGCTAGGTGGTGCCAAAGCAAGAATGGCAGAGTCTTAGATTACAAAACTATATCTGGAGTGAGAAGTTGACACTCATCCAACGGGAGTTATGCTGTAATCAGTTTGATGAACTCAACCCACATTGCTACCAAACATAACCGGATCACTCAGCTTCGAATGCTTCATGTCTAACTTACCAGGAATCGGTTTGGATTGGAGTTGGTAGTGCTGTCCATCTTTTACATTCAATGTGGGCACTATGATGATTAACAGTTGGAGAAGGATTGGTGTTAATGTTACAGTGAGAACAAACAGCTTGGGTGAATTGATGAGGTACTTTTGCATCTGCTTTTGTTATCAATGAAAGAGGATTGATTCCTCTAACATGGAGGCTGGAGGTGGAAATATTCTTGATCAACCAATATTTGTTGACATTGTTATTGGTGATGAAGGGTGTTATGCCCCTGCCAAGTTAAAGAGATTGCAGCCTTAATGAAATAAATAATAAACAGCGATCCTAGTAAGAGATCGATTAAGATTAAAAGGGTGTTAGTAGCAGTAATTCCCAAAAGGCATACAATTAAAAATAAATTAAGAGTTTCAAGGCAGCACTTAACTATGAAGGGGTGAAACTCTTACAAAGGCAATGGTTTGATGAAGAGGTGTGACTCTCTCAAAAAGAAGGTATAAAGGGGAGATCATTTCTTGGGGAAGAGATCATTCATTCAAGCATAAAGCATTCTAACATATTCAAGCAATCATCACTCATCAATCCATCAAGAAATATTAATCAGCAAAAGCAATCAGCAAAAATCTAGCAAATTCATCAAGCAATCAATTTTTGAATTTGAGGAAGTGTCTTGCAAATAGGAAGGACAAAATCCCTTCCAAGTTCACAAGAAGATAAGGATGAAAAACGTTATTGCTCTTATCAAGTTTGGACAAAAACCCAAATCTTGGTCAAGGAGGACGAAAACCCTCCAAGGCGAACTAAGAGTTGGAAGGATGAAAACCCTTTCATGCTCTTGGGCAAATTAAGGATGAAAACTCTTGATATTGCCATTGTTGAGTTAGGGATGAAAACCTCTAATTCAGCAGATTTATAAGTATTTCCAAAGAATTTATTATATGATTGATTTTGAAAATTGTGCTATGATGTATTGATCTTACTATTATCATAAATTCTTAATTTTTGATAAAGCTATTATCATTTTGAGTAAATATTATTGTTTTAAGGCCAAAAATAGGTATATCCCAAAAAGGGACGTTACAATTGGTATCATAGCATTGATCCTGCTAGCATGAGGATAAAAAAAAGTAGTGTATGCAATTGAGCCAAAGAGCTCAACGAGCCTTGGAAAGAGAAAGGAGAAAACTAGAAGCAAGTAGCAACCCAATTAAAGACAATAAATTGGGTGATCACAAGGTAAATCAAGAAAATGAATTAAAGGCTTATATGGAGCAACAAGAAAAATAACACAATTGCTTCTCCAAACACTTCAAAACTTGAACAATACAAGGAATGCTCTTAGGCCTACCCAAACCAATGGAAGAGATGTTAATTCAAACCATTATGAGAATAACAATAGGACTTGTTGTGACCTATTTCACACATCGCCCCATCGCAAATGGGGACCCCCAGGTTTTGGTTCCGCCCTCCGCGCAACGTCTTTTAGAGTTCAATTTGAATAAGGTTTCGAGAGTCAGTTCAGCCAAATTGAAATTTTGAACCCGTTTGAATGCTTAAACGTCATGGGAATGCTCAAAAAACCCAGTAGACGAGGAACGCCATTGCTTTCGGTCAATTCTGACACTTCCTATTTTTTAGGGATTCTGCTTTTTTGCTTTTTGGCATTTTTAGGCCATTCTGGAGTTCCTATTTTTTAGGGATGCTTTTTGCTTTTCCTATTTTTGGATCCCACAGAGCATGAAGATGACGCACCTCCAGAAATCATGAAAATCAAAGAAGAAAATGACAGAGCCCTCAAGGAAGGAATGGCATGAAACATATGAAGTCCGCCCTACCTTTGGCATGCCAAAGGTAGCCATTGGTGAGCCAAGTGTGAAGTCCGCCCATGGCATGGAGGTCTCCAAGTCCGCCATGGCATGGAGGTCTCCAAGTCCGCCATGGCAAGAAAGAAGCCAAGTCCGCCCTTGGCATGGAGGTCTCCAAGTCCGCCATGGCAAGAAAGAAGCCAAGTCCGCCCTTGGCATGGAAAGCATGAAGTCCGCCCAAGGAGAGAGGTGGATGGCATGAAGTCTATGAAGTCCGCCATATGCTAAAATGGCAAGAGGTATGTGAAGTCCGCCCCAAGAAGTTTGGAGAAGGGTGGAAATATGAAGGGGTTCGCTCCAAGATGTTTGGAAAGGGGTGAAATTGCAAAGAAAGTCGCCTTATGATGGATTAAATGGCCAATTAAAAGTGAAGCCCGCCGTTGGACAAGGCTAGAATAAAACTTGCCATGGCAAGGAAAGTATGAAGTCCGCCTTAGACAAATGGAGGATAAAATACGCCGTTGTCAAGGAATTACAAGAAATTCGTCCAACTTTGAAAGATAAATTTTTCTAAGGCATGAAAAACGGAGAAATGTCCAGAGGAAGAAGAGGTTTGGCCGGCACAAAAATCACTCCTCAACACAACGGAATGAAGTTCTTTGGCATAAAATGAAGAGTGTTTGGCAGAGCAACCATGAAGTCCGCCCCTCTCAGCTTGAAAAAATTCCTAAGGCACTAATGGAAAATGGCAAAGTGGCGGAGATCTCCAAGTTCGCCCAACCCAAAAGATGAACCGTTTGGCTAAATAAAAATGTCCAGAGGGGTTAGAACTCCGCCTAGAGAGTTGAAATTTGGCAGATGAACTATTGAGCACATTTTGGCTAGGTAGACGATTTGAAAAGAGATATTTTGCCTCGGACAAACAAACTTAGCCATGTATCAATTTTAAACGGGTTGGAATTTAATATTTAATATTTTTAATTATTTTCCAAACACTTGGGAAATTTTAATTAAAAATTCGAAGTTTGGAGATTATTTGGAAGATTAAATTATTCCGCCTTAGATAAATTTAAAATTGCCATGATTCAAAGATTTAAAGTATGTTGGAAAATTAATTTTAAACAATTAATTTAATATCTTTTGATATTTTCTCCAACACTTAGGCAATTTTTCAAGAAATTTGAAAATCTCAAACAGAGGTGGCATAGAGATGAAAATTGGAAACTTGCCTCAATGACTGAAAGTGAAATTAGAAACTTGCCAATCTGAGAAGAAAAACGTTTCTAAAATTGGAAGAAAATCAAAGAAAAGAAAGCAATTCCTTGAGGAAAATCGCACTTCTCAGCCATAAAATGAGTTTCAGCAACTCATTTCTTCACAATTTCGACTGAGAAGAAGCTATCTCTCTTGAATCTGCAGGGAATCGTTTGCGAAGGATAAGTTCATGAAAGTAACGTTGCTGTGAGAATCAAGGAAGCAATTTCTTGTTGACAGACGTGATTTTTAGAAAGAAATAAGTTATTTCTTTGCTGAAAATCGTACTTCCCAGCTTTGGCGCACTTCCTCGGGCAGATTTTCAGAATTTTTAAATTCATTTGCAGCCAGAACACGATCTTTGAGGTTTGGAAATTAATCGACAATGTGTTTGTACCTCGTTTCTATCTTCTACTTCCTTTCCGGCATGAGTTTCATTCATAAATGGGCGAATTTGTTCACTTTCAGCTTGCTTTTTGACAGAAATTTTAATTTAATAAGTTGAAAGTGCGATTTTATCCAACTACACCCTAGAGTAAATTAAGTTTAAAAGGTCTTATATTAATGTTAAGTATTTTTGTACTTGCAGGTTGACAGTCGATCAAGAAGAGACGTCCAGGCAAGCACAGATGAAGTTCGCGAACAAAGGATCGCAGCCAGAAACTAAAATAAAATCAAAATGGAAGAACATCTCGGACACCAATCTTGGTCATATAGACCTCGATGAATTCAAGAGAAGAGTATATGGGCACAATGGGCCTTTACCCACGCCTGCAGCCAGGAGAATGGTAAGAAATAGAATCTTTCAAGCTGCCGGATTTCCGCCTGCACTTGAATGTGCTGAATTGATGGTGGAGTGTGTGCTTCATTATAATGCTGAGTTGAGACAAATTGTGGCGCCTGACGGGAGAATATTGGCACATCTGGGAGAATTGGCCATACAAGAGGCCTTTGGCATTCCTTCGTATCCTAAGACCACTTATAAAACTAAGGCAGACGCCCAGAGATTGTATGATGAACAGCCCGACCATTGTGCCACCAACATCAACAAGTCATGGCTGGACAAGCCTAGGCCGTCGTTCAAGAAAATGCCCAAGAAGTTGATGCGTACGGACTTCCAGGAGGACTACGGAGACATCATTATCTTGTTGAACAGAATAGCCGATAGTCCTTTAGGGGCGCCATTCGAGCCATGGATGTACTATTTTATTGAGGACATCATGGAGGGCGTAAAAATGTTTAACTGGTCACGAATGATTAGCAACAACCTCCACGAGCAGCTTGTCAACTTAGAGAAAACTAAAACGTTTTATATGAGTTCTTATGTCATCTACATGTTGGCTAGGACTTACAAGTATGCAGGCTTGATATGCAAGGGCACGGTCGGCAGTGGATCAAATGAGCTGAAGGCATACAACTGCTATCCACAATTGCAGTTGAAAGAAAAGGCGCACTTCCGGCGAGCTCATGACGCCTTCCTTATGTATATCACAAGAATACTCTAAGGAGGGACGCATCAACGACTGACTCCTGAGGCCAAGAAGCTGATCGACAAATATGGATCTTGGTTTATCCAGTATCCTCGATATACTTACATCAGAATCCAGGGATTCACCGGGAGCCCATATCGTTTGCCCATCTTCCCAACTAATAAGATGGTCCTGTTGGAAGTTCTAAGGCAGCTAGAAGAATTTCAAAGCCTCCAAAGGATAAGGCAAAAGGCGGCAGTAACTTTTCCCTTCTTTATAGGGAACATGCTAGAGTCTTGTCCATCATCGCAGGCAGCAGATAGTGCCAGGCTCGAGATTCAACAGTATCCTTTTGCTACCTATCCATCTAGAAGCCACTTCGATCCGCATCATCACATCAAGACGGTGGATGGAAGGAGGTACAAGCATAGGGTTGAACTGGAAGATTTCTGGGCGGATGTTGCGAACGAGTTTGAAGTTAGGCGAAGGATGTGGTCCAGACTGCCGGTCAGCTTGATCAGAACAACAAAACTTTGTCGAGTGCCGGATCAGTTGGAGGAAGATGGACAACAGGTACAGCCGCACCTTGATGAGAGCTTGCCTTTGCCAGTGGTCAAGTGGTCAGAACCCGAGCACGCCGATTTAAATACTTTGATGAGACTAGTCATCAAGTATACACAGTGGTGGGTTGATCAACAGATTCAAGAACTCAGGCAAAAGAGGATAACCTTGACTTATGATATGTTGAGTGAGGCAGAATCCTATTCTTCCAACGCAGACGCATCCCAGGGCGTGGAGATGATAGAGGCCACCACTTCCAAGAAAAGGAAGGAGATAGCTGTGGGTAAGGAGCCAATTCAGAAGCAGGCGAAACTAAAGCCTTCACGATCTGCCACATCGAGAAATATTGAAGAGATGCTGGCTACTGTAGATGCTTCACTGGCCGACATAAGGGATCCTTCCCCGATTCCGGAAGACAATGTTGAGCCTCAGTTGGACAATGATGCGCCACCGTCTCCTACGGGCACAGAGATATTGGAGTCCGATGATGAAAATGTGGACACCCAAAATGGGGATTTCCAGGAAGGAATGATTTCAGCTCTTAGGGGAATTCTGGATGTTCCTAACAGGGAAGATAGGCCGGAAGATGAAGGCATGGAGCAGCCGACGATCCCGGATTGGCTAAGGGAGAGGTTGAAAGTATAGGCGCTAGTGGAGGAGCCAGAAGAGGACGACATTGCTGACTTCTTGGCCAGACTTACACAGACTGCAGTTAAGAAGCCAACAAAGAAATTCTCGAGCATACAGAGAGATGAAGTTGGCAACAGGACAGTGCAGATCGCAGTGCCTACAGTGGACAGGCCACAGGAGGACATGGCTCCGCAAGATTATGCCATCACAACCATTGACTTGGGTCCAACCACGAAGGGCCAAAAAATTGAAGACTTGGACAATTCTGTGTCCACTATCAAGTCAAGGTTGGCAAAGGAGGTAGCCAAGAGGAAGGAGTGCCAGTTAGAAATTGAGCGCCTAAAGGAGTATATCCAGCACTTGATCAAGCCACTTGATCAAGATAACACGGCAACTCCTCTACTCCCGAACTCTTCACAGGAGGCCGTTAAAGAGATAGAAGAAAACATGGTCACAGTTCTGGAAGTCAGAGAATGGATAGCAGTAGAGGGGACTGAAGCTGAGGCATTCATAGAGAGGTTGACTCTGGTTTATGGTCAGGTTACTGCCCTACTTTCTAGGCTGGCCGCTTTGGCAGAAGTGTGGGATAGCCTTCTGAATGTGTAGGATAGGATAATCCCTTGCCTTAGGATTCTGAAAGGAGTTCCTAAGCAAGAACTGATAGACGGAGGTGTTATTGCAGCAGGAGCAGCTTATGACTTCCACACCTGGTACTGGGCCTTGATGGCATGAAGCGAAGTCTTGGAGAGGGTGAAGGTTGATGGTATCAGATTGGAGGAGCAGGTCAAAGAAATTCATGCCAAAATCCTCAACATGATTGCCGATATCCTGGATAAGGAGGCTCTATGAGAGAATGACCTGTAGTTAGAGGTTTTGAAAAGGAAAATCCAAGAAAGCATCTTTGCTATCACTGGACCTATTTTGAAGCAGGATTGGGCCAAATTGGTGAACTTCCTAAGCCTCCGAGAGTCTTTTGAGAAGACCAAGCCAGAGTGGGAGGATACCTTTGCCAGATGCGCCGAGAGTGTGG
This sequence comes from Sequoiadendron giganteum, assembly GCA_007115665.2. Lineage (NCBI taxonomy): Eukaryota > Viridiplantae > Streptophyta > Pinopsida > Cupressales > Cupressaceae > Sequoiadendron > Sequoiadendron giganteum. Next base: position 341,150,393 of record CM021108.1, read on the forward strand.
ACGGATTGGAATTCAGAATCGGCATGCTTCCTCAGATCACCATGGATGAAGTTGCCTTGATCGTGTCCAGATTCATCGAACACACGGCAACGTGGGAGGATCGGGATGTAATTCCTTGAAAATAGCTCCAAACGCCACATCACCCTGTCAACTCTCAGTTCACTGAAGTCATTTTGGGAAACCCTAATTAGGGTTTATTTGTTTTGATCTTGGCCGTTGGCTCATTTTTAATCTGAGCCGTTTATTCAAATTCATGAACTCTATATAAACTTGATTGCTCTCATTTGCAATTTGTGAAGTGAGTAGTATAATATTGTTGCGACAAGACTATTTCTGTCAATAAAAGCTCTAGTGCATGATTTGCTTAGAATCACTTTTGTTTTCAAATAGTGTGCAAGGTTTAATATTTCTCCTTCAACACTTAGAGTAGAATTAGATTAGTATTTCATTTATATGTTTGTTAAGTGGATGATAGATTTGATAGCAATGGTAGATAAAATTTAGCTCATACTTTTGTCAAATGGATGATTTGCATTTGATGTGTAAAGTTAGTCTGAGCCATTGATTTGTGGATGCTTAACTTCTGTTTGTTTTCAATTCAAACATGAAAATTAATATCACTTCCTTTGAAGATTGCACCCACTTTGCGTAGTTGTCCGAAGGAGGCGAAACAAAGTGTGGTTACCCTATTTTATCTCGTCACTGCCATCTCTTGAGTTCTTAGGCGTAGTTTAGATTTCTAAACCCTTATCCTTTTGCCTTTTTTTTGGAAAATCTGAAACACCCATCGAAAGAGCTTCAATGATAAAACTGTCTAAGTCCTCAACTCGCGAAATGAATTCCACGTAAGTCCCCTTGTGATTACCAGCAAATCACAACACCCACTGACCTTGTCCATATGTCATAACTTGGCCAAAAGAAACATTGGAGTTATTGTATTATCTTCTAGGTATTTGCAATTACTTTTCAAGAGAGGATAAAGTGTCCTTGGGCATTTTATTCTGTGTATGGTGGCGTATTCAAAACACACACCAACAGGACTACATTGAGATCATCACCTAGAATAACACGACCTACATTCTTACCTAGAGAGAAGTAGTCATGAGAAGCAAAACCCAACATTGCAGCAAATGACCTTGATGAATGCATAGAAGCGTATTCAAGAATTGATCCTGACCTTAGAAGACAAATTCCATTTAGAGAATATTACGAGCAAGATTAAGAAATAGCTCAAGAGGAGAAAGAAGGCAGCAGGCAGCCAAACAAAGATTTACGACAAAGAGTAAGTGAGATGATTCTTCCCACTTTTGATGGTTCGGGGAAGGTCATTGGACGAGCATGGATCCAAAAACTAGATACCTATCTTTCTCTTAGCCCCATGATGGAAGATGGAGTTATTGAAATTTGCCATTCTTCACTTAGAGGGAACAACACATGAATGGTGGCATCATGGGCTAATCACATAGGGGCATTATCTAATTGTAACATATGCCAACTTCATGCAAAGACTCATATAAAGGTTTGATAGAAAGAACTCGGAAATGCATTTTAAGGAATTAACACAACTAAGACAACGGGGTACCATGGAAGAGTATAGAACATAATCCCAAAGAATCTTAGTCATGGTGCCAAACATTATCGAAAATAAACTCCGCACCCAAAAACAAGACCTTGTCCAAGAATATACCATCGGGGTCACATAAGCAACCCTCTTACAAGGATGATTGGCAACCAAGGACATTACCTCCTCAATCCAACATGATGGAAGAAACCAAGAACGAGCTTCGAAAGAAGAATTTATGTTTTAATTGTAGAGAGCAATGTAAATTGGGTCATCGATGTTCCAAGAAGGGACAAGTATGCTACATAGAAGCATTAATGAATGAAGAGTTAGAGGATGAAGAATTTGAACCTGAAAAGAAGAAGAGGAAACAAGATGGAGAAGAGTTTGCAAGTGGTACATTGGCCACACTTTCAGGGGCACCCAAGTATCACCCTTTTAGAATTCGTAGTGTCTTACAAGGTCAAAAGGTGACTGTCCTTGTTGATAGCGGTGCTACACATAACTTCATTGATGAAGGTCTAGTAATGAGGATGAAATTAAAAGCTGAAAACTTTGAAGGTTTCAAGGTAGTCATGGTGGACAAATTCACTACCCCTTGCACGCAAAGAATTTAGTAACTAAGCATTACCTTCAGGAGACACCAAATAAGTGAAGATTTCTATGTGGTAAACATGGGCAATACAAATGTGGTTTTGGGCATTCAATGGGTACATTCTTTAGGTAGATATGTCAATATTTTCAAAAGATGGAACTATGTTTCCAACACAATGGCAAGGAAGTAATTCTACAAGGTCTATCGAATGGATCTCCAAGGTTTGTGTCATCCAAAAGGATGGAGAGAGCATTTAGACACAGGCAAGTAGAATGGGCAACACAATGTATGATCCTTGATAGATCTTCACACAAAGAAGGGAAGACTAATTGTATTGATATCCAATCTATCTTAGACAAGCATATGGGGGTTTTCAACATTATTCCACTAGGATTACCTTCTAAGAGGGGGTTTGAGCACACCATTGAACTAGAAGAGAGAGCAAAATCAGTCATTACCACACCTTATCACCATCCAAAGAGATATAAGGAAGAAATTGAGAAGACAATTAAGGAATTACTTGAGATGGGGCAGATACGACCTAGCTCTAGTCCTTTTGCTTCTTTCATAGTATTGGTAAAAAAAAAGATGGTACTATGAGGATGTGTGTGGATTATAGGGCACTTAATAAAATAACTATAAAGAATTGATACCCTATCCCTAGGATTGATGAATTAATTGATGAACTCCATGGTGCAATATACTTCTCTAAGATTGATTCATGTTCTGGATATCACCGAATAAGAATGAGGAGAGAGGATGTTCATAAAATTGCTTTTAGGTGTCATTTTGGACATTTTGAATTTTTAGTCTTACCATTTGGACTAACTAATGTCTCGGCAACATTCCAATTCCTGCATGAACCACATATTCAGTAAACAATTAAGGAAATTTCTTTTGGCATTCTTCAATGATATACTAATTTATAGTAAATCTTGGGAAGATCACTTAAGGCATATTGATGAAGTATTGGGGATACTTGAGCAACAATCACTATTTGCTAAGGTATCCAAATGTGAATTTGGGATGACTAAAATTTTGTATTTGGGGCATAAGATCAATGCCCAAGGAGTTAATGTGGATGAAGAAAAAATCAAGGCAATAGTAGATTGGCTTAGACCAAAGACTTTAACACACTTAATGGGGTTTTTGAAACTCTGCAGTTATTATAGAAGGTTTATCAAAAGATTTTTGAGGCTAATTGCCCCATTGATAGACTTGACTAAGAAAGGTGTTTTTTCATGGAACAAGGAGGCCCAAAGAGCTTTTGAAAAGCTCAAAGAACTAATGAGTTCTTGTTCAATATTAGCCATTCCAGATTTCTCTGTTTCATTTGAGTTAGAATTTGACACTTCAAGAGAAGGAATTGGAGCCGTATTGATGCAAAATAAACATCCAATAGCTTTTGAGAGTTGCAAGCTTAAGGAAGCAAAAAGGAATTATTCTATTTATGACAAAGAAATGCTAGCTATTATGCATGCACTAGTCAAGTTTAGACAATACCTAGTTTGTGGAAGATTTATTGTTAAGACTGACCATAATAGTCTTCTTCTTGAACCAAAAGGATCTAAATGATAGACAACAAAAGTGGGTTAGCAAGTTGCAAGCCTATGATTTTGATATTGAGTATATGAAGGGAAAGAACAATGTTGTGGCTGATTCTCTATCATGTAGATCTCACCTTTGCTCTATGACGAATATCTCTGCGGATTGGAAAATTTCAATACTTGCTGAATATGCCAAGGATGCATTGGCTAATGAGATATTGGAAGGCAAACTACAAGATGACAACTATAAGGTGGTGGAGGAGCTCATTCTTTACAAAGAATATATCTCATCCTAGGATTGAAAATGAAAGAAAAGATTTTGAGGGCATACCATAATAACCCATTAGTGGGTCATCAAGGTTACTATAAAACATACAAGCAAGTGAGGGAAATATTTTATTGGAAAGGCCTAAAAGAGGATGTTTGAAGCATATTAGGGAATGTATAGTTTGTCAAAGAAACAAGGTAGAGCAAACATTTCCAGCTGGTTTGTTACAACCCTTACGAATACCAAATAAAAAATGGGAGAGTATTTCTATGGACTTCATCACAAGGCTTCCAAAAGCACAAGGGAAGGATTGTATATTTGTGGTGGTAGATAGACTAACTAAGTAGCTCATTTTCATGCCATATCTTTTGAATATAGGGCATTGCAAATAGCTGATCTCTTCTTTAGAGAAATTTTCAAACTACATGGACTACCCAAAAACATTGTAAGACTGTAAGTGATAAGGATAGTAAATTTATCAGCTTATTTTGGTAGGAACTTTTTAAGTTGGCTAGAACAGAACTTACCCCAAGTACTAGCTACCACCCGCAAATGGATGGGCAAATTGAAATTGTAAATAAGTGGCTTGAAGGGTGTTTGTGGAACTATGTCATAGGGCAACAAACAACATGGGTCAAATGGTTACATCTTGGAGAATATTGCTACTATTCTACTCATCATATGTCCATAGGAATGACTCCTTTCAAGGCATTATATAGTTATGAGGCAATTTCATTTGGAGATTTGATTCTTACAAATAGCAAAGTCCTTGGAGCAAGAGACTTGGTGCAACAAAATGTGGATATTTTAAACACACTCAAAGAGAATTGTAACATGCCCAAAATCAACAAAAGATGTATGCTGATTGTTGTAGATTTGAAAGAACATTTGAAGTTGGAGACTTAGTTTTCCTAAGATTACAACCTTTTATGAACAATCCTCCCTCAAGGGAAGTGGTATTGAGAAACTCAAGCTACGATTCTATGGGCCTTATTAGATTATAAGAAGGATCAACGAAGTTGCTTATGAATTGGAGTTACCAGCAAATAGTCGAATTCATAATGTCTTTCATGTATCTCGCCTCAAGAAGGTGCTAGGTCAACATATTATACCATGTTCGGAGCTACCCTTGTTTGATGATGAGGGAAATTTAATTTTGGAACTTGAAGCCATCCTTGGCATGAGAGAAAAGAGATTAAGGAATAAGGTTTTTCCAGAATACTTGGTTAAATGGAAGAATCTGCCCATGGAAGATACCACTTGGGAAGGAGCAGAATTTTTTGCTCATCCCAATTTAAAATTGCTTGTGGACAAGCAATCTTGGGAAGGACGGACTGTCATGTCCGCACCAAGTTAAAGAGATTGCAGCTTTATCAAGATCGCAGCCTTAATGAAATAAATAATAATCAACAATCCTAGTAAAGAGATCGATTAAGATTAAAAGGATGTTATTAGTAGTGATTCCAAAAAGGCATACAAGTTAAAATAAATTAAGAGTTTCAAGGCAGCACTTAACTACGAAGGGGTGTAACTCTTGCAAAGGCAATGGTTTGATGAAGAGGTGTGACTCTCTCAAAAATAATGTATAAAGGGGAGATCATTTCTTGGGTAAGAGATAATTCATTCAAGCTTAAATCATTCAAGCATCATTCAAGCAATCATCACTAATCAATCCATCAAGAAATGTCAATCAGCAATACTCTAGCAAATTCATCAAGCAATCGGTTTTGAATTAGAGAAAGTGTCTTGCAAATAGGAAAGACGAAATCCCTTCCAAGTTCATGAGAGGATAAGGACGAAAACCATTATTGCTCTTATCAAGTTTGGACAAAAACCCAAATCTTGGTCAAGGAGGACGAAAACCCTCCAAGGTGGACTAAGAGCTGGAAGGACAAAAACCCTTTCATGCTCTTGGCAAGTTAAGGATGAAAACCCTTGATATTGCCACTATTGAGTTAGTGAAAGAAACATTTAATTCAGCAGATTTGTAAGTATTTCCAAAGAATTCATGATATGATTGAGTTTGAGAACTATGATGTATTGATCTGAATATTATCATATATTCTTATTTTTTGATAAAGTTATTATCATTTTGAGTAAATATTATTGTTGTAAGGCCAAAAGTCAGGTATATCCCAAAAAGGGACATTACAAAGGGTTGGTTATAAAATTAGCATTCACTAGCCGACAAATAATGTGGAAAATGGACAATAATTGGCATGTGAAGCCAATAGCACAATTCGTGTTAATGCCAATGTTGGAAGTTGAGTGTGGAAGGTTGGCACCACTACTTTGAATGTAGGGTTGACCTTGGTGCTAGTTTGCATTGGCATGATTGGCCTAAAAGTAAGTCTTGATGCAAGCATTGAAAGCGTTTATTATTGGATGTCTCTAGTGGTGACAAGATAGGTGACCCTGATAGTCGTGTGATATGCACATGATACATTTCCTATCAAGTTGATATTGAGTTTATCAAAATTATTGTATGCCAATTGCATGACTATTAGAAATGCCCATCTTGGCAATATTGAAGATGTTTTATATAAGGGTGCTTAAATTAAAAAACATTCTTTAAGAGCTTTGGAACATATACTAGTGTTCTATCAATATGATATAATAGGAATTAACAATAATGATTTGAATGAATATATTGTTAACCTAGGTTGAAAGGAGATGAATAGCTGGGATTCATAATTTTTAAGATGGCATAAAAGGGAATGTTTATATGGATAAAGGGGGAGAAATACTAGAAAATCAAAGTAAAAATAGAAGTAAGAGTTTATTAGGTATCATGGTTTGTCACAAGGATGTACAAGAATAAACTTTCTCACAAGGGTGTGCGAAGAAAATCACCACATATTGGTGCAAACGAAGTGAACCTAAAGATTAATGTGAACACCATGGCTGGTTTGAACTTAGAGATTAGTGTAGGTGTTGAAATCAATGTTGGGGATGGCTTTGGTGCCAATGTTGAGCACGAGATTGCCACAAATTTCAATGCCAAAAGTAATGCAAATTTTGGTGTAGCTACTATTCCAAGAAGTTTCACCAAACCAAGTACCTGCAATAACACCCAAGCCAACCTCATGGCTTGCGGAAACTATGGGGTTACTTTTTAGGTTTGTGGTGCACCAAAGCATCCCCCAAATGCACTAGGGAACGCAAAGATTCATATCCACTCTCCAGCAAATGCTGTATATGCTCTAGCAACAAGGCAATGCACTTTGTAGAGATATAGTCAATTATGTGGCAAACATACCTCAATCAAATCTTTTGCAGTTCCTACCATAGGTTCAGTAGGGTCCAACACACCTCCTAGAGAAACCATAATATCTAGTTCTTCACCAAACTCATCTCATCATCCTGAACCTGATTGTGTTGTCTTAATATAGAACTGTTGGTGAGGCAACCAAGTTGGCACCCACAAGACTTGTGACATGCCAAGTCATTTGCCTAGTCATCAAGGACTCATTAGCAATTGGAAACACTCCACAAATGTTGGGGGATGAGAAACTAATCAAGGAAATTTTTCTACTTCTTCAGGAATAGTTCAATTTCGTAGTGGCCAAATTCCATCAGAAACCAGTGAGTTGGTTATATCTAGTAGCAAAAATCTTTCTCAGCAATAACTTGGGAAGCCAAAAGATTTTAAAGATTTTATCAAAAAGTCCGAATTTAATTTGGAATTCAAAAAATGCAGAAAAATATTAAATATTTTTGAAAAAACCTATTTTTTAATTAAAAGGCAATGTAATGGCATACAGATAGAGAGAGTGAAGAGAAATGAGAGTTTACACCATGAATTTTTGAATAAATATTTTTCATTAATTTTCAAATTGCTGATTATATTATACAATGCAATGCAAATAGTATGGTAATTCATTACTATATATTAACATACTGCCAGTACAAACTTTGAATTACAAAATAACAAAAAAGAGCCAATGATTCTTGTTGCTGCAAAACATGCTACCCTAGAGTTCTGCAGGTCCTGATGATGAAGCTATTAGGGCAGATCCTCTCCCAGCTGATCAATATCCTCAAGATCATAATCGGCTTGCCCCAAGATATTTCATTTGCCAATTGTTTGGAATTTGAATTGATCTTGTCAAGGGCAATTGGCTGATCTTCCTTGATGCTACTTGATATTGTCAAATTGAATTCATATAGTCGTGACATATACAAAATTTCAATATTTAGAGTTACAATTAGGGGATTTTTTGGTTAAAAGAGCCCTTACCCTAACCCTAGATGCTGAAAAAAATTTGCATTTAGAGGTGGAGTTTAAGTATTTTTTTGCTAAAAAGAAAGACATTTTTTGATATATTTTTAATGAATAAAAAAGGTGATTTTTTTAATAAAATCTGAACCCAAATGACAAACTGCTGTGGAAATCGTTGAAGGCTCTGATGCAGCTAAAAATCCCGTCCAAAAATGCTTTGATTCCTGTAAAAATGTTTGAAAATGTTCTGGTTCAGCTTATAATCCAGGTGAAAAAAAATGCTTTGGTTCAGCTTAAAATCCCATAAAAAATACATGAAAATTGCTAGGGTTCAGCTCAAAAATACATTGAAATGAGGAAGGGAACCAAACAAATGTTTAAATGTTTACCCAAAATTCTGAAAAAATCACCTGAAATCCCCCCAAAATGTCCCAGTTGATTCATATGTTTAAGTCATGATTTGATGGCGATTAAATAAAAAACACCAGAGAAAAAATATTTGTTCATAATTTATTCAAAAAATGGGTAAAAATCAGCAAAATAAATTTGTGCCCTAGGAAGAGTATCAATTTATTGGGATTAATTATTATTTTTTGAAGATTTATGCTACCATGGTTTATATAAGAGTCAAGAGAAGGTCACATTTGACATTATCATAAACTTCAATAACAATCTACACGGTCTACCTTTGTACTCTTGGAAGGGTTCATTATCCCTTGCTAAGTTACCGGAATCGGCCCTTTACCCTGCCGATTCCGAGTACGGGGTGTATCCATACTGGTACGTGTTGGAAACCTTGTGGATTCGACAGGGTTCGGAACTTTTCATCTTCAAGTTTGGCTTCACGAATCCGGCCGTTTTTCCAGGTGACGTGGCGTTTTTGCAACGTGTTCGAGGCGTTCGGCGCGGGGATTGAAAACGTTTTGTTCTTTTTCGTATGAAAAGAAACCCTATTTCGTTATCTTTTTTGACTTCGTTTTTCTTAACAAAAAACGCGGGCTGTTTGAGCGACCACAGACGAGTTGAGCGACCACAGACGAGCTGTTTGAGCGACCACAGACGAGCGACGAAATCGCGGGAGGCGTTGCAGGCATCGCGTGAGGCAGGAGGCAGGAGACGTTGCAGGCATCACGTGAGGCAGGAGGCAGGAGACGTTGCAGTCTTCACCGAAATCTCCAGGTAGGTTCCGCTCTTTATATGTATATAGGATTGTCGTCACCAAATGTATATCCTGTAATCTGTCTTGGAGAGTGTAGAACATAGATATTGAGCCATAATCTAAAAATATTCTTCCCGTAGTAACAAAAATTCTTCTCGAGAATAAATTAGCACATCAAAAAATATAAAAAATTCAAAAAATAGGGTAAGGGTAAGGTTTTTTGGGAAAAAAAATTGCATTTTTTGACAAACTCACTCAAAATATTGATGAAACCACAATTTAAAATGAAATGTTTAAAATTTTAAAGGTCTAAAATTTAATATTTATAAATGATAATTTTTAATTTTTAATTTATAATAGTTATTAATATATTATATTATTATGTATGTTAATTATTACTTAATATTTATTGTTTTAAAATTTAAAGTTTGTAATTGTAATATTATATTGTATATTTTAAAATTTAAAATTCAAATATATAATATTAAAATATTTTATTATTTACAATTTTACTGTTTTAAATTTGTAATATTGTATATTTTAAAGTTTAAATATATACTATTAAAATATTTTGTTATTTACTATTTTAAATTTATATTATTGTATATTTTAAAGTTTAAATATATAAATAATAATATTAAAATATTTTATTTACTGTTTAAATTTTTTAAATTTTTGATATTGTGTATTTTAAATTAAACTTCAATTTTACAGTTTTACTAAAGTGAAAATGGTATATCAATTTAATTTAAATATTTAATATTTATTGTTTAATAATTGATTAATTGTTTTTGTCATTTTGAACTTGTAGCAGCATAATGGCAACCAGTTCTACTTCTACTGCTCGACCCGTCTTTAAAACTGATCCGAATTCACCTATATGGAAATATGTACAAATGATACAACAAGTTAAAGGGGGAGGAACATTTGTTTGGATATGCAAACATTGTAAAGTTCAGTATACTAGCTCATACAGTCGTGTGAAATTCCATTTATGTCGCATTCCTAGACAAGGAATCGCAGTATGTGTAGGAGAAAATGGTAAAGAGTTAGATCCTTGCAAAGTAGCAGCATATATTAAAGAGCAAGAGGAAGCAGATGCAAGAGTTGATCGTACCACAAACCATACTTTTTTGAGAGGAAGAGGAAGTGGAAGGGGATCAAAGAGGCCTCCTCCTTCTCCAACACATAGTGACTTTCCTGATGTTGTAGTAGAGAGCCACCCATTTTTGAATAGAAGCGAAGAAGATCTTGTTGGTGTGAAGAGAAGCAAGGGGCCATTAGAAATAGCATTTAAGCTTGAAGTTAGAGAGCTTGCAGATCAAGCCGTTGCAAGATGTCTATATGCAAACGGTTTGGCATTTAATGTTGTAAGATCACCATATTGGCAGTATATGTTGAGAAAGGCAAGTGACTGTCCACTAGGGTACACAGGGCCAGGTTATGAGAAGGTGTGTACCACCTTACTAGCAAAGGAGGTAAAAGGCATAAACAATGCATTGGCTCCCATTAGAAATTCATGGAAAAAAACAGGGGTGTCAATTGTTTCAGATGGATGGAAGGATGTCAAAAACCGACCATTAATCAATGTGATTGCAGTGAGCCCTAAAGGGGCAATGTTTTTGAAAGCCGTGGATTGTGAAGGACAAGTGAAGGATGCACAATTTATTGCTGACATCCTTATACAGTGCATTCAGGATGTGGGTCCTGAAAATGTTGTCCAAGTAATAACAAACAATGCAAAGAATTGTAGAGCTGCAGGTATGTTGATTGAGACACGGTTTGAGCACATATTTTGGACACCTTGTGCTGTTCACTCTCTCAACCTCATGCTACAAAAGTTGGGTGCAAAAATAAATTGGATCAAACAAATGTATGCTGAAGCTGAAGAGATCCAAATGTTCATCACAAACCATCAAATGTCACAGGCCATTTTTAGATCATTTTCAGCATTGGAGTTGTTGAAGGTAATTGAAACACTTCAACTTTTAAATTTTACATTTCACTTTAGTAATTACTAATTTATTTTTTAAACTCAATCATGTCTTCTTTATATTTTTATTTTAATTTTAAATTTTTGAATAGGTTGCTGAAACCAGATTTGCATCGAACACGATTGTCTTGAGACGACTTGTGAAGGTGCGGGAGGCACTTTCTAGCATGGTTATCAATCAAAGTTGGTCCCTGTGGAGGCAATCCAATACCGAAAGGGCAACAAATGTAAAACGGATGATCCTAGATGACACTTGGTGGGAACGAGTAGAATATCTTCTTAGATTCATAGAGCCATCATGAGTATGATCCGTTTTACTGACATGGATAAGCCATGTTTGGGAGAGGTATATGATGGCATTGATTCAATGATTGAGCAAATGAAAATCGTCATCAACGAAAAAGAGCAAGATCCTGATGAAACTTTCTTCAAAGAGGTGCAAACAATTTGTGTTGACCGGTGGAACAAAATGACCACCCCACTACATCTTCTTTCATTTGCATTAACTCCCAAATTTTATAGTGATGAGATTCTTGCTTTGCCATCAAGAGTGCAACCATATTCAGATCAAGAAGTTGGTGTGGGGTGTTTGAAAGCACTTGGTAGACTCTTCCCCGATCAAGAAATGGAGTATTTAGTTAGAGCTGAGTTTGCTGATTTTGTAGCCGGCGAAAATCAAAGTAGTGCTGCTTCACGTGACAAGTATAGGATGGATGCTCATTCTTGGTGGTATATCAATGGTTTTACAACACCACATCTCCAAACTCTTGCGATCAAAGTTTTATCGCAAGTAAGTTAACTTAGTTTTTATTGCACTCTCTAAATTTATATTGTTTACTATTTTAAAAATAATAAAGTGGTTAACTTCAAATTTAAAGTTTGATTTACAATTTTATAATTATAAATTCCTCTCACTTTTTTTCAATAGGTTGCTAGTTCCTCTTCAGCTGAGCGAAATTGGAGTACATACTCCTTTATCCACTCAGTGAAACGCAACCGATTGGCAGCAAGTAAGCCGGAAGAGCTTGTATGAGTATAAGGAAGGAGGCACGAGGTTATGGGATGTAGATCCAGAGCGAACTGATTTGGATTTTTCAGCTGCCACACAATCTATACTTTCTGTGGAGTCGGATGCCCAGCATGCTTCCAGTGGAAGTGCTAGTGGGGCTGCATGTGGTTCTACTAATCTACCTACATCATCTAATGTCAATGATGATGTTGATCTTAATCTTCCTGATGATCCATATGATGCCTACTATTAATTGTATTATTTTGTTTTAAATGTTGAACCAATGAACAATGAATTCAATATAATTATATTCCTATCGTAACATTGAAGTTTTGAAAATTTGATATCAAATTAATTTAGTATAATTGTATTTCATATTTGTTATATTTATGGTAGTTCTAAGTTCTGTTTAGCATATGCATGATATGTGGTATTCTAAATTTAATTCTTGTTTTTACTTTTTAGGCTGCAAATATGTCTATATCTATGATTTTTATATGTTTTATGTACGGATGTACCCAAACGTACCCACCAAAATAAAAATAAAAATGTCGTACCGGCATACCGTACCCGTACCTGTACCCACGTACCCGTACCCGATTCGGCACCTTAGATCCCTTGTACTCAATGCAGGGGAAATACCTTTTCTTATACCCCACAGAAGTTTGGGCTTCATTTCTCATTTAACTGGCATTTCCATTTTATTTTGTGTAACATAGCATTAGGATCGTGTTATTAATATTCAATTCTTTAAAGCATAGAAGCAAATATCTTTCTCAGGAATTTATTGGCAAACCAAATGATGAAGATATTTTCAACTTCTCTAGATAAAATTACAAAAAAACATGAAAATATTGGGAACCCAAAAATTTCTGAAAAAAGAAAAGAAAAGAAATAACTAATATTTTTTGTATTTAAAGCTATCCTAATTTCATAGAAACTGGAGAGTGTACACTTTATTAAATTACAAATATGCAATTTATAATACTTGATAGACTTTAAAAAACCTACAATATGATGTGATGTGTCTGGTGATTGTGAAGAGGAATCAGGGCCACCATGAGGTGTTACGAAGAGTGTGTACAGATGAACTCTTCTGATGAATTGGACAAGAGTCTGAGGAATTTCCATTTTGCTGTAAATTACTCGCTATATATTTGTCTTAACCAATAATATTAACATTATGGTACAACATAATCGTACATCTTATTCGAAAATAGTATATAAAGAAATTAAGATTTTCAATTTAAAGAAGAATACAAAATGTAAATTGTAAATAATTTATACAATTAAAAAAATTTGTTATAAAATTTTATGTGAGTTATTTAGATTAAATTTTATGACTATGCATTGTTTTGTCTCTACAATTGTTACATCATACCTTTTGTAACCTGCTCATCAACTTTGACTTTTTTTAATGCTTTGTGGGTTTCTGATTTTGAGGTTGATCTATTTTGATATTGAAATGACTGGTAAATGTTACTACATCATCCGTCTCTACTTTAATTTTAATTAAATTTTCAATGCATTCGGACTAATTTTTGATATTTATTCCTGACATTAGAATTTGCATGTTTATTATTGCTAGAGTTTATATTAAGAAGATGTCACTTCCATCAAAACAAAATGTCATATCAAATGAGAAGATCTCTATGCAATGTAGATCCAATATGGTGAATAGCAACTCTAGTTGTAAAATATGCTTGCAATTATTTTCATCCAGTAAGGAATTTAAATTGGACCTAGCAATCGAAGTCTGCATAGGGCGACCACCACCGTAGTATCTAAAAGTTATCTATTAAATAGAGCAGATTAGATGAGCTTCTCTAGCAAGTTTCATTTTTCTGTAAAGATGGGAAGGTCACAAGTTTATTTAGAGTCCTCCGTGTCCATTGGAGGTCGGTTTAATTTTGTTTATATTGTTGCAATGGTAAAATGTGGAGTAACTTTCAGGCAAAGACAGTCTGTTCCAGGGTGAATCAGAATGGAATCCCAGAATGCATGCTGAAAAGTGAAAACCACGTCCAAAAACCCTTAAAAAAACAGACAAATTTCTGGCTAAACAACAGAGCAGAATGATGAGAAATTGCAGGGCAGAGGGTTTATAATTGTATAGTAAAAAAACCAAAAAAGTTGTGTGATATATTGGTAAAAATATCAGTCAAGATCTTGTTCAGTGATAAATTCAAAATATTGCAAGAAATTCATAAAAATATTGGGGTGCAGGCTGATAAATGATATATTGCAATAAATTAAAGATATCTGCTTCTATGCTTTAAAGTATCATAAAACATCTGGCCAAACTGTTTCGGGAATAATCTAGTATTCAAGAGATGAACTGGTATAAAAAAAGACTCTTCAAATATCCTTAACTGATCAAAACCCTAGGGTCTGAAAAACCAAAAACTTCCACTACAATTTGTTAGATTTCCTACCCTTTATTTATTGGGAATTTTTTTTAATTTGCTTGATATATATCATGCAGAAGGATTTTCTTTTGGTAGCATTTGATTTTGAAGCATTTACGATTGATTTCTTTCATTGACTCTGGATACTATGGTTTTGTTGCTTCCTTCCAATTTAAATTTTTTTAGTTGATTTCATGAAATTGAAAATTCCCAATGGTTTTCTTACTTCGTTGCTAGTTTACAGTCAACATCATTTGAGTCAATCCAGTTAGTTACATTTATGCAGAATTCTCTGGGCCTGATTTTGCAAGTGCATCTTTCTTTTCTTTATTAACTGCCAGCTTATTGCAATGTTTCAATCTTGCACTGTTTAATATTCTGATTTCCTGTTTTGTTGAACAGTTGAAGTGTCTAATTGTAATTTTAGTTGAAGTTAAATTCATTAGTAATATTGTTACACATGGTGACAGTACAACTGATATTGCTGGCAGATATGTTTACTTTGTCGGGAACGAGGCCACACTTTGAAGCATTGTCCTAACAGTCAAGAAGGTCAAGAAACTTCATATTGTTATAATTGTGGGGAGACAGGGCATCGGCTCTCCAAATGCTCTGAGCCAATAAAGAATGGTAAGGGCCTTTGCATGATAAGAAATGATAATGCCATAAACACTTTCATTTGGGTACAGTGAGCTGTTTTGAAGTATCCGGATCTTTCACTCTTCATAATTCACATGTTGCATTATTTGAAGGTATCATCTGTTGCATGCATTGAATAATGTCTGTTCTTGTGAACCAAAAAGTTTGAGTCCATAGTTTCTTATGAAATGGATATCTCCAAAAATAAGTTTGCTTAAATGGAAGTTGTATGCTTTACTAGCATTAAGTTTGGCTTTAGGTCTAAAGTATCTCTAGTGTTCTGGTTCCTCAGGGTGCATTCCTTTCCTCGGCATTTTTGTTTTGCTGGAACTAGCACATAGGCAAGAACCTAAAATGCTGTTAAAGAAAGTATGCCAAATGCTCATTAATTAACAATAAACTGTTGATATAATGCGTTGCAATTCATATATTCAGAGCAGCAGACTGCCTAATTATGGTGCACCTGACCTGTCTTTTTCAAACTCATTTTCAGTTATCTTTGTAATTAGATTTGAATCTTTGATAGTATTATATTTCATCATTGATCAATGATAGTGATAAAGATGATAATAATTGTCAATTGATAGTTCAAAATGTTAGTTTTAGGATCAGAAATGAAAGCAATCAGAAAATGCAACACATAAGACAATGAACACCACAAGATATCCTGGGAAAAACCTCCTACTCGAGGGAGAAAAACCCAGCAAATATATCGCTTATATATTCAAGGAATAGGAGCAGAAATCTGCTTACAACTCAGGCCCAACACAATGCCGAATATGATACAAAGAATAATAGTACCTCTCCTAGATGCGAAGATACAACAAGAATATGTTTCCCCTTGAAATCAATCTGCTATAACAATATAATGATCTGCTGCTCAAGTGCAAACTTCTTCTAGGAGTGCGAATATCAATGAATGAACTTGAATCATCAAATGAGAGATCATCACCTTGTATTTATACAAAACAAAAGTGACTCTTCATGAGGTCGGCCTCATTAAGAATTTACAATAATTAAATAGGTCGGCCACCATAAAGAAGTCGGCCCAAATAAATAATAAATATTATTTATGTAGTGAAGTGCCTCTTCACTTATATCAATCAACAATAAATTTAATAGCCGATAGGCTATATTGAATTTATTCCTTCAAAGTCGTGGCTGGAAGGATGAGGCCCGAAGTTGTTCTAACATCAACACTCCCTCTTAGCTAGGGAGGAATACTTCCAGTTGACCAATGTCATGAAATGACATCCATAATGGCTACACCCAAATGTGAAAGAAGTTTATCACGGATTCACTCAATCGTGATAGCAACCATCATGGCTACTCCCATGTATGGTAAAGCATATGTGCACAAGTGCCCATCATGGAATCACTCAATGTGATGTCATCATCTTAACATGACGTTCACCGTGGCGACATCCAAAGGGTGAATAAGCACAAGTACAAGAAAATCATCACGGACTCTCTCACATGATGTTGTCAGGGAGTCACGCAACATGACATCCACCTTGGCTATTCCCAGAGGGTGGAAACAAGGGCTTTCACCTCAAATTTTTCTCTCACAGAGAAAGATGCATTAACAAGGGCTTACACCTCAAATTTCTCTCTCACAGAGAAAGATGCATTAAGGCAAATCACATAAGATCACTGAAGCTGAGTCTCCCTCTCAGCTAGGGCTTCATTCTCCACAATTCCAAGCTTGTCTTGAAAGTACACAAACTTTGCTCTTAAGAGGGGCTTGGTGAGAATGTCGGACTTCTGCTCATCATTGCTAATGTATCTCAATTGGATTGCTTTCCTCAATACCATATCTCTGATATAGTGATATTTGATCTCAACATGTTTGGTTCTGTCATGAAACACTGGATTGACAGAAAGCTTCACACAACTTTGATTATCACAATGACAGTCGGCTCCAATGATTTTCCAAACAATCCTGCAAGGAGCTTCCAAAGCCACGTTGCTTCTCAAGCTGTCACACACGCTGCAATGTACTCGGCCTTTGCGGTGCTCAATGCCACTGAAGACTGCTTCTTGCTACATCAAGAGATCATCGTAGACCCCAAATTGAAACAACATCTAGAGGTGCTCTTCTGATCAGCAACACACCCTGCCCAATCAGAATCAATATAACCATGCAGCTTCAAGTCCACACCAGAAGAATATCTCAAACCATACCCAATTGTGCCACACAAGTATCTCAGGATATGCTTTGCTGCAACTAGGTGTATTTGTCTTGGTTTACACATGAACTGACTAAGTGCACTCACTGCATAGCAAATATTTGGTCTAGTATTGACTAGATACATCAATGATCCAATCAACTGGCTGTACATAGTAGGATCCACCAGATCTGAACTAGCTGCAACCTCTTTTAACTTCTGAAAATAGGTTTCCATTGGTGTGGACATGGATTTGCAATCCATCATACCAAATCTCTTCAAGATGTCTATAGTATACTTTCCTTGACTTAGAATGATCTCATTAGGCCTCTGACATACTTCTAATCCAAGGAAGTAATGCATATATCTAAGATCCTTCATCTCAAATTCATAAGCTAACTCCTTGTATTTGATAATGAGATGTTCTTCTCGAGTAAGAAATAGATCATAAACATAAAGAACCAAGATTAATGCCTCACCATTAACTACCTTGAAGTATAGGTTTGAATCTGCATCATTCTTGAAGAAAGATTGATATTCTTCAGCCATGGCATCCTTCCATACTTGCTGACTTGATGCTTCCTCAACACTGGAAGGCTCAGCTTTTAGGATATGACTCATTAATGTAACATAACTTGGAAACTGCTGTCATCTTTTGCTTTCTAGGAGTTGCAAACCTTTCTACCTCCTGCATTGTTTGCCTAGCTCATAGAGGTTTCTTTCGACCTATGACAATATCTCTTGTCCCATCAGAATGTTCCAAAAGGCTCAACTGGATCATTATCCTCGTCTGGTTCAGTAGACTCCCTCTGAATTTCGAATTTCTTGCATCAACCTCTTAACCTCCTCATCCAAGGTTGCCTCTTTTGGTTTGACAGACTCCCTCTAAAGGTTAATTCCTCCTCTGCGAAGAAACTGATCACAATGACAACCTGAATAGATTCTTCCTCTTCAAGAGATGTCTTCAGTCACCAACTCAGTCCCATGGCTGCAAGCTGTGTCTCCATTCTTCAGCCTACAGGATGCATCAAACTCTTCTTCTCTTGAAAGCAATCTCTTATGCTTCTTGGTCCGTCCTGAAAGCATTAAGAAGAGATTACTAATAGTTCATAGAACTCAAATATCCTGAAGAGAAATACCAATGCTAGAAGCATACATGATTTACTATCTCAATGTTATAGCATGAATTAATAACCACATAAAAAATTCATGAACATTATTCAACCATGAAGTACTTATCTCATTGAAATCAGAATCCAGTATGCAGAAAAATTGAGAGATCGATATCCTCAAACAACGATCACAATATCTGCTCTCTCCGCCCTTTCAGTGGCATCGATCGCTGCAAGTCAGCCCTTGCATGAGCTGATAATTGATGACTCTCGTGTTAGTGCTCATTTAATTTCTAGGTAACAAAGGTCCCTTCACTCAACCCTGCCAATATCAGGCACCTTAATGCCATGATGACTCGAGGATTAAGGCTTTGACCTCCTTGGTTTCCATGCTATTCCCGATGGCCAATTCTTCAATTAAATTCGATAGCCACAAATTAAAAGGACAACAAAGTGAATAAGCCCGAGTGTACTCGCAATAACTCCCACGACAACAACCAATAACAATTTACAGGAAATAATGAATGTCTCAAAACAGAGGGCCATCAACACAATCTAGTTCACAATAAAATCTAAAGATATTAGCGGATCTATGCCAGTTGTAGATGCCATCATTCAAGAGCTATCCCGAATCTGCCATAGGCAACTAGGCTATCGTCGATCCAACATACAAGAGTATATTGAGGGCACGATGATTGGAGTGAGTATTTGTGCTAGTCGTCTCTCTAGAAAGGTGCAATTGCAATTGCTACGACAGTTAGGAGAGTGGCCTGAGTAAGGCATGAGCCAAGGGCTCCACCAATTACTCAGAGAAATCATCCTCCTGAGATCGCCGCTATATTCTCCCAGATCAAAGTTCGGTAGCAAAGGATTTCGTCTCAGCATACCAACGACTTCATGACTTCATTCGTCCATCCATGATTATTGATTTGTAGAGTCATGGCTCTTCCACACACCTGGCACATTGGACTCCTCACGGAAGAATCGACTGTAGCGATATCCTTCACGCCTCTTTCAATGATACATCCTAAATCATTGAGTTCGAAGTCGGATTGCCCAGGTGATCTCTTTCAACATCAAAGGCACTAGATATGATAGTAATTTATTGAGTTCCTCTCAACCTGTAGTGTTGCTTAGACAGAGCTGATTGAATTTCTGAACCCGCTCTGATACCATGTTAGTTTTAGGATCAGAAATGAAAGCAATCAGAAAATGCAACACATAAGACAATGAACACCACAAGATATCTTGGGAAAACCCTCCTACTCGAGAGAGAAAAACCCAACAAATATATCACTTATATATTCAAGGAATAAGAGCAGAAATCTGCTTACAACTTAGGCCCAACACAATGCCGAATATGATACAAAGAATAATAGCACCTCTCCTAGGTGCAAAGATACAACAAGAATATGTTTCCCTTGAAATCAATCTGCTGTAACAATATAATGATCTGCTGCTCAAGATGACGATCTGCTGCTCAAGTGCGAACTTCTTCTAGGAGTGCGAATATCAATGAATGAACTTGAATCATCAAATGAGAGATCACCACCTTGTATTTATACAAAACAAAGTGACTCTTCATGAGGTCGACCTCATTAAGAATTTACAATAATTAAATAGGTCGGCCACCATAAAGAAGGCGGTTCAAATAAATAATAAATATTTTTTTTTAGTGAAGCACCTCTTCACTTATATTGATCAACAATAAATTTAATAGCCGATAGGCTATATTGAATTTATTCCTTCAAAGTCATGGCTGGAAGGATGAGGCTCAAAGCTGTTCTAACATCAACACAAAATATATAATGTCATATATCATATATGTCCAAGACTCCAGAGTTGAGATTTAAATGAAAATCATTATAATTACAAAATTTGAAAATAACATAATAAAATATCTGTATCTTAGTCTTCAATATTCATCGAAAGCATCTAGATTGAAGTTATCACTTTGTTCAATATCTAAGATTTAATTTAATATAATTAAATAGGTTGACCACCATAAAGAAGTTGGCCCAAATAAATAATAAATATTATTTCTTTATTGAAGCGCCTCTTTACTTATATCGATCAACAATAAATTTAATAGCCAACAGGCTATATTGAATTTATTCCTTTGAAGCCGTGGCTGGAAGGATGAGGCTTGAAGCTGTTCTAACATCAACACAAAATATATAATGTCATATATCATATATGTCGAAGACTCCAGAGTTAAGATTTAAATGAAAATCATTATAATTACAAAATTTGAAAATAACATAACAAAATATCTGTATCTTAGTCTTCAATATTCATCGAAAGCATCTAGATTGAAGTCATCACTTTGTTCAATATCATTTGAACCACAAGCTAATGGAGTGCCACTCCCATAGATACATCAAATGTAGGAGCCTTGTCATTATTTAATTGGCTTGAGCAAGCTCTACAATAGATGCATCCAAGTTGGCACACTTAAGGGTTATAACTTATATCCCAATTCTTGGTTGCTCCTTCCTTGTAATCAACTTTCTTATATGATAGGAGATGCAAGTTGGAATCAATATAGACCAAGTTTTTTGCTTATTTTGCAGCCAACCAGTTACACTTCATTGAGTGGATAAAGGAGTATGTACGCTAATTTCATTTAGCTGAAGAAGAACTTGCAACTTGTTGAAATTGGAGAAAAAGTCAATACAACTTAAAAATAAAAAGTGCAAAAGAATTTAAAAAAAATGCTTACTTATGATAGAATTTTGATTAGAAGTGCCTGAAGGAACAACTAATCTTGCCCATGGAGGTGCCTCCATGTATAAGTATCTTCCTTGTATTGGTCTCAAAGAGCATAAATACTATGATCTTGTTTGTAGATGAACTTGTCAAACTCACCAAACTTTTTGATAACATTATCCACCACTTCTGGATCTGATAAGATTTATTAGAATTCTATCTTTTACCCACTCAAAACTTCACTATCTCTATATGGTGCAATTCTCCCTAGCAAAGAAAGTATTTTTGTGTTGTAAAATTTGGGGGATAATGCAAATGCAAAGATATGCAAGGGTGTGTTCATCTTGTTCCAGCGGTCGTGAATGATTTTTTCCTCACTTCAAAAAAATGTTTTTTGGGGTCAGTCTCTTTATATGTTATTATGATCTTTTTTTTTTTTTATCATGGAGTCAATGCCATCATAAATTCCCCCCAAACATGGCCAATAAATATTGGCAAACATGATCATATTCATGATAGCCTTGGTGAAAGTCAAGACATAGTCCACATGAGCCCACCAATCATCATCTAGGATCAATGATTTGACCTTTTGGGCCTTTGAATTTGACTACTTCCAAATACTCCATTGGTGGTTATTGACCATGGTGTCCAACGCTTGTTGCACTTTTACAAGTTGTCTCAAAACGATTGTGTGTGATATCAATTGGGTCTCAACAACCTAATGTTGTGTAAAAAGTAAGTTAATAACACATAAAAATGTAAATAAATATGACACAAATTAAATTTACCTTCAGTAACTCCAAATTTGAGAAAGTCTTGAAGATGCCTTGTGACATATGATGCTTTGTCAAGAACATTTGAATCTCCTCACCCTTAGTGTATATGGTTTTCACTCTCTCTATTTGAGTGCCAATCGCTTGCATCACTAAGTTAAGGGAGTGTATGGTACATGGTGTCCAAAAATTTTGCATACCTTTCTTCAACCAAAGCACTTACTACCCTACAATTTTTCACATTGTCCATAATGACTTGGACAACGTTATTGGCACCCACCATCTCTATGGACTCAATGAGGATTTTGGAAATGAATTATGCATCTTTGACTTGACCCTCACAATCAACCACCTCCAAAGACATTACCCTTTTGGGGGACATTGCAAAAACATTTATTAAAGGTTGGTTTTTGCAATCTTTCCATCCATCAGAAAGAATTGACACTCCTTTATCAATCCATGAATCCCTAATTGGTTTTAGTGATGTCTCTACATTTTCTTTTTCCAATAAGGGGGTGCACGCCTTTTCATACCCAAGACTTATGTAACTAGAGGGTGTGTTATTGATTGTTGCCAACATTTCCCACCGATATGGTGATCACACCCATTTGAAAGGAAGAATGTTGGTGTAAATGCTATGTGCAATTTTTCATCTGCAATATCTCTCGTTCATTCTAAAATGCCTTAACCAATGGGCCACTTTTGCAAGAAGGAGAGGGATATTTTTCTTGCATAGACATTGTCTCCAAGAAAGGACATTGGGAGGCCATTATTGAAGGAGAATTTGTAGGCAACCCCTTCTTGTTTGGCCTTTGACATATTTTAATTTCATAATTCATACCCATTCATAGCACATAAGTGAGCTTTCACTCGATTATATGAATTCTTGTATTGGATCGTGTATTGATTACAATTCCAAATAAAAGCTCCACCTCTTGGAAGTTGTTCAAACATCATAACATATTTTCATAGAGGAGATGCTTGAGCATATTTAAACTATTTATTTGCCGCACCAAACTTGAGCTAGTAGTCAATCCAAATAAATTGTCATTATAAGAAATCACAAAATTATAAATTAAACAAAATGCAACCCTACAATATGTATAAACTAATAAAAGTAATAAATATTCAAAACAAACACTAAAAAACATTTTGAAAAATCTTAATTCTTATTCTCTTTTTGTAAAAAAATGGAAAAATCCATAAAAGGCTTGAAAAAATTCATTAAGCTACTTACCTTTGATTGATAGATGTCCTTTGTGCAAGCTGGACTTCTCCCCTTGGGGTACTTTGCAATCATTCTCCTTCAATAATATACAAGCAATTTGCCAAAACAATGGATGTGTTTTTGTGAAACAATTCTTAGTGTGGGTGCATTCTAGGGTTTGAGGCATTTTAAATATTATTTTTAATGTTTTAATGTTAAAAAAAGCTGTAAAGACTAGGTTTTGACATTAAAAAAAACAAAATTGGTGTTGTGGCCATGAGTGTGCTTGGTCACTACTGTTGTGGGACCGGTACTTGAACTAGGACCTTTGGGGGGGGATGCCTTACAACTTAGGTAAAATTTAAAATTTAAATTTTAGCCAATACACTATTTTATACTTTTTAAGTTTTTGTGTTTAGAATATCGGATAGTGGGAAAGAGGTTTTGTTTCCACTATGGAAGTATCGTGATCATGTTTTGGAGACCATATGGTCTAATGGAATAGTCAACATGACATGTTAACTTTGTACGGAGTTGTTTAAGGGGCATGTACACGAGGGTGAAAGCTAGTTTTTCCACATAAAGGGAAAATGTTTTGAGCTTTTGCTCAAATGAGAAAAAGCATTATGGGGCAATTAGTGATCCGCAAACATGAGGGCATCCCTCACTCATTGCTTATAAATGATGGATTCTCAATATCAATTCACTAGCACTCCACCAAACACATTGTAAACTA
Source organism: Sequoiadendron giganteum (assembly GCA_007115665.2). Lineage (NCBI taxonomy): Eukaryota > Viridiplantae > Streptophyta > Pinopsida > Cupressales > Cupressaceae > Sequoiadendron > Sequoiadendron giganteum. The sequence continues at coordinate 341,174,499 of CM021108.1, forward strand.
ACTCTTATGGATGCTTATTTTAGTTCATATGTTCATCTATGTGTTGTTGAGCATGAAAGAAGTTCAAAGAAAATAAGAAGCATGTAGAAGATCACACATAGAAGACTACAACACAAGGATTGCCGTAGAGAATCCTTAAAATTAGGGAGAAAACTCCAATAAACATGAACTATGCTCCTTGTTCCAAGATCTCAGCCAAGTTACAATGCCTCTAGGGCGTATACAGAACTGTAGGGTGATGAAACACCATTTGCTAACAATTGCAACCTTCTCTACACCTTCAAAACCCTGCATTGTCACTTTCTTCCACCAAAATCACAAGAACATGGAAGTTTTCCGTTTAACACTTTAAAATCTTGTCAAATGACTTCACTTGCCTTTGCTATAGTCTCTCTCACCTTGAAAATGGAAGACTAAACATCCAAAAATTAAGATCAACCAACAAATCCCTTAGTATTTCATATATTGTTCAAACTGTGTCATTTTTCTTGGTTTTGCTAGGTGGCAGTTATGCATTTCCTAGAGCATTTGATGGTTACACCACTTGTTACAAGTGACAAATTTGCCAAATGCATTTTAAGGTTCTCCTTGGCTGAGTGGAACCACTTTGATCTTTTTGATCCAACTTCTTTGATCCTTTTATGGATCACACCTCCCCTATTCGGAGGCTTTTGGCCCGAAAAAGCCATAGGACTCAATGAATGAGGGTTGAGAAAGCCTTCAGCTTGCGAAGACACCATCTTGCCTTGCACCACAAGATAAACACCATCTTGAAGCACCTACTGCCCTTCCTTGCTGCTTTCTTTGAGAATGAAACCTCTCCACATCCCCAATCTCAGCTTTGTTTTAAAGAACAACCCTCCTATTGGCACTAAGCAACTTCCCACACCTTGAGTTACTCACCATAGAGACCTTTGACTTGCCAACATAAGAACGTATAGTGAAATGCCTCCCATTTAATTGGAGTTTATACTGATTCTTCCTTCTACAGTAAACAACATCCCTTTCGTAGAGATATGGGCTCCCAAAAATGACATCTCAAATGCCTAATGGAACAACATCTACTATCATTTCATTCCTAAACTCAAGAGAAAGTCTAAATTTCAACTTACATTGCTTGGTTATGGTCATCTCTGCTCCTTGTCGTAGCCATCCTAATGCATATGGCTGATGTAATATCCCCTCTTCAAAGTTAAACTAAGATAAACCTAAGTGCCCATCATACAATGAAGAGGGTCATAATGTCACAAAAGGGGATGCTTAAATTACATTATGAAATTATGATGGAGTAATAAATAAATGTCTCCTATAATAAAAGTTTATTTTAAATAATAATTCTTCTCAAAAGGCCATAAAGGAAATTTGAAGAGCAATATCTTTTGGAGGGAAATTCTATTTAAAAGAGGCCAAGCAAGGACGAGGAAGCATACATTGATGAACAATTCTATTTTCTGATTTCTACTCCTTGTTGGAGCATCGGACTTTGGTTCAAATGACCTAAGGACAAAACACCTCAAGGTCTGGAATTAGAGGATGAAAACTCCCTGATTGCCATCATTGAATTGGTGGACGAAAACCCCTAATTCAGAATTGGGCAGTCTCACCCAAGGATTGCATATGAGTTCATATAACAGGCAGATTGATATCATTCAACAATCTTGGACCTGATCAATTCACATCTGCATCATAATTAAGACGATGATGCTCAAGGAGGAAGCAACACTGCATATTGTAGATCAGTAATTCTATACAAATTTATTGTGAAGTATAGTTGATCATAGTCTCCCTTGAGTGGAAGTTAAAAGTGCAGTTTATGTTGGTTTATGGTTAAAATTCCAATTTGTAGGGACAACGATTGAATTTGATATCAAATCCAATCAAGGGAAAGTCTCAAAAGGGTCGCAACTCTCATCCATACATCACAAGGATTGCATTTCTTATCACACATCAAAGACCAACGGCATATCATTGTACAACAATAGATTGAAGTTGAATTGCTATTAGGCAGCAAGGATACAACCACTAGGTGGACCAGTGATTCATCCTTGAGGAGAAGGGTTGAGGGTTCTAAGGAACCTATTCTTTTTCTACCAGTAGTGACTCATCGAAGCAAGTTGCGATTCAATCAGCTCATTTATTTAAGTGGAAATTCATATCTGTGCTAATATATAGCAAGTTTGGGTACAGCTGCACCTAAAATCATCCATTTCATAGAAATTCATTGTCTATAAAAAAAATTTAATTGGGATATTACAATGGCATCAGAGTTGGATCTTGCGAGCCTATGAGATTTTTTTTTTTTCCTATGCAATCAAATGACGGAGCTAGCAAGTATCATCGAAGGGAATTTAGAAAAACTCAACAACAATTTCCCAAGAATAAAGAAATATAAACTCCCATGGAATTTGAGCTGGAAGAAGTAAATATGGAGAGAGAAGAAAGCTTCGGAAGACCTTGAAGAGAAGTTTGAAAGGAAGTTGATCTTATGTAGGTATGATGGTGCAGATGTTGTGTATGCATAACAACCAAAAAACACCAAAAAAATTCCAACAATCAAAATAGTGAAGAAAACTCTTTTGAAGCCAATAAGAGTAACAATAATAAGAAGAAAATTCACACATAGAGAACCATGGGTGGGTCTATTGATAGACCTCTTCGTCCTATGTTCATTGGAGGATAGAAGTCCCCATGAGGGAAGCACAAAGCCCATTGCAAGATGGTATTCACACCATAAATGTAGAATATAGAGATCTCCCTCCAAAGATTCAAGAAGCAATGCCTCTCACTAATTGCATAGCTATGAAAAGAAACAGTAACGGACCAAGAGTTGAACCTTAATCTCAACCAAGACATTACAACCATCAACAAGTTTTAGGGAAGCTAACACTATCTACATTTGATGGTTCTAATAAGTGTACTACTTGTGTGTGGGCATAGAAGTTAGATACATATCTATCTTTGAAACCTATGATTGAGGATGACACCATCAAATTTGACTCTTTACACTTGGAAGGCACAATGCATGAATGGTGTGAATGGTGTTGCCATGGATTCGTTACCCAAGGTCATAGTCTAATTGACACATATGATAAATTTTGTAAAAGATTGATTGAAAGGTTTGATAGAAAAGATCTTGAAGTTTATTTTAGAGAGCTGGCCCAACTAAAACAAAAGGGAACCATGGAGATATTTGTGGAAGAATTCCAAAAATTATCAGTAATGGTGCCTAATGTTACAAAAGGAAGCTTAATTGCCCTTTTCATCGAAGAGTTAACTAAACCTCTTAGGGGTTTGATTAAGGCATTTGATCCATTGATCCTTTAGGAGGCTATTAAAATAGCTTTGAATTTAAAAACTTCAGTGGCCATGAATAAGCTCTATGAAAAACCCCTCCTATAGGATGAAATAAGAAACCTTTTCAAAAAGGGTTTTCTCAACAAAGGGCATTACCACCAAAGAACAATTTTTGTTGAAGTGACAAAAAATAAGCACCATTGAATCAAATTATGTTTTTCTTGCAAAAAATAATGGGAACTTCTGTCATACCCCCCCGATTGATGCCTGCAGAGAAATTAGATATAATTGCTGACTAAGGAGATCACAGCCTTTACAGAAATTAAGGGTAATCACTGACCAAGGAGACTTCAAAAGGTTTAATGGAATTAACTAATGAAAATATTAAAGGCAGCGATTCCCTATTGAAAATGTAGCGCTACATAATGAAGGCTTTAATTAAATTAAAACAGCAATCAAAAGTCAAACACAAAGGCAGCGATTAAAAAAGGGATGTATCCTTTGTAAGGGATGCAATGAATATCAAGGATGTGGCTATTCACCCCTCCATGAAGGGTATATAAGGAGGAGGAAACATTTGGTGGAAGGCATGGAAATTCGATCTGGATAAGAATGCAGTAAGAAACTAGAATTATAAAGCAGTGGTAATTTGAATTATAAGGCAGTAAGATACAGCAAACTTTATATTTCTGCAGTAGTTGATAAGCCACATATTTGAATCCAATATTTATTAGTTTGTGAATTTAGTAAAGAACATATTTATTTATTTAATTAACTTGCTAATTCATCAAGAATCTTAGGATTAGTAATTATTCATTTGATTTTCATAAAGCAATCATATTAGGAATTGGCAGGGAAACATAATAGGGAGATGCAGGAATACGGGTTCCCTCAATTCAATTCTTTAAGAACTCAATAGTGAATGTAATGAAGACAAATCAATTCTTTAAGAACATACAAATTAAAGATTTTGACTCTTAGATAGATCTTAAGAAAATTTGGAAAGAACCATTGGCACTATAATTTGAGGTTTATGTTTTGAGATTTATCATAGGATATATTCATCAAACTTCATTGAGGTAGGAACACATTTATTCTAATAAAAAGTAATATCATAACGCACAATCAAATCCATAATACATATGATCCATCCCCCACACAGAAACAAGGGCGATGCATGGATCAACCTTGTAACATTGATCTAGTGATTTTTGAACTAGTGATATAGAAAATATTTTGAGATAATTTCATCCAAGGCTCTTCTTCTCCTACGTTGTTTTTCTTTATCAGATTAGCTCTACATCCATGATTAAATATCAAGGACATCAATATTAGGTATCTAAGATAAATTTGATACAAGTCAAGGTGCACCCAAATTTATTATGTCAGTCTATTTTAAGTTACAATGTGGGCCCATAACCCACAAATTTTAGGATCATTTTCACTTTTTAAACTCTGGAAAAAATTGATATTGTTTAAATGAATCAGGTAAAACAATACCCTCCTAAGATATGAAAATCATCTTAGTGTCAAACATGGGGATATGTCAAATTTTTACAAGAGGAGTAACAACCTCCAATTGATATGGAAATTGGACAAGAATTAGATGTTAGTGTCAATCTATAAATTTAAGTTCTTCTTTGAAGTGTTCATGGGTGATAATTGTTTGCTATGGATTCTAAGACTTTGGTGCATCCAATAATTTTGCTCTTAAGTATTATCTAGGGAATATATACTTAGAAGGTTAGAGACTATGACAAAGTGATATATGTTGAAGGATGTTTTGACTAGGTTAAGTGTTACAAACACCCTATAAGTTATTACATCCTCATTAGAATCAAATTCGCCTCAAAATTTTGAAATATACTTTATTTAAGGGAAATTGTCACTTGTTTCCATTTGATTGTTTAGGGAAAAAGGATGCGATCTGTAGTAAAGGACATCTAGTGGCTTTTCAAAAATGAGTGGGATCTTGATATTCATAATTCATTATGAAGGATGCCACATTTTCTATCATTTTGAATTTCAACAAGGATAATCAAGAGTTTGTATTCATTGCCTAGGATCTTTGTGGTAATGAAATGAGAGAAAATTTGTCTTAAATAACAAGTCTTGGCAATTTCCAACTCTTGGTATTGTTGCTGAGAGTTATTGGAAAATCATAGTATATAAGTTAGAAGAATATTGGACAATAAATTGTCCTCATACTTTAAAGGATGGTATTAACCTTATTGGTAGTTAAGTTAAGGCAAGTATACTAACAAGTACTCTCTAGGGACATAGAGTCAGACATAACCAAGACAATCATCACTAGGTGTAGAGTTTTCAATTCTTAATTATATCAAAATATTGCAACAAAAACTAATTAGATCACAAAAAAAGAGCAATGTCTAAAAATTACAAATCTACAAGGTTGATTTGGGATCTTGGTAACTTCCAAGGGTATCCTAGATTGAAATTGCTCGTGGACAAGCAATCTTGGGAAGGGCGGACTGTCATGCCCTCCCGATTGCTGTCTGCACAGAAATAAGATATAATTGCTGACTAAGGAGATTGTGTCCTTTACAGAAATTAAGGGTAATCACTGACCAAGGAGACTTCAAAAGGTTTAATGGAATTAACTAATGAAAATATTAAAGGCAGGGATTCCCTATTAAAAAGGTAGCGCTACGTAATGAAGGCTTTAATTAAATTAAAACAGCAATCAAAAGTCAAACACAAAGGCAGCGAATAAGGAAGGGATGCATCCTTTGTAAGGGATGCAATGACTATTAAGGATGTGACTATTCACCCCTCCATGAAGGGTATGTAAGGAGGAGGAAACATTTGGTGGAAGGCATGGAAATTCGATCTGGATAAGAAGGCAGTAAGAAATTAGAATTATAAAGCAGTGATAATTTGAATTATAAGGCACTAAGATACAACAAACTTTATATTTCTGCAGTAGCTGATATGCCACATATTTGAATCCAATATCTATTAGTTTGTGAATTTAGTAAAGAACATATTTATTTATTTAATTAACTTGCCAATTCATCAAGAATCTTAGGGTTAATTATTGATTTGATTTTCATAAAGCAATCATATTAGGAATTGGTAAGGAAACATAATAGGGAGATGCAGGAGTATGGGTTCCCTCAATTAAGTAGACCATCCATTGAGTGGGATTGCTTGTGGGCCAAGGGGTCAGATTGACTTGGTTGGTTGTTCGGTGCCCTTAGGCTTAGTTGTGGAGGATAGTCTCCCAGAGCCCTATTGTGCTTTACCCCCTCAAGTTCCTAATATGGTTGGCTATAGTGTGCATGTCACATTATCATTTTGTTTGACGATTATTTTCCTAAATTCAATTGCTATTGTGTAATTTAGTGAAAGAATACTCTTGTAAATAAATTGTATTATTGGATTTGTTAATTTTGGGCAAAGATTTGGTACTCCCTCAAGAAGGGACATTACAACTTGGACATCAATGCTTGGGAAAAGGTCAAGTAGATTACATAGAAGTAATTCTTAATGAGGATTTAGAGGAGGAAGAATAAGAGCCTAAAATTGAAGAATGTGAACGTGATTTAGTAATAAAAGGGGAAGGTAAACATCTAGGGGGCACACTTGCAATGTTGTTGGGTGCTCCTAAATATCATCCTTTTAGAGTATGGGGAGTTTTGCAAGGACTCAAAGTTATAGTTCTCATTGACATTGGAGCAACACACAATTTCATTGATGAAGGGATGGTTTCTAGAAGAGGATTGCAAAAAAAATAAAATTCAATGAATTCAATGTCGTAGTAGCTCAAGGTTTACCATTCCATGCACCAAGAAAATTCAAAAGTTGGAAATTGCTCTTGGAAGACACAAGATGCAAGATGACTTCTATGTGGTGGGTATAGGAGAAATCAATGTGGTTTTAGGAGTGCAATGGCTATACTCATTAAGAGAATTTAATTTGAATTTTCAAACTATGGAGCTAAGGTTCAAATTAGAAGGTAAATAAGTAGTGCTACAAGGCATTACTAATAGAGCTCCTAGAGTTGTATTAGCAAAAAGAATGGAGAGGTGTTTTAGGAGTGAACAAGTAGCATGAGCAGTGCAATGTTTAGTGACCTCTATAGGTACTACGAGTAAGAGAGCTTATCATGTGGACATACAAACACTATTGGACAAGCATATCATGGTCTCAATGACATTCCTCTAGGATTGCGACCTAACAGATGATTTCAACATATAATTGAACTGTAAATTAGAGCAAAACTACTAATTACTACTCCTTATAGACATCCAAGAAGATTTAAAGTGGAAATAGAAAAATCAAAAGACAATTAAGGAACTTCTAGAGATGGGTTATATTAGGCCAAGTTGTAGCCCTTTTGCATCTTCACTTGTCCTAGTGAACTATGCATATGTGCATAGATTTCAGAGTTTTAAACAAGAAAACTATTAAAATTAGGTGTCTAATTCCTAGAATTGATGAGTTAATCAATGAATTACATAAGGTAGTGTAGTAAAAAATTGACTGTAGACATAGGTATCATCAAATATGAGTGAGAAAAGAGGATGTGCATAAAATTGCTTTTTGATGTCATTTTGAACATTTTGAGTATTTAGTTACGCCCTTTGGTTTAAGTAATGCACCCACTACCTTCTAATCATGTATGAACCATGTGTTCATAGATCAATTAAGGAAGTTTGTCTTAATATTCGTTGATGATTTTTTGATCTCAAGCAAAACATGGAAGGAACATCTACAATATTTGGATAAAGTTTTGGGAATTTTGGTGCATTAGTCCTTTTTTGCTAAGGAATCCAAATGTCAAAGATTCTATATTTAGGACATGTTATTAGTGCTAAGGGAGTATGAGTAGACCAACAAATGATACGAGCTATTTTGGGTTGGTCTCAATTGATCAATTCAATGTAGTTGTGAGGGTTCTTTAGGCTGTATAGCTACTATAGAAGATTTGTCAAAGTATTCTCTCAAATAGCTATCCCATTGACATATTTGACCAAAAATGGAGCATTTTCTTAGACAAAGACAACTCAATAGGCTTTTGATAAACTCTAAGAAAGTAGTAAGTTCATGTCCTATACTAGCTATTCTAGAATTCTCATTTCCTTTGTTTTAGAATGCAATACGTTAGGTGAAGGAATTGGAGTAGTGTTAATGCAAAAAGGACAGCCAATAGCTTTTGAAAGCAAAAATCTAAAAGACAAAAAGAAGAAGTTATTCCATCTATGATAACGAGTTGCTAGCCATAATTGCATGCTCTCGACAAATTTAGGCAATATCTAGGTTGCGGTCAAAACGGATCACAACAGTTTGAAATCTTTTCTTAGCGAAAGAGATCTAAATGATAGACAACACAAGTCAGTAAGTAAGCTTCAAGCCTATGACTTAGACATCAAATATGTCAAAGGTAAGAATAATATAGTAGTTGGTGCTCTATCAAGAAAGACTTACTTATGTTCATCATTAGAGATTTCTCTTGATTGGAAGGCTAACATAATAGTAGAATATGGGAAGGACACATTTGCTATTGATATTCTTGAAGGAAAGATCGAAGATGATTGGTATAAAATAGTAGATGAATTTATTTTATACAAAGACATAATTTATCTTACCCCAAGATTGAAGGCAAAGGGTAAAGTTTTGAAGGCCCCACATGACACACAATTGGTAGGACATCGGGGTTATTTTAAGACCTATTGACAAATTTGGTAGAAATTTTCATGGAAGGCTCTGAAGGAAGATGTTCTTAGGAACATATGGGAACACTTTGCTTGCCAACAAAACAGAACAAAACATGTTTTGCTGGAGGGTTATTACAGCCTTTACCAATTATGAACCAAAAATGGGGAAAAATCTCCATGGATTTTATTATAGGGCTCCCTAAGGTTCAAGGTAAGCACTTTATATATGTTTTGGTTGATAGACTTACTAAATATGGTTATTTCTTTGCCATATCTGCATAGTTAAAGGTACCTCAAGTGGTTGAGTTATTTTTCAGAGAGGTCTTCTAATTGCATGGGTTGCTTAAAAACATAGTAAGTGATAGAGATAGTAGGTTTTTCAGCTTGTTTTGGCAATAACTCTTTAATTTAACAAGAACATAATTGTCTTCAAGTACCAATTATTACCCATAGATTGATGGATAGATGGATAAATAGAACTAGTCAATAAATGGATTGAATGCTATTTAAGAAATTATGTAATAGGGCATTAGATAGCTTGGATAAAATGGTTTTATTTAGGGGAACATTGTTATAACACTACATATCATATGTCCATTGGGATGACACCTTTAAAGGACTTGTATGGTTATAATGCTTTATCCTTTGTGGATTTGTTCATCTCAAGAAGTTGAGTACTAGGGGCAAAAGATCTAGTTGAGCATAGTTAGGAAATTTTGGAATCACTCAAGGAAAACCTACATAAAGCATAGAATCAGCAGAAGTTATATGTTGGTCAACATCAAATTGAAAGAACATTTGAAGTAGGTGATATGATCTTCTTGAGACTACAACCTTATAAACAGTCTTCCTTGAAGAAGAGTGGAGCGAGGAAATTGAAACCAAGCTTCTATGGTCCTTATAGAATCAAGTGAAGAATTGGGGAGGTTGCATATGAATTGGAATTACCAGAGAATAGTAAGATTCATAATGTATTTCATTTCTTTTGTTTATAAAGGGCATTAGGAAGTCAAATTATTCCTTCAATAAAGCTACCCCTATTGGATGATGAAGGGAAATTGATTATGATTCTTGAGGCTATTATAAATTTCAAAGAAAGAAAGCTAAGCAACAAAACAATGACATAATATCTAGTTCGATGGAAAAATCTTCTTGAAGAGGATGCTACTTAGGAAGGTGTGGAAATTCTTTAGCATCCTAATTTGCGATTGCTTGAAGACGAACAATCTTGGGAAGGGTGGACTGTAATCTACCCTCTTCAAAATCAAACCAAGATAAACCCAAGCATCCACCATAAAATTAAGAGTGTCATAATGTCACAAAAAGGCCTGCATAAATTATATTATGAAGTTATAATAAAGTAATAAATAAAAGCCAGTTATAATTAAAGTTTATTTTAAACAATAATTCCTCCTAGGTCATGAAGGAAATTTTAAGAGATGTTTTTTGGAGGGAAATTCTGTTTAAGAGAGGTCAAGAAGGAGGAGGAGGTATGCATTGATGAATGATTCTTTTTTTTTATTTTTACTCCTTGTTAGAGCACTAGACTTTGGTTCAAATAACTTGAGGACCATAGTACAAAAACTCGGACTTGAGAGTACTTGGCAAACCAAAAAAAATTGACTCGTAGAGTACTTAGGAAAAATTCGTTAAAAAACACTTTAAAAAATGTTTAAATTTTTGAAAAAATATAAATTTTATGCAAAATATAGCTACAAAATGTATCAAATGAGTTTGGTGGGGGTTTGTGGGCAACGCCTCCAACAGGGTTGAGGGCCAATTTGTCATATCCCTTCCCAAAATGGTAACACATTGAAATAAAAGTAATGATATACATTTAGTGGTAATATATTTTAAACATGGAGTATTAAAATACAAGTAACTCAACATCAAAATAAAGTAATAAAATAAATATAATCTGAAATGATAATTACCATCAATAATATTTAAAATTATAAATAGACATATTCTTACAATAATAATATTTAAATTATAAATATAGACATGTTCTTAAAATAATAATATTTAATTATAAATGTATAGACATGATCTTACAATTACCGTGCTGATTGTAATGCATAGAAGCTTTTTAACTATTAATAAAAAAAAAAACTTAGACAAATGTTGCCTCCCTAAGTCAGCGACACTTAGTCCATGCAGTGATTGGGATTGAGGTGACTCCTCAAGAAGAGTCGACTAGTCTAAAGTCACATTCCATGATGGGAAAGCCAGCGAATATTTAAGGGAATTCTTCCTCAGAATAAAAGGATATTGGGCTGGAAAAAATAGAGAAAGGTCTGCAGATAATAATAAGATGATAAGTAATTTCTGTATTAAAATAATCAGTGATGGAATCAATATATTATTATATCAGAAATCTGGGAAGACAGCAGTTGAAAAGTAAGGATAAAATATATTATCAAAAAAATATTTGAGCAGTAAGTTTGATATATATATATATATATATTATTTCTAATTGATTTCAATTTACAATAATTACTTTGGCATATAATATATATATATATATATATTATATGCCAAAGTAATTATTGTAAATTGAAATCAATTAGAAATAATATATATATATATTATTTATGATTGTGCAATAATGATGCTTGCAGAAATTAGTGAGCCTTATAAGTAATTATGACTCTTTAATATATATATATATATATGTATATATATTGTCCTTATCCTATGATCAATCAAATATAAGGTTGAAGGAAGCATGTTAGGAGGATGCAATTTACGGCCCCCCAATGCTAAGTAGCCACCTCAAGGGTGGAATTGTCTTGGTTGGATGTTCTTGCCGCTTGGGACCAAGGGGTGGGTTGTCTTGGTTGGACGCTCGTGCTCTTGGGCTTAGATGGTTGAGTAGTTTACATGCACACCCAAGTCCTGTTACGATTAAAACTTCCACTATGCATTATGGATATTGTTAATCTAGGTAGTCTTGAAGTAATTATGTATTTTTTGTATAGCTTAATAGATAAGGCATTTGTTATGTTTTGATCACATGAATTATATTTTCAATATGATCTAACATGATTGCAAGACCTAAAACCAAGATTTATCTTGTTTGAAGTATTTAGTTGATAAGTTGTAACCCCAACTACATCAAATTTGTGAGTCTAGGGCAAAATTTAGGGCAATCCCAAAAAGGGGACATTACACAATTTCGCCAAGCCTAAATGAAGACATTCAAAACCACACAAGCTTTTATGGTGCACACTATTTTTTATAATTTTTTAAAAGGCAAAAAAACAATGTTAATAAACCCAAAAAAATAGAGTTTTATAGTGTCTAGACTCTAACCCACAAATTTTCCTTGATTTTGACATGTTGTTGAGTTAAGAAATGCATAGTTCCACAAAGTTTCTTGATGGGGAAGCAGGAGGATGAGGGGACCAAGCGCCTAATTTGGGGACGACAAGGGGATGGTAGCGTAGGGGTGGCGAGGCGGCAGGGGGTTGGCAGCATGGCACAAATACATATAGTACTTGAAAAACTAGTTATGAAAAATGTATAAGTAATAATTATAAGAATTGCAAACATGGCAATGATTGCATTGAACATTAACAATGGTGGCTAGAGGTTTGGGGGCAAATAAAAAATAAGTATAAGAATTGCAAATGAAACTTTGGCATCCTAAGTAAAGTTTAAAGTAACAATTGTGGGTGGACGTTTGGGGTCAAGGGGTAGTGCCCCTTGCGGGGGTCTGGGGGAACAAATTAAGGCCTTCAAAACCTCACAAACCTTCATGGTGAATGTCATTTTCACAATTTTATCACTTATTTTTTGCAACACTTGGATCCTTGGGATGGCTAGGAGGCTCAAAGTCTCTTGAATGTCTTGAGGGACATCCTAGAGTCCCCAAACCAGGTGGCATCTCAGAAACATCCTCGAGACTTGAGTGGTGGTGGTGGGATGGCAAGGGGATTCCCCCAAGTCCTTGCGTCTTAGAGACATCCTTGTCTCGTAAATGCTAGGCTTTTTGGGGTCCCCATGGAACACTGAAGAAATTTTTAGTGCCTCTAGGAGTTTGGGGAACTCTTTGTATCAAATCCTTATAGAGTTTGAATGCATTATCGCATCAATGTTTAGTGGTATTCAAGGATTTTATAATTTTATTGTATATAATGCCTCATCAGATCAAATGACTTAACTCTGTCAATGCTTTGTGGTGTTTAGTGATGTCACCGCATCGAGTTACCCTTGAGTTTCAAAGATTTATAATCAATGCACCATCTCAATTTCAGTTTGTATCTTGCTTCATGGAAACAACATATCAAAGATTTGTGGTCTTTGGGGAAAAATGTAGGGTCTTATAAACTAAAAATTGTGTTTTAGGTGCATTATACCCTAGTGCTTCTCGTGTTTTATTGTTGTTTTCACGTGTAGAGGATACATTATGATTTTTCACTGCCAACTCGTTGAGTTTTGGCAAGTACTTGCCAAAAGACTTGGCAATTTTTTGTTAGAAACCCATCATTGGAGATTCATGAGTTAAACTTGCAAATACTCGCTTGGCTTAAAATTTAGCAAGTACTCAAAACTCGACGAGTACTCATCGGGTTTTCCAACTATGCTAAGGACGAAACACCTCTAGGTCTAGATTTAGAGGACGAAACCCCCTTGATTTCCATCACTAAATTAGTTGATGAAAGCCCCTAATTCAAAATTGGACAATCTCACCCAAGAATTGCATATGAGTTCATATAAAAGAAAGATTGATATCGTTCAACAATCCTAGACTGAACAATTCACATCTGTATCATAATAAAGACAATAACATTCAAGAATGAAGCAACACTACATATTATAGATCAATAATTCTATACAAATTTATTGTGAAGGCTAGTTGATCATATTCTCCCTTGAGTGGAAGTTATAAGTGCAATTTATGTTGGTTTATGGTTCGAATTCCAATTTGTAGGGACAATGATTGAATTCGATATCAAATACAGTCAAGGGAAATTCTCATCCATACATCACAAGGATTGCAATTCTTATTACACATCAAAGACCAGTGATATATCATTGTACAACAATAGATTGAAGTCAAATTGCTATTAGGAAGCAAGCATACAACCACCAGGTGGACCAATGATTCATCATTGAGGAAAAGGGTCGAGGGTTTTCAAGAACCTATTCCTTTTCTACCAATAGTGACTCATCCAAGCAAGTTGTGATTCAATCGCTCATCTATTTAATTGGAAATTCATATTTGTGCTAAATATATAGCAAGTTTGGGTACAACTGCTCCTAAAAGGCTGGGGTTGATAATTGGGTTATCCTCTTCATAGAAATTTATTGTTTGTTAAAATAAATTAGGATATTACAGCAGAGTATGATTCAAGAGATTCAAACCGAGTTCACCAATCAAATTGAAAGAGTTTTGAGATTTGATTTGAACACATATCAAACATAGCATTCACTTTCTTACCTCTTACTTGTATCTTGATGTGAAGAGTTGAGTTAGCTATTTTCCTCCATGAGCCCTCACCCACTTTTTTTACACCCTTGACCTCTCATCAACTTATGAGCTGCACTCTATTTCTATTTCTTTTATTTTTTGTGTGCAATTGGTATTCTTTCCCTTCTTATTTGCCCAAGACAGTGCCAACTCCAAATGTAGCTTCCAACACCTTTCTTTGGTATGCCCATTGTTTCCGCAACGACTACAATGATTTGTGCCTTAACCTCTTGTAATGTCCCCTTTTGGCGCTTAGCCGATTCGTGCACATTTAGCCAGTTTCCAAGTCTTTCAAAGGCTAACTGGTTAGTTAGGGAGAACTCCAACATTCTTGGAGAAGCATTTGATTAGTATTGCAGAGCAATTGTTCTTGGGTTTGAGTTCAGTTGGTTAGTTGAAGTCCTTAGATGCTTTTAGAATTGATTTTCGACCTTTTGGGTGCATTCCAAATTCTTGGAGGAGCAGCCTATTTTTCGAAATTCACCAAGTTGATTTCAATCATCTTTCTATTGCTTCAATTTCATCATTGTGTGGTCAAAATTGGATTCCAATTCGTGTAGTACTTTCTGCAATTTTGGCTAGTTATTAAGTTATTTAATTAATATTTTCACTAATATTGTCGAATGTTGAGAAATAATTAAAGGACAACTTAGTGTAATAACTCCTTGGAAAGGTGATTAAATGTTTGCACATAATGAATTATTTAATTTAAAGCCCAAAGTGCTTTTTAGAAAAAAACAGCGGAAAAGCAAAAAAGTGCTTTTTTGACAAAGCAACGAAAAAGAAAAAAAATGTTTTTTTTGAAAAAGCAATGAAAAAAGCTTTAAAAGGAGGTGTTAGGGACTCATTTGGTTATGCTGAAAATTACACATATTGTTATGTTGGCGGATTGAACCTACGAGTTATTTCAAAAATCGTTTGAGGATGAAAACCCTCATTTGGTTCCTAGTCTTGGATTTGAAAGATAATACCTAGCTAGTGGAGTGGTTCTATTCAGGAATCACATTGTGCTTCAACGGAGTTTCAGTTCCAAGGTTTAAAAAAAAAAGATAATTCAAGGTATTTTGATTGCAGATTTTGGGATTTATGTTTGGTGAATGTTTGCAGAGATTTTGAACGTGGTTAGGAGGTGATCTTTGGTGGTTGGAGGGAGTTTGATGATTCATAATGATTGTTTTGACTTACAGCAGTTGTATATCAGACCTTGCAACAACATTTCTTGTCATAACAGACTTGACACTACACATGCAGCAGTCTATCTAGTGACTTTCAAACCTGCAATGTCCTTTACTTGGGTTTTTGTGTTGTTGGATGAAGGGGATTGCATTGGGAACTACTTACAGCAGACCACACTGTCCTTTGATGAACTAGGTATGCATTTATTTGATTTCTGAGCATCAACTTGCTGATTTGATGTATGACAGACCTGTACAAGCCTGAAACTTTGACATCAGACTGTTGCAGCATCTTTCCAGAGCTTTGGGGGTGATTGTTTATGAGGCTTGAACTTTGAAGTGCTCTTTCCTTGTAAAAAGTGTTTGGTGGTGTTTGGGAATGAAATGATGGGTATTTACTATTTTTGAGTGAAATCCTTTTCTGTCTAGCTCTGAAACAGCATAGCCCTGAATCTCCAAAAATTGAGCATAGCTCTCATACCATATAACAGCATACCCTTAAGCTTTAAACTGGCAAAAGAAGTATGGTGATGAGGAGATAGTTTATGCAAATTGAAGTATACCTCCCTCTTGAGACACCTATAGATCAAGTTTCTCAGCACTCATCTCTTCATCATAGGGCATATGTTGATCAAAATTTTTTAGATGTACAGTGGATGCCAGATAGCCCATGAATATCATTATTTTTTTTAAAAATGACTGTCATGGGATGGTAACAGTCATTAAAATTTTATAAAATGATTGTCATGGGCTATAGATAGTCATAAAAAACCAAAATTTTAAAGTTAAAACTTAAAACAAAATAGCTTAAAAACTAAAAATTCAAAACATCATAATACATACCTGCACAAAAGAATGAAAGGAAGAAATTAGAATGAATTTATGAGTAATGATAATACCTGAATTTTTGAAAGTTTGCAGACCCACACAATCATGAAAATCCAAACATGGTGCTAGAAATTGTAACCAAGACTTCACTGTCAGTATATATTGAAGAAGGGTTCATGGTTCATTAGTTGTCACAATAAAATGAATAATTCAATAAAAAAAGCATCACTTTTTAACTCAAAGTGCTGGCGAGTTTTGGTAAGGAGGTGAAAAAACCAGTGTTACAAGACTCAGACTTGCCTCGGACTCGGCAAGCCAATTTTTGACTCGAATTTGGACTCGGAGCCTAGACTCGCCCAAGACTTGGCAAAGACTCGACAAATAGAAAAACCCTTGAAATTTAGAGATTTTAAAGGATTTAAAGCTTGTTTCATGCACCCTTTAGTGAATAAACCTCAAATACACAATAACATCATGAAATAGAAACTACTATGATCCTATACACAAACATATATCGATCACATAAGTATAAACGCAAATTTTAGCTGAAGGAAATAAGTAATTACTTAATAGTTAATACAAATAACAGTAGTAAGAGTCAAAGTAGTTAGATATATAAATGTTTTGAAATGTATACAATGTAACAATACTCATGGAATATGAAATCCATGGCATCAAAGATTCAAAAGTAAAACAAAAGCTATAAGTCTATGGCTCAGAGAGCCTGCATCACTAAGCATTAGTCCTCCTGCGTAGACGTCTAAGATAGGTCCTGGATGATGTTGTAGCCATCATCTCTGCCTGTGTCTCAGTGTCAGACTCAGTGGCACCCAAACCAGCATCCAAGGTGTCTCCTCGTGCTCTATCCTCCTCCTCTGCCATGGCTACTGCCTCTGCCTCTCGATCCGCCTGGTTGACCCAATCAAGGTCCTCATCGGTAAAAACAGGATCCTCGGCCTCAGTGATCCAATCTGACAGTGGATCAACCTCCTCCAACGTGATGGGTGACAAGTCAATGCCCAATATCTGTCTATGGCGAAGGCGCAAGTTGTAATGAACATAAACAAGATCATTCAACCTTTGCACTGACAACCTGTTGCGCTTCTTGGAGTGTATGTGCTCAAACATACTCCAATTGCGCTCACAACCCGAGGCACTGCATGGTTGGCTCAACACTCGAATTGCAATCCTTTGAAGATTTGGTACTTTAGCACCAAATCTCTCCCACCATGCATCTGAGATGAGAAAAAGAAAAAAGATAAATCTCATTGTGAAATGTGAATATTATGAACATTGAATATAAAAGATTGAAAAGTGGTAATTTTTAAATTACTATTATGCCCTTAATAAATTTTTACCTGGCTGCAATGTCGATCGAGTATCTTTGCATATATCTCTTGCAAAGAGATCTCCTTGTGCAAGTCTGAAAATCTCTATCTTGGTGACAATTTGGGCATTAACATGAGAATCAGACATCCGCTCAATGACTGTGTAGAGCCCACTCAAAACCTCCTCATCCGCCTTGAATTCTTTGCGGAATTGGAATGTCGGATTGAGAAAATATGCTGCTGCATGTAGGGGCTTGTGAAGCTGGAGGTGCCATCGTCTATCAATGATCTCCCAAATGGGGCGATACTTACCATCAATTCCCCCATAAATGGATCTAATGGCCTCTTTGGCCCTATCCATGCCCTCGTATATGTAGCCCATTGCGGGCTTCCCCCCATCGGCAACTCGTAATAGAACCACTAAAGGCTCTGTGACCTACAATTATTATGAAACATTGACATAATAAGAGTCAACAAAAATAAGCAAATAAAATAAAAATAAGAATGAAAATATAATGTTACTAAACTATTTACTTATTAGTATTATTGTTTACATTTACCTTGACAATCTCGGTAGTAGGCACCCAAAAGCCATGCTCATCAAAAATCCAACTTGACACATCCACCCCTACATTTGTCTTAGAATATGTTGAGGAAGACCACTCCTCACTAACAAACATCCGCCTCAAAGCTCCTTTTGACTGCAGTAAGGATTGTAGAGTGATGAAGTTGGTAGCAAAGCGTGTTATCCCAGGGCGAGCCAACTCTTTTTGTCCCGTGTATTGCCTCATAAGGTTGAGGACCCATGTGTGATTATATATGAACTTACAAATATTCCTTGCGGTCTCCACACATGCTTTGATCCAATCAAGCTTGCCAAGATCCTCCAATATGAGGTCAAGGCAATGAGCGGCACAAGGTGTCCAAAACAATGATGGGTGCCTATCCATCAATAGTCTACCTGCAGCAACATAATTTGCTGCATTATCCGTGACTATTTGCACCACATTCTCCTCTCCTACCTCAGCCAAGACACCCTCCAAAGCCTCACAAAGGAATTCAGCATTTTTGGTGTGGCCAGATGCATCAATAGATTTAATGAACACGGTACCACCTGGAAAAAAAACAAAATAAATGATTCAATAAAATATAAATTTAAAATTTTGATTGTTAATCACTAAAGCAATGCATTTTAGGAAGTAAAATATTTACCTGAGGAAGAAACAAGAAAGTTGAGCAATGTCCTATTTCTTCTATCGGTCCAACCATCGGTCATGATGGTGCAACCCTTCATCCTCCAAACTTCTCGCTGCTCCTCTATTCTGGCTTTCACATCAACCACTTTTTGGGTCAAAATGGGGCCTTTTATCTCTTCATCATTAGGGGCTTTGAACCCCGCCCCACAAACAGTAACTGCATCAATCATATTTTGCCAATATGGAGACCTAACACAAAAAAATTAAATTAAGTTAGTAATTACTAATTAGTATTGAAAAATGCATAATTTCAATTTGAATTCAACATAGCTCTAAAAAATTAAAAATAAACTTCAAGAGATAAAGAATCAACTATCAAGCAACAAGTTTTATATTTTAAAACAAAACAAAAGAAGAATTACCTGGCTGCATGAAATGGAATGTCGCAATAAAACCGGAAGTCTCCAATTGCAGCTTTGGCTGCATCATGTTTATCCTTGTTCCAACCCATGCTCTCAAGAGACGGTTGGGAACCCGGAGTAGTCTGTGGCAAAATATATGAATCTAGCCTAGATCCACGAACTCTAGGCCCAATACTAATGCTACCACTGCCACTGCCACCACTACCAACAACTGAAGGTGAAGACTGTGGAGGAATTGGAGGCATGGAAGAACTCGAATCTCCAACTCCACACACGGCTGCCATCTCCTCTCTTTTCTTCTTTTTTAACTCTTTTTGTTGCTCAAAGGTTTCCAATTGCACTTGCACTTCACGCACTACTTCAGCAGGGACTTTTGTGCAAGGATTAGCATCTCAGCCCGGTATACATGCAAGGTGGTATTTCAATCTATTAATGCCACCCCCAAGAAAAATTGTTTTGCAATGAAAACATTGTACTTCTCCTTTTTTTCGCTGAGGGGAAATAATGGCATGTTTCCAACAAGGATCTCTTTTACTTTGAGACATGGTGAATATGACGGAGAAAATTTATAGATATAAAAAAAGCTGCAATAACACATAAATTTCAAATAAATTAGCATTCAAAGTATAATTTTTAATTAAACTAAAAAACCTAGGGTTTGCAAGTTTGCAACTATAAAACCTTTTTTTTTTGCAAGAATGCCTAGGGTTTGTTCAACAAAAAACTTAAACACACACACCTAGGGTTTGTATTTATTTGTAACTTGTTCTTTGTTTCATTAAAACAAAATAGAAAAAAACAAAGAAGGAAAAAAGAAGAGAAATGAAGTTTTGGTTAAAAAAAAACAAAAAAAACCTTCAAAACTCAAACATACCTCTTCAATCTTCTTTGAAATCAATGCAAATCTCTTTCCATTCCTTGTAGACTCCTCTAGATGCAGCAAAATCACTTACGAACCTGCACAAATGTGATTCAATAAGCATTTGGTGCTCAATCTCTTTGCTGATTTTCCTTCAATGCAAATGTGTTTTGGCTCTCTTCTCTCTTTTTTCTCTCTTACTTGGCTTGAAAATGAAATGAAGTGCCTTTTGGAGGAATGGAGGCAAGTATAAAAGCAAAAAGAAAAAAAAAAGAAACTTTAAAATATGTTTTTTTGCCAACTCAAGCGCACAAAGTGACGGCTGAGTCTTTGGCACGGGACTCGGCGAGTCCGGCGAGTACTCGGCATCCGAGTCATTTTGACTCGCCCAGCCTCACTCGCCTCGAGACTCGCCAATACTCGCCGAGTTTAGGCGAGTCTTGTAACACTGGAAAAAACTACTGCAGTTTTTCCTAAAAACTCAGCACTGAGTTTTTGGTGCGATTACTCACTGGCAATATCTTTAGGCAAGTACTTGTGAGTCCTTGCAATTTTTTAAACAATGTTAGGACAATAATGTTCATGTAAGTTTTCAAATTTTACAATGTTAATCTCTATACATTATCGGTTTCTGAATATTTAAAATGGGAACAAAATGTCAAAAGATACAAAGAAGTCCATAGAACCAAACGAATCCAGAATAAAAATGAGACGATTCATTCAAAAAAGAAAAGGAAATGGAGAATTGAGCTGACATATTGAGAAAAGCATCTTGTTCTAAAATAATTAATTTCTTTTTGTTACACATTTGGTCCATAAAGGGCTGCATCGGGTATTATCTAGTCCCAGTGTGATTAGTAGATTTGTAGACCATTTTGTCTTGTGTTTATTAGCAAAATTATGTCTGTTGTCTATGTATTTTGTTGCTGTAAACATTTAAAGAGTCAAATGGGCTAATATTTTGGCATGATAAGGGTCATATTTGAACTTCTTTCAAAAACATGTTTGTGTGTGTGTGTGTAGATATAGTTTGTGTTTATGTGCATAAACATACGTTTTTTATGGGAACATGTCCTTTAATATTATAAATTGTCTTTGATACTTATTTTTAAATATGCATTTATACTTATTTGCCTGTTATTATCTTTTGATCAAAAGGCTGTTTTCTGTTTAAACAAATCATGTCCCATGTTTATCTCTTGGTTATTATAAAGTAATCGTTGTACTGATTTCATATTCAACTGTTGAAGTTCCCTTTGTAAAGCTCCTTTGGGGGTGGCACTTTTTGAGGAATACCATCTTGGAATGTTAATATTGGATCAAACTTTGTAAATGTAAACTTACATTATTATAGATGTGAAACTGTCTCTGAAATTACTTCAAAATTTCAAATTGTAAAGGATGCTGTTCTTCTCCGATTGATTAAAATTAAAATAATAAAATGTTATAAATCATGAAACAAGCAGCAATTAAATAAGAGGTAACATTAGAAACTATAATGTCAAACCTCCATCTTATATCTTTCCCATAATAAAGTTCTATAGCTTATCAAGAACATTCCACTCCTGAAGGCATTTACAAACATCATTTGAGTTCTGCTCTTTGTTTCTTAATTCTTTGTTTGGAGAAACTAAAAGATAGTTTGAAGATGCAGGAGGAACAGTGTTTGCAGAATGTTTCCTCTGCAAGGAACGTGGACACTTGAGTAAGAATTGCCCAACAAACTCACATGGAATATATCCTAAGGTATGAATTTCTTATTTTCATTTGATAACTGCCATTTATTTCTAACTTTATTTGAAATTATGTCACATGAGTCCTAAAAATATTCTAGTAAGTTGAGAGTTGAGGTCTGCTCATGGAGTTTCTGGAAGATTTGGATCCAAGATTGAAATTTGAGAGTTTTATTAAGATTCATGTTTTTAGAAAACTGATGAAGAACCTTAACAGTTAAGAGAGATGTAGATGGTTGGCACCAAAAGGCAGTTTAACAATTTTTACATGGACACTGGTAAGGGTTGAATTTCTGTAATTCTTTCTATTGGGTCTCATTAGCAATGATTTAATAGGATTTCTTAAAAAAGAAGACATTTTAGAAGGGGAGTCTCGTATTTATTGTAGGGGTTTGTTTGAAGATGTGAATATTTACCTGGTGCTAAAATTGATCTTGATTTCATAGATTAGTCATCAAATGGATCATTTGGCACTAATGATTTAAGCACATTTTTCTAGGAATTCCAACTTTATTTAGGTGTGGGCTAATATTGATTGGAAGCTCAGGGTTTCTGCTCATTTTTGTACCATGTTGAATTGAAGATGCTTTTTCATGTTTTTTCTTTGAAAATCATTCAAACAATTAAAATTTGATATGGCTTGAGTATGGTTATGTTTTCTGGCCTTTATCTGACCATAGACCTCTTGGTCCAGATCCCTAAATTGAGAACCCTACTTCTATGAAATTGCCCTTTCTAGCCTCAGATTATTGAATCTGAGCATTCTTGAACAGTTAGGGAATCCGACGGGTGTGGTTGTTAAAATTGCAGTGTAGACTAACTAAAGGTGGCTTATAGCCCCATAAGACTAAATTTGTGTAGAACAGTCACATGAGCCATACTTGACAATGACTGTGGAAAGCCTGAGAGTAATAGCACTTCCAAAAATAGACAAAATATAAAAAATCTAGGAGAAAGGTGAAAGCTGACAAATGGAGAGATTTTTGGAGTATTTCAAATTTTTGCTGATTACAAGTTTTTTTTTGGATAGGTTAAATATGGGTTCTATTCAGACCCACATCCTTGAAGGAAAGCTCAGATACAGCAGTTTTTTTACAATAAACATAGTGAATTAGAATCTTCTAACTCAACATTTTATCCAATTTATTTTTCTTTTGTGATTTTAAAATTGGTTGAGAAGAGGCTTTCTTGCAGATCAAGATTTTCTATTGGTGACTGTGGTCCAGCCACCTTTTTTCAGAGAGAATTCGTCCAATCCTATAACTTCCTCCTACTCAAAAGAGGGAATCTCCTTTTCTGAATATTCCGAGTCCATAGTAATAGATTCATTAAGATTTCAGAACTCTTAGAACAATCCTGAAATAAATCTGAATTTTCAGATTCTTTCGATCTAATCTCCTCATTCATAGATTTCACAAGCTCTAAATCCTGAAAAGTTGAAGATAGCATTATCTCTTCATGCATGATTGGAAAAGGTGAAATTCCATAGCTTTAGCTGCTTCCTCCATTGACCAATGCACGAATGGATTCCCAACTAATTTTGAAGCTTTAGTAGCCTCTTCCAATGGGCTTTCCACAAGCTGATGTGGTGGCTTTTAGCATTATGCCACCACATTGTCTTGCTGTTGGTTTTTCTATTCTTCCTTGGACAGTCATCTGACAAATGTCCGAGGCCAAAACAATTTCTACATCCAAAAGCCAACCTCTCATAATCAAGATTCTGCTTCCATGTATGACCACCTTGTTTTAACTAGATCATTTTTGGTAGACCTGGGGATAAATTCATTTCTACCAAAATATATGTAAAAGTTGTATGGGAAAGCCTCAAAGATTCAGAAGAAATAGAAAAAAACTTACCTAAGGCATTACTAATGCATTCCAGATATGACTCCAAGCAGAAATGTAGAGAAAAATTGGGTAGCCTTATATCAACCGGTAAAACCTTAATTTTTTGTCAATGGATTAAAATCTAAAAACCGTGGTTTGATAAAGTAGAGATTCATCCCCCCAGCACCATTGCCCCTTAGCAAGAATATAATCTTTATCCACCTTAGATTCACAAGTAATTATGAAGAAAATCCTGAGCACAAGGAAGAACTCAGAATATCCATAAACTCTACTAGAAAGGGTTTCCATGTGTGGAACTTTGATAGACTAGTTCATCTATTGTTAAACCTACAAATAAGACTTGTCTTTTTGTATTACACTACTTCCTTAGCCGCATCATTTCCCAATTCTGGGATTGGGATTTTCTCTATTTTTTTAATCATTTACTCGCAAGAGCTTTTCAGCCCTAGAGAGGAGTGTCTTTCTTCATTCTTTTGTTGTGTCTTTTCCTTTAGAGTAGTTGAATCTGATAAATCCCTCTAATCCCCAACTACAATGACTTCCATGAATGAGTGCCAGTTGCCAGGGATAATAGTTGCCAAATCTCCACTCTTCCTAGTTGTCACACCCTTCACCTGCTCTTGTTCATATTTTCCTTCAACCACTACTGTAGAAGAATCTCCTCCAACTGTTAAGGAGAGAGAAGAGGCTTTAGAAGCAGCCCGATCCAAATATTGTCTCTTATGGACAACCAAAGAAGATTGCTTCCTTGTTGAGATTTGAGCATCAACCATCTTTGCTGTAACAAATGCATTGATCTGCTATTTAACCAATTGAGCAACATTGCTAGCAGCAACATGCATGGGAGATTTAGGGTTAGGTGATGAAGCTTGTTACATTGATGACTCACACATTATGATTGATTTATCTAGTTATTGTGGACATTGACCAGGTTTGAGTTGTTGATGGAGTGGACTAATACAAGTTGGCACAACTTGATTTCAAAAAGGTCATTGGTGTGCTTGACTGTCATGTCCCCCGCTGATTGACGAGGCCCTATTTCAAATCTTGGCGGCAAAATAGTGTTTTTGAACACTCCCTTTGAACTTAATAATAATTAAATATTTAAAAATAATAATATAATATTAAATAATTAATATATAATAATAAATTTAAATTATTGTTAAAATAACATTTAAATTTAAATAAATTTGGGCCGACCTTTGAAGGCACGCAATTTAATAATGTTTTCTCTGGCTGACATCTCCTTGAAGCAACTATATATGGTGGACACTGGGTGTTAGTGTTTTAAAGATCAGATAAACAACTGAAAGCACTCAGAAAATTGCAACACATAAGACAATAAACACAGCAAGATACCCTGGGAAAACCCTCCTCCTGAGGGAGAAAAACCCAGCAAATATTTCTCTTATCTAATGAAGAACAAGAGCAGAAATCTGCTTACAACTCAGGCCCAGCACATAGGCGAATTTGATACAATGAATAATAGCACCTCTCCTAGATGCAAAGATACAATCGAATATGTTTCTCCTTAATTCGGCCTGCTGCTGCAAGATGAGAGACTGCTGCTCAAGTGCGAACTTTTGCTGAATGCGAATTATGCTTGATTGAACTTAATGAATAATGAACAAGTTCGACCTTGTATTTATACACAATGAGGTGCCTCCTCAATTAGGTCGGCCACCTAAAATAAAAAATTATTTTACAAAATGGCAAGATAGGTTGGCCCAAGTAGAAATGAATATTAATGATCTCAATGAGGGTCAGCCCTCAATTATTAAATCACTCAAGAGCAAATTAAATAGTCGGTAGGCTATTATTTAATTTGATTTATTCTCGAATTGTGTAAGTTGGAAGAAGCAGCCCGATGCTGCTAATAACATCAACAATGGGCACCTTGGAGGGCATCAAATGGAGACAAGAGATATTGATTGCGTAGCATGTTTGATCAGGTAGGACGTAGTTGCTACCTGAGATTTCTTGCCTCTGTTCTCTCACTCCGTCATCCTTCACTAATCCGCCATCTCCATATACACATTCGTAGGTAATTCACCGGATTGATAGGACATTGGGTGTAAAACGATTTCAGCTGAGTGTGCCATGTCGACCCACTCTAAAGAATCCGTTAATCATGTTCGACATTGAAGGAGTTTGCCTCAACGCACGAAGAGATATCTCCGGGCTCCAATTCACGGAATCATCACGGGATAACATCACAGAGAAGAGTCATGCAAAACCAAATTAACAATAGAGGGCGTTCACATTCGAGAAGTCACAATTTGACAATCACAGGCGATCTGGGTGTTATGGCAATTGACATTCAAGCATTGACTTCCTTATCAAGCTCGCTAGGAGGAGGGGCATTAGCGCAAGACTATTATGAATTTCAGTGAAGAGGTTATGCAACTCACTTGAAGATTAACATAATTGTATTTCACTTCGTTCTGGGAGCCGTCTTCCATCATGTGTGAGTGTGGGATGTAGTTGAATCCTAGAAACAGTATAGTCAATCCGTTATCATTGGATGTTAGTCATCTTTGGCTCGATCTGTGCCTATTGACATTGGTGCGGGTGTAGCTTCCTGTTCTGTAATGAATTGCATATAAGTGATATGATATTTTTTTCAATCTACAATTATTGTCATTCACGGGTTTTTATGTGAGAATCTGGTGTCCTGAATAATTTTGTTACTCTCTATGATCTATTACTATTCGTGGATCGGTTAATTGCATTGAAATTAAGTTCTGATTGTTGCATTGTCAGTAATTGGCATCTTACAGTGACCACTGGCACTAGTCCCTGAACTGAGTTAGTTTGTTTCCTATAACAAAATTGGTGATTGCTGTGTGAGTTCTATGTCTGGCTCCTTACAATGGTATCGGAGCTATGATTTTGCCAGCCTGTGGACAAGCAACGATTTATGTAATTGAGTCAAAGAGATCTGAGGGCTATAGAAAGAGAGAGAAAGAGGTTGGAGGCATCTCATAAGAACAACGACAAGGGAATAGGAGGCAGAGGTAAGAAGAAGATGGAGGAGAATAACAAAATCAAAGCCTTCATTGAGAAGCAGGATCAAGTGAACCAAATAATGATGCAAACCCTCACTATTGCAATAACCAACAACAAATCAGGGTCTAATAATGTTGATGAGGGAAACTCTGAGCTTTCTAGAGGAGGGAATACTAGTAGGGCTTCAAAAGGATCCACTTTTAGACCCTCCCAGCCAATCTTTTTGCCTAGAGTAGTGACACCACAGGAAGGGGAAGATCAGGATCAGTTTAGCATCAACAGTGTGGTGCAAGATTACAAGAGGCTGGATGTCGACACTCAAGTTGCAATCCCTTTTACCGAATACCTCAATGGTAGGAGAGGATTTGGAAATGATGGGAGACTGCATCTACAACGAGGGAATAAAGATCTTCAATACAAAATCAGCAAGCTCACACTCCCCACATTTTGACGGCTTAGAGAAGGTTATTGCACGTGCATGGGTGCAAAAGCTGAATACATATTTCTCCCTCAACCCTATGACTGAAGATGAAGCTATCGAATTTGCCATTTTGCACTTGGAGGGGATAGCTCATGAATGGTGGCACCATGGTATTGTGACTCAAGGTTCGATCTTGTGACTACATATGCAGATTTTACACAAAAGCTCATGGAGAGGTTTGATAGGAAAGATCTAGAGGTGTACTTCCAAGATTTGACAAGGGTTAGGCAACATGGTACAATAGATGTTTATGTTTCAGAATTCCAAAGGCTATTTGTTATGGTTCCCGATGTTTCTAACAAGCAACTCATGTTCCTCTTCATTGAAGGGCTATCAAAATCTTACTGTGGCTTGGTCAGAGCTTTGGATCCGACAACATTGGAAGAAGCTATTTAGAGGGCATTGAACCTTGAGGACTCTACCACAAAGAGTAAGCCTATGATCAAGAATGCATCATTAGGATAGCCAAAGAAGGCACCCCGCGAGATTATTGCTCAACCGACGAACCCCCTGCCACGATCACACGAAGATAACTTATCGAGGAACGAGCTTTGTAGGAAAGGGTTATGCTACACTTGTAGAGAACGTTGGACAAAGGATCACAGGTGTATGGGAAAAGGACATGTCTCCTACATTGAGGTAGCCTTTGATGACAAAGAAGGTGAACCCATTGGCGCTACCAAGGAAGATGAGCTTGGGGTGACATGAGAGGAAGGATTTTTTGAGGGCACTCTTGCAACACTTTCCGGAGCACCTCGGTATCATTCTCTTCGCATTAGAGGAGACTTATATGGACAAAGGGTAACAATACTAATCGATAGTGGAGCCACCCATAATTTCATCGATGAGAAGCTATTAGCTAAGGTAAGCTTAAGGGTGGAAGATTTCGAAGGATTTGATGTGACAGTTGCAAATAGGTACACTATTCCATGCAATCGTTGGATTCGACAGATGGAGTTGACCATAGGAGGACACAAGATGCGAGATGATTTCTACGTAGTTGGCATTGGTGAGATAGATGTGGTCCTAGGAGTGCAATGGTTGCACTCACTTGGGGATACACAACGAACTATCAGATTCTGGAATTGAAGTTTAAGGCCGACGAAAGGGAGGTCATTCTTCGAGGTCTCTCCAGGGCTGGTCCTAAGCATGTTTCGAATCAAGCATCGAAGAAGACAGTGGTAGGAGCCAAGACACCCCATGATCTAGGTCTGAAGTTGCTTGAGGGCAAGCAACATCTGAGCGGGGAGGATTGTCATGTCCCCATTGATTGACGAGGCCCTATTTCAAATATTGGCGACAAAATAGTGTTTTTGAACACTCCCTTTGAACTTAATGATAATTAAATAATAACTAAATATTTAAAAATAATAACATTAAATAATAATAATATAATAATAAATAATTAATAAATTATAATAAATTTAAATAAATCTAGGCTGACCTTTGAAGGCACACAATTTAATAATGTATTCTCTGGTCGACATCTCCTTGAAGCAACTATATATGGACGCTGGGCATCTTGGAGGGAATTGAATGGAGACAAGAGATATTGACTGCGTAGTGTGTCTGATTAGGAAGGACGTACTCACTACCTGAGATTTCTTGCCTCTATTCTCACTCCGTCATCCTTCACTAATCCGCCATCTCCATATACACATTTGTAGGTAATTCGTGGGATTGACGGGACATTGGGTGTAAGATGATTTCAATTGAGTGTGCAATGTCGACCCATTCTGAAGAATCCATTACTCATGCTCAACATTGAAGGAGTTGGCCTCAACACACGAAGAGATATCTCCGGGCTCCAATTCATGGAATCATCACGGGATAACATCACAGAGAAGAGTTGCGCAAAACCAAATTAACAACAAAGGGCATTCCTATTTAGGAAGTCACGATCTGAAAATCACGGGCAATCTGGGCACTACAGCAGTTGACATTTGAGCACTGACTTCCTTATCAAGCTCGCTAGGAGAAGGGGCATTGGTGCAAGACTATCACGAGTTTCAGCAAAGACGTTATGCGACTCACCTGAAGATTAACATAGCCGTATTTCACTCGTTCTAGGAGTCATCTTCCATCATGTGCGAGTGTGGGATGTAGCTAAATCCCATAAATAGTATTGTCAATTCGCTATCATTGGATGTCCATCATCTTTGGCTTGATTGGTGCCTATCCACATTGGTGCGGGGTGTAGTTTCCTGTTCTGTAACGAATTGCATATAAGTGATCTGATATTGTTTTCAATCTACAATTATTGTCATTCATGGATTTCTGTGTGAGAATTTGGTGTCTTGAATAATTCTGTTATTCTCTGTGATCTATTACTATCCGTGGATCGGTTAATTGCATTTAAATTAAGTTATGATTGTTGCATTGTCAGTAATTGGCATCTTACAGTGACCACTGGCACTAGTCCCTGACCTGAGTTAGTTTATTTCCTATTAACAGAATTGGTGATTGCTGTGTGAGTTCTGTGTCTGGCTCCTTACATTGACCCATCTATTGAAAGAATACATTTTTTCATTCTATTCAACCCTATTAATCGAACCTACTCTAGGCTTGATCTATTGATATTTGGTCCATGTTTGAACCATTATGTTGGGAAGAAGGAATCCGAATTCCCCAACTTGGATGGTTTTAGAATTATCTCTGCTTGATCTTGAATGCTGTATAGCTTTGGGTTCTCATGTTTGCTTTTTATCCTTTAGGTTTCCTGGTTTGGACTTCTAAAAAGGATTCCTTGGGTTTGATAGAGGGCTTCCTGTTTTTCATTCTGCGAGTAATTGGAAAGAAGGTATGGATAATAAGGTCATTAAGCATCTGGGAGGACTTTCTAGTATTTCTTCCTCTAATTGTAGATTTGGAAATATCTGCAATATAGGTTAATTATAGTGGGTATGGATCAAGGGAAAGTGTATTGTAGGATTTGTTTGGCGTAATTGAACCAAGGGAGAGTGGGAGTTGTGTATCCTGCAATTCTTCTATTACCTCATATTAAGGTTAGGAAACAACAACAATAGTATTGGTAAGGTGAATCTGCTTTGAAGTTTGTCCCATGTTCTTCCTATTGTTCACTTGATCCCATCATATGTTTGTGTTGATTGTGTTGTTTTGGTCCTTGCCCAAGAAGTTATGTGTTGGATAGAATCTTGATCTACAAGTTCTTGACAAGGACAAAATATTGCTGAGCGGTCATGCTTATCACATCATTTGCACTTGAAAGGTATATTTTTATTGTTAATATGTTGCTCCCATTCTCTGAGTCTCATGTTCAAAACTATGTTACCAAATTTACTAGGAACCCCTAATGAACCAATACTAGTCCAGGCCAGGTTTTGATCCTAGTACGGTTCAGCTTGGGTCCGGCCCTAAGCTTGACCATTCAATCATGTGCCTGAGGCTGAATTGCTAGGCCAAGGTCATTCCTTGGGTAGACCTATGGGAGAGCCTGGTAAAACCTGGGTGAAAAACATAATTGAGAAAAAAAAAAAAACCCTATAAATGCAATTTTTGAAGATTTTAGAGCTTGATTAAAATCAGTAAAATTATGAAAAAGAGCATGTGCCATGAAGGTCCCTATGGCACCTCGACCTTGTCAGAGCCCCACTTTGGTTTTAAAAAGCAAAAATATAAAAAGGTTTTTGGGCTGCAACTGGATGGAAAGGCAACATTTTTCTCAACTTTATTTTTGATTAAATCTCAAGTAATTGAATTCCATTTATAATTTTAATTTCCTAATTCAATTTCCATTTCAAGTAATGCTATTATGAAATAAACTATTTTAATTTATTTTTAACATGTCATCTTACAATTGACATCGAATTATCAATTATTAGCTGTGTTTTCAATTTTATGTAAGTTATGGTTATTATTTATTTATGTACTCAATTATTGGTTTGTCTTGCAAAACCCTTTGATCTGGATCCGGTTCAAACCTGGTCCAGGTCTTGGTCCAAATATCCTATGGTGCCATCTAAGGACCCTGACGAACACACCCAGATTTAGTTGGGTCTGCTGCAAGGCAAACTCACCCGAATTTGGGTCCATTATGCAAGACCTGAATAGAACTCAGGAAAAAGTCCTATGTTCCACCAAGTTTCCGGTACGGGGGGATGGCGGGACACATTTCAGGGATGGGATTTTTTAAGGGGATTTTTGGGGACGGGGGGACGGGGAGGGGGACAGCTATATATATATATATATATAGATAAATTTTAAAAATATAGGGAAATTTGTTCTTCTGTATGACTGCTGTGTAAAAAATTTCCCCCTAATTTTCAACTGGACATATAAACTTAAGGTCAGAGAGGGAGACATAAGTGATTTCTATAATAGGGATACTACACTTTATCCATCTGTATGTACCTTCAGATACACAAAGATGTAAATATTATTTACAGTGTTTATGTTTACGGATTTTTTGACAAATCATTTGTCTATACATATTTGTCCAAATATATACAGTTCCCTATGCGAAATGTAGAGTTGTACATGCATGAATACAGCTATATATACTTGTATATATGGCTAGCCATATAGCTATCTATATAATTAAAGCTGTAACAGCTATGTTGGCATTTCAATTAGCACCTCTAGAGTGCTTATTGGAAACAAACAGCTATTGCAAGTGTTATAGTATTGCTCTTCAGATTATAGAGAGGAAGATCTCTCTTTGCTGATGTTCTACGTAAAAAAGGGTACTAAGGTTCCTATCTTTTTTACTCAGTGGCAGGACACAAGGGTGCATAAACACAATGCGTTGTAGCTAAGGTTTTCTCTAGTTTTTGCAGATCTTAACTACAACTAAACTAGCTTTTAAACTATCTTATCTCCTCAAGATAAACAGAGCATGAGAGCATAGGAGCAAAATGGATTGGTTGGATCACTTGAATCTGCCGTCTCCTTAGAATATGGCCGAGGCTTTGAACTCTTGGATATACACTGGGATAAGGTTTTATACAAGCAAACACTCTTTACGGTAAGTTGGATCTAAGACTTCCCAAGGAGGAGGAACCCTTGTCCAAGGTGTAGGCTGGAAAACAACTTACTTAGAAACAACAAAGTATGATGATATGGATATCAGGATTGCTAAGGAGGAGGAACCCCTATTTGAAGTATAGGCTGAAACCTGGATCATTAAACAACATCACACGATAACTATTAATAACAAAATATCCAAGGAGGAGGAACCCTTGTCTGAGGAGGAGATTGAAACAATAAGCTATTGAAAACAAGACGTTGAACAAACTCAAATCTTAGATCAAACATGCATGTGCCATTTGATTTTCTTCTTCAAGCTTTTCCAATGAATTACAAAGATTGGGACAACAAAGGCACGAAATCATGCACAATTACGATAAACCAATTAACTCTCATCCAAGAGTGAACAAATACAAACTTTCAAGCTTGTGGCAACAATGGTGCAACAATTTTGCGTAGTAAATAAAGGTTAACAAATAATGAGCCCAAGGCTCTTATTTATAGAAACTCAAAGGAGTAGGCAACCCTTTAGTCTCCTTGAGTTAACAATCAGTTCTTGCCCATCAACAAGATTTATTCATAAGTCTAAAAGTAGGGTGAGCAAACAGTTAACTGGAAATCTACTTCAGTTAACTGAAACTAAACAAAAGTCAAACTGAAAGTCTACCTTAGTTGACTGAAACTAAACTACAAGTGAACTTTATTACAAAATGTGCCTCCAAAATAGACATCCACATTTAGTGGAGGTCTGAGATCCACAAATCGTGGAAGTCAAATTAGACATCCTTAATTAGTGGGATTTGACATGCATGATTTGTTGGACCTAGAGTTAACTTGGAAAGGGGATCAAGTTAACTCCAGTCATAATTAATGTCTTTTTGGAGGGTAGGACGTTTTTCTTGGGGTGCTTTACACCTCATTACCATTGGTCAACAACGCCTCTATCCAGTCGTTGACCTCCTCAGCCTCTAGGCAATTAATGCTCCGCAAGATGATGATGTGGTGCTTTAGTATTTTTTCATCTGTCACAAGCTGCTGCTAATAGTCTATGCACTTGGCAGTTGCATCATCTAACTTGGTAGACATGGCTGCAACTCTGGTCAACTTACAACCATCAGGATCATTGAGGAATGTGCTACGGATGACATCTCGGAATTGATTCTGCATTGTACCTAGCTCAATGTACTCACCTCCCTCTTGCTGATATTCTATGCGAGGGAAGGATATTACCAATGTTCTTGTGAAGTTGATAATATTTGCAACAATCCGTCGGTAGTCAATCAGTTCCACAAAATTGGCATCATAGGCTTTCACCTTGTATGCCAGATGTTCTTTCCAAGCAAAGAGATGTTGCTTGTTCTTTGCGGTGGAGAATCCAAGTCGATGGGGACTTGTGACTGCTGTGATGGTGGTGAAGTAGGTGGCTCTGTCTCTATCACAGGTACCGTATTTGCTGCAACTACTTCTAGTATGGGTTCTGTCTTTGCTGTGATCATCTCAATCACTGGCTTGGCTGCAATGGTCTCTACTATTTCAGGCAAGTTGGTGGCTGTCTCCACTTGTACTTCTTGCTGATTTACATCAGCAATCTGTGTTCTTCCCCATGTGTGCCTTGACATCCACATCCCTTTGAGAGGATTGCTCCATTGCTTTCGTTTGGGCTTCTTCCTGGACGTGGAAGGTAGTGAAGATTGAATCGGTGGCAACTCTGTTTGGGGAAGTACTACCTTCCTTGTCCTCTTGCTATCTAGGTAGAGTTGATTGTTTCTGACAACTTTACTCGTTCTCTCCTCTATAGATGTGTGTTCTTTTGCATACCAATCCACTCTTTTGAGTGGCTGTGAGTCCACTTGATCCACGAAGAAGGGGAGAATGACTTCCCCTTCATCATCAGATAGGCCCTCAATGTCTTCTGACATAAAGTCAGCAATTTGTGAGAGCCTAAACCGGCTATAGTTCCTTCTTCGTACCTCAAACTCATCGTCACAATTGACCCAATAATCTTCCATAGAAGAATCATGTGATGAGCGTTGCTCAAGATGCGTTGCATAAAGGCCTCTTGGATTATATGACCTCTCAATGAGATACTTGAGATTGAGTCTCACTGTTTCTTGGCTCATCAATTTGGCATCAATTGCTGTTTTACATCTATAGAGTCCCATATTGATGGGAAAATTTGTAGTTGTCTTCTTCAAGCGTAGGTGAGTGTGAACTTTGGCCAATTGCCTTAGGAACTCCATGAACACTACCTTATTTGAAGGGTACCGTGGCATCATGGCGGGGTGACCAATGTAACCATACACGCGTATGTAGGTGAAGGTGGGGAATTGGATAAACCAATCTACCCAGTCCATCATTGCCTCCTTGGCTGCTGGTGAAATACGCATGTGCATCTCATGGTCAAGATCTCATACGGTGTGCATGATGAAGAGGTCACTTATCCGTTTGAAGTGTCGTTCCACTTGAGTAAACTCAAGACACGAAAAGTATTCATGGACCTTTTGCACACCTAAGGTCCCCACAATGTTTAGTGTCCTGAATTCGCCTTGGAAGGCAATCAGGTATACTAGGTAGGAACACATGTGGAACCTATGAGCCTTTAGAAATTCGGTAATCTGTTGGTGGAGTGTGTCATTGATCAAAGGTGGCCCAGTCATAATGTTCTCTTTTGCCGATAATCTTGGCAATGATGTAGTACATCTACAACTGAAACTGATTGCCCTCTTCCTATCCAGTGATCCTGCTGAGTAGAGTGATTAACACTGCATACTAGTCTCTGAATTCTCCTCGTTCAACCAATTTGGGCAAGTTGGCCTTTTTCACCTTTAACCATTGTTTTGCCATTTTCTACATACGCCTATCCTTTGATGCTTCGAATGCCTTCTCGCATTCTTTCACCGATATGACTTTATTCGTTGGGCATGGTGGAATAGCAAAACATTTTTCAATGTCCTTTGGTTTCAAGCTGCAGATCACCCTCCCATGCACTAATTGAATTTCTCTTGTGGTAGGATTGTAATGCTTAATGCAAGCAATTACAAGATCCACACTCTGTAATGTGATAGGGATTGACGCGGCTTGAAGCAATCCAAACTCTTCTATGTTTTGCAGCATGATTTGATTCATACTCTCCAAATCCTTTGAATTGACCTCTGGGTTCTTCTGATGTAAGTTTGTGTTAGTCGTTTTCAGGAAATCATGGTACAAGACCGTTTTGGTCTTGTATTGTACCTGGGAGTACTGCATTTTGAAAAACTTAAAGATCGACTGTGCACACGACCCTGTTTTGACAATTTTTGAAAACCCTTAAAAATAGCGTTTGTCGAGAAGTATTTTTTTGGAAAAAATCTGGCACATGGGTTTTGTTCGTGCTTCAATGTTGAACAAACCCAGTTCCTTAGATTTTTGATTCTGAGACTTTTCCGAAAAAATCTCCAAAAATAGGGGCAACAAGTTTGCTATTTCTGGAAATTCTGAAAAGATGGGTTTCATTGGAAAGCTATGCTGATTATACCCAGTTGGTCAGATTTGAGGTAGCCTGTTGTTTTCTGTGACATGCAAGAAATTTAAGACATAAGAGAGGAAGTAGACAAGTGGTAGATTGGAAGTTATTAGTTGCCTCCTTGCAAAAAATTGTCTCTGGATTCAACCTCTGAGAAAAAATCACTTTATGCCACTGATCTTCAAAAAATATTGAAGAACGGTCCAAAACGCTTGCTAGATCTTGAAAAGACGTCCTTGAGAGAAAATTGCTGTTATGATCTTCAACCTGCAAAAGAAATAATGAAAGGGGACGCCTAGAGTTGATATATAATGATTCAAGTCTGAATCCTTCAAGTTTGGGTGCCAACTCATGTCTTAGGCCTGATTAAGCCTGATTTGGAGTTCTAAAAGTTGATTCCCACTAATTGTGGGATGTTTGGCCTCTTTTTGCCTCCAAAATCTATTAACTCAAGTCAACGAATTACCTTTGCTCTTTTAGGCGTCCTTCTTGAGTGTTGAACACTTTTTTTTTATCATTTTTCATGCTGAAATGTCTCTGTTCAATCCTTGCTCTTGATCATTCAGTTGATCTTTGGCAGCCGCTGATGGATCTCTTGTCGAGATGGAACCATCCTGAAGAGGTATGCTTGGGAGTCATCAAGTTAGAAACCTGAGTTTGAGGCTCTAGATTCAAGGGCACCTTTCTCCAGTAGGGGCGTTTTTAGCTCTGACTTAGTCAATTTTCATGTTTGTTCTTCGTTTCCATTTAGACCCTCCGTGCTTTGATCTGATGTCACCGTTGACTAATGAGTTGGATGGCTTTGCTTGATTGTGCGGTAACTAACTCAATCCTGGAAAATATGACTGGTTTCCCAACTCCTGAAAGTCAGTTTAAGTCCTTCAAATCCAAGGGTGCCCTTGGCCAACATGGGCACTTTTGACTCGTTGACTGATTATATTCATGTTGTAAACTACCTTAGTTTGATCTTTGTCATCAAGTGGCTGAGTTGTTTGATGCCTTCATTGATGGTTTCGTTGTCGAGATCGATCACAGTGGAGAAGGTCATCTTGGAGGTCACCAAGCAAATAAACTTCATTTGCATGCCTCAAAGAATGGGCGTCTTTCTTCAGCAGGGGTGCTTTTCCCTTGGTACTTAGCAACTTTTCTTTCATTTTGCATGTTCTTCATTTAGCATCTCCTTACTTCGTTGATGTTTGTTGGTGATCTCTGAATCAAATGATCTCGCTTGACGATGCGTTGAATAGCCAACAGGAACATGAAGAAGATGACTGCTTTAGATGGATCTGATGACTGCATTTGGCCTTTGAGATCAAAGGGTGCCTTTCTTCAGCAGGGGCACTTTTGCTCCTTGACCGCATTTTCTCCTTGGCAGCAAGGCGTGGTTTTCCCAGAGTTAGCCAAATTTTGGCTTTTTCAGTTTTGAGAATCTCCTCCATCAAACAACATCTTTTTTAACCTTTTCCACCATGGCTTCTTTGTTGAAGCTTTTGAAGCTTAGCTTTCAGCACCTGGTATTGGCCAATCTGCCATTAATGGGTGCAAAGCTCCTAACTTTGTTCCTGAAAAATAAAAATAGACCCACCAGAGTAAACATGTTTTTTGATGATTCTGACTTAACCAGTGTGATTGTGAAGTCGATTAATCCTATCAAAATCATTTTCAATCATTTTCGGGAAGGTCCTATTTTCAGGGGTTTTCCCTAAAAATAGGGGCACAAAACCCTGAGTTTCATTTTTTCAGAATTTTACACATATGTTCCTTGATAGAAACCCACAAAAACCTTATGTTTGGTTTGACCTAAAACAGACTTTTGATGACATTTTTACATGATTTAGCTCAATTTAAGTAGAATGCCAAAAAATTATTTTGGGTACAACAAGCTACTATATGTTTATATACAATTGTTTGTGCATATTTCCAACTCTCTCTATATATACATTTGTGTTTGCATCTGTAAGTTACAAATTAAATTATTTAGTTGTGTTTCTTATCACAAGTGCATTATATATATCATTAAATATGGAAATCTATTATGAAGTTGTGTTTTTTAACATAACACACCACTTTTGGGATATTTTATTCTATGTTCATTACTACCCATTTTATATACCTTAAGTTTGCAGGTATGGCAATTGGGTTTGTTATTAGTGTTGATCTGTAATTTCTATTTGTGTTTGTTCAAAATGTATCTGAAAAGAGGTTTGTGGGATGGATAATCTATTTCCAGGTACACAGGAATGAGGGGACATGGTGGGGACATTCCCAAGCTTATTTGTCATCCCCTCCCAATAAGAAAAATTAAAAAACAAATTATACTATTAAATTTGTCATAAGTTTATATTGGTGTAATTTTTAATTTTTAATTTTTGTTTTGTATTTGGGGATTGATTTATAGTCTAACTCTATATTAGATAGAGATCAAACTATATTACCAAGTGTATGATTTTGACACCGTTCTGGTGTTTGTATTAATGAAAGTCACTATACACTCTGTTGTAATATAATTACTGTTCCATCTAGCATTTGTAATTTGCATTCAAGGAAGACAATTCAGAATTGTATAGCAATGTTCTAATTTTCTGCTGGTAATTGATATCATGTCACAAGAAATAGTTAAAGTGTATCGAATGAATGCTCTGTCTATCTAGTGCTGTATGCGAGTTGCTGAGTGTGAACCAAAAGTGAATTTGTTTGTAATTTTGTAACAGACAGGAGTGTATGTAAATCAACTAAGATGCATGAGAAAAAGACAAAAATGATTTCCCTTAAAACCACAATGCAAAAACATTTTTTAATTTTCAGACTTTTCTTAATGTTTTAAGTTGCTGGAAAAAAGGGGACGGTCCTTGCTGTCCCTGAGACGTCCCCTACATTTGGGAATGTTCCAAAAGAAAAAACACACATTTTGGGGACGCCTGGGAAACGTCCCCTAGGCATCCCTTGTCCCCGAAACATCTCGAGTACTGGTACGGGGGGCAAAAGTCCAGGGGACGCATCCCTGCATACCATTGGGAAAAACTCATTTGAAAATGTAGATTTTAATATTTTAATTTTTTTTGGTCTTATTTTACCTCCTAGTTTCTCTGTCAACATCAAAGGACTTGTACAAACAATATTATTACAATAAAGAAGCCAAGAAGAATGTGTCTCTTTAATGGAAACATCCTTCTACTTCTCCATCCAGTGATGGCTGATGAGTATGTGCATGAAAATGATGGTGTTTTGGAGGTTTTCTTATTATCATTGGTAGTGCTGCTATAAAAGGAAAGTCTTGGAGTATTACCTGTTGCATTCCTCTTAAAAATTAATATTTATTGGCGTCATGTTATTCACTAGCATTAACAATACCATAGTCATTATAATGCATTAGTATTGTTAGCATAGTTACGAGACTTGCCCAGACTCGCCAGGACTCGGCGAGTCCCGAGTCAAGTCACCCTGGCTGAGTCCTGGGGGCTCGGACTCGGACTTGGCCGAGTCCTATTGAGTCTTGGTTGGACTCGCCGAGTCTGGTAGACTCGCCAAACTTGTTGAGTCCAGGGGAGTCCCATCAACAGGACTCGACAAAAGGCAAGGTTTGAAAGTGCAAAAAAATACATGAAATTTGATTTTTTTTAAAAAAATTTATTTATTTATTGTGAATGCAAAATGATGTACGCCATGGAGGTTTGTATGGTTTTGGAGGTCTTAATTTGGGCGCTGCCCCCAGTCCCCCACTAGGGGCGCTGCCCCCTCGACCCTACTAGGGGCGCTACCCCTTGACCCTGCAAGGGGCACCTTGACTCCCGCAAGAGGCATTGTCCCCAGACCCCCACTAGGGGCGCTGCCCCCAAACCCCGTTGGGGGCGTTGCCCTCAGACGCCTGCAAGGGGTGTTGCCCCTTGACCCCGCTGTGGGCACTGCCCCCAGACCCCCGCAAGGGGCAGCACCCCTTGACCCCGCAAGGGGCGCTGCCCCCAAACCCCCGCAAGGGGCGTTGCCCCTTGACCCCATTGGGGGAACTGCCCCCAAACCCCCACGAGGGGCGTTGACCCTTAACCCCACTAGAGGCACTGCACCTAAACCCCCACAAAGGGCACTACCTCTCAACCCCATCAGGGCGATTTCCCTGATACTTGAGAATTTGAGATTATGGCTACTACATCATCTAGGACCTATCTTAGACACATTCATAGGAAAGATGCAGGCTCTTTTGAGCCATATACTTCTAGTTATTGTTTTGAATCTTTTGATATGTCGTAGATTTCATATTCCATGAGTTTTGTGTACATTTGAGTCTTTGACTATATATCTAAGTGTGCTATTGTCATATTTGTTTGGAACATTTGATGTCATGGATTTCATATTCCATGAGTTTTGTATACATTTGAGTCTTTGACTATATATCTAAGTGTGTTATTTTCTTGAGCAACTCAGCTACAATTTGTGTTTATAGTTATACTTATATGATCGATGTATACTTGTGCTAGTGATGAGGACCTTGATTGGGTTGACTGGGTAGATAGAGAGGTTGAGGCTATAGCCATGGTAGAGGAGGAGGCTAAAGCATGAGCAAACACATCCAAAACTAATGTTGGTGAGGGTGGCATGGAGTCACAAGCAGAGACTATGGCTGCAATTTGTGTTTATAGTTATACT
This sequence comes from Sequoiadendron giganteum, assembly GCA_007115665.2. Classification (NCBI taxonomy): domain Eukaryota; kingdom Viridiplantae; phylum Streptophyta; class Pinopsida; order Cupressales; family Cupressaceae; genus Sequoiadendron; species Sequoiadendron giganteum. The sequence continues at coordinate 341,214,958 of CM021108.1, forward strand.
TATATGATCGATGTATACTTGTGCTAGTGATGAGGACCTTGATTGGGTTGACTGGGTAGATAGAGAGGTTGAGGCTATAGCCATGGCAAAGGAGGAGGCTAAAGCATGAGCAAACACATCCAAAACTAATATTGGTGAGGGTGGCATGGAGTCACAAGCAGAGACTATGGCTGCAATTGCTACATCATCTACAACCCACCTTAGATGTCTTCGTAGGAAGGATGCAAACTCCTTTGAGCCATAGACTTGTAGTTATTGTTTTGATATTTCATATTTGTTTGGAGCATTTGATGTCATGGATTCATATTTTGTACCACACACTACTCTTGGTTCTCAACCGTCGCTTGAGAGCATGGGTTGGAACAAGGACGCACATGATGCAACAAAAAAACAATTGTAAACTTTTGGTACTACTGCACCATTCCCTTCCATGTAGCCAGGTAATTCTTTTTCATTCAATTGTTCTAAAATTTATATTTAAATTGTTGTATTTTAGAATCTAGATGTATCTCATTATCGAATTCAAATTTAAAGTTAAAAACTTAAAACTTTTCATTTTAGAATACTTATGTAAGTAACTTTTCATCATCTAGGATCCTTAGAGGCCTTCGTAGGAAGTATGTTGGCTCCATTATGCCATAGAGTCATAGACTTATAGCTATTGTTTTGATATTTCATATTTGTATGGAACATTTGATGTTATGGATTTCATATTCCATGAGTTTTGTATACATTTGACTAATTTTATATATCTAAGTATGCTATTTCCTTCAGCGGCGCAACTACAATTTGTGTACTTTATACTTATGTGATCGTTGTATACTTGTGTATGTGATTAAATTTTCTTTTATTTGTATTGTATTCAATAAAGGGTGCTTGAAACAAGTTTTAAATCCTTAAAAATCTCTAAATTTCTAGGGTTTTTTCAACTTTTTTTCATTTTGCCGAGTCTGCGCTGAGTCCAAGTTTCGAGTTCTGAGTCCCTGAGTCCCGAGTCGAGTCGCCCTAGCCGAGTCCGAGCCGAGTCCGAGTCTCGTTACTATGATTGTTAGTTATATTTTTAATTTTTGTGGTCTTTGTGGGGGCCACATAAAGGGGGTTAAGCTTTTTATATTAGGTACATATTATCTTATAATTTTTTTATTTTGTTTTGTTTATTAAATGTATGTTATGTGGTTATTTGTGTTTTTAGTCTAAAATATGTAGATATTTATATATATTATTCAAACATATCCAAAATGAACCCGATCACCATTTTTTTTGCCATATTGGCATATCCAAACCAAGTTTATATATATAATACAATTGATCCTAGTCATATTGAACCTTGGTAAATAAATCGACAAACCATTGAACTCAAATAAAAAACATAGGCCCAACACAATTCAATTTGAAAGATGTAGAACATTTGAGTGTCCTTAATCATAAGGAAGCATTCAGCCAGTGCAGAGGAAATACCATTTAGTTTCTTCATTGTTTCCAAATTGAAAATATATTTGTTGAACAATTCTTCCTTAATTATCTTCTGAAAATTCTTTTTAATTTCAGCAACATTTAGAAGCTCAACATCATTGTTTTTAGTAACTCAAAATGAATAGACTAGTTTATCAGCTTTAATTTCAGATTGATCTCATCACTTATTTTTTTGAGAATTTGATACCCCTTGAGGGCCTCTAAAAGTATACTCATTTTCTATTCCACACTTTTGGACCAAACATGTGAAATTTTCTCTTTAGCTTTGGCAAAAATTTGCTGAGACACAAGCAATTTTCATCTATGGATGGCATATCTTGTAGGTTCCTTATTACATTTTGCCACAATTTCTCTTCTCTCTTTATTGCTTCGATTTCATCATCAATTTTCTTTTTATCAGCTTCAGTCACTACATCTCTTCTAGCTTCCATAATGAACTTGAGACCATCAAGGGTCACCTGTTCAACCCATGTCTTGGTAACCTTGCCATAACTTTGATATTTGCTAATTTTAGCAATGGTTTCTTCATTAAGAGGAGTTGATCTAAAGGTTGTTCATTTACATCAACAATTGATTTGATATAAGAGTTAAAGTGCGGACTCGCTCTTTAAGTTGTTCCTTAGTTTGTTTTTCCTCACTTCTTTGAACTAATTTGGTAGCATACACTTGGAAGTTGTGAATATCGCTTTCATGTGTTGATAGACTGAGATCCACTCAAGTAACTTAACAGTCGGTTACTGTCATATCTTCTTCATTCTTACAGCAGTGGGCTTGGCAATTTCAACATATTGTGCGCCTGCAAAAGAGTCTATCATCAAGCCTGAGATGATTTTGGATTTTTTGGCAGCAGGGGTTGTTTGCAATAAGCTAGCAACAATATCAAAGCTAGGAGCTACTGCCTTAGTGACCTTTGTCTTCTTGGTTACCATTTGTTGGACCCAAATTGTAGGAGTTATACTTGAGGAAACAATCATCTGTGTATTGGAGGCAATGGTTGTGGAAATAGGGGAAAGCAATTGTTGTGTTGGAATAGTGGAATCTCCCATTGTAGCAATTGTCTTTGGGGGTGAAGAGACAAGTGGTGGTGGAATCACCACATGTTGTGGAGAGGGTTACCTCAGAGGAGATGCATAACAGGTGGTGCTGAAGTAGGAAATAATGACTCTTGTTGAGGAGGAGTAGAAGTTGGTAAACAAAAGTGTACTAATCCTAGAGACATTTGGAGAGAATAAAAATTTGAGGCAATAAATTGTTGTGTGGCATTGTCAATCAACATTGAAGGGTCAACTTCTAATGATGCAACCTCCATAACTATCTACATAGTTAGATTTGGAGGTCTCTTAATTTTCAACCTCTTCTTTGGAGACAATACCTAACTACAAGTCTTTTCTGTAGTTTGTTTTTTGTTTGGATCTTCACCATCTCCACCACTAGTTGTACTATTTTTTCCCCAAGTAGTATATTATGCAGTAGACTGAGAAGATGAAAAGGGGTTCCCTTGCTTTGATTTCCTTGATGGTTCACCTTTGGCAAAGCTTTCTCTAGCAGTGCATTCAACAATTATATTCAGAAACCAAGCCTTTGACCTTTACAACACAATCTTAGTTCTCTCCATAATATCTGCCATTTCTTTATTGGCCCAGTTAATTGGTGGCAAGGATTGAGTTTGCATTGACTTTGGAAAAATGAGATCAACCAAATCGCTTTGTTCATCTTTAATTCCTTTGGTTACCCATTCTAATCTATATGATTCAAATTTCTCCGAAGTCATTCTCATCCAATCTCTCTTTCTAACCTCGAAATTATCTTCACAATCTTTCCAGTAATCTTCAACTTGTGGGATATGATAGTAAATGGGGTCCAAGTCTGAGATTATCTTTCACATAATCTTTACCATCAAAAGGAAACCTACAATCATGAAAATGCACGGTAAGTTTAATTAACGATCTCTCAATATTTTGTGCATTAAAGGAGGATGCACAAATGTGGTAATTGAGGCAAATTGGAAATGGAATTCCAGAAATCTTCTTATCCTTGCATTTCTTATTGACTTACACATTTTGTCTGCAAACTTCAATTGAAACCATCTTGTCATTGGGAAATTGGGGAAGCTTGTAAGGAATGCTATCAAAACCACCAATTATGATTTATATGAACTTGGGGAATCATATGAAATGACTACTGTATTTTATAATCAGGGCAGAAGCTTCTGCAGAAATCATCATAGCAATGTTTCGTTCAACAATCTTACTTTTAGCATAGTGAAGGCATCATTTACTCTCTTGAAATTTTGGTTACTTTCTTAGAGCACTAGTTGAGGAGAGTACTTGTAAACCTATGTTGTTTCATCAAATGCTTCCTTAGTATTAAGACTAGATCATGTCTTCTGCTTGCAATAGCATTAAACAAGTATTAAGCCATATTAAATTGTCGAGTTTCCTTGAGATTGATTATTTGATCATGAATATCGTTACTTATTGTCTCCTCACACTGAATAAACTGCTCTCCTTGGCAAATAATATTTATGAATAAACACATCCAATTGTGAAATGGTCTAGTCTCATCATGACCCATTACTCTGTTTAGAAGAGTAATTATATTTGACAAATCATCATAGCAATTAGATATATGCAGGTTCTTAGAGAACTTTGATTACTTTTTCTTCTTCTTAGTCAACCATGATTGCTCCAATATTGTTTTGGATTCCTCTTTGTTTTCTTCCTAGGACATCCCCCAAAACATAAATGCTAGGGGATGCCTTGGCATCCAAGAGTTTCTCAATTGCTCAAGAATGTCGAGATGTCTTTGATGACCTGCTTTGTATACAACATTAAAAAACAAAAACCCAAAAAACTAAATGTGGGACCACCAAGGGCCTCCAACTAATGTCAACCCCTAATTCACACTAAACCTTGGATCCATTGCATTTTACACTTGGAACAAAGAAAGCACAAGAAAGAAGAAAGGAAGAAATAAGTGCAATTATTTGTAGGTCAATCCATCATTCTTTAAGTATGGCCACTTGTCATTTTTCTTTTTCTTTTTATAATCTTTGTATCATACAAAATATAAAAAACCTGGTTTTCCTTCTATTAAACTATAAATGAAAGGAGTGATACCTTGTGATTGTAAGTTGTAAGTTAAACCACAAAGAAATTATTTTTTATGTTTGTGGGTTGCCAAAATGCCCAAAAGTTTGTTTATTTTTGCACTTGCAATGTCCTAAAAAGCCTCAAAAAAAAAATAAAAAAAATATATATATATATATATATATATATATATTTTAAAACTTGCAATGTGAATCCTTTTTTAAAAGATTGTTGTTTTTTAATATATGTTTGTGTGTGTGTGTACAGGCCAAAATAAGTTACTTGAGTGACAATGAGGAGTTGGATATGATTAGTGAAATTGGGGGAGACATAGGGGAAAGAGGTGAGAGCAACCAAAAGCACCCTGCAAAATGTTAAGTTGGGAATGATTTATGTTGTGACAGTCCTTTGAGGATGTTTGCAAAGTGTGCCAGAGGACCATTCAACAATTGAACCCCTTTGCATTAGTTTGTAATGACACTTGACATAAACAAGACACATAATTCAAGAGGGAGTTGGTCTTGGAAATGGAATAGTTGCAACCTTGATTGGAAGGGCATTAGTACAAGAGTTAATACACATCTTCATATTTTAGCTGATAAAAGGGTTGGGCCTTGCACTAAGTTGATGCTTGAGGAGAGGGTTGACATGTTTAGATTGTACAATAGAGAAATTACTATACTATCTACTACCTTAAAGATTTCTAGATAGGTAGCTACACCCTTCATAATTCCCCCTTTTTATTTTTAGCAAATGGTATTTTGTTTCATGTTGTTCAATAAACTTATTTCAAGGAGCATTTATCAAGGTATGCAAAGCAAGTCCATCATTTTTGCCTCTTGGCAAATAGAGTTGAGAACCACAATTTTGGAAATAAGTTACTTTGAAGTTAATTTACTATTAGAGATGAAGACCACACGGATGTGATATGGGTCTAGTATAATGATGGATTGGTAGAGTTAGACACCACACAGTCACTAATGTGATAGTTACAAGCATAGTTCAAAAACTAGGATTTCAAGCCAATTTTTTGATTCAGACTTGGGATTCAATAAAAACTTAACAAGAACTAGCTTATTAAAAAATACATAAATGCATTCAATCATTTGAAAATTAGTCAAAGCGAGTTCAAATCAATAGCAAATTGATGCAATGAGAGCCAAGAGTACAAGAGAAAATATTAGAAAGGTGGAAAAATAAGATGTTATGGGCTGTTCTCAACCATGGGACTTTGCATGGATAGCCTAGTTTTTCTTATTAGACTCGCAAGTTTTAGCAAGTACTCTCTCAAATGTAAGAGTCAACAATGGACTCAAGCTACCAAGATCACTGGCAAAATCAAGGATAGCTTCCAAAAGAGATAGCAAGAGGATGAATTGCTTGATTATGGATGCAAAATGATACAATGATACCATAGATATACAATGGATGCATAAAGCACATGATGAGCCTTGCTTACATAGGGAAGGTGAAATGATAGGACAATATAAAATTATGACAAGTGTCTTAATCATATGACATGAGATACAAAAAATAAATAACCTAAAAGTGCCAAAAATAAACATAAGTAAATTAGTGTGAATAGGACTGAAGAGGTGAACTAGTTAGGTAATATATCTTGTTGACACCAACACCCCCCTTGAAGTGCAACTTAGGGAGGAAGAAACCAATGCAAGAATGCAAAGATGGGTCTCAACTACAAGGCCATGTTAGGCACTCATGTATAAAAGATCTCTCACAAATGGAGTAAAGGTGAAAAATCTGTAGGAAAAAAACTCTTTTGAAAACTACTCACATGTCCACATTTTGGAATCAAAGGATGCCGCAATGCAATGAGGTGAAACCAATCTAGAATCTTGTGAAAACTAATGAAGAACAATTTCCAAAGACAAAGATGATGAGATAATAGTTGTGCCAATACTATCATCAAAGAGGAAATGAATATCCTCCAATGAATACTTCAAATTAGAAATGTGAGACTCCACAAACAAGGATGAAATGTCTGATTAATAGGAATCCCAAGTAGTTGTATTTGGAAGACGATGAATGTTTTGCTGCACTGAATCAATAGGAGCCATGAATGCAACAATACTAGTCTCATGAGGAGCAATAGATGGAGATATGATCTCAATAGGAGGAGAAGCAAGAGGAGATGTGTCATTAGAACATGCAAGGCATGCAATATACTCAAGCTTCTCTAAAGTATCATCATCAAAGAGTATATTATTTGCATCATCAAAGGGAATGAGGCAATCCATAGCAAGATCATTTGGGAATGTAGAGAGATGTGGGTCTCCAAGGATCTCCCAAATCTTGGTCCAAATGTATGGACAATCAAAATCTAATATAGCCCACATAATGTCATAATCAACATTAGAACAAATCAATTTTACAACATGATCAATATTAATACCCCATGCTAATTTCCTCCAAGGTGTGTCTGGTTTAGGTATGAGTCCATAAAGATCAAGCAAAAAATTAAGCCACTTGAGATGTGTTAGAATACTATTTTTCCAAGACCCATAATTATCATTATTCAAGTTTACCATAGAAGAATGAATATAAAAACCCGTGATAATTTTTTAAGGGAATAAATTAGAGATCAATAATCTCAATACATATCAATAAGTTGAAATGAAGTCATATCGTGAAAACAAAACTTTTCTAGGTGCCAAAATGTTCAAGTAATCAACTAGAGTGCAAATAACTAACAAATTGAATAAAAGATACATGGGATAGATTCTAGAAAAGATGCATGGATGGCTGAGAAGAGCTCATCAATACTTTGCCAACCCTTATTTGATCTAAAAAATCAGAGATATTGGGCAAAAGTTATGAACTTGAAAGCCATAAAGATAATCTGGACTTCAATCAGCAATACCAGACACCTTTAGCAAAATTTGGATTTTTTTTTTAACCATTGTGAAGTGCTCAAGACCAGCTTTCCAATAACTATAAGAAGTTGAAAATCCGATACCTTGGCGAGAAGTTATGTCTCATGGAAAAAAATGCTCCTTTAGAAATGAAGAAGGGGGCCTTAGTCATTGTTCAAGTGGCAGAATAAGTTTGTGTCACTCCTTGAGTGGCAAAATCAGGCAGCGGGAGGGGTTGAGTGTCAACAACGCGCGGGTATCAACAATTGGTGGTGAAGGTGATGCGGGGTGGTGGTGGCACCTGTTGTGATTTAAGCCCCTATGGGTTGGGTGGAACCATTTGCCAGAAACTTGTGACTAGGTGCTAAAGAAACATAGCATATACAATTAAAACAAAATTAATTAAATCCTATCATTGTACCTACCACTGCAACTTGCATGTGCGATGACACATGAATCTACAAAAATATTTGTTGACGTGATGGTTGGTGATTGCGATTGACCATATGGTATGGATTTGTACAACAATACAAAAAAATTTATCGGTAATTTTTTGAGACCCTCAAAAAATGGTGAATTTTTTTAACTCCAAAATTTAAGTGTTTTACATGAAAATAGGGGATTTTGGGGCTCTTTGGACCTAATGGTGAGGTATGTTTTGCTTGATAATGCACCCAACAAAAGTTCCTAACTAAATCACTTTTAGATTTGAGAAGGGGCTTGCAAATTAGAAGTTCTAATACCATGTAAAAGTCAACAATGGACTCAAGCTGTTAGGATCACCTGCAAAACAAATGATAACATTCCACAAGAGAGTAGCAAGAGGATGAATTGCTTGATTGTGGATGCAAAATGATATAATGTTACCATAGTTATACAGTGGATGCATAAAGTACATGATGACCATTGCTTATATAGGCAAGGTGAGATGATAGGGCATCATAGGATTATAACAAGTGTCCTAATCATATGACATAAGATATAAAGATAAATAACCTAAATGTGCCCTAAGTAAACTTAAGTAAACTAGTGTGAATAGGACCTTAGAGGTAAACTAGTTAGGTAATATATCTCATTTACACCAACATCAAAACTCTTTGACCCACAAGTAACCACAAGTTTGTGAGGAACTTAGAGTTTTAAATTTATGCTTATAGCCTATAGGTAAGGATCCAACTTTATATTTTAAGAGATGCTATTGAGGAGGTTGGTCCTAATGTGATGCCTGTTTGTGAGAGATACCACACATGCAACAAGGAAATTAGTTAAGGCTATCTATAGAGACATCTATTAGACTCCATGTTGCACACATGCTGTTAATTGAATGACATTGGCAAAATTGCTTGTGTCAAATAGGTTCTAACAAATGTTAGGGAGGTGCAGATGTTTATATGCAACCAACACACATCATTGACCCTCTTTTGATCCTTTTTGAGGAAGGAATTCCTCCAGCCGCTGAAGATTAGGTTTGGTTCCTACTTCATTCTAGTGGAGAGGATGTTTGAGTTATATTAGGCTTTGCAACTAATAATCATGACACAAGATTGGATTAGGTAGGGGGAATCTAAGGTAGAGTAGGGGAAGAGGGTTAAGGAGGTGGAGGTCAATGATACATTTTGGTTAGATGTGAGATACTCACAACTACTATATCCCCTATTTTCACCGTCATCATATATAGGGATTTGGACAGGTTTAACCTTGGGGTGACCCACAAGTACGTAGATAGAGTGCTTGGCAAGATGAAAGTTGTGATTTGTGAGAGAGGTCTCACCCTACAATTCTACCACAAGCAATTTCAACCCATCATTTAATGGAGGTGGGAGAAGCTCAACACCCATTTACATATGGTTGCATATGCAATGAACCTGAAATGGTATGTAGAGATGTTTGGTAGAGTTGTTCCTATTGTTGACAAGGAGATTGAGAAAGGGTTCATGAAGGCCCTCAAGAAAATGTACAGTTTTGAGGAAGCTTCATTAATCAGAGTTGAGTGGGTTAGATTTACTGAACTTGATGGTTGAAAGAGTTCAGAAAAAATGCACAAAGACACTTTGACACAGTATAAACTAGTTAGTTGGTGGCAACTATATGGGCTTCTAAGATTGCTACATATGCTTGCGATTCACCTCTTTTCACAACTTTCTAGTTTGTTTGCTATTGAGTGGGACTGATCATCATATAGCTTTATCCACTTCGTTGAGAGGAAGGGACGTCTCTCTAGGACAGCGAAGAAATTTGTTGATGTATACAAGGCCTTGCTCTCATTGATTGCAAGATACTTGAGAAAGGGTGGGATGTAGGAGTTGAGGCTGATTGATAAAGAGCAAAATATGCAATCAGGATTATTTGGGGTCCCATTGTAGGAGGCAGTTGAACCTAGCAGTTTTAGTGTTGAGCAGCTTTGGAGATTTTTGTAAAATGATGCTGCTGATTTCTGAGCTATTTGCTCAATGCAGCTATGCATTTTCTGTTTCGGCATTTTTAAGTACTTCATAGTTGTGATTGTTGGTTCCGACTTCAAACTTCTAAGTTTGGAACTTCGATTAATGAAATGAAAATTCAATTATGATTATTAGATGGATTATTGCTAAGTTGCCAGCTGGTATGGGATCGGGTAAGGGTACACTGGTATGCCAAATTTTTTCCTTGGGTATGGTACCTTTGGGCATGGCTGTATTTTATATATATATATTCATGCAAAAAAAAAAGAAATATACAGAATTGTAAATACATTTGATGGTATGATACTTCATCAATCATCAATCATCATGATAATCATATCTGCTGCTTTAAGTTGAAACATCCAGTGTTATGATTTGGCAGAAAATTCTACAGGACACTAGTTTAAGGTCCAGATGCTTTGCTGGGCTGTGTAGCAGAGAAAATTCAAGCACATACATTTTCATTGCACTACAAGTCCTGTGGTTTTTAATTGCAGACTCTGGATTGGCATTGAAATGATATGGTTGGAAAGTAGAAAAAAAGGTATAATGAATTTGAAGTAATTAATATTGCACTAAAGAAAAATAAGAGTGTTGTGGAGAATGCTGAGTGTATTGTGCACTACAAGTCCTGTAAATGAGTAAATGGAAGGGACAGTTAAAACTTAAAAATAATTAGTGTAAGGATCATTTAACATCCACTCATAAATGAAGACATATTCTCCTGTTTATACACAAAACAGAAATTAAAATTGGTTGAAAAGGTTAATTAAGTTTCAATAAATTGTAGTTAAGGAACCCACATGGAACCCTGCTTCTCCCAGCCGCTCCCCAGGCCGCTCCCGTACCGAAACACTCCTGGAGCAGGCACAGGAGCAAAATCCAAGGAACCCGGTAACTTAGTGTTATTGGAATCTGGATCAATGCATAATCATTGCAAATTTGGCTTATTGTTTCTAAAATATTTTAATTTCAGCTTCTTTAGTTTGTTATAGTTATTTAAATTTTTATTCTATTGTATTTTAAAATGTAAATTATTATCCTTTATATATTATTTTAATAGCCATCATCCCACCTGTCAAACATTTGGATTTTTTTTTGCCATCCCTGAAACTCAAAGGACTACTCTTTGATACCATGTGGATTTTATATAAGGCTCAGATAGATTTATAAAATATTAATTAGCAAGTCAAAACCTACATGAACCAGAAGGGAGTAAAATTTTCATGTGAATTTCTCAAATCTCTTCAAAAAGTATTATTGATATGCCCATCCAATGCAATGTGCATACAAATTTATCATGCATGGCCACCTTTTGATTCTTAAAAGTGACGCTTACCTTCCAAATGAATATGAAACAAGTAAACCTCTTTTTCTCTGTCTGATTCCTTACTTATTATGTCATATTAACATATCACAAAGTGTAATATCCCTTATTATGTACTCTAATAGCTTATTGATACCTGAGATATTCATGATTATATCTACCTTTTATCTGTTCTTGCTATTTATTGTGTGGAAATTCTTTTCTGTCAGAAAGGCTGCGTTCTTACAAAAAACATGGAGTGGTAAGACATAGTTTCATTATACATATATGTTGCTTTGGTTTGGGTTAAGTTCTAGTGTAGTTAATATTTGGAGGTATATTCTTGAGCTCATAAGTTTGTCTCTTTACTCTTTGACAATACACAAAAATACACCAATGCTTTTTAATTAAGGATATACATCCTTTTGGGTTAAGATCTCAAATTAAATTTCATGCAAAGCAGGGTGGATCATGTAAGATATGTGGTGGTCTGACTCATCTAGCAAAAGATTGTCCTGAGAAGCTTAAGCGGAATTTCGGAAGTGGTCAAGGCAGAACAAAACTTCAAATATGTAAGTTGTACTGGGAAAATGCGGTCAACTTTCAACAGTGTTGCTTTCTGTCTAAACAAGAAGTTATTTCCCTAAGACAAATTGTTTGAACTAGTATTTTTCACCATAGAGATGATGTTTTGAGACATTAAAATATAAAATAAATAAAAAATCATTATCTCATTTATAGACATAATCTAACAAGATCCATTTCTCTTTTAAATGCTTATTTTTGCAGCAAAAGAACCTGCGGTAGCAGCCAAGCCTGGTGAGCGAGGGCAACGAATTGTATTTCGTAGTGGAGATGATTTAGAAGATGATTTCACTTTAGAAGACAATAGTATTAAAGCCAATGCTGATAGCCATTCATTTGACTATAGTAAAGTGGATGAGTTATCATCCAAAGTTGAGATGGAGCCACTGAAGTTGAGTGGCGCTGAAAAGAAACATTACTTGACGGGACGAAGTAAGAAAAACATTGCAGCAAATCCAAACAAACAAGCAGCAAAAATTGTGAACTTTACTTAATGACTGAGAAATTCTAGTTATAGAATATTGAGCTGTACAATGTATTAATATAATTCTTATATTTGCAAGTTAGCTGATTTTACAATTAAATGCTTTGTCACTATTGTTGAACTCCAACATGCCTGAAATTGAAAAAGTTTGCCCTATCTTCAGTGATTATGATTGAAATCATCTCAAAAATCTCCAATACAGTGAGATGGCGTCATGTGGCACAATCTAGTTAAATTTTAGTTACCAAGTCTTTTTTAAATCTCTCACCTTTGAGTTTACTTGGTTTATAAATCCTTCAGAATAGCAATATTTAGCAAGGTGGCATGATCTGGCTAAATGTTATCACGAGACTACTATCTGCCAAGGGATATGATATTATATTCTTTATAGGTTGATGAAGACCATTGACATGTGGCATACATCTTTAAGTTAGTTATATTGAGTAATTAATTATATTAGGTAATGAGTAGGCTTACATGGGTTAATGGTTTACCCCTACATTATGTTATCAAGAGGTCTATACAAAGGAGGTGAATATCATTGTAAGGATATGTGCAAAGTATGATATGTTTTTGGGATCTCTTGGAGATATAGTGTGGACTGGCTTCTTCCATAAGGAGTATTATATGGTGTTACCCCACGTTGAGGGTTTATTCATTTTCTAAATATATTGAATATTAGGGCATCTTGGCCCTCAAACATCTCATGGAATGTGCGATCTATCTTCTACATTGTCTTGTTGCAATTATTATATGTGTGGATCTTATTAGGGACTTTATTGATCTTTTGCATCTCTTTGTTAATTAGAGCCTTTCTTTCAGGAAAACAAGATGTTTACATGTGTCTTCATCCTGGGAACTTTGAAAAGCCAACATTTTTCCTCATCTCTGGTGTAACAACAGATTCCATTTTCAAAACATAAAATGTGTTGAAAAGACGCACAGTAAATGCATATGACAGACATAAGGTGCTCATGCTTTCATGGTAAGTATGGTGCAAAATCTGGATTAGTGATTGCATGATCATTATTGGCTAGCCGTGGAGATTGCAGTAACAGTTTTAGATTAATAAAAGGCACTTAACACTGAGGTTTATATGTTTCAAGAAGATTTTGAGTTCACAGAATTCTCAGAGAGTGTTTTATGAGCAATTTTCAAATTGCAAAGCTTCATGAAGGTGATGTGATTGATTAACTGAATTATGATTAAGAAATTCAAGCTATAGATTAAAATGGCACCCAAAGGCAAAGCATTGTTTGCAAAGAAACACATGGAGGAATTCCGATGCACCTCACTCTCTTTGGACATGTCAAAGGCTTAAGTTCTTAAAGATTTATGCTTCTTTTCAGTAGAAGGTTCACCTAGTCAGGTAGAAGCAGAGCAAGCAATATTCAATCTTCATTGTGCAGCTGCAAAATTTGAGACATCTCACTACCCTAAGCTTATCAAAGATGAATTTCAATATTGTGTAGTGAAAGTAGGGTTTTTGTATTCTCCAGTGAAAGATATTATTATAGACATCTTTGAAGTCTCAATTTGCTCAAGTATTGAAGTCTCAGTTCTGATGATACGAAATGATATATATGAAGTTATGAAAGATTGCGCCCAATAACCTGAATCATGGAAGAAGAGATTAAATATTAATTCATATCTTGCTAGATTGTTCAATTCTCATAATAAGAAGGCTATGGTTTTGTTAAATATATTATATGGGTTGTCAAATACTTAACATTTGAATTTTGTTTGGGTCCCATTATTTGTCGTACTGGAAGAAGGGAGCATGCCCAATTGGGGAGAAATCTTCTCTTTCAACTCAGAAAAAACAGAATGATGTAGCTCATGATGGGAACAATTTTTTTGCGTGCTTTTATTTAATGGATTGTATCTGTTATTCAGTGGATTTTGAAGGTAGCTATTTTACTCCAATGACTATGTCATATAATCCATGTATTTGATAGGAAGCGTTACAAGCACGGACACCATGATTTTTATATGGAAAATTGCAATTATTCATCTCTATTGTCTACTGGGCAATTGTTTTTTCTCACACAGTATATTGATTAGAGAGGAGGGTGCTATATAGGCATGTCATAAATTGCCCTATCATGTATCAGATCACTTTGTAATATAGGTGGTGTGCTACATATATATAATGGGGATAGTCGGGGTTCTGAAAGAAAACTTCTATAACCCCAGGGGAGCATATATGTACATTTTTCTATTCTTGAATTAAAATTTTCAAAGTCGAAAGGTATAATTCTGAGAAAACAGAGTTCAAGAGATGGGATCCCGAGGGACAGGTACCTATCCCAGAGGCAAAAGACCACTATGAGTTACCTTCATGAAGATTGGCTAGATGACAGGTAGATTGAAAATGCCCAAAATGATGAAGGTTGTTGGTCAATGAATTGAAGCAGAGTCACAATAAGTTGAACTGAGTATATCCATTAAATTCTAAAGCTTTTCATGGATTGTAAACTACATGTTGGTGGGTGGTACTCCAAGGTTATTAGAAGTATCCACTTATTGTGTGGATGTTTTTTCTGGTATAGCATCTAAAATTGTCTCGTCCATTCATGCTGGTTTCATCATCTTCTGCAGCAATACGTATCTTTCTTCAATTTTCACATTACTCGTATTTATTTCCGTAAGTTACATTCCTATAAGTGCCTTTGGTGTTATTGACAGTCTTAGGCATCTCTCTTGTATTTTCAGAATAGAATCTTAGATTGCAAATTGGAGGAAGGTCATAAAAGCTCAGAAGTCCAAACCTGAGAATATTAACATAATTGTGATGGAAAAGCCTGTGGTTGAATGAAAATGAAAATCAGAAGTTCTTAAGTTGTTTTCTTCAATGTTCAATGAGGGTTGAATTCAGTCAATAACGCTCCGTTTCAATTGCAACATGTTGAAAAGGTCAATAGTATCAAATGTAAAATGATAAGTATGGCTACCCGGTCTGCACAGTTAGAAAACAAAGTTGATTTTATTACAAAGACTACGAACCAATCTCTTATTCCAGTTACTCCACTTTTATCTGAATCGGAGGTAGATTATAGTAAAGGTCTTTATCGAAAGCTATTAAGTTAAACACGATAAAAACAAATAAGAATTGAGGAGATAATGAAAACTTTGCAAAATTATATAACCAAAGTTGTGAATGAATTTTCTTCATTCGGCATCACTCATCTTACAAGGGAGAATGGAGAATGGCTTGCTATAAACAAATTCAGGGATCTTGTAGCAGTTTTCACGATGAAATTACAAAAAGAAATTGGAGAGGCACAGAGAACCACTATGACTATGACTATAATAATGGATTATGGAACTAGATTGGCTTAAAAGGTAGAAAGGATGCAAGTCCCTGTAGAATTTGTAACTGAGGTCATGTAGAAGGTTTTGTGGGAATCGAGTTTCTTTGAACAAAAGTTGAACCAGTAGCCCATCATCAATCTGTTCCAAGTGTGTGTACACTTGTAAAATAACGATGACAGAAAAGAATTATGTTTCAAGTTGATGGATTATTTTAGATGTTAACGTTTCAGAATGTTTTATTTTCATCTTGTAACTGAAGACTGTCAGTCTTCCATTTGAATGAAGATTGGTGAGGTTGTGACCTACCAAGAAACTCTTTAAATGTTTGGTTTCGCCTTGGAACTGCGATTGGAAATTTGCTATTTTAAAAGTATATTTTCACACTTAGATCGAGAGATAATAGAATACTGTATATTACATTTGAAGAACTCAAATTTTTATTCTATTCCGTTGATTATGCAAGTTTAGAATTCAATATTTTAGGCTATTACCGTATTGTTTACATGTTTATAATTTTCAAATCTCTCAATGAGTTATTTAGATCTCCGAGTTTGTATGTGTTGGGCTTTGTTGTTTACATATTGAATCTTGAATTCAGGATTGAGTATCTATATAAATAGGCGTTTTTTCTGAATCTTCACTACAGTTTACAAAACTCTGGTTACTATCTCTTGCACAGTATCTTCTAAAACTTTTGTTTTTACCTCATGCAGTCTATTTACAATTGCATGGAATTTTTTTTTTATCTGCTTTTCTAAATCTCTGTGATCACAAGCTTCATTTCTTTTGATTTTATTTATGCAACACAAATATTGTATCATATTAGACAAACTAATTTAGTTAGTTTTAAAGGCATGCGTTTCATCTCGTGCGTTGTTCTCGTTTGTTTTCGTATATTTGAATAAATTCAATACCAGTGTGGACCACTTGTCCACTGCTTCTTTGGTAAAAGTCATAAAACAAGAGTTATTTAACCCATCGATGTGTCTGTCAAAACATTGGACAGCAAAATCCTTATATTGATATAAGAAATTATATTACATTACTAAAGATATTTTTGTACAAAGATAAATGAAGTGACGCAGAATTCTCTATGAAATATTTGGGAAAATAATGTGTTTAGAATAATATTTTTGTACAGTATAAATTAAGAATAATATAGATAGGAAGTTAAAGTGGTTTAAACTAATAAAAACTCACGTTTGTGGATGGCGATATTTTAAGGCCATATGATTTCGGTGCATGAGGAAGTTTATATAACTATTTGTAAAATAAAATATTTGAAGCAGCCTTAAAAGAGGTGATCAATGTTTAGTGGAGAATGCTTCAAGATAAAAAGGCCACCTAATGGCCAGTTCCTCTAAAATTGAAAAACATAAAAATAAACTAGAAGATATACGAATCTGAATAGTATTGCAACTAGAGATGTCGTTTTCATTGGCATAAATTGGATAATCTTACGGTACATTCTAGAAACTGAATATATCTGTTTAGTAACTTAATAGTTAAAAATGTCTATAACACTACATGAGGTCAAAAAAAATTGAAATGGCATTGGGCAAGAGTCGTTCTGATGACATTCAATGGGAAAAAGTTTCGATTGATGATGCTGCATGGGAGGGTGTGGCTTTGCAGGGGATGGACGGTCCGACTCCCTCTACTCCCATCCCGATTCCCTCTACTCCTTCTGTAGTGCTGCCTCCTACTCTGGTTGTTGGTGGCATCCCTTCTTCTGGTCGGGTGAAGTCCTTTTTTGAGGCTGTTTCAAAGGATGGTGCTCGGTCTCTTGCTCAGGCTAGATTTCGGCCATTGCCCAGTGCTTGTGCTTCCCCTATTGTGGTATGTGGACCTGAGATTGTTGAAAATGAGGATTTCTATTTGAAACAGGGTGTGGTTTGCAGGTTTAACGACTTGTGGCCCTCCCTTCCCGATCTCCATGACTGGGTTTCCATCTCTTGGAAGCTTGTTGTCTCTGGGTAGATTGAGCTCTATCCTAGCGTAAGGGGGTTCTTCATTGCAACCCTCGCTTCCTCCGTGGAGCGAGACAGTGTGTTGGACATGGGGTGGATGTGGGGTATTCACTCGCTGTCCATCAGGCCTTGGTCTCGCTCTTTTAATCCTCTTACGGAGCCATTGAATACCAGACCAGTTTGGGTCCGACTGTCGAATCTCCCTCTCCAATTTTGGGAGGAATCATGTTATGGAGCAATTGACAACGCCATTGGATGCTTTTTGATGGTGGACTCTACGACTTAGGAGCATGGGCATACCATGATAGCTCGTATTTTAGTTGAGTTGGACATCTCTAAACCACTCAATGGTGATGTGCTCTTATTGGTGGAGGACAAACCTTGGATGCAACTCTTGGACTATGAGGATCTCCTTTTTCAAGGTAGGAGATATTTCTTCGTTGGTCATTTGGCCTCTGGTTGCCCTCATGCTCGCCGTAAGGGCGCTGCTACATGGTGGAAGGATGTTCTCATGGATCATCTCACAGTGGGCTCTACTCCTTCGGATGGTTCATCCAAGGAGGACAACTCTACCGTTTCATCTAGGGAGTTTGTGTCTTGCTAGACTCCTTTTCTGACTATCCCTTTTGTGGAACCTTTGTTGCCTCAAATTGTTGCCGTTGTTCAGGGTGAGCTTGCTCGACCCTCGTTGAATGCTTCTATTGGTCCTTCGATTGCTCGTCTCCTCTTCTGCGTTGCTGACTCCCTCGTGTGGTGGCTCATTGCCCGTGGTGGCTGTTGCGGATCTACTCTTCTCGCCTCGCTCGGTGGATTTCGATTCCGAGTCTTCCTAGTCTATTGTGTTGAGAAAGAAGGGACTCCCAAGATCTGTCGCTACTTTGCGGCCTAGGATTAAGGGAGTCAGATTAGTCCCCTCAGGTTCTGGGGTTGTCTAGTCCTCGTCTATTGTTTGATAGCTGTCTGTTAGTTGTTTCTATGTGTGGCCTGTCTTCTTTTCCTAGTTCATTTCTGGTTTGAACTAGCTTCCTTTTGGCCCTAAGGGCTTTTTGTGTAAGGGGTACAACATCATGTAAATGTTGCTTATTTAATCAAAAACAACTTAATATTTAATAATTGTTGTGCCTAAACCTTTAACTTGGTTTCAGTGCTAGCAGTCTACAATGGATAGTTTGGATAATTCCCTAGTGCCAAGCGGTTTAAGCCTTTAAACCAGTCTAATGAAAAAGTACAAATTGTAAAATGAAAAAAGATTGGTTAGCCCAGGCTCATCAAATAGGATGCATAAGAAGCATAGATTAAATTAGAATTAATAATAATTGGGATTAGTAATTTGATAATTTACAATAATTATTTTATGAAACTAAATGTGATGAGTAAGATACTTAGCTCTATGATTGAAGATGATTGTTTTTGTTGAAGATTTAGGAACTTATCAGATCTATGTATTAGAAGCTATGCTTTTTAGTTAATGAAATACCTTGGAATTTGCATTGGATTTGTGTTTTGTAAGAGGATAAGTTTGCAGGTTTGAAACAATTTCATAGTTGCAAGCTTGTCTCTTGAGTTTGGAGTCATCCTTGCATGCTATAGAATTCTCTTTTGCTCACTTGACGTACTTTTTTGTTTTCATTGTCTTTGATTTCTCTTGTCTAGTGTTATTTATGAGAACAATGTTATGGTTATATTGTTATGGGCCATTGTTCTTCTAGATCAACATGTAGAAATACATACAAATGATTGAAAACAACACTCTTCAATCATGCATATGTTGCTAGGATGATCATGCAAATCTAGTTTCCTTTTAGTGCAACAAATCCAAATGTTTGCGCTCTATAGAATAAGGGAGAACTTACCTTTTTGGGATGATTTAAATGAATTCATTTAATGCCTTTAAATACAAGGAAATACTTACACATTTGTGTTTAGATGTCCTTAGGTGAAAAGGTTATAGGCAAGAGTTGACCAAACTTGGATTTGGGAAGGATGAATTAGTGACCACAAGGACATTCTTAAATAATAGGGAATTTTAAAATTTGAATTTGGGACCAAACCACAAAAAATGAAGTAGGGAAAGAGTATTCCCCAATGAGCTTCTAGGGTTTTTCACCTAGAAGCTATGTTGAGAAAAGTGGCTCTCTTTCACACCTTTTCATTTTAGGGTTCATTCAAAGGAGGCAAGGGCTTAAAGTGATGTGTGTGCACTGATACATTTTGACTCAATTTCCGATGAAAGTTCATCGGAATTTCGATGACCATTCGTCGGAAAATCGATGAAATTTGAAATGTCGAAATTCCGACTCAGCATCGTTGGCTAGGTCGGAAAATCGATGTTTCAAACTTCGTCGATTTTTCGACAAAATATTTTCGACGAAAGTTCTTCGAAATTCCGACGACCTTTCGTCAGAAATTGAGTTAAAATTTATTAGTGGTGGAATTCCCTAAATGTTGGAAATGGAAAATAGAAACTAACTATGAATGTAAAACCTCAAGAATGCAACGATGCTATAAAACACACAATGATATGCAAAGTGACTTAGAAACATAAACAAACAATTACATAAACTTATGAAATTAAAGGTGTGCACCTGGAGCCTGAAGAGGGATGGCATGGAGGTTTGGAAACCTAGAAAACTTGATGCAGAAGCTGAGGACAGTTACGCCATTCTAGGCGACCTAGTCCTTTTTTTGTGAAAATCTATCAAGACCCGTTTCTGCCAAAAGGGTATTAAGATCTATAAAAAGCCCAAATATGCATTTATGGTGGGACTAGGTTGCCACTAATGGCGACCTAGTCCCTTTCAACCTTTCAGGAAGTCTGAAAGTGGAATCTGGAGGTCTCGGTCTGCTCTTTTTGCTTCTTGAGGTATCCGGATCTGAAACTTTGATTCTTGGCCTGTGAGTGACTTTTAATGGATGTTTTTCCCTAGCCAACAAGGAGGTGTCTTCAACAAGCTTTCAATCCACTCTTAAATGATCTCCAAGCTTCCAAGATACCTAAATCTACAAACACACAAAGAGAGAGAAGGAAATGACGTTGATTGTTAGAGTATAGGGGTTTGCCTTGGTCAAACCCCTTTGTAGATAATTAAATCAAGTGAAGAGACAATGAAGTAAAACATGAAATATGTAATGATGGATTCAATACCTTGCCATGATGTTTGATCTTGAGTTGCAACAATGGAGGATTCAACCCTTGGATGCATCTTGAGAGATATGTCTTGGTGAGTTAGAATACTCAAACCCTAGCGTGCTTGAGAAAGAGAGATGAGAGATTGAGAGGAGAAAAAATGAAACTTAGGAGAGGCAAAATGAGGGGAATAACCCTTATTTATAGAAATTATGCCCTAATTTTCCAAAAATAACACCATATAGGCCGACCTTAAGGTTTAGGAGACAAAATTTTGAAAGAATTTTAAGTTTATTTTAATTTTTATGCCACATGGGACTAGGTTGCCCAAGGTGGTGACCTAGTCCACTTGGGCAATTTTCATTGGTTGTTGGGGATTAAAGTATGGTTATTATTGTTTGTCAAGAATGTCTCACAAAAAAAAACTAAAGGTATGTATGTGCATTAAGGGGTCATTATAGCATGAGAAAGGGTTGATTTAGTGATGATAAGCCTAGGAAAGTGTGAAAATATTTTACAACACCTTACAACACTTTGACACAAGGCTTGGAAAGGGGTAAAGAGAGGTTGAAGAAGATCCAAAATCCATAGACAAGAGTCCAAATGAGTGAAAAGTGTCAAATACCACTTTTTGGCGACACATTTAGCCCCCACTTTAGTGAGAGGATGAACTTGCTTCAAACTCACACTAAAGTAGCCCAACGGAGATGGCGAAGAAGGCGGTCAAGCCCCCAGGGATTTGAAATTCTAAGTCAAAAAGAAATCAATGCAAAAGACACATTTAAGGGTGAATGGTATGTAGCAAAATGAGATGCATGATCATACAATGACAAGAACTAGAATGAAGAGAAGAGGGAATGGTGAAAAGGTTGGATGAAGCTTCGACCATTTGTCCAACTAGTTATGGATCAGATCTAGGTTGTTTTCCCAAAAGGATGATGTGTACTCACTTTGGGGCGATAAGACTCTTGGTTGTCCGTTGGGTGAGAAGGCTCAAAATGGTGAGAAGCATACACTAGGCCGGTATGCACTCACATACAAAGGTGGCTATGGGGAAAGTCACATCGCTTGGGCTTCCCGCTGAAACTGTACCAAAGTTATACTTCGTGATAACTTTGATAAGGCACCACAAAAGAATGTGATTTTGTAATATTGTAAGGAATGTTCAAATGTATTTTTCTTAGTTCGTGCAATGTCTCACCTTAAGGAACATCATGTGTAATGTCACCAAGGGAGGAAGAGTGCAAATAGACTCATCTTGTATCCAAGAGAGGAAGAACCCATCTTGTATGCAAAAAGAGGAAAAATGCAAATGTCTCATCCTAGTAACATTGTACCTAATGTTTCCAAGAGAGGGAATCATAAGAAATAAAATCACACAATGAGATGTGAGTGGTGATGTATGCCCCCACTTTAAAGCGTTTGCTAACACCATTGTTGTGAGAAATTGCTTTAAAGTAGAAGAAGAGGAAATGAGGACATGAGAACTTGTTCAGAAAGCCCTATGCCAAGTCATATGTTTCTAAGAAGCCGCGTCATGAAAAGGGGGATAGTATGTCACATGCAAGTCAACTTATGACATTTCGTCCACATCTCAAGCTTGCTCCTATATGTTCATGAAAGGTTAATGACTAGCCAAAAGAGGTAACGACAAGTGACATACGAGGACAAAGGCTAACTAACCCCTTGCCCCCACTTAAAGTAGGACAAGAGTGATCTGAAAGGAGTGAGGAGATGTAAGGTAGAGTGAAAATCAGCATCAATTAGAGGAATTAGGTGTCCTCACATAAGGAAGAATACTAAACTCAAGATGTTGGATTTTTCTACTCAAGGCCTTACACTCATTAGCGGAATGACCATGAACTCAATGGTAGGCACAAAAGGAATGTTTGTTGCAACATTTCTTTCAAGTTCTAGGAGGGAGAGAGATCAAGTGATCTTGGAGGAGTCTCAACAAGATACCTTCTTGATCAAGGGGAGAAGGTGATCCTTTGGTTTGGAACAAGGGTCTTGCTTAGTATAAAATGCCATACCTACACAAGGTGCTATAGATTGTGAGATTTTGTTTATTCCTTTGGAGGAGTGTGTATAATCTGAATCGATAGTGGGTTGCGAGATGACATTGGCATTAAGCAAAGAGTCCTTTATTGGCCTCAAAGGATCATTTTTGAAGGTTGGGTTAGAAGGGTGATTTGAGATGGGGTTGGTGTGAGGGGAAGGTTTGATGATTTCGATGAAGGGACAAAATCCAAGACCATGATTATATGTTTGCGTAGGAGGCTTGATAGGGTTGTAGATACCTTGTTAATTAGCACCACAACATTTTCCACTATATCCAAGTTGTTTCATGAGCTCATAACCTTTTCCATAGATATTTTTCAGCTTGTTTAGATCGGGTGAGGGTTCGTTGTTGGCTATTTGATCTAAAGTGGTTGAGGTGGATGCTTGCGAAGGATAGACCGAGTCTTGGGTTGACAATACTATGTTTACCTTGTTAGAGTCTATGTGTATGATCTTGGATTCTCCTATTAAAGGAAGAGTGAATTTTAAGGAACCCCAATCATCGTTGAAGGGCATTGGTTGTATGGGTCCCACTTGTTTGGTTGGTATTGAAGTGGTGAAGGGTTTGGAGTGGTTTTGATCAAGGTGTAAGACACTGTAAGGTTCAAGATTAGTGTCAAGTGCGTACACTTTGTTGTTGTAGATATACTTCATCTTTCAATGAAGAGTGGAAGACACTTCATTCATAGCATGAATCCATGGCTTGCCTAAAATGAGGTTATATGAAACATCATTGGGCATAACATGGATTAGTGTGTCTAATATGTCCATTCCAATGGTGAGAGGTAATGTGATCACACCAAGCGACTTTTGTACTTTACTGTCAAATCCACTGAGAGATAAAGAGGTAGGTTGAATGTGGGATTTATCAATATGGAGCCTATCCAAGAGATTGATACTATACACATTAACAGCAGATCCATTGTGAACAAGGGTTCTCTTGATCCCTATGCGTTTGTATTGAGATATGATTACAAGAGCATCAAATTGTTTTTGTACATCCAAAGGAGGGAGCTCACTTTGGTGGAAAACAATGGCAGCATTCAATCCTTGAATCATAGTTGCTATGTCATTTGTTTGCGCATTAGGAGGTATAGGAATTTTTTGTAAGGCATTCTACATCATGTTGTGATAGTGAAGGGAGACTTGAATAAGGTCCCATTAAGATATTTTGGCGGGGGTATTCCTTATTTGGTCAACAACTTCATTCTCCCTAAGGAATGAATTCAAGCGAGGGGCGACATGTAAGATGGGAGGGGATGAAGGTAAGGGTGTTGAGGTTGGATGTTGGGATCATAGAATATTTTGAGTGTGATGTGTATGAGCAACGATAGGATGACTTGGTTGCTGCAACACATTATGCTGGGGTGGGTAGAGGGTAAATTTAGGTTTAGGTTTGGTTGAAGGGGGATAAAGGATGATTTGAAGTTGAATAATATTAACATCCTGTTGGGGAAAAGAGCCAATGTTATCCTTGTCTTGCATCATGATATCCTCCCTAGGAGGGGAGACTTTAGGAGAACTACAATCCACATGTTTGTGACATTCAAGGATTGGTTCTCCTAAAATGACTTCGTCACAAGTAGGGGAATGATCAATGATGGGATTAATAAGGGTGGGAGGATGAGGGGAGGGTTCTATTTGATTGTCAAAGGTCTCATTCTCTTGTTCCATACTATCTATCCTAGTAGGAGAGCTTGGAAGAGGTTCATCACTAGCTTCATCGCAAGGAGGGGATGTGTTAGAGTAAAGGTTTTAACTTAATTATGTTAATTATGTTACCTTTATTCCTCTCTTAAGATTTCACTTTAGTTTGCATATTGTGACATTTAATAATTATATTAATTATTTAATAATTATATTAATTATTTAATAATTATATTAATTATTAAATGTCTACCTATTAGGGTTATTTTTAGGGTTGCACAATCTTTTTTTATAAGGATTGATCATTGTATTTTATTTTCAGCTCTCTGAATAATGAATCTTTAGCTTTCAGAGCACCCTTTCTTTTTTGTCTCGAATGTCTTCTTTTGTGAAAGGTTATTTGCATGCAGGTGATCTTTGGGGTTTGTGAAGTTGGATTTATCAACTTTTACATGGTATTAAAGCTTCAGACATGCAGCTGCATGTTCATCTTCTGAAGATATGGCCTTTCAATGAGTTTCACGTGCAAGGGTTTCCACAAGCATCTTTTTTGCAAGATCTAGGGGCAACCAATTTTTTGGGACACTTTGGGCTCAAATGGAGGTCACCATCACGTTTGCAGTGGCCCAAAACCCAAGGAACGCTTATCAAATCATTGATTTTGGAGCAGTTGGTTTCTAAGGATTTTTTTTTTGCTAGGGAGGCCGTACGGCCTCCCTAGCACGCTTCCCAAGGTGAAAACATATTATTATTATTTTTTTAAAAAACAAAGGTTTTTTTAATTGTCTTTTGTACTCACCAAATATTAGGGGTCTACCGCCCGATGGCCACCCATCCGCCGCCAAGCGACCTCCCCTTCACCACCTCCGCCTGTCGCCCTCCAGGCATAAGCCCCCGCATGCCATTTTTTTGCTGGTCGAGGTCATGTGGGGACCGAGAGCTAGTCCCAACCCCACCAACCTTCAACCCTCTATTGTATAAGCCCTAGTCATGTGGGTGATCGAGGGCTCCGCCAAAAGCCCCAGCCCCCAGGTCCACCCAGGTGACCAAGGGCCTTTTTTTTAAGCCCTTGAGGGCTCCTGGAGGCCTTATTGAGCAAATTGGAGTACTTTCACTAAATCAGGTGTAAAATGGGCTTACGATCTCTATTTTTCAAAATAGAGATATCACTAGAAAGCTGATTCAATGACGGATCGAGTGGTGCAGACCTTTTTTTTAATTTTTCCGTTAGTCGTTTTTTCAAGTCAAAGTTAGAACTTGTGTTTTGCACTCTGGGAGGCATATCTTTTGCATCCGAGCTCCGTTTTGTGCAAACGAATAGGCATTGGAAAGGTCTTGCAGTGATCTTTCCAGATTTTTAGTTTATTTGATTAGAAAATTTACTAGGTAAATTTTATTGAGCTTTGTGTTTTTTAACACTTTGCTTAATTATTTGGACATTTTGGCACCTACATGGGTTCTGTTTGCGTGAGATGGGTTATATTAATATGATTTATCATTTTTGAGAGTTTCAGTATCTTTTTTTTTCATTTGAAGAGTTATGATGGGTTTTTTCTACTCACCCTTCATTTGTTTGTTTGGAATGGGGTAATTATGAGTCATGGGAAAAGGGCATCCTTACACATTGTAGGTGGCTTAATATTTTGCCTTATTTGTATGATCTCATACCCAAACCAACCACTTCAAAGGGAAAATTAGCTTAGGATATCATTAGAGATCACATAGTAGGACTTATATTGTCTAGTGTTGATCATAACACTGTGTGGGCTATATCGAACATTGATTGTCCTCACCCACTTTGGACATATCTTTGGGAGATCTATGGAGACCCCAATCTCTCTCCATTCCCAGAAGGTCCCGCTTCAGATTGTATCTTACCCATTGCTTGGAGAGAGAATACACCCTTTGATCATGATACTTTAGGGGAGCTTGAGTATTTAGACACCCTTACATGTTCTGATGGATTAGAGGCTTGTCTCATAGTTCCTACTCTTCAAATTGAGACTTCATCAACATCTCTTGTTGTTCCCGATTTAGTACAATAGGGCATAATACATATTCCAGACATAGCTACTTTGGACTCTTATGTTGTAGACATATCTTTCTTGTTTGTGGAGTCCTATATTACAAATTTGAAGGATTATTTTGAGGACATTCATCTCCTCTACCTTGACAGTCAGGTTATCACTGTACGCCCACCATTATCAATGCATTCAGAGGTTGTATTTTAGGATTCTCCACATTAGTTTGGATTTGACATCATTTGTTTCAATTCGGATAGAGAGATTCTTCAACATCCTATCATGGCACACATCTTGAGACAGATTGGTTCATCACTCTTCATAGGGTTTCTTCGACATTGTCCTTTGGATCCGTGTCTTCCCAAGGGGAGGAATATCATTTTTCACTTCAAGATCTCCTTTTAGATTCTACATCAGGCATCTACCATTGCGACAAGAGTTTCTTCTTTGTGGGGGGGCTTTCTTGTCTCTTTCTATCTCTCCTATGGAGACCATTGTATATGCACTTATATGATAGAAGTTGTTTATGGGGAGTATCATGTAATCCACCTCCTATCCTTCTTTCATTAGTGCATTGCATTCCTTTCTTTGCATTCTATTTTGGGGATGATTTTTTTTCCCATTGGGTTTTCTCCTTTACCCTGTTTCCTTTAGTTTGCATTGCATTTGTAAATGGGTACCTGATCAGGCCTAGTTGTTGAGATCCATGTTTACTTTCATGCATTGTAGTTACTTTTTCTTTCTTGCACATGTTTGTAGCTGCACTTTTGCTCATATTAAGGGGGGTGTTAGAGTAAATGATTTAACTTAATTCTGTTAATTAAGTTACCTTTATTCCTCTCTTAAGATTTCACTTTAGTTTGCATATTGTGACATTTAATAATTATATTAATTATTAAATGTCTACCTATTAGGGTTACTTTTAGGGTTGCACAATCTCCTTTTATAAGGATTGATCATTGTATTTTATTTTCAGCTCTCTGAATAATGAATCTTTAGCTTTCAGAGAACCCTTGCTTTTTTGTCTTGAATGTTTTCTTCTGTGATAGGTTATTTGCATGCAAGTGATCTTTGGGGTCTGTGAAGTTGGATTTATCAACTTCTACATGATGCATCAAGAGAAGATCCACTATGATTTTCAAATAGATTATCCCAAATGGTGGGAGCATTAGGGAAGGGAGGGTCAAGAGTCTCATGACTTCTAATGGGTGTATCTTCTAACACCAACCTATCCTCATTGCATCGAGGAGGGATATGAGAATAACACGTTTGAGGGTCATAGGTAGAGAGATGAGGTAAAGGGATGATTTTTTCATTGTGTTGTTTAATGTATTGCATAGGGGAAGGAGTATGAGAAAGACAAGCAAGAAAATCATGATATTCAATGGTTGTGTCTTCTTGCACTAATATATCTTTGTTACCAATGGGAGAGATATCAGGAGAAGAACAAGTATGATTATCATGATTATCGATGTTTGTATCCTCATCGGTCAAAGCTTTAGTGGATGAGCTAGAAGAGATGAGGTCATCAAGGGATTCATCTAACATGTCTAAGTCATCACTGCTAAAGGGCTTGCTATCTCTAAGTTTGTGAGTGGGTGCATGTGATGTTAATGTTGTGTTTTCATTTTTTGATTTGAATGATCTAGGAATTAAGACAAAAAATGAAAATAATTTAATGCTATCCACAAGTACCATGAATGCTATTTAAAATCTAACAAAATCTATGTAAACTTAAAATGAAATGTAAAGGCATAGAATGAAATGCAATTTTCAGATTTCAAAGAAGGTAAATAACTGATTACACTATGCAATGATCTAAAAAATGACATATAGTATATGCAAAATTAAAACTAAGCAATGCATGAAATGAGCTAATTTATGTTATATTTAATGAAATGCATGCTACAAAAACACAACCCAGTGATACAAATAGATAATGACACAAAACAAAAGCATAAAAACAGGGTTTTCGGCTTTGTAAAAGGATAGTTTCAGAGGCCTAAATAGACTAGGTCGCCTAGGGTGGCGACTTAGTCCACCTGGTGATTTTTTTGAGATTTAACAGAATATTATGATGGATTCAGGTGGTTTCTGTATTGGGTGATGCAAAACTAAGCTGAAAATGATTTTTTTAAGAAATTATTAATGATTTAAATGCAAAAAATGCACCCTATATGCACTTTTCACTAATGCAAAATTTTAAAACCCTAGAATGCAAATTAAACAATGCATAATGCAATGCAATTCAATGTAAACCTAGGATGATGAAGGACTCTAAACTAGAAAGGAAGGGTATTCGAAGGTCGGATTCACCAAAATGAACCACCAAAAATGAATTAGGGAAAGAGGATTCCCCAATGAGCTTCTAGGGTTTTTCACCTAGAAGCTATGTTGGGAAATGTGGCTCTCTTTCACACCTTTTCATTTTAGGGTTCATTCAAAGGAGGTAGGGGATTAAAGTGATGTGTGTGGAATTCCCTAAATGCTGGAAATGGAAAATAGAAATTAACTATGAATGTAAAACCTCAAGAATGCAACTATGTTGGAAAACACACAATAATATGCAAAGTGACCTAGAAACATAAACAAACTATTACAAAAACTTATGAAATTAAAGGTGTGAACCTAGAGGCTGAAGAGGGATGACATGGAGGTCTAGAAACCTAGAAAAACTGATGCAAGAGCTGAGAAGGACACTTACGCCATTCTAGGTGACCTAGTCCTTTTTTCTGTGAAAATTTGTTGAGACCCGTTTCTGCCAAAAGGGTACTTAGATCTACAAAAAGCCCAAAAAATCATGTATGGTGGGACCAGGTCGCCATTAATGGTGACCTAGTCCTTTTCAACCTTTCAGGAAGTTTGAAAGTGGAATCTAGAGGTCTCAGTTTGCACTTTCTGCTTCTTGAGGTATCCTAATCTGAAACTTTGATTCTTGACCTGTGAGTGACTTTTAATGGATGTTTTTCCCTAGCCAACAAGGAGGTGTCTTCAAAAAGCTTTCAATCTACTCTTGAATGATCTCCAAGCTTCTAAGATACATAAATATGCAAACACACAAAGAGAGAGAAGGAAATGTTGATTGTTAGAGTATAGGGGTTTGCCTTGGTCAAACCCCTTTGTAGATAATTAAATCAAGTGAAGAGACAATGAAGTAAAGCATGAAATATGGAATGATGGATTCAATACCTTTCCATGATGTTTGATCTTGAGTTGCAACAATGGAGGATTCAACCCTTGGATGCTTCTTGAGAGAGATGTCTTGGTGACTTAGAATACTCAAACCCTAGCTTGCTTGAGAAGGAGAGATGAGAGATTGAGAGGAGAAAAAATGAAGCTTAGGAGAGGAAAAATGAGGGGAATAACCCTATTTATAGAATTTATGCCCTAATTTCTCAAAAATAACACCATACAAGTCGACCTTAGGGTTTAGGAGACAAAATCCTGAAAGAATTTTAAGTTTATTTTAATTTTTATGCCACATGTTGCCCAAGGTGGCGACCTAGTCCATCTGGAAAATTTTCATTGGTTGTTAGGGATTATGTTGGAAACAAGCCACATTGAGGGGGAGGGGGGGTGAATCAGTTTTGTGCAAAAATTAACTTCATTAACTATTATCTATCAATCATTAACAACATTCATTCATAAAGGATGAACAAAAAAGTAAACACAACACCATAACACCAATATTTTTACTTGGAAACCATGTTAGGGGAAAAAAAATGGTGGATGGCCAATCCAAAATTATGATTTTGAGTATACTAATAAATGAAGATTACAAAAAGGGAATGCACTCGCATTCAAGCGCACTTCCTAGAGCTCACTACTCAAATAAAAGAGGGCTTACTACCCAAGAGTTTAGATTAAGACCATCTGAAGATTTGAACTAAGATGATAGCATCTTAAAATGCCTAATTACAGTTTTGGATTAAGTGAAATATATAGATATGTTGCCTTATAGACTAGTTCTGTAACTCTACTCTGCTCTGCTTATACACATGGTATAGATCTTCTATGCGCAAGTGAAACTGCACTTTATCGAACCTTTGCTCTACTCTAACTTGCAATTCAAACAATTATATAACATCTACCACACACAAAATGATACAAATGATCATACATATATATCCACAACATAGGATTTTACTTACACTTTTTCGGCCACCAAAAAACTACAATTGTTGCCTCACATAATGAGAAATATGTTACGTGTACCCTTAATGGTCGGTCATAACTTGGCTAGAACCTAAACTGAATTATACAAACATGGAGATACACAATTAGTTAGTCCTCATACATCTGCAACTTACTATATTCATGAAGTCAACCTTAAAACAAGAAAATTGAGAATACGCCAATCCAGATCTTCTGATTTTCATGTGAACTGATACGAGCCACTATGCTTCAATCTCAATAGAGATACTATGCCAAAGATCATTTCTTGAGGTGCACAATAAAAAATAATAACCTGAGATCTTTACATAGATCGATGAGTTCTGAGTTACCAAATAATTTGTCCTGCCTTGTCGATTCTCAATTTATCTACCAGTAGACTAGAATGAGGATATGAGTACCTGATCAATGCATAGGGTTGCCATCAATGAAAACACCAAATGACAGTTGCAGTAAATTTTGCCAACAAATTAAGTATGATTATTATTATTTGTTGGGATAGTCTCACAAAACACACTAAAGTAAGGTATGTATGTGCATTAAGGGGTGATTATAGCATGATAAAGGGTTGATTTAGTGATGATAAACCTTGGAAAGTGTGAATTTTTTTTACAACACCTTACAACACTTTCATACAAGGCTTGGAAAGGGGTAAAGAGAGGCATAAAAAAGTCCAAAATCCATAGGCAAGGGTCCAAATGAGTGAAAAGTGTCAAAGGTTACATTTTTGGCGACACAGGGACTTGTAAGGATGTCGTTGTGATGATGAATTTGTCTTAGAAAATGAAAGGGGGCAAATCAAAGTGGGGAATATATGTATGAAATTATGTGTATTAGGTTTAATAAATAAGTGGATATAGTAGATTTATAGGGATGTGTAAACATTAGGATGGGGATAAGTAGTGGGTGTATAGAAATGTGTGTAATGGATAAGTAGGTGGTAATGAGCCTAGTATTTGTCTCTATTAGTTATATTTGTTTCTTGCTCTTTGAAACATTTATGAGATTCCTAAAACTTTGTGGATGATATTTAAAATATAAAACACTAAACTTGATAAATGATGGACTGATTAATATTTACATGTTTAGATGGTTATTTCTAAAATATGATAGCATATTATGATGAATTATAGTAATTATAGTATACAAGTATTTTTGAGGAATTAACCATGCAACAAAGGCAAGATATAACATGTAGCCAAAGGACTATTGCAGACACGTATCCATCAACCACGCTAGTTGAAGGATTACACACCTACACACATGGAGATGGGATATCTGTAGCTAAAGAACCCACATCCATTGGAGATAGAACACACATATACAATCTTAGCCACCAACAATAAACTTTATCATAAATATTAGGAAGAAACTCTATGATAGGAGATGATGGTAGACAATAAAACAATTTTTTTATTGCACACATCATGCCATTTGCTTATACATGCTAGTGATTTTAGTTTCTTACTCACAGTTAGAAGAATTATACCAAAATTCTATTTCTTGAAGTTTCCTATTTATGTTCTTAAGATGAAATAATCCTCTTCCTATCTTTTGGGAATGAGTCAAAATTTGTAAAGTAGGTGGTTAGGAGTCCATTTTGCTAAAAACAATTAAGATTAGTTACTTGAATTAAAAGTCTATATATTAGAAGATCTAGAATAGAAGCATGACAATGATTTTCAACATTATGTATCATCTATAATAGAATAGTTGCACAATAAAGTGAGGGAAGGAAGTTTAAAAGGATTAAAACCATCATCGGCTAATCTTTTTTGTTCTCATCAACAATTTGTTGATGACACTATTATTATGGGAAGTTCAACAATTGGAGAAGCTAGAAATTTGAAGTGCTCCCTTTTGCTTTATGAGGAAGCCTTAGGGTAGAAAATTAATAGGATGAAAAGTTCCCTCTTCTTTTTCAATACTCTGGAACCCAGGCAAAGGAAGATTTCTGATATTATTAGTTGTGTTGTTAACTCTCTTCCTTCCATTTATCTGGGGCTTCCCTTTGGAACGAAACCACCTGATTCTTTTTTGATTTCCTTTGTGGATCGGTTTAATCGAAAGTTGGCGGGTTAGGAAGGGGCTCTTCTTAGTCAAGCAAGTAAATTCATGCTGCTAAAGTCTTCCCTTCAGAATTTTCCTGTTTACGCTCTAAGTTTGTTCAAGATCCCTTCCAAATTTGCTAAAATTATTGAAAAGATTCAAAAATTCTTTCTTTGGTCGAGGGTTGAGGAGAAGAAGAGGATTCCGTTGGTTGCTTGGGAGAATGTGTGTAAACACAAAAAATATGGAGGTCTTGGTTTGAGGAATATTAGAGTCTTTAATAAAGCCCTCTTGGCGAAGAAGGTTTGCGGAAGATTGTGAATGGAATGCTATTTGGCACAAAAAATATTTGTGGGGTGTAGTCTCTTTCAAGGAATTTCTTAACTCTCAGAATCTCCCTCATGGTTCTACTCTTTGGAATAATGTCATTAAGGCTAGGGATTTTGCTGGGAAAGGCGCTATTTGGAAGCTTGGAGATGGTAATTTCTTTTTTGGGAAGATAAGTGGATTGGGAACTAACTCCTTTGTAATCACTCTATCTTTAAGAATCATATGGAGGAATGCAAATCCAGATTTAGTAATTTAGTTGGGGATTACTGGAGGGATGATCAGTGGGTTCGCATCTCTACAATTTGTTCGAACCTTTCCCCCTGCAATCTCTTCTGTTGTGTTGAGCCCAAGGGGTCAAAGGATTATATGGTTTGGAAAATGTCTTCTATTGGGGCCTTCTCTGTCTCCTCGGTAGTGGCCTCTTGCCATCATTTCTCCCCCTCTCCTGTGTGGGCGAAGGCCTGGGTGCAAAACCTTATACCCAAAATCAATATTTTTGCATCGATCCTCCTTTAGAATAAATTTTTGACTAATGACAATATCTGTAAGCATGATCTTTCTCTTCCTAATAGATGCTATCTCTGTTGTGTGGAGGCTGAGACTATTTCACATCTTTTTCTCCTCTATCTTTTTGCCTATGACATTTGGTGCAGGGTCTTGCAGTTGTGGAACCTTAGCTGGGTTTTTCCTGGCTCTATCTTGGACTTTTATTTCCAGTGGAAGTCTCCCTCAAACAATCAGGTGTTGAAATTGCTCTGGAGTTATATCTTTCCACACCTTGCATGGGGTATTTGGAAAGAGCGTAACAATATAATCTTAAGGGATTTTGCTCTTTCATAAGAAATTGTCTTTGGTAAAATCATTAGAAATGTGAGAGAGAACTTAAACTAGATTAACTGCAAAACTAAGGAAAAAGGAAAGGTCAGATGCCAAGCTTATGAGCTCAGAGTTGTTGATGCTTGGAAGATTAATGCCAACATATCTTATCCTCTTAGACCAACTAAGGGACCCAAAGATGGCATCCATTAAAACCTTCCTCTTCTTGGTTGGGTTAAAATTAACTTTGATGGGGCGGCTAAGGGTAACCCTGGGCCAACTGGGTGTGGGGGAGTGATAAGGGATGAGAATGGAATTTTTATTTTAGAGGTGGTGCTCCCCTTGTGTACCTAGACCAACCACCTTGCTGAATCCATAAGGGCTTTCCAAGTTTTAAATCTTGCCCGTTAATTGAACTTCAAAAATGTGTGGCTTGAAGGGGACTCGAACAATATCATCCAATGTATTAAGGGCCTCCAAAAGCCTTCATGGACTATAGAGAGTTGGATTAATCTTTCCAAGGGGATTATAAGCTCCTTTGAAAATTGATTCATTTCCCATGCTTACTAGGAAATTAACATGGTGGCAAACTTCTTTGCCAACAAGGGCGTTCAAGCCAATGAAAGAATCACATGGCAAAGGGGTGAGAAGTTGGAGGTTGATGTCATGGCATTATTGAGGTATGATAGAATTCATGGGAAGGCCTCAAATATCCCTACTAATTAATGATTATGGGTTATGAGTGTTATTTCATGCAGTTTCAAAACTATTGTTCAATTATTTCATATCGAAGGTCGGAGTACCAAAGAATTAATAGCCACTTCAATATTTTTTGCCTCACATGCTTTCTAGGTATTTTGGCTATCAGTTTATGTGGCTTTTAGGAGTCTTATGAGAGGATTTAAAACTCTACCAATATGGGTGGTGAGCGTTTTTGTGTGGAACTGACGCACTGTGAAGAGCTAAGGAATAATGATAAGGTGTGGCCATTGTTGGAGAAGGGAGGGATTACCTCTTATATTGAGAAACTCCATGGTTGGGACCATAAGGTCACTAGGTACTTTTCCAAGGAATGGAAGAATGGTAAAGTAAATTTGTTTGGGAGAAAGGTTTTCATCGACGAGAAAATTATTGCTGAGGTTACAAGGCTCTCCATGGAGGGTATAAAATTTTACACGGACAAGAAACTTTCCGACCAAGCTGTGAATTTTTTTTTGAAGACTGAGAAGGAAAAAGAGGATTTTTGCAGGGTTTCTAAAAGCAGTTATGACTCCAAGAATATCAAATTGCTCTGGCAGGAGGTGCTGAAGGTGATCATGGAGTACATAAATTTGGATGGGAGATACACTAGGGTCTTCAACTACCATTTTGTGTTCCTCAATCACTTTCGACATCAGGTAAGGGTTTATTTCCCTTTCTATCTCTCCACCTCCTTGAATGCCAGCCTTAATGACCATAGCATGAACCCTGTTAGATACTCTATCCTTCATGAGGGCTTGATTTTCCTAATCTTTGAACATTTAAAAGCTATGTCAGCTCTGTCCCATTTGTCCCCCTCTCCCCACTCTATTTCTGCTATGGATGAATTGGGTACTATTTACATGGAAAAGGAAGAATGGGAAACTGATTTGGAGGATGAGGTTGGCTGACCCTCAAAGGATTTGGGGAAGGGTAAGAGCAAAGGCAAGTTGAAAGATAGCTCAACCCTCTAAACTGGTTCCATGACCTTTAAAGGAAGAGTTAAGGTTTTGTTCCTGGGCTTTGAAGATGCTAAGTTTAAGGGAAAAGGTAAATCTGTTGTCTTCCCCAGAAGAAGATTAAAAGAAAGGATTTGAAGGATCCCTCCTATGATACTAATCAGTATGATTCTCAGTCGGCTCCCTCATCGAAATATTCTAGCCACCCTGCCACTAACAGAGAGGATAGGCCTCATTTTCCTAGTGATCTCAAGGTTGATGACCATTACTTCAAAGAAGAACGCGATTTTCCTGTTGATATCCTTGTCATTGCTTGTAATGGTTCTATGGATTTTTTCAAATTGATGAGATGGGTGTTTTTTGAGATTAAGGAAATTAAGCTGAAACAAAGAGCTATTAGCAGCAAGTTGGAAGGGCCTGATCTAACTGACAACACAACAAGAGACAAAGAAAGGGCCACTAATTTATGGACTGAGGAAGAAAATAAATACATGGTGGATTGCATCAAGAAAATAATGGAAGATTTTCAACAATTTAAGAGTAACCATGATGATAAGCTTTTTGCTATGGAGGACAAGCTTAAGAATATAAAATAGTCTATCTAGACGATGATGGAAATGAGCCACAAGACTTTAAAATATACTATGAACACAATGAACATGATAGTTGATAATTTGGAGAATGTGTATCGGGAGAGGATTGTTGTGGATCTGGACACTAACAAAGAACAAAGCCAGGCGGAGGGTGTTGGTTTGAGAAAAAATACTAGAGTGAATATGAAGAGAAAGGCTGACAAGGCCTCTATCAATATTCAAGACATAAAGAAAGCAACGTTAAATATGAAAAAACTGGAGCAGGA
Organism: Sequoiadendron giganteum; assembly: GCA_007115665.2. Lineage (NCBI taxonomy): Eukaryota > Viridiplantae > Streptophyta > Pinopsida > Cupressales > Cupressaceae > Sequoiadendron > Sequoiadendron giganteum. The sequence goes on from CM021108.1 coordinate 341,251,274, forward strand.
GGTGGCATACAACTTGAGGAATTTGGCTTAGTGGCTAGACTTTTTCTAGATTTTTGCTGGTTTTTTGTGGTGCTGCCTTTGGGCTAGTTCTTTTTTATCTTCTTTTATGGCAGCTTATTGTTCTCTTATATGTTCTTGTTAATTATTTATCTATCTCTTCTCTATTGTTAAAGGGTTTTAGGGCCCCTTCAAAACCTATTTTTTCCTTAATCAAAAACATTTTGTATCATTTTTCTTGGAAAATAATCAAGAGTAGTTTTCTATTAGTTAGTGTTATTTTGAATGTAAATGAATGAAGGATATGAAGGATTGATTAATATTTTTGTGAATTAGAAGAGTTTAGTAACCCAAGAAAGGGTCCACTTGAGGTAATGTTGCCACTCTATTGTTAATATTAATGATTAGTTGTTTAAGTATTTTAAGTTTAGATCATTGGTTAATTGTCAAGAGATTCATAACTATTACTAGTAGCAATTAATCTATGTTATCTGCAAAATGCACAACACTATATTTAGCCCATAGCAATAGATGTAGAATGCTTATAGGATCTATAAGTTTTTTTATAAGAAAGTTCAATTCTTGTACTCAACCTCTTAGGAACCCCAAAAACCTTTAAGTTGTACATACATTACCAACACCATCCAAGAAGTTACATCCTTGGTCTGACATTATGTTTGACATTATAAGTGTAATTGTCATAGTTGACGAGTCGTTTGATAAAGGATATCCAACTCCATTGAATTGAGTGCATGCCTCAGATGTACTAGATTTATTAGTTAATGAAGGGAACATATATTTTTGGTGTCATTGTCGGGGATGGTGCCAAGCTATAAGAGTCTTTGGGTTTTTCAATACTTTTTCCTACTTTTTTTTATTGTAGAGACTAAAAAATGTCCTAGACCTTGCCAATACCATTTTCCTTGTCAATTCCCTTTTCTAAAATCATAAGTCTTCTATTAATTAAATAATTTTTATTATTTAATTAATTAATTTCTATCTTTTTATTCCTTCTTTTAATGACCCTCTTTCTCCTATAATTAAATAAATTTTTTTTATTTAATTATTATCACCTGTCTACTATAATTAAATAATTGTTGTAATTATTTAATTATTCATTATCTTCTTCCTTCCTAAAATTAAATAAATTTATTTAATTACATAGTAATTTGTCTTTTTCTCCACTCTTAAATAATTATTTTTAATTATTTAGTATTTTGTCCTCATCTTCCCACTTTTTAATTAAATTATTATTTAAATAAAAGTCCACCTTTTCCCATTTCTTCTATAATTAAATTGTTGTTTTAATTGTTTAATTATTTATCCCTCCCACCTAAATTAAATAATTTTATAATTATTTAATTTTTCCAACCTCTTTTTTTGTGTCAATCTTATCTTCTTTTGTCTCATTTAATTTCAACCCTTGATTAAATTATTTTATAATTCAATCTTATCCATTTAGTTCTTATCTTTGCACTAACCCTATTTCATACTACATCTTTCATTCTTGACCATTGATCAACACATCTTGTTGACATTCAATCTTAGCCCTTCATTTAAATTTGTCTTTTCTATAAAAGACCCTTGTCCTCATCATTTTGACATCTAACACTATCTAGTTCACATACAAGTACATGCTACTAGTGTGAGACAACAATCTTGAATATTTTGCTAGTCATTGTCATAGGCTTATTATTGCACACTCAAATCTGAGAGCATCAAGTACATATCAAGCAAAATGGAGAAGAGCAATGGAGGTGAATCAATGATGGCATGAAGACTTTATGGTGATATTGCTTTATATTTCATGTTTTTATGGTTATTTGTGCTCTATTGTTGATTTAGGGTCATTTTTTATGCTATTTCACATTAACCTGAAATTTTACCCTAGATGACATTGGTGAAACCGACATGAAAGGACAATTTTGTAGAATTCATACAAAAATATTAGTTTTGCAAGTTACAAGTACAGATCGAAACAATCACTAGCTAAAACAACACAACTACCTATGATACAGTAACAAAATCGTGACGACAACCGACACAATTGCTTTAGATTAGGACATATTTTGACTTCAATTGATTTCTCGATTTTTTCTAGAATTTATTTGTTATCTAGTTTTGGTCTCCTTAGATTAACCTTATTGGCATATCATATTAGTTTTTAGTTGTTCGGATTTGGTCAAATTTATTTGATATTTTGTAGGTCTAGGTTCACGCGATGCATTTGACTATCATTCGCCACAATCATTTGGGGGTTTACCGCATTTGATATCAACCAAGAGCTGCAAGTGATTTTTTGAGCCGCAATCAATATCCCAAACAACATAGTCGCTATTTCCTATGACATAATTGCTTCTGTCTGTGAGCCACAATTGTCATTTTTGCGACACAATTATCTATTAATTTTAAGTTTAGGGTTCTAATCAAAAAATTTAGTTTAGATATTTTTCATTCCATAGTGTAGTGGTTTTTTGTTACTAACATCTGATTTCCAGCATGTGGCATAGGTGGAAAGGAGGCATTTCATTTGATCTTGCTAATTTATCTATCTTGTTTCATTTTCATACAATCATTGGGCTTAAAATTAACCTTTCATTTACATGTCATTGGGCTTAAAATTTACAATTTGTATTTATTCACTCATTGGTAAAAAAAACTTGCATTTTCACTCATTTAGGACTTAAAATTAACAATAATCTTGCATTGAGTGTCTTTCTCACATTTGGATTTGGGTTTAAAAATTACTAGTGTCTTCATTGTCTTATGATTTGTAACTTGTATTAAGGTGTGTATGCTCTTCTCTCACACTGTTTGGTGATCTTGAGAATCAAAAACATTTTTTAGCATTTGCATAATCACCCACACATTTGGTTTTGGGATTTTTCTTTTAAAAAATGAACGTCATGCTACTGTGAGTCAAACATATTGTGTTTGCTCTATCCTTGTGCCTTGTGCAATCTTGGAGATCAATTTTTTTTTTTTTGTCTTGCTTTTGTTACCCTTAGAGGACTTGCCTCCCAATTTGTGAGAGGGAACGACCCAAGTGGTACTTTGTTTCGGTCCACTATATAAATAATTGTGATTGTTGGGAAAGTATTCAATAGCCTTCTACAAATGTCCTATAGCAACAAATGTCTCCCTCAATATCATTGAGATGCGTCAAAATCCTTTCTAAGGGATTGGGAGGCCTCTTAGTTGAGTGAACTATCACATGTATAGGAACCAATATTACCCTGAAACATGGACTGAGAACCACTTGTTGTAGAGACCAAAACCACTTTTAATTATTGGTGCAGGAGGTCAGACCTCTGAATCCACCCTACATTCACTATTCATTATAGAGACATGAAATCCCTCTACTCGTAAGATATTCAAATATTCGGGGGTAAGATATTTTGGTGCACCCGTGCCATGTAAGGGGGAGCCAGTGTCACCAAGATCTCTAGCTGCCCGCCTTGTTTAAGTGTTTGGAAAAATCCAAGTAGGGACTTAGGAAGTAGTATCTCTTTCCAACCTAGGTTGTGCATTGTTTATGAGTGCTTTCATACACATTACAAACACATTTTTTGACATTTTTTAGAATAGCCCAAGTGTCTTCAGATTGTTTTCAGTGTTTCATATTCACATTTTGTCAAAAATCAGATCTAAAACCAAGTCAAAGCATTCAACATAGGTCAAAACACACTGTACACCACAATTGACTATCAATTGAGATTCTAGAACAACACAAATGTTACACAAAACACCACAACTAAGAATCAAAATGACGTAATTACCTGTTGTTGAAATTTTTAGGAAAAACTAAGACAATCCATTTTCTGATCAATTCCTGAGCATCATCTTGTCCTCTGATCATAGACTTTCAAGCTCACATACCTATCATTTCCAATCCATCCATTCTTCCATAATTTCATTCTTTGCATTTACCATAGGTCAAACATTAGGTCATCCTTTAGCTTGCATACACCTTGTTGTAGGTTTTGGCTTTGGAAACTTATCAAACTCTAGAGCAGCTCATAGTGACAAAATCAAATTTATCTTGACTTAAATTTTCCATCATCTTAGTTCTTTGTCATTTAGGTTGGCTCCTCAACTCAAAAGGATAGTTTGATACCACCTTTGTCAAATCATCATTTTAGTCCTTACCATCATTAAGGTCTTGATAAATCAGATTTTTAACCTTGGCTATCTTTGTTTGATTAAGCAACCTTACCTTAGATTTTACACAAGGTGTTTAGTTGTAATACCCTTAGTCATCCTCTTAGGTCATATTACCATTCACATCCATCATCTATTCACATTTACATTATATTTGGCATACCTTAGACATACTTACGATATTGACTTCATTGTGACACTATTGACATTTTGACCATTGCCACATTGATCCTTTGTCTCGGTTCAGCCTTAGACATCATTTATACTTTGAAAAATCCAAAAACATAGTTGCATAACCTTGGTCTTAGTCATACCTTGGTAATACCTAGGCATAATCATACCTTTTTCATACCTCTCTTGGACATCATACCAAATCACCTTTACATTCATCTCCCTCTTGCAAGTCTTTTATGGTTGAAACAAGGTTGTAAAGGAAATGAAAAGAAATGGATTTCCCACAAGATGATGAGTTTGTCAACCCTTTTGGTGATTTCTCCCATGGAGCACTTAGACCACAAGGATAATTTTCCAATCCATTTAAAAATTTCATCTTTAGACACACACAAGGAAATGTGACTATAGAAGAAGTAGAGGCTGTCACACAAGATCTTGAAGTAGCCTCTTTTGTGGATGAAATTGTAGCATTAGAACCCCAATGTTTCCTAGCTAAACTATTGTCAGAAGGATCTGCATTACCCCATGGTTTTGATGTCAACACACTACAAGTGACAGCTAAACCACATAAGTAAAATCGAGGACACAATAAACCTACTTCTAGTGGTTCCATCCCACAAGTCAACACAACTATACCATTAGGAGGATCCACATAAGACACAACGACAAGCCACACCTCACCATTTGGCACCCAAAACATGACACCAGGAGTGACACCAATTATGAAGTAATCTATGTCACAACTCTTTAGTACTTCATCCAATCCATTAGGGGCATCGTCATCCAATCCACTTGGCACAAACACCTCAACCAAAAGAACAAATATTGTTATTAATAAGACTCTCAAGACAAATTTTATACCAAATATGAGGGCCTATCAACATACCATTGTGTCACAACAAGGGCCTTCTCCTCATATATTTGTACAACACAATACCCAAGAGTCTACTCCACATAATACACAAGGAACTTTCATGCAATATGGAAACTGACATCCACATGGTCATACCTGTACAAGTTCATGGCATACACAATCCAATCCTCCTTACAAAACTCATATTCCAACTCATAATAAAAACATTCATAACCAAACACCACCTTACACACATATGAAAAACCAAAATCTGTCATATACACACATACCCAATCAAAATCCATCCTATAATATTGGATTCCAACATGCCCATGGGCTCTCAAAATACACAAGACATCTCATTGATTCAAGTGGATGTCCTAGAAACTCAAATGCTTGCCCTAAAACAAAAAATAGAGAACATGCAAGTGTCCAACAAGAAGAATTACTCTATAAAATACTTATGTCCTATCCATTAGACAAGAGTCTATACATGCCTCGCTTCCCACATGGTTACATCATGCCTAACTTTCCTAAATATAGAGGGAAGGGAAAACGTATTGAGCATGTAAGAGATTTTTCTATAGCTTTCATAGACATTGCATACGGACCTACGTATCTAATGAGACTATTCTCATGAAGTCTTATAGGACAAGCACTTGAGTGGTTTACACACCTACCAACTGGCATAAAAACATGGGGACACTTAGCAGAAAAATTTGTAGAACAATTTGCATTCAACATTCACAATGAGATAAAAAAATCCACCCTATTTCATACCACACAAGAAGAGGTTGAAAACTTTGTGACCTTTTTCTAACAATGGAGGGGTTTGGCTGGTAGATGTCTCGTCAAAATACCTGAAAAACAAAAAATTGTCATGTTTATAGAGAATCTCAACTCAAACTTGAAAAATGAGTTATGAATACAATTTTGTACTTCATTCACAAAATTAGTTGAGAAAGGCATTATCCTTGAGAAGGCCCTCATCGAAAAGGGAGAAATCAAGACTTCTAACAAGAACAAGACCACCCAAAACACATCAAATGACAAAAGTAAATATTGGGCTCGTAACAAAACTATGAACAATGATGGAGTCAACGATGCCAAGGCAATACACACGGGCCCTATCATTACACTTAGAGGGTCCCACATGTATAAAAACACACCAAAAACTCCTAAACAAATAGAAAATTCCATCCAAAACACGCAAGAACAAAGAGTCCAAAGGAATTTTCCTGCAAGACGTAAATACACTCCTCTTAGGGAGTCGATTGAATCCATCTTCAAAAAAAATTTGCAACACAATGTCATAAAAATTCTTGACACAAATCGTTTGATCTAGGAAAATTCAAACCATCATGGTGGATCGATAATGCCTTCTATGACTACCACCGAGCTAAAGGACATAACTTGTCAAAATATTGACAATTGAAGAATATCATCTAAGAGCTTGTTGAAAATGACACTATTGAAGTCAATGGACAACAACAATCATTGAATAATGACCAAAAATTATTTATAGATCCTTTACATGACATTGGAAATGGAAATGCCTCTATTTCAATTAATAAGACCAACAATTCTACCAATTACACAAATGCCAAATTTGGGTATACTACCATAGTAAATCACATTCACACTGAAAATGATCATGTCAATAATATTACCATTAAGAAACTGCCATAATGTGCTATCAATATTCATTGAACCAAGGTGACTATCCAAGGTCCTCTTCTAAAACAACAGTAGCCACCGAAGTCCCAATACAATCTACTTGACCATTTAGGGAAGACACCCGCACAAATCTCTATCCTAGAATTATTACGTATCTCACTTGACCATCAAGCCATTCTTGACAAGGCCTTGCAAGACACTATGATTCCCACTAAACTTGATTTCAATCACTTCTAGGAGATGATGGATAACTTGGCTAGCTCTAATCACATCACCTTTTCTGACCAAGACTATTCGACTCAAAAGACAAACCATAACGATCATTTACATCTTGAAGTCCTTGTCCGCAAACACAAAATTAGATGAGTCTCGATAGATGGTTGCAGGGTTAAATATTTGCACCCTCAAACTGGTTAGGATATTAGGATTTTCAGAAGCATGTGTAGACACAAAAAAAAAACATTGTTATCAAGGCATATGACGATGAGGAAAAATCTTCTAAAGGAGTTATCAAACTACCCATTAGAGTTGGACCCACAATTATGGACACTACTTTCCAAGTCATGGACCTTGACCTTCCATACATCCTCCTCCTCGACCGAGCATGGATTCATGTCATGAGAGTTGCACCATCCACATACCACCAATGCCTCAATTTTCCCAATGAAGGCACCAAAATAACAATAGACAATGATCCTAATCCCTTCCAATATTGTACCAATCTATGTTGAACCTTATAATTCCAAGTGCCTGTTAACAAGTAAGCTACATCCTCCACTTCATCATAATACATTAATCCATTTTCATTGAATAAGGCATCCAATTCATTTTTCACACTATCAAACCCCAAGGTCCAAGTTCATGATATCGGATGTGGTGAGTACCATATGGAAAATCTATCTGCATGTGGTAGTGATAATAAGGCTAAAGGTGTTCAGACTTCAAACAATGATGCCAAGATTTCTTCATAAGGAAAAACACAAATGGTCATGCTTGGATTAAACCCTTTTTGGATCTTGACGATACATCTACCTTTACCTTGTCTACTTCCGCTTAACCCTTTCATGTCCATGATAATCCCATGCTTGACCGGGACATCTATGATAATCCACTCTGAAAGAAAGATCCCATCAAGGATATCCAACCATCATCCTTACATCTCACCCATTGTGGTCTAGGGTATGTCCCCCTATTGCCATCTCTACTAAGTCATCTTTCCAAGTTGATAAGGATGTGCAAAGGATGTGCAAGCCTCCTTTGATGATAGCAATATCGAAAAGGATAGTCCGAAAGGCTCTATTGATGGCATCACCACTCTCTTTCATCCACCAAAAATTTATGTCACTCCATCCACCTCACCCATCCCAATCACATCCATTCGCATCATCGATGTGGATCAAAAATTCATACCTCACGAAGATAACAAGGGAAAAGCTCAAGAATCAAAGATGAAAATTACCTCTTCAAAAGGAGACCAGGAATCAAAAGACATAATGAAAAGAAAAGAAAATCAAGACAAGTCCTTTAGTCAAAATAAAAATCTATTGGACAAATCAAAAATAAAAGTCAAGAGTGAAAATTAGAAAGCATCAATCTCTAAGTATGCCTCTCCCTCAAAAATCACTAGGGGCATCTATTAAATCAAAAATTCAAATGAAGGCTTTGTGATCCAACATCTCCATTCTTGTCACTTTTTATTATTTCATACATCCCATTAAATCTGTCCATATTCACACATTAGTCATATCATTCCACTTCCATTAGTGATGCCTTTCAATGTAACTTTGACAATGACCCCTTCATATACTCTAGCTCATTGGTTGCCCAAGCTTCTTTTTGAATGAAGCCTGATGGCCCACAAAGTGTGCACATTAGGGACCATACCAAAGCCTCTTTCATCTGCCACATCTATTGCTCGTCATATTTTCCACTTGCACTCACCATCCAGATTAGGTCCTCTTATCCAAAACAGACATCCAAACAAGGTCAATGCATCCTCATGACTTATCAATTTTACACATAGCTTCCGAAAGTCTTTTCATAACCATGAACATATAATTTTTTTAAAAAAATTATCATCTTGATGAAAACTTGGCAAACAAACGTCTTGGTGACAACAAAAGAATGAAAAAATCAAGAAAATAGTAAAGAGAAATGGTTCGTCCAATAGTGAAAACCACTTCGTTGGTGCTTTGGATAAATACCATGGTGAAAATATGGAAAACAAGTGTCATGTGTAGTTGAATTTTCTTCATCATCTACCATCATTCCAATTTGACTTTTCTTGTCATTTTCCCTTCTTGTATCATCCATAATAATGCCTAGTTGTCCTCTTCATTGTAATGAATAACTTGCACAATAAGAATATAATATGAAATATGCTGAAAATACTTGATAATAATATTCCACTTCGAGGGGGCAACCTCCTAATCCACTTCGAGGGGGATACCTCCAATAGTATTCTATAAGAACACAATACTCAATATGATGATCAAATAAGACTCACAACCTCCTATATATACCTATTTATGCCTAGCATATCACCTAGGCCGACTTAGATAACCCTATATAAGTCTAAGGCCAACCTAAACAACTAAATAATAATATACTAATGATAATATGACTTAATTAGGAGTGAATATAGCCACAAGATGACTATTCATAACCCGATGTACACCAATATTAAGGGCATAATCTGCCCCCCCTCTTCAAAGAAGTATTGTCCTCGATGCTAATCAAGTGTGGATTCTTTGGAATGAACTCCTCATCCTCCCATGTGGCATCTTCAACTGGTAAATTCTTCCATTGGATGAGATACTCGATGAGAGTTCTATTCCTCAACTTCTTCGTGTGTGTTTGGAAAATGCAATCTGATTCTAAAATGACTCTTCCTTCTTCATTGAGCTCTGGTAGTGCTGTTTGAGTTGGAATATTATGCCCAATTATGTTCTTCAAACAAGAGACATGAAAAACTGGATGTATCTTTGTTTTTGTTGGAAACTCTAGCTTGTAGGCAACAGTACCAATCCTTTGCATGATTTGGTATGGCCCATAATACCTTGGTGACAATTTATTATTCTTTTTGTTGTTGCTTCATTGAGATTTGTTTATAAGGCTGCAATCTCAAGAAGACCCAATCGCCAACTTCAAAACTTTTTTCACTACGATGTTGGTCTTCCTATTGTTTCATTCTATTTTGTTTCATGGCTAAATTCTCCTTGAGTCCTGAAAGTACCTGTTGTTGATGAAGCAAGTTGTCCTCTACTTCTTGAACTCTTAGTGACACCTTTAATGATGATGTGATGGAAGGAGGATGATATCCATAAAGTGCCAAAAATGGAGACATTTTTTATGAGCTATGAAAAAAAGTGTTATGCCACCATTGTGCAAGTGGTAGCCAATCTACCCATTGAGACTATTTCTCTGAAGTTAAAAAATGTAGATATCCTTCCAAACACTTATTAACAAACTCAATTTCCCTATTTGATTGAGGGTGGTATGAAGAGCTATGAGCCAATTGAGTAACCAAACATGAGAATAATTTTTTCCAAAAGTGACTATTGAAGATATGATCATGATCTGACAATAACCTTAGGTGTACCATGTAGCTTTTGAATATTCTCCAAAAAAACTTTTTCCACTGTACTTGTTGTAAAAGGATGTGATAATGCAATGAAATGAGCATATTTAGTGAGGCAATCAACTACTACCATGATGAAATTATGACTTTTGGATTTGGGAAGCCCTGTGATGAAGTCCATGGATGCCTCTTCCCAACGTTGTCTAGTAATAGATAAGGGCTGCAAGAGACCCAGTGTTATTATCATCTCCCCTTTGTTCATTTGACAAACCAAACATTCAACCACAATTTTTTATACGTCACCTTTTAGCCCTTCCCAAAAAAAATCTTGCTTGAATCAATGATATGTCTTTAGAAATCTTGAATGACCACTGACTAGAGACTCATGTAGTTATGTGAGAATCTTGTGTTTAAGAGTGCAATTATTGCAAAGATAAAAGGAATCTTTATACCAAAGAGTATCTCCCTTCCAACAAAACTTGTCTAAACTAGGGTCACTTTTTAATTGTTGGATGAGATTACTTGTCACGACATTATTTTTCCACTCTTTTTTGGCTTCTTCCACCCAATTTTCTTGTAATATTGAAAGAGAACACAATAAGGCTTCATATTTCTCATCCTTCCTAGAAAGTGCATTTGTCACAATATTTTCCTTCCCTTTCTTATATACAATCTCAAAGTCATATCCTAACATCTTAGTGACCCATTTTTGTTTCTCTTCAAAAGATAATATTTGTTCCAAATAATATTTTAGGCTATCATGATTTGTCTTAACATTTAATTTTCTACCCATTAGATAAGGCCTCCATTATTTAACTGCATGAAGGATTGCTAGCATTTCCTTCTCATAAATAGGTTTTAGCTGATTCTTACCCTTTCAGTGGTGACTCTCAAATGGAATTGGTCGACCTTCTTGTATGAGAACTACTCCTATCCGATTTCCATAAGAATCACATTCCACAATGAATTCCTTGGTGAAGTCAGGAGTGGCAAGCACTGGAGTTGTACACATAGCCTCCTTTAATCTCTCAAATGATGGATTAGAAGAATCATTCCAATGAAAATAATGCTTCTTCAATAGAGTGGTGAGGGGTGCTGCTATACGACCATAATTCTTCACAAATATTTTGTAGTACCCTGTCAATCCCAAGAAACCCCTCAGTTTCTTAATAGTTTTTGGAATATACCATTCCATGATAGCTTTAATTTTGTTAGGGTCCACCTTTACTCCATGTGAAACTATGTGTCCCAAATACTCCACCTCCTTAAGACAAAAATGACACTTGGATGGCTTAGCATAGAGTTTATGATCTTCAAGTATTTGTAATGATTGATCTACATGCTACAAATGTTCTTCCCAAATCTTGCTATAAATCAATATATCATCAAAGAAAAATCTTAAAAATGGAATTCATCAAACTTTGGAATGTAGATGGTGCATTGGTAAGACCAAATGGCATCACCAAAAATTCATAATGACCCTCATGAGTTTGAAACACTGTCTTACAAATATCTTCCTCCTTAATCCGAATTTGGTGATGACCAGATCTAAGATCCAACTTGGTAAAATACATAGCTCCATTTAATTCATCTAGCAAATCATCAATAACTGGAATAGGGAAATTATCTTTAATGGTGTACATGTCGAGAAATATAGAATCTAGACACATGTGCCAAGTTTCATCCTTCTTACGTACCATCACCATTGCATAGGAGTAAGCACTTTGGTTATTCCTGATAATTCTTGCCTCTAGCATCTCCTCAACAATTTTTTCTATCTCACTTTTTTGTATGTGTGGGTACCTGTAAGGTTTGATGTTCGGTGGTTGGATACCTAGAACTAGTTGTATGGCATGATCATGACCCCTCTTAAGAGGAAGTCCTTTAGGAATATCTCCAAAAACAATAGAGTGACGATCAATACTGCTTGTAAATATGGATGAGTGGGAGCATTAGATTGAGAGAATTCTAATGAACATAGTTGGGCCACAAATCCATTCACTCCTTTCTTAAGAAACTTTTGCATTTGATGAGAGCTAACCAACTGTGGTGACTTTTCCTTCAACTCCCTTAGCTCTACTACCTTTCCTTCTGATTGAAATATCATGAATAGTTCTTGGAAATTTATCTCGATTGTTCCCAATGTAGTAAGCCATTGTACTCCCAAAATAATATTTTCTGCACCCATGGATATCACATACATTGGGGTATCAAGTCGATAATATCCCATGGATAATTTAATGCTATGACACTTCCCCAAACAACTAACTGTATGACCATCTGCAATCAACACCTGAAACTCTGGAGCTGGATATATAAAATAATTTAAATGAGTATCCAACGTTTTGTTGATGAAATTATGAGTACTGCCCGAGTCAATCAACACTATTACTTTCTGATTCTTTAAGAACCCCACTACCATGAGGGTTTGTGGAGCACTGGAACCTGAGAGTGCATGACAATAAATGATTGGTTGAGAATCATTTGATTCCTCATTTGACTCATTTTCATCCTCTAATATGGTTTCCTCCTCTTCTTCCTCACTTGGCCCTTCAATATAGAACAATATATTTTCACTACATTTATGTCCTCAACTGTATTTGCTATCACAATTGAAACACAACCCTTTTTCTCTTTTCTCCTCAATTTTTTGTGGAGTCAACCTAGTAGGTTGAGGAAGAGAAGGTGTTGGATATCCTTCCTCTCTTGTCACATTAGCCCCTTGCTTCGTAAGAATCAAATACTTCTCCTCTACCCTATGTGTTAAGGTAAATGACTCATTTATAGAGCTAGGACTAAACATGCGTACCTAATGTTGAATGTGATCCTTGAGACCACCCAAGAATAAATCATTCAAGTTCTCCTCTGTAATTGTATGCACTATTAAGGATATATTTTGGAATTGATGAATGTAATCCTTAACTGATCCTGTTTGTTGAAGTTTAGCAAGCTGGCTGAAGAAGTTGTCTGTCACGCTATTTCTATATTGTGCTTGGATTTCCTCCGTAAAAATTGACCATGAGATAGTGAGACCCTTTTTCCTTCAATGAGTAAAAATCCAATGATACCAAATGAATTGATATGGTTCTAGATATAGGGAATTCATAGTGGCCTTTTGTCCATTTGGGATTTGATGTACTTCAAAAAAATTATCCATTTGGTTTATCCATGTTAGAGGATCCTTGCCATCAAACTTGTGAATATCCACCTTTGGAAAAAAATTCCTAAATGCCATAGGAGTATTAAAATTTGTGTCAATATTAGCTGACTTGGAATTTTCACCTTGGTTGCTTGAAAAATCCTTTCTTGGTTCATTCATATAGGTGCTTAACATGCTTCATATATCTGATATATCTCCTCTTAAATCACACACATCCATCTTTATTGAGGAAATTTCTTCCTTGACCTTACTTGTTTCCTCATTAGGATTAATATCCTCTATTGTTACCCCACCCTTAATAGGAGTCTTCCCCGATGCGACAACATTCTTTTTGCCCCTTGTTGCAAGTCCCATCATGATGGGAACCAATAATTTTGAAATAAATCACACAAATGAGATTTAAATTATCCAAAAAATTTACTGTAATGTACTAGGGCCAAAATACTTCTCACCTAGAAAAATCTCCAAGAAATGAGTTGATTTACAGCCTTGAGAGTGATATTTGTGAAAACCCTAATTTTTCAATAAATTATTTATTTGTTATCCAGTTTCTCCAAAAACTTTATTGTAGGCCTATGTAGCACTCTTCCAAAAACCCACTAAAAATAAAGCTCCAATTCAAGAGGATTTGAGAGATATGTAGATTCCAAATAAATTGTGTAGAAACCCTAATTCTGATCCAATTCCTCTAAAATCTATGGTGTTGCTTCTTTAATATGTTCTTCAAAAACCCTTTAAAAATCAGAAAAAATTCGCTAAAATTAGAAAGATATGCTCTTCCCAAAATTGCCTTCAATATTGAGGAAAAAACTTGCCTCTACGGTGCCAAGATCATGCTCTGATACCACTTGTAATGAAATAAATTGCACAATAAGAATATAATATGAAATATGCTAAAAATACTTGATAATAATATGCCACTTCGAGGGGGCAACCTCCTAATCCACTTTGAGGGGGATACCTCCAATAGTCTTCAATAAGAACACAATACTCAACATGATGATCAAATAAGACTCACAACCTCATATATATACCTATTTATCCCTAGGATATCACTTAGGCCAACTTAGATAACCCTATATAAGTCTAAGGCCGACCTAAACAACTAAATAAAAATATACTAATGATAATATGACTTAATTAGGAGTTAAGATAGCCACAAGATGACTATTCATACCCTGATGTACACCAATATTAAGGGTGTAGCATTCATAGCTTGGGATGATTGACATCATACACCCTTAATAAATTGGTCCTATACTCAACTGGGGGAAAATACTTAACCTATGTTGTTGGATCTTATACAGGTTATCAAGAGGTCGCTATATCAAAAAGACAAAAAAAATCAAATATTGTCAAAAAGACAAAAAATCATCAAATCATAAAAATCCAAAAAAAATCAAAATATGGCAAACACAAAAACATCCAAATAACCTTCAAAAATCCCAAAAACAGAGTCACAATCAGTCATGCCAATCCAATTCCAGTCAAACTACACTACCTGTGCAACTTAACGTAGGCAAGGCCATCTGTCAACAGGCCCCCGAGGCATTAGGTCAGTCCCTCTAGGTTTGGTCAAAATAAAAATCATAATGTGATCCTTTGTCAATAAAAACAAAGTCAAGTCATTTAGAACTATGAGGTATTTGTGTGTTGTTATGTAGGAAAGGCCATATATTGATGAGCCGTCAAGGCCACCTAGGTCGGTCCTTTGGGGTTTGTTGTGTCGGTCTTAATAAGTTGGACATTGTAAAATTGGACACAAACAATCATCAAATGTCAAACAAGTCATGAATTAACAAGACAAACAAGTCAACAAGTCATCAAGCCAAATCAGACAATTTTTCAAAATTGGTCAAACATTAAACATCAAATCAGTCAAATTATGTCTTATACAGGATATGTCCTTCCTAAAAATCATACATTGTCATTAGTCAAACTTAGTCATTTGCCTTATACAGGTGGTCACATGGTTGAAACCGAGCTTGATCTCTTATACGACATGTTTCTTTTCCTAAAACCAAGCTTTGTCAAACAATCAACCCTCCAATCACCTAGTTAGCTAAACACCAAATAACCAGTCTTTGGCAAACACTTTGAGTGGTTGTTGATTTTATGGACTACTTTGTCTTATCTTTTTGGCATTTATTTTGGAGTCACTTTATTAGCTACCTCGAGGATGTCCCATGAAAGATTTAGATAAGCGATGATGTCTAATGATTCTTTTCTTTGATTTTTACTTGCGGATTGTTTTGATGAAAAGACTGGGGCAAATTTGTCTTTGGTATGAGTCAGGGCATTCTTTGTCTATGACTACCTGTTTTACAAGTGGATGACCTTGCATACCTTGGTTTTCTTTTTTCTATTTATTTCATTTTACCGCCCAATGATGATTAATGCAAAGCCTTGCATAGCAAAATATACATCTTTAATTTGTCTCTACTAATGCCATACTAACTTTCATATCCTTCATGCTAACATTTCTTCTATGCCACTTATCTATTTTCCTCTTATCCATTTCGAGAGCACACTCGTGTTCTTTGAACCCACATGTCCTCTCGAGGGGGCATACTATTACTCTCCTCATCATCCTTCCTCATCCTCTTTTCATTGGGGCATATTTTTGAACTAAATTTCTTTGACACAACTCGATAAACTACATTGTATGAAAGAGGGGAAAAATGTAGACACTGAAAAATGTCCTAGACCTTTCCAATAACATTTTTCCTTGTCAATTCCCTTTTCTAAAGTCATTAGTCTTCTATTAATTGAATAATTTTAATTATTTAATTAATTAATTTCTATCTTTTTATTCCTTCTTTTGATTAATTAAATAAATTTTATTTATTTAATTACGTCACTAATGTCCCTCTTTCCCCCATAATTAAATAAATTTTATTTATTTAATTATTATCACCTATCCACTATAATTAAATAATTGATGCAATTATTTAATTATTCATTATCTTCTTCCTTCCTAAAATTAAATAAATTGTATTCATTTAATTACATACTAATTTATCTTTTCCTCCACTATTAAATAATTATTTTTAATTATTTAATATTTTGTCCTCATCTTCCCACTTTTTAATTAAATTATTATTTAACTAAAAGTCCACCCTTTCCCATTTCTTCTTTAATTACTAGTTTTTTTTAATTATTTAATTATTTATCCCTCCCACCTAAGTTAAATAATTTTATAATTATTTAATTTCTCCAACATCCTCTTTTTCTATGTCATTCTCTTTATCTGTGACACTCTTATCTTCTCTTGTCTCATTTAATTTCAACCCTTGATTGAATTATTTTATAATTCAATCTTGGCCATTCAGTTCTTATCTTTGCCCTAATTTTTCCCTAACCCTATTTCATACTACATCTTTCATTCTTGGCCATTGGTCAACATATCTCTTTGACATTCAATCTCAACCCTTCATTCAAATTTTTCTTTTCTATAAAGGACCCTTGTCCTCATCATTTTGACATTTAATGCTATCTAGTTCATATGCAAGTACATGTTGCTAGTGTGAGACAAAAATATTCAATATTTTGCTAGTCATTGTCATAGGCTTATTATTGCACACTCAAATATGAGGGTATCAAGTACATTTCAAGAAAAATAGAGAAGAGCAATGAAGGTGAATCAATGATGGTATGAATATTTTATGTTGATATTGCTTTATATTTCATGTTTGTATACTTATTTATGCTCTATTGTTGGTCTAGGGTCAATTTTTATGCTATTTTACATTAACTTGAAATTTTACCCTAGATTACACTTAGCATATAGTTTACATTTCCAAAATTTAGGATTATTAAACATTACTCCAAGTATTTAATTATCTACTAACATTTTCCAAGGAAGATGGACATTGTCTCATAATTATTGCATTTGAAAAAGAAAAGATCCCTTAGGGAGATTGCTTTCAGTTAACAACTCTCACAAAGATATATTTGCACCAATGGAAGAAATCAAAGCAGGGAAAAGAAGAGAACCCTTGATTCCTAAAGCACAACATCTCAAAGATAATTTAGTAACTACTTCAAGCCAAGGATCCGATGAACCTCATTGCCAAGATACTCATTTAGCCTTTATTCACAACCTCCACACCACAATGGGAGATGTATGAGCAAAAAAATCACTTGAAGGCAGAAATTTTTAGTTCCCTATTTTTTATTAGGTAGGACATGCTACCATGAAGAATATTACTCCATCTACTCTTCCTAATTTTCATGGCCTCATTATAGAAGACCCTAATATGTTCTTATTCAAATTTGGCATCCTTTATAGAAGTTATGACTATGTCATTGATGCACATCGATTGAAACTATTCCCAACTAAACTCAAGGACTCCATCTTGAGGTGGCTTATGGGATTAGGATGAAATGCAATGGCCAATTGGAAAACTATAAAGGAAAAATCTCTTAAGAAATACAAGGACTATTGTAGAGGGGGATATATGAGATGAGATGATATTTTTAGAATGGCTTAGAAGGACAAAGAGCCTTTAGAAGATTATGTGTAGAGATTTTTGTTCTACCTATAGAAATTCTAGTAGAACAGGTTGTCCCTAGACTCCCTCAAAATTATATTATTAAGAGGAGTCAATGGAGATTGTGTGGATGCTTTGGATTTAATTGGACGAGGGAATATCTCTCAGGCTTCATGGGAGGAAGTTTTCTAGATTTACAAGAGTTACTCACTCCACAATGAAGAAGACATGAATCTTGTAATCAATGACAACCAAGGTAACCACAAGTTTTTCTAGGATGGAGCTCAAAAATTTACTTGAAGACATGAATCAAGATATAATCAACCACATGGCGACTCAACTGGATACCCTACATGCAAAAATCATGATGAATTAGAAGCAATATTAGTAGAATATTGTCCTCATTTCCGCCACAAGAAGTTGGATTGTAAAATGCAAGAGGGTGGTGATTATTGAAGATAGACATGAAAAAACATAATTTAAAGCACTAGAGGATGAGGAAGGTCATGTATTTTACTTGACACAATGGAATTCATGACATCAAAGGAAAGGTACTCCTCAATATCCCTTATATTATAATGCTACATTTTCAATTTCGTTTGCCAATTTTCCTCCTTGATATAGTCAACCCCCTCAAAATTGGTTGAGTTATATGCCACCTACATAGACACCTACATAGGGAGTATGACCCCAATAGCCATGCAAACCACAATTTCATAACTAGCACTGACAACCACCCCAAGATGCATGGAAATAAAAATGGTGAGGGAATTAACTTTGGCCAAATTATAATCTTGGTTACTTGAAGCCACCACAACCCTTGCCCCAACAATAAGCCATTTTACCAAAACCTGCTATTTTTTTCCCTACTTCATCCAAAAAAACATAATTGTCATCCCATCCTACACCCAATCCTAACAACAAGCCTATTCAATAGGATCACTAATGACACCCTTCAATATCCAACTTATGTAGTTGAGATAAGTAATGTGCAACTCTACTCATGAAAGATGCTCTCCACCCCTACATTTATAGTTTTCATGGAACTTACTTCAAAGGAACCTTCCAGTGATGCTTACTCATAGCCAAGTGATACAAACCAACATCTTGAGTAGGATGAAACTATAACTAAAGAACTCCTATTTCTAAAATGATTGAACACCAAAAAGTATGAATTTGAGATTGAATTTGATTTCTTTGAGTAGTTGAAAAATTTGTGTGTGAAAATCCCTTTGTTTCAAGCCATTAGGCATGTCCTTCTCTATACTAAAATTGTAATGGAGTTATGTTTAAAAATCTAGGGCAAAAACATAATGAACCACAAACTATTCAAATGATTGCACAACTTGTTGAAATTATATTAGGCAAGGTAGTAATTCCCAAATGTGCAAACCACAATAGCTTAGTAGTTGATGTACATATTAGTGACATCCTTATACGTAATACATTAATTGATCTAGGATATACAATAAATGTTTTTCCTAGATAAACCATATAAAATTTATAAATGGTTGACCTTTAGCCTACCCCAATAATATTGTAGTTAGCAGATATTTCTTCTATTAAGTCTAAAGGGGCTATAGAATACCTATTCATTACACTTGATTATTAAGAATACCTCACATGCTTCATGGTCTTGTATCCAAAAGATAATTTGGGGGGTTATCCTCTCACATTGGAACAACCATGGTTAGTGATAGGTGATACTTTCATCAATGAAAAGTTAGAAAATATAATCATATCCAATGAAAGTGTGATAAATAAATTGGTCCTAAATCCTCTTGCACAACCATTTGCTAAAATGGATCAACCAATTTGGCTAAACCTTGAGGATAATGACCTAAACACACTTCAAACATTAATGAAATTTGAGAAAATCCCAATGATATAACTATAGGATGACACATTCCTCCCCAATACTATACAAAATAACTATGGAGGGACCCGCAACATGATTGTATGGTATGCTTATCTTGCTCATTGTCTAACATCCTTCCTACAATGCACTCACCATAATATATCCCTATAGCACATATATTCCATTATCTATTACTAGATAGCTATAAGTATTAATATGTCATCCCTAAATGTTGCTTCTATAACACCAATGGCTAAGAAAGTTGAAAATTTAGTAGTATAGTCACTTAACATAAACACTCAATTGTCCACATAGCAACAAACATAATTAATTTCCATGCTTGGGATTCATAAAATAACATTTGCTTGGGATTATCATGATATTAAAGATATTGATCCTAACCTTTGCAAATATAGAATATACATCAATTAGGGATGTAAGCCCATTAGACAACCACAATGAAGAATGAATCCCATAGTACATGAGATGGTGAAAAATGAGCTATAGAAACTCTTGGATGTTGGATTCATTTATCCCATATCTGACAACCAATGGTTTTCTCGTTAGTTATGGTGACAAAAAAGGGGGGAAAGTGGTGTGAATGTGTGGATTATATAAAATTTAATGCAATCACTAGGAAAGACCATTTCCCTCTACCTTTCATTGATCGGGTTTTGGACTCCCTCATAGGAAAGAAATATTTTTCTTTTCTAGACGGATTTAGTGGTTATAACTAGATAATGATATCCCCAAAAGATCAAGATAAAACAACATCCACCTATCATTGGGTTACTTATTATTATTCAATCCTCCCATTTGGGTTATGCAATGCCCCTGCTACTTTTCAAAGGGAAATATTAATAATTTTTTATCTTGTCTATGAATGTATGGAAGTTTAGATGGAATTCACTACATATGGAAACACCTATGAGGAAGTGTTGAATAATCTTAAAAATATTCTATAGAGATTTTAGGACCATAAAATTTATCTTAGTCATGAGAAATGTTATATGATGATGGAGGTGGGTGGTCTTAATACACAATGTTTCAAAATGAGGGATTTGGGTAGACCCTAATAAAATTGAAGTAATCACAAACCAACCTGTTCCTAAAAAATAAAAAATATAGTAGATGTTTTATAGGACATGCAAGGCACTATCAAACATTCATTAAGGATTTTAGAAAAATCATTGCCCCTTTGCTTGTCTTACTATCTAAGGTTTCTGAATTTGAATGGACAAAAACTTGCTAAGAATCGTTTCAATCTCTCAAGAATTATTTGACTATGACACATGTGTTAAGAGGACCAAACTAGTCCATAAATTTTCAAATTCATACAAACACATTTGAATTTGTTGTAGGTGGTGTCTTAGGTCAAAAGGAAGGAATGTTGAAATATGTCATTTATAACATTAGCAAGAAACTTTAGGGGGTTGAATTAAATTACACTATCATTGAAAAAATGTTGGTTGTGATCTATGCTATAAATAAGTTCAAACATTACATTATAGGCTATCTAGCCTTTGTCCAAACCAACCACACATTCATTAAGTATCTAATGAATAAACCAATGATTAATGGTCGGCTAGTCTAATGGCTATTATTGCTACAAGAATTTAATATCACCATAATTGATAAACATGGTAAAGAAAATTTCATGGTTGGCTTTCTTTCTAGATTAACCACTCCTCAAAATAACCCTACCATTGATGAATATTTTCTAGACGAGAATTTGTTTGCCTTGACTGTGTAATCCCCCTGGTATGTCAATATTGTAAATTACGTTGTTACAAGAAAGACACCCCTACACTTATCACCACAAGAAAAATGCCATCTAGTGGAGAGAAATATCTCGCATTCATGGATATTGGTTACCTTTTCTACAAAGGACTAGATAATGTTATTTATTGGTGTATTCAAGGATATGGAATGTTTGACATCTTACAATCCTACCATGATGAGCCTTGTGGATAGAATTTTGTTTCCAAAAGGACAACACTAAAGATATTGACTACAAGCTATTATTGGCCCACATTACATAAGGATGCAATCAAATACACAAGGTGTGATAAATGCCAAAGGATAGGACATTGTAATAGATATGATGAGATGCCTCTACAACCATAGTTGGTGATGGCACCTTTTGATAGATGGGGCATTGAATTTATTGGTCCAATCGGTCCCCCTTTCAATAAAAAATAATACATGTTGGTTTGTACAAACTATTTGACAAAGTGGGTAGAAGTTAGAGTCATGAAACATGCAAGAGACAACAAGGAGGATGAATTATTATATGGAGAATTTTTTATTTTCTATAGAGTACCTAGACATATTACCGCAGATCAAGGGCCCTTATTTACATCAAATTTGATTGTGACATTAGTCAATGAGTACAATTTTAGGCACATGAATTCCAATCCTTCTCATCATAATGTAATGTTCAAGTTGAGGTAAAAAACATGGAGATTGAAGAAATTATGACCAAGACTATGGCATCAAATCGCAAGTACTGGGTGGCTTGCTTGTTTGAAGTCATTTGGGCATACAAAAATTATTTGGAAGCCTACAAGTTTTACACCATTTGAATTTGTCTAAGAAATGAAGGTTGTCCTCTCAATTGAATTTGAATATAAGAATTTAAGGACAACACTCCAATTATGGATATAATTATCTGCATCTTAATAATATGAGATCATGTAGCTTAGTGTCATGGATGAACTACGACAAGATGGTATTCATCAAATTGAAATCATTCAGAAATAAATATTCAAATGGCATGATCGATTCATCAAGTCAATGGTATTTTAGAAAGGTGATTGGGCCCTACTCTATGACTCCACATATAAATACCACAAAGGTAAATTACTAATTCAATGGTTGGGACCCTATGAAATTGAGGATGTCTATTTAAATGGTGTGGTTAAATTGAAAACAATTGTCCCTATTAGATTTTTTCTAATGGTCAATGGGCACCACCTAAAACTATATAAAAATCCATTGGACAAAGAGACCTTCATGTTGTAATTTACTCCCTTGACCAATCCTAATCTTATAGCTATAAATTTTTCACACGTAGAAATCGAGGATGAGCTTCTTTGTGCAACCCTTGGTGTCTCACAAATATGATTTATTTAACCTTTATAAAACACCTTCAATGAAAACATTTGAGCACTACTAGCTTCCAACGATTAACCATTTTGATGAGGCTCACACAACCATTACTAGAGAGACTTATAGTAGTGGTACACACAACCATTCTCAAAGGGACCTATAGTAGTGGTACATGCAACCAATTCCATATGGACTTGTGGTATTGGTACATGCAACCAATGTCATAGGAACCTGTAGTAGTGGTTGATGTAGCCCAAGGATAGTTTAGTGGTGAATCTTTTTCAATTGGTGAATAATTTATATCAACCAGGTCGAAATTGGTGAATATATTGCAACCAACGAGGAGGTCAAATCACTTACATTTTATAAAATATAGTCCAATGCATTTTGATTCACCATCAATTTATTTTACAAGGCATATGTAATTAATAGTTTCACCATTACAAACTATGTATTTCCAACAGACTAATTAATATTTTCGCTTGGAATCTCAAAAGCATGTATTAAATCACCCACATATTCACCAATACTATTAAAATGACATTATGTATCAAGACATGTTTTTACAATATAATTAAATATTCACTACATGTGAGGACCCATTTTGCCAATTACATTTGAGGACACATTTCACCAATTATGTTAAAAATAATTGTTTACGAGGAACCATTTCAACAATACTATGATAAATCCATGCTAATTGTAGGGCCATAATTGCCTTGAAAATTATAACATATGTGTTCCATTGAGGTTTGATTCACCCAAAATCTAAATGTACTGTTGTATAATCTTGCAAGAGCTGATAAATTTTTCCTCTACCATTTAAAAATCCCACAAAATTTTCCAAATATAGATTGATATAAATACAATCGAAACTTTGATTTATTTTTACATATTTTGTTCAATTTTGGACTTGTGACTTGTGAGCTCTCGATTTAGAAGTTGGAACCTTGATAATAGTAAAGTTACAAACTTACAACTACATGCATTGTTTCATTAATGAATAACGAGTCAGTGAAAACCTAAACGTAAGTGATAATTTTTTCATAGTAATAAGATTTTTTATCTCTTTGTCATTCTTGCTTCAATCTTAAATATGATATTGAGTAGGGAATGAGATATATATTATATTTCCTTAAATTGAGAAGACATTTGATGGCATATTTTATTTCATGAGAGATCAAGATTTTGAGAAACAAGTGCAACAAGAGTAAGACTCCTCAAGGTGGTGAAGGGAGGCCATCAAAATACCCAAAAAATAGAGTTACCATAAAGTCTTTGGAAATGTTTCTGATACATCAAATCAATTTGGAACTACATCATCAACTCTTGCACCAAATATTAATGAAGAAGGCATTAGCAATACCTCACATGAAGATTGGAATGAGTTAATTGAGTTAGACGAGGATGAAAATTCCATAGTAGATGTTCCAAGGGATACTTAGGGTAGCCAGAATGAGTTAATTGACCTAGATGAAAATGTTGGCACTGTAGATGATGATGTTGAAAGGAGGAGGAAGATAAAATTCAAATAAAAAATGAGGTATGAGTGGGATTTGACAAGGAATATTTAGATTGATTGGGTGTCAAAGTACCCATTCATTAAACAAGTGGATAATGCAAAAAAAGATGAACCTCCAATAGAATGCGAGCGCAATATTTATAGTTGGAATTATTAAAAATATAAGAGTTTGTAGCTAAATATTGACACTATAGAAAATATTTTCGTAAATTTTATGAAAAACAAATCATATACAGAAAGGAAAAATCAATAGTAAGATGGAAATCAAAGGAAGATTATCTTCATGTTAAGTATGCCCTGGAATATGATGAGCATATGCAAAGAATGGTGAATCTTGTTGGATGTGGAGGTTAAATTCAAGCTCAATTTGTAAGGATAATGGTAGGAGCACAAATGGAAAAAATTGTTCAGATGAGTGTTGTTTTTCATACTTTTTTCTAGAGGGCATCCTATGAAGGACTACCTAGAATAAATAATTTATTCTTTTTTAGGTGTTCCTAAATTTTCTAGCACACATTGGTCAATAAAATCTAGATGAGAATGAGCATGTTGTCTTGATGAGATGGGAAAACAAGATTTATAAGAAAAAACAAAAGAGTCAACCTTCATTATATTATTTTTAGATGAAGTTACTGCAATAGATAATACTTATTGGATATGTATGCATGTGTATATTGTACACCAACATGTTCACCAAACTCATCTCTTTGTGTTCATACATGAAGGAGAGTTCTACATCACAAAATTTATTTGAAGGAGTTAAAAAAATATTTGAATTAAATTGGAGGTATGGATGACTTCACAATTGCCAAAAATTTGGTGTGTGTAGGAGTTAATGGAGCTTTAGAAATGCAACGTCACAAAAAAAATCTTTGTGTAAAGTTACAAGCTACTTTTTCACCATACATGATTTATATTCACTGCATGGACCATAGAATGAATTTAGCATTTAAAATTGTAAGCAATTTTCCTTTAGCATAAAAAGTTGAAAATCTAGTTCGTGAGCTCTACTCATACTTTTGCTGAAGTCCCAAAAGTTTTGTAGAATTTAAATTTTTTGTTGAGGGAATAACAAGAGGAAACAAGCTTCTTAAGGATGTTGATATCAGATGCCTTTGCATGGACCTACATAACATGTTTTTTCAGAATATCAATTCTTGATTGAACAAAGCTCCTAACCTCTTACATAGGTTAAGCGATATAAAGACACTCTTAACTTTATCTAGTCTTCTCCTCATGTTGGATGAAATGAAAAATCTTGTGAAAAAGACCCAAGAAAAAATTATGTATATTCATAAATATACTAAACTATGTAGAATGACATGTATGACCCTCGATAATCTATATCTATCAGATTATCCATTTCAAAGTCCAAAATTTATAAGCTAGCAGTTAATTATAGATTCAAACGATCCTAAAAAATTATTTATAATTTAATGCAAGCGGGGAGTTATGTGTCTTTGTACATGGATTTTAGATACCAATGCACTATTGTACGATGGTTAGGTGCTCTACCAAAGAAGTACCTATTACAAAAGGAATCTTTTAACGAAATTGTTAAATTTGTAAGTGGTATTTCAAAATCTATTAAAAAATCTCTTTTCTCAAGGATTCTTGAATGATTCCCTCGAGATGAAATACTTGATGCAATGTCTATTGTGTATCCTCAATTTTGGATCCTAGGACATTGAAAAAACCCATAATTTTTCATAAAAAGGTAATTACCTTGGTTGAACACTTTTTGAAAAGTTCAAAAGACAATGGATAGAAAATAGAAAGAATTTTAAATGAAACTAAGCTTAGAGAACAAGCTTCCTGTTTTGCAACAAGTATGATTGACCAGTTTGAGTCTGTGGAGAATCCCATGCAAGAAGGATCAATAATGAGGGTTAGGGAAACCTTTGGTTAGAGTGAAATATTGTGTGATTCATTATCAAAATATTTTAAACATGTTGATTTATGTCAAAAAATTATCTATCGGGGTTGGTGGAGGATGAGAGAGTTTTTAGTGCATTGGGATTTTTGAAATCAAAGATAAGAAACAAACTAGACAAGAATTTGGAAAATTTGTTGAGGATGTATACAACTAGGTACAATATCCAAAGTTTTCCTTTTGAAAGGGCACTCACAATCTAGAAGTTTGTATGTGAAAGAAGATGGTTGTACAACACTTCAAATGTTAGTGGCAGTGGCACAAATGATAGTGACACAATGAATGTTGAACTTGAGATGCAGTTAGGCGGGCATACATAGGGCGAAGAAAATGAAGACCAGACTTAGAGTAAAGACAACTCCCAATCTCATTGCCAGAGTGAGGACCAGGAGGTGAATTGGAAAATGCAAGGGATTTAGTAGTTTTTAGATATTTATACTACATTTCATGAATCGTAGGTTCATATTCCAAACTATAGTTTATGGTATTTTATATTGTATTCCATGAAATTATGAATTAGATTGAATAAATTAATGTACTACTAGTTTCCTATCTTCCAAATTTCTAATGTAGAATCTAGATTTTAAATTTTAATTGTTGTCCAAGGATTTAGCAGTTTCTAGATATTTAAATTTTATACTACATTTCATGAATCATATATTCATATTATAAATTGTATTTGATGATATTTTATATTGTATTTCATGAAATTCTGAATTAGATAAAATAAATTAACATATTATTAATAATTTAATTTTTTAATTTTTTCATACTGATAAGTTTTACATGTATTCAATGATTCATCATTTAGGTCAATGCTTAATAACATATTAACAATAGTAGCATATACAACATTAGCATTAGCAATCGTTTAATGTATATCTAGTAGTAGAAACCAAATTTTTTCTTCAATTGAGCAAATAAACAATACATATAATTGAACACATTAATGAATTTGAGTATTTATTGATTTTCAAATGAATGAATACATAGAGGCAATGCAAATCTTGCTCAAATACAACTCTACACAAAGCTAAGTTGGAAACTCATATTATCAAATCATTTTATCATCTTTTGTAGCATGCTCCACTGTTCATCTAATGGAAGTGCGATTTGTTGTAACTGATAGTGTTTGACTTGAAAAATTGTTAAGAATTCATGATTAAAATTGGAACTTGACTTGAATTTTTTAATCAAAGTTTCACACAAGGTTATCAATGGTTTGATGGAATCTAAATAGTTCACCTCATTTCGGTTTTGAGAAAATTGGTCCAAATCCATCTTCCTTGTATCCTCCATCTTCTTTCTAAAATAATCCTTTCCAATGAAATGCTTTGTTGTTTCAAAAGCCTTTAGAAAATCAAGCTCTGTCAAGTCCCTTAACTTTTTATCCAGCTTCATCTTTTTAGTAGTATAATCCAAAAATTCCTCTATTTCACATATTCTCAAACACTTTTGAATGATAGATGACACCTTCATTGAGGCATCAATCCGGTTGTTAATTCCTTTTGATTTCAATTCATTATCATTGGATTTGTAGACTGTAAAATTTGATTTGCAATTTTCTCTATTGAAATCACATTTTTGTTGTCCCCACGTATTTCTTGAGGTTCCTATTATGTGTTGAAGTGAGCAACGCAAGATCTTCAATTTGCAACACCAAATAAACTCCACAAGAGATAGAGAGAAGCAACAATAGAAGATTCTATTCCACCAAACAAGAATTACAATATGATACAATGATC
Source organism: Sequoiadendron giganteum (assembly GCA_007115665.2). Lineage (NCBI taxonomy): Eukaryota > Viridiplantae > Streptophyta > Pinopsida > Cupressales > Cupressaceae > Sequoiadendron > Sequoiadendron giganteum. The sequence continues at coordinate 341,279,538 of CM021108.1, forward strand.
AATATGCTATGCAATATAATACAATGCAAAATATGCTAGAGATGCCTTGCTTATAAAGGCAAGGATGAGAGATAGGGTTAGACAAGATCATGACAAGTGTATTAATCCTATCACATAAGACAACTAACTCATAACTACCTAGGAAAGTGTAAATTCTAGATTAGAAAACTAATACTTCTAGAAGGAATATTTTATCCTAAGTAAACTTAACATGTGAACTAAGTCCCCTGAGTCCCTAGCAAAGGAATTAACTAGGTACAATACTTATTCAAACCAACACCCCCCCTTAAGTGAAGCTTAGGGAGGAAAAACCCAATGCAAATATGTAAAATATGGGTCCCGACAACAAGGCATGATGAGGTACCCATGTACAAAACAAAAAAAACTCTCATAAAGAAAGAAAAGGAGAAAAACCTTATGGGAGAAAACTCCTCTCCAAAAGAGAGAAAAATTTGCAAAGAAAAATGAAAACAAAAGAAGGAAGGAGGTAGGAGGACTCCTCAAGACCCCCCAAGGACAACTTCCTTCACCCCAAGCATCGATCATAACTGAAGATAACGAGGCGATGCCAAAGGTTTAGTGAAGATCTTTGCAACCTGTCAATCTATAGGAAAATAATCCAAGTTGAGAACACCATCCTAGATGAGCTATGTGATGAAGTGCATGTGGATCTCAATATGATTAATACGTTGATGCTCCACTGGGTTGTGAGAGATATGTATGGAACTCTAGTTGTCACACCAAAGAGTAGTGGGCTGAGTGGAATGAAATCAAAACTCAGTCATCAAATGGCAAAGCCACAAGACCTCCTGACTCACCAAAACTGCACCTCGATACTCAACCTTTGTTGATGATAATATAATAGTAGTCTTCTTTTTGCATGGCCATGCAATCGGACCAAAACCAAGGAAAAATACAAAGCCAAAAGTAGAATTTCGATCATTGACATCGCCAACCCAATCTGAGATGCACCTGATGTGTAATGAATTTTGAAATGAGTAGTGCCCTAAATGTATATCAAGATATGTTTGGCAGCCTTCCAATGACTCTCATGAGGCTCCTATGAGAAGCGAGAGACAAGTCCAACCATAAAGTAAATATCAGGATAACTATGTCAAGTACAAAATACTGCCAACCAAGTGAAGAATCTTGTACAAAACTTGGAGGTTGCTCCATATAGATCTCCTCATGAAGATCCCCATGCTACAAAGAACTCTTCACATCCATCTAATACATTGACCATCCCTGTGATGCAGCTATAGCAAGGAAAAGGTGAATAGAATCCATGTTGGAAACATGAGCAAAGGTCTTAGAATAGTCAATTCCTTCAACCTAAGAAAACCCCTTTGCAACAAGATGAGCCTTGTACTTGTCAATGGAACCATCTATTGCATACTTGGTATGATACACCACTTGCATGGAACCAAATTTGTTCCCTTAGGAAGAGGCACAAGATCCCAATTATGATTCTTCATCAAAGAGGAATACTCATAAGCCATAGCACTATCCCACTCTAGAATACCTGAAGCATCAGAAAACTTTTGAGGATCATCTAAAACTGCATGAATCAAAAGACTGATTCCTGAAGTCTGAGAATGAGTGTGGCGAGTGTCTCTACAATTTCCAACAAGAGGACCAACTTCCTCAATAGTAACTCGAGCCCACCATGTCCTAGTGGGTGAATGAGGAGGAGGTGGATCAATACCATCAAAATCTTCTTCATGTCGCAAAACATCATCGACTAAAGAAGACTGAGTAGGTTGTGATGAAGAAGAAGTTAAAGGAGTATATGTCTAGGTGAAGGACTCAACAAATTGAACATCACGTCAGAAATGAACCTCTCATGTGTTAAGATCAAACAATATGTATCCCTTCACATCCTCATAATAGCCAACAAAGATGTATCATTGACTCTTCTTCTCCATGGATTTACACCGACCATTTGGAATGAATGCCCAAGCCTCACTACCAAATACTCTGAAGAAGGATACATTAGGTTTGCAACGAGACCAAGCTTCCTCAGGGGTCATATTTTGCACTGCCTTGTGGGGCATACGGTTTTGAATATAGACGGCACAATTGATAGCTTTAGCCTAAAATGTTGGAGCCATGGACCTAGACTAAATCATACAATTGGCCATTTCCCTAAGAGTCCTATTCTTTCTCTTTGCCACACCATTCTATTGAGGAGTATAAGGAACTGTGTGCTGATGAAGAATACCATGCTCACTGCAAAAATCTTGAAATGCCTGATTGAAATACTCCCCCCCATTATATATGCATGTCCGTTGAAGAGAAAAACTTGGCTGCTTCTCCACAAATATTTTGAAGGTCCTGAAGTGGGTGAGAACCTCACTCTTGAGCTTCAGAAAATAGACCCATGTTCATCGGGAAAAATCATCAATTAATGTGAGCACATACTTAGCCCCTAAAAAAGGAGTTGGGAATGACATGAGATCACTATGAACCAAATCAAGGGGTGTGATTGCACACATAGCTTGACCCTTAGGAAAAGGATCTTGATGTTGCTTGCCAAGAACACAACCTTGACAAACACCATCTATGCAAGAGATCTTTGGAAGACTAACCATTAAGTTATGTGCTTGCATTTGTTGAAGATATATGTAGTTCAAGTGCCCAAATATTTCATGCCAAAGCTTGCTCATTTAATCAACATGAGCAACAAAACAAGAACCTGATGAAGACTCAAAGCCATCAAATTGATACAAATTGTTCTCATGATCAATTATCCCTGTAGCAAAAAAATTCTCAGGATCCTGCAACTTTCTGATAGTCACATTCTTTGGAGTAAACTCAACTGACTTCCCATCTCCAAAATGACAAATATGATATATGGAAAGTAGATTCGTTGAAATATCAGGAACAAGAAGAACATCCTCAATGCACCTATCTAGCATATGAATGAAGCTTGTCCACAAAGCTGGAATTTTTGAAGAGTTCCCAATTGTAATCTGAGTAGTGGAAGTATGAACAATGGAATCAAGAAGATCATGTGAATTGGTCATGTGGTGTGATGCACCTGAATCAAGAATCCAACTATCTAAAGATGAATGAATGACCCTTGTTGAAAGAGCTTTCCCTTTTCCCATGGAAGAAGGCTTAGACATTGAAAATTTGTGCTTCTTCATAGCTTCCTCCAAGGCCTCTAATCTCTTAGAGCAATGAGCTGCATCATGCCCATTTTTCCACAAATTGAATAAGGATCTCCTTTCTTTTTCTTGGACTTGGAAGAAGAAGATGGGGTGGACTTCTGATTATTCTTTAGCTTTGGTTTGGAGGGAGTCTCATTACTTGAAGATGATTTTTTCTTGGGCTTCTTCTTACTCTTTTTTTTACCCTTGGATGATTGATCCATTAGAGCATGATTCGTAGAATTAGGTAGGGCATACAACTAAATTAAATTGGCCTCCTTCCTAGTAAGACACTCATAAAATAACTCAAATGAAGGTATTTTGTAATCTTTCCCCATGGCATCCATAGTTGAATAGAAAGTAGAAGAAAAAAATTGATAATGGCCTCTAAACTTAGACAAAATTAAGAAGATACATTCATCACTAGATATATCATGCCCACATCCTTTCAACTATGACTAAATCAACTTGAATTGTGCAATTAAATCTTGAATTGAAGGAAATGCATCTAGAGAAAGTGGTTGTAGATCCGCTTGAAGTTGCAAGACTTTGAACTGATTTATTTTACTATATAATTCTTCAAGTTTATCTCAAACATTCTTAGGTGTTTTACACTCTGAAATATGAAACAAAAAATTATCAAATACATGTGAGCCAATGAGTCCTTTTGCTTCATCCATTTTACATCTATGGACAAATTTTTCATAATCCTTTGTGAATTCAGGTTGTTTTGCATCTAACATTGGCCATAGACCCTTAGATTGTAACAATTGAGTCATTTTTAGCTTTCATATATGATAGTTGTGTGGAGTGAGTGATTCAATTTATCTTAGATCCACCATGAACACCAAAAGAAAGAAGACAATGTGGCACTTAAATTGTGCCTTTCACCCCCCAAAATATATTAAAACTCAATTTGCAACCCCCAAAAAAATTACAATGAAGAAATTTTGCAATTTTCACAAGTGACAAGCTCAAATCAACCGTTTATAACACACGGTGATTTTTATAATTTTTAGAAAAAAGAGCTTGCCAAAACTAAGAAAAAAAATTACAAATAGATTTCTTGCAGTTTTCTGAGCAATTTCAAAAAAGGTTTGCAAAATTTTGACTTTGTATGAAAATGTCATGCCAATTACAAGCAATAAATGCACCTATACCTTTGGGTTGAAAAAATTGGCAAAACGTATCAAAATCTGGAAAATCCACCTACACCATTGTAAATTTCGTCAGACCAACTTTCCGACGATATCTTGTTTGTAGAAATCCGACATAGTGGCCAAAAGTTATGAATTTTTTTAAAATGAATTTAGTTTGTAGGAAAACAAATTTTCTAGCAAAAAAAAGTTTACTTCTGATTTGATTTATGAAAACTCTACTCACTATTTGTAGATAATAACAAAAACCAAGAAATATTTTGATGCTAAAAATAAAACCCACAAATATTTTTTTGATCCAACAAATAGAAGATGAAAAAAATAAAAATTTAACCTTCAACTAGTAGAAAAAATGACGTGTAACACTTTTTGGACAACGATTTTCTAAAGATATGTGCAAGATTTCCAAAATCTAAAAGATACCCAATTTAGATTTCAACCCTAGTTACAAAACCTAGAAATCGGTTTTCCTAAAAATAAGCAAAAACAAGATTTTTGAAAGAAAAATAAAAATGACTCCAATAAAAAACGATTTGCATCAACCCTTGTTTGCCAAAAATGCAAATAGTGACCAAATTGAGTGAAACAAAAGCCAAATCTGACTTTCTCGAATCTCCTGGATACAATGGCAGATCCAAAAATACTTCCACTATAGTCAAAAGTGTTGCAATCACCAGATCTCACCAAAATGCATGCATGCAATATAGAATTAAAAAAATCTTTACAAACCCTTTCTGATTTGCAAGATCATACAAGAAACTCAAACCACGATAGAAAACTTGATGGAAACTCTCTAATAAAAAAAATGGAAGGGGCTTTCCAGATTCAAATCTCTAATACAATGTTGAAGTGAGCAACCCAAGATCTTCAATCTACAACACCAAATAACCTCCACAAGAGATAGAGAGAAGAACCAATGGAAGATGTTATTCCACCAAACAAGAATTGCAATATGATACAATGATCAATATGTTATGCAATAGAATACAATGCAGAATATGCTAGAGATGCCTTGCTTATAAAGGAAAGGATTGGAGATAGGGTTAGACAAGATCACGACAAGTGTCTTAATCCTATCACATGAGAAAACTAACTTGTAACTACCTAGGAAAGTGTAAAGTCTGGATAAGACAACTAATACTTCTAGAAGGAATATTTTATCCTAAGTAAACCTAACATGTTAACTAAGTCCCCTAAGTCCCTAGTAAAGGAATTAACTAGGTACAAGACTTATTCACACCAACATTATGTACTATCAAATCATCAATCAATTGAAACAATTCACACAAATGATCAATCCTATACATTATTTCCTCACAAATCTTTTGTTTCATATGCCTCATTATTTCTCTACAAAATGCAGTTAACTTATTATGGCAAGAATTTATTTCATTTTTTGCTTCCATCAGCTCTGTCACCAATCTTTCAATGGTTTTTATTTCTTCATCCAATTTTTGTCCCCAATGTTTTTTTTTCCCAAGGTTTTTTTTTGAAGTAGATTTTTCATCATCATATTTATTATTTCTCTCATCTAACCTTTGGTTCAGTTTGTAGAAGTTGTTGATTGAACCCATAAGACTCAAAAATCAGCTGTAAGCAATTACCTATCACAATAAAGAAGATCAAAAAGCTTGATTGTTCTCAATAAGCCTGTGAATTATATTGATGCAAAATAACCTGGATGAGAATTACAATGTAGAATCAATCCTTATGAAAATGAAATAGAAACCCTAGATCTAAATGTTAGGTGAGGATTAAATCAGTCTATGAAAAGTATCATCATCCAATACAATGAGACAACAGTAGCCAATCCAATAATAAAAAATGCAATTCTTAAGTTTAGCTTAAGTGAATAAAGTAAAATGTGATCTAATTATTAATCATGATGATATAATTAATTAGATGGTTAGCTTATTAATCGAAACCCCCCTTAATATGAACTTAGGGAGTAGCTAAAAACCTAATTAAGGAAGCATGAATGGGTCCCAACTACTAGGCCATGTTAGGTACCCATGTACATATGTAATGCATAAAAGCATGAATGGGTCCCGACTACTAGGCCATGTTAGGTACCCATGTACATATGTAATGCAATCAAGTGATGAAAGATGGAGGACTCCACAATACCCCTCAAGTACACCATCCATCACATAGATACATAACAAATTCCCCCATAAGAGGGAAATAAATGATGAAATAATCTGGAAGCTATGTGTATCTCGATGTCGATGCCAAACTATGACTAAAATTGATCCATAGGACTAAGAACCATGTAGATTTAGGAACATTATCCATAAAATGAATGTCCCTCAAATTGAGATGTGACCCAATATGAATCATATATGATTCAGGATCATTAACCATAATCTCTCAATCTGAGATGTGAACCAAAATGTGTCAAGTCATGAGAAAGATGTGGCCAAGAGAAACTATAAAATCTAGATACAACTCATGCAAGTTGTCATCAATATGAATATGGGATCATAGTGCATGCCATATGACTACACTCTAATCCAATTATTATGTATGCATCCCCCTAATGGAACTTTATTGAAGTTCATTTATTATAATACCCCAAAATTGTAAAAGGAGAACATGTAACACATGCAAAAATCAATGAGAAAATGAAAACATAAAACATGCAAAAAGGAAATGTTGCATGCAAGAATTAATGTTCACATCTACCTCCATGAAGTTGGTTTGAGCTGAGATCTGTGTAGAGGACAAAATTATCTTTCAAACAATATAAGTTTTTTGAAAAATGGACATCATTTGCTCAAGTTACGAATTTTTGAAAAATGGGGTAAATTTTGCCAGTTGACAGTCAACAAACATGACCCTTATTTTGATTTCTATAAAATTTTCTCATATTTTGAATTTGTCAACATAACCCAGAAAGCATTTTTTAATCCAAAAGGCGGGACATGTGATTTGGTAAAAAAATAAACTTCACCTAGAGAGAAAATAGTTGTGTGGGCTATTTTGATAGTCATTTGTGCAAAATCTGTTCACTATCTATAAAATCTAGTAGATACCTAGATAGTATTTTATGATTTTGAACAAAACATTGAAATCATATTTCTCCAAAATACACGAAGCAAAATAAATAGGTCATTTTTTTGTCTAAGATGCACCAAAAAATTGCTCAAGGCTTGATCTCTTCAAAAATTGAATAAGGGGTTGTAGATTTGGTGCTCTAATACCATGTAGAAGTTTTTTATTCAACCCATAAGACCTAGAAATCACCTACAAGAAATTATATGTCATAATAGAGAATATTAAAAAGATTGATTGTGCTCAATAAGCTTGAGAATTGTATTGATGCAAAAATAACCTGGATGAGAATTATAATGTAGAATAAATCCTTATGAAAATGAGATATAAACCCTAGGTGAGGATTAAATTATCCTATGACAAGTGTCATAATCCTATATAATGAGACAACATTAGCCAATCTAATAATTAGAAATGCAATTCCCAAGTTTAGCTTAAATGCATAAAGTAAAATGTGATCTAATTAATTAATTGTGATGATATAATTAATTAAATGATTAGCCTATTACTCCAACACAATTCATTCAATTCCACCTCTATTTGTTTATCCTTTTTTCTTGTAGATGTAGAGGTAGATTTTTTTATTCTTTTTTATAATTCATTGCTCTTGTTATCTGTTGCTTTCCTCTTTACTTTCTCATTTTCTAGGTCTTGTAACTTTTTTATTTGAATCTACAACCTTTTTCTCTCTCTCTTGATTTAACAATGATGTGTACACCAATTCATTTTTCTTTTTTGATACATCAATTTTGTTATAATTTTTGTATCCAAAAAAATTCAATTGGAAACCACTCACCTGAAATTCAAAGTGATCCATCTAATTCTCTGGTTTATTTTGAATTGTGGGTACAACAAAAATGTACTCCATGATTTCTTTATTTAGGTCAAATGTTGGTAATACCCTAGTTTTTGCAAAATTTGAAGTTACAATAGACGTACTTTATCAATTGTTTCCTTTATTTTTTATTCATTTTTTTATCTTTTTAGACTCATCATTGTAATCAAAACTTGGGGCTGTAGACATAATGGAATGTTTGAATGGTGAAGGAGCACTTTTAGTGATATTTGATACCGAGCCTGAGGCTAAGGATTAACCATTACTATTACAATCACACTAACTTGAGGAGTGCCTGGAAATAACTCCTTTGGGGTGGAAATTAAGGTAGTGGTACTAGTAATTGGACTTGGACCTGTCATAATCATTTTCTTCTTTAGAATATCTTGATCATTGGATGTTTGTGTAGTATCTTGTGTTGTTGGCCTCTTGTGTTTATTTTTTGTTGTAGCACATGTTGACCACTACTAGTACTACTACCCATACCATCACCACAAGTGGTAGTGCCAATTGCACTAGATTCTCCACCATGGGCATGTCCTAGTTTTGATTGTATCTGACCATCATGATTAGGAATTGAAGTTTTAATAAAATGAATTGTTTAACTTTTCCTTGTATGCCCCTGAGATTTTTTATCATCTCCAATGACTTAAAAATCACTAGTTTTTGAATGGCCTAAATCTAATGATACCCAAATACCTAGTCCATTAGACCCCAAACCACCACCTTCATAACCCATTTTTTCGGATATGACTGCTCTTGGAGTATATGTTTGTTTTGTGGTCTCACTTAAACCATATTTGACTTTGCTTGCATATTATACACTTTTTCCTTTCCTCTCATCATCACATTCATCATTAGTTTCTTGAACTTCAGGTGGATGCTCTTTATTCCACAAATTGCTAAACTCATTATCTTCTTGGATCTCTTCAAACATTGCACTAGTTTTTGGTTCATCCAGATCCTTCCTCATAGACCAAAAGGAAGTAATTTTTTATTGTGTCCAATTTTGTTCTCTATAAGCCCTTCTTATAGAATCTAGTATTTTTACTTTAGTAGATGGTAGATCATTTTTTTCATAAAAAATTCATACCTCCTAATTTGCTTCTCTGCTTCTTGGTGCAATGCCATATTTTTTGTTGACAATTGTAGAAAAGAAATATCTTTCTCAGCAACAGTTTTCTCCATTTCTATTTTGACCTCATCCCAAGAATTTTTGTTTCTCAAGTTTTCATGCAAGGGTTTACTTTGATATTTAATTCTACTTGCAAAATTCTTATTGGTCACAATCCTTGATTTAATGATGACATGGATCATACTTCCAGTGAGAGAAAACATAAAATTGATTCTTTTAAAAGGTCATGTACCTCATTAAATGCTTTTCTCTCGAATTTGAACCCTCCAAATTAAAAAGGTAAAGAAGGAAATATGCTCTTCTTTGATGACTAACAAAGTATAGTTGATCAATATTCTATATAAGGCCTCTCTCATGTTTGCTTAACTTGGTGCTACAGGTAGACACACAGTTCAAATAATGAATTCCTAATTGAACAATTCACCAAACCTTTTACAAGAGGCTGAATTTAATTATCAACCAAGGCTTCATAATATTTTAATAGTTTTGGCACTATATGTGCATTCATGGATTCTACCACAACCTATATCAATGAGTATAGGTGATTTACATATCTACAAAAAATGATAAAAAATGGAAAAAGAAAATGAAACGATTAACTGAAAAAATTGGGGAAATAAAAAAACTATTACTTGTGTTGCAAGTACTTATAACTTAAGGCTATGACTAGACTAAATTCTAAGACTGGACTATAACTAATTACTCCAAGAGTATGAAACAAATTTATAGAATCTAGTAATTACATAATCACATTTATAAATCTACATGCATGTAAATGTAAACTATCTTAATTAATAATGTATGAACTAATTTAATAAAAAAAAGATGGAGTGGATAGAAATACCTCAAGTAGCCCTTGCTTGAGTTGTTGCTTCCACAACAAATATTAACACTTACTACTTGATCAAAAAATCATGATACTCCCTTATTTCATGATAACTCTAAACTCTGACACGAATCTAATCAAGATCTCTCATTCAAAAATACATATTCATTATTCAACTGATGACATGAAATTAACAATGATCCAAAAACAAACTCGAGATAACTAGTAACTAGATTCGTTCCTCTCAACAGATCCAACTATACATGGTCTGTAAGGAGTCTTATTCATCCTAGGACTAAAAATAGAACCATAATGTTTTTTTCCATTCTCCCTCAAGAATAGAGAGATGACTTAGTCTTATAACAAAAAACCATAATTGAAAAGTAGAAGAAGACAAACTAACTTAGAACTCTCCCTAATGGTTAACCATAATGATAAAGATGTGTTTCATAGGAATTGTCACATCACAAGTTGACCCTAATTAAAAAAGACTCATTTCAATCATCTTATTTGGTGTTCTTGTAGTGACTCACAGTTGACCATTTAATGGTCACCTCCATTCTTCTCTGGAGTTGTCATGCTTTGATAATTTTGGTCACTTCCCTACAATTTCTTGTGGTCCTTATGTTGTAGGTTATAAATCCTAGTTGTTGTGGGTTACAATTCTTCTAGTTGCAAGAGGTTAGTTTCATTCTAAAGCACACACATCATTAATAACCATAAGTTAAGCATAGAACCATACTTAATTTCATGAGCATTTATACATTCACTCGTACAAATTTCATCATATCATATTTGCACTACCACATATTAAAGTTTGGGTTAAGATGCATAAAAGGTATAAAAGATGAATAAGTCTTAGGATCTTGCCTGTGAAATTTGACATATTAAAATGATAAAAGAAATAAACTCAATAAATAAAACTATCCATAAACTAATCCCATCACCCCCCAACTAAGTTATTTCTTTTCCTCAAGGAACTTAAAGGATAGAGTTTATATTGTAGAGTTATCTCTCTAAAATCAGCCACAATGTCAACTCCCTTGACTTGCTTCAAGTAATAGCCTTTCTGGTCTGAGAGCTTTTCCAATATTTTTTTTCTCTTCTTCTTCCTCTCATTTCTTCCATGTCTAGTGAGGTGCTGGAAACAAGAGGATAGGAGGATAGAAGAAAAATGGAAACCATCCAACTCCATTGTTTAGTGCAATGTCTATGTACTTGTGAGACCCATGAATCATAACTACAAAGTTATAAAGAGAGTGTGGATCCTTTCTTTGTAATTTTGGTGAAATTTCTTTGTATTTATTCTAAAAAATTTAAAGGCTTCATTAATAGTTCATGTGGCTAATCCCTTCATCCTTGCATAATCATGTTTTTGATATCCATTATTTTCATTCCAACACCTTTGTAATTCAAGAGTTTTAACCACTGATCTATGATTGCATTAGGATCCATTGATTCTTTCCTAAGTTTTAAGGAAATAGATTTTTCTCTTTCATGGTATTCTTGTATTATTGTGCCCCTCTAATTCTCATTTCTAACATAAGAGGTTGATTCTCTTATTTGAATATCACCTACAAACATTAATGGATTCTAAGTAGTACCATTTGAAAGAACAAAATTGTGTAGATAGAAAACACATAATTGATCTTGCATGTCTGGTGTGGAATTGAAGAAACTATAAAAACAAAAATTTCTTGTTCATTTCTACAAGAAGATCACTAATCAATTGGCTAAATCGAAAACAAAAAAAAATCCTGCAAGAATAAATCATAAAATCTAGTAGGTGGCCTACACTTTAGTAATTGTGTTGCCTTTTCTACTATTTATCCATTCTTTAACTTCAACCATTTTATTTTTGCTTCTTTATTTTCCAATTCCCTAGTGTTATTGGATATCAATTCATCTCTCTCCCCTTTCCATTCTTTCTTTTCCTGGGAGAATTCTTGTGTTCTCTTCCATAATTCAACACCTAGGGACACTACAATTGGTTCAATGGGGGTTTTAATCTGAGGAATTGGGCCTTGAGATACTGGTTCTTTCCCTTCTACTTATACCATGGCAAGTTGTGCCAATATCCCCAAGTTTTACCTATGCTCAAACTTTTGAAGCCTCTCCTCTAATTCTTTAGTCCTAGCATCCAACTCACTGTTCTTTTGTTGGTATGTCTTTAACAACTCCTCCAACTACTTTATTCTATGTATTGCTTCATGTAATTCCTTATTACCATTTCTTTCTTCAATAAATTATTTTTCATCCTTCTCTAAAAGTTGTTCATCTCCCATTTCACTTGTGTATTCACAACCCTCTAAAACAAGGATTTTTGTGGATCTTCTCATTTTTTTTGGCTACAAAAATATCTTTTGAATCTAATTCAGAAGTGCTAAAAAATATGATGGTTGCACAATGGGTTTTTTTACTTCATTACCAGGGGAAGCCCCCTTTGATTCTTTATCTATTTATACCATTAAAATATCCTCTTTTGGCATTTTAATTTATCCTCTCATGGACCCCTTCTTCCTTATGCGATGTAAATTCCTTTTGGATTGTGTGGGCTTCTTTAGCCCTCTTACAGGTGTAGAAGAAGAAGCTCCACTTTTCCCTTCCTTTGCTTTTGGTGGCCTTTTCTACCCCTTTATATGAGTAGAGGTAGATAATCCACTCCTCTTTTTTACCTCTTGGTGGCCTCTCAGAAATAGGGATTTCTTGATTGTTTTTTGCTACAGGTTGGGTTTCTTGAAAAACCTCCTCTTCTATTTCCTCTGTGTTGCGGGTAGGTGTTACAATAGGGGAACTAGAGGTAATTTATTCCTCTGGAGTAGCCATGACATGTTCTTCCATTCTTTTTTCCTAGCCTCTATTTCCCTTATAAGGCAATTCAAGGGTATTGTTGATATTGCTAAAATTAAGAAAGTCTTCCCAAGAAACATTTGGTAACTGAACCCTAAGGATCCTCTTTACCAGTAAGGTAACTAAGAAAAAATGAGACAATTTTGAGTTGTTTCTTTTCCTTTTATATTCAGAGGACATTATTTTTAACAAATTATAGAAAAATTTGGGAACATTTACATGTTTGCCATGGTGTAGATGAATCAACAATTTAAAATGGATTGTGTATAGAAATGACTTTTTCCCATTATTTAGTACATTGTGAGGAAGAACCCATATTTTCTCTTAGTAAGGACAATTCATTTATTGCTGCAATAGCGTCTACTCTGACTATAAACTCCTCTCCCACTCTTGGAGAGCCAAATAATTCAACTATGGTTGTCTCTGATGCATATATCTTCAAACCCCTAACGATTTCCTCATCATTCTAAAATGTGGGTCATTAACTCATTGAATTTGGTAAGTTTTAAGAAATAATCCATCTAGCTAGCGCGTTGGAAGATAGCCAAACATTGTTTGTCTTCCAGTATCAAGTTGTGTGCTATCGATTCCCTTCGTATGATATAATCCCCCATCAATGCGTCAATAATTTGCAGTCACTTCTCAATTATACTTGCTTCACAAATCTTGTTCTATTTTTTTCTTATTTTTCCACCCTATTATACAACTTCTACTATGTCTATATGTTGTATTACTCAAATGCACCTCTCAATTTAGCTACTTAGAACCATTTTCTCTCCTCTAAATTCTATGTCTTTTGAAAATGGAGGAAACTAAAATGGTGGAAAGATTTGTAAAGAGTTTTGAAAATCAAGAAAAATAAGAAATAATCATGAATACCCCACCCCCAACTAAAGTTACTAAGTTTCCTCACTTAGTGGGTGTTTTTTGGGTGGAGGCATAAATTATACGTAGTAGATAATTAAATCATGGTATGTTACATGCATGAATGAACTATGAAAATGCACAAAATCAATAATTTGTTATGTTAATTATGATAAATTAATGCATAGTGTACCTGTAGACATGGCTTGAAGTGAAATTCAAGTCGTGTGAAGCAAATGAATGATGTTGGTAGCTTGATTTGATGTGATATGCATTAATTATGATGAATATTGTGTAGTAATATTTTGAAATTAATGACAACATACATTTGACACATGGAAAATGATGGATGAAAAAGATTGTGGAAAGGATGAAATGGGTGAGGTATTTAATTGCATGGTACAATGGAATGGAAAAAGGTGGTAGGATAGCTACATGTGTATAGATGAAATAGGATGCATGTGATGAAGTGGAATATGTATCACTACATTTGTGAAATGGTATGCTATGAATTAATAGAAATATAATTAATGTGGGTTTTTTTTTTAAATGAAGGACAAATAAGTGCTACAAGCTCATGTAGTAACAAGTCCCTTCTATAGTTTTATCGCCTAGCAGTATGGTGTTGTAGGTCCTTTTTTCTTTTGTGACTGCTTCAAAAACTGAAGATTGTTGAATTTCACATGTGCAGTGCATGTACACATGATTTTTTTTGTATAATTATACTTATGAAATCTTAGAAGGTGAGCTATGTTTCTCATCTACTGATGCTTCAAAAGAAATATTTTTTTTTGTTAATGCCTTTTGTATTTTTGGAAAATTAATGTTGCAATGTTAAAATAAAGTCATCCTTCAGAAATGGCCATTTGTAAAGCTTCAAGTTGTGGAAATTAACTAGTAATGAAAACCATACATCATCAATTATTTGTAACTAAACTGCTCCATTTGGAAAAAAACGTTTTAATCTCATATGGACAAGCCATATAGTCTATAATTTTCATTTTTAATCTTTGTACCTTGAATCATATAGTAAATCCAAATCACCTATAATGAATTCATTGGTTTTAATAAACTAGTCATACCAACGTGCCTTTTGTTGCTAGATAATTTCAATATGGTGTATGGATTCCATTTTGATTTCATCTAATGCATTGTGATTATATAACCCCTCCTTCTATTTTCTTGATAAGTCCATGCCCAATTTAATTGTTGTCCTCAGAGTCTTGTATTCAAATTCTATTGAAAGTATTGCCTTTTTACCAAATACTAGCTCACATGGTGTAAAACCTGTTGTTGTCTTCTAGGTTGTCTTGTAAGCCCAATTTGTTTCAATTGGTTGTCCAATCCTTCTTGTGGAGTTGAACTGTATTTGTGAGGATGTTTTCAATTTCTCTATTTGTGACCTCCACTTGACCATTTTCTCAAGGATGACAGGGTGTGGACTTTTTATGTCTGATCTCATTTTCTTGCACTAGTTTTGTGATCAAATCTGATGTAAATTGTGGTCCTTGGTCTATGACAATGTTTCTAGGAACACCATATCTTGTGAATATTTCTTCATAGAGAAAATTTTCCACATTCCCATCTCTTGCAAACTACAAAGATTTAACTTCTACCCATTTGGTAAGGTAATCTATATAAAATAGTATGTATTCTTTATTTTTTGATGTCGAGGAGATGGGACCAATGAAGTCTAGTCCCCATTTATCAAATGGTGCTACTACTAGTTGTGGATGTAATGGAATCTCATCTATCTTTTTTTGCCTTCCCATTTCTGAAATCTATCAACAACTCCTGGTGTAATTGACTACATCCTTATGAATTTTTGGCCAATAATAGCCAATATTCAAATTTTTAAGAGCTATCCTCTTTTATACAAAGTGTCCTCCATAGATTTCATCATGGCATGCTCTGAGGATATCATACACTTCATCTTCTTTGATGCATATTTTCATTATGTTGTTAGGTCCTATGTAGAATAAATATCCTACTATCCATGAGTAAGGAAAAATTTTCTAGAATAATCATCTCTTCCTCCTTGGTGAGAGATGTGGTGGTGTTTTCCCTACTATTAGATAGTTGGATATGTCTACCTACCAAAGTGTATACAAGGAGAGATAAAATAGGTTCTCATATGGGAATTAATCATCTACACCATCTTCTTCTAATTTGGTTGGAAATCTAGAGAGGAAACCTACTACTACATTATCTTTCCTTGGCTTGTCCACAATAGTTATGTTAAATTCCTGAAGTAGTAGTAACCACCTCACAAGCCTACCACCCACTTTTGGTTTGTTCATCAGATACCTGATTGTTGTATGGTTAGTATGTATGAATATAGAATACCCTGTAATGTAGTGTCTGAACTTGTTGATTGCATGAACCACTGTTAACATTTCCTTCATATTCACTGTATAGTTGAGTTCTACCCCTTGAATATTTTTATTGATATAATAAATTAAATAATCAAGGTTTCCATCCTTTTTGTCCTAGCACAACTCCTATTATAGAATTTGAATCATCTATATGGATATGGAAGGGTAAGTTCTAGTTTGTTCCTCTCAAAATAGGTATCTTGGTTAATGCTACCTTGAGAGCTTCAAAGGAATTTTGACAAGTAGTTGTCCATTCGAAGTCTACATCCTCTAACAATAAGACAAATGGTGGTATTGCAATCTTGCTGAAATATTCCATGAATCTTCTATACTAGCCAACATGTCCAAGGAAACTTAGGATATCTTTCTATCTCTGAGATACAGGTAATGTTGATATTATCTCAATTTTTTTGGGATCTACTTGGATTCTTTTGTTGAGCACAAAATTTCCCAAAACTACTCCTTCAATCATCATCATGAAGCATTTTTCATGACTCAAGGATAGGTTATTATCTTGACATCTTTGTAATACTTTCTCCAAATTGGAAAGTGCTACTTTATAGGTATTCCCATATGTTGTGAAATCATCCATGTAAAATTCCATGGAATCATTAGCAAAGTCTGAGAATATGCTCAAGATTTCCCTTTGAAAGGTGGCAAGTGTGTTACATAGCCCAAATGGTAAGACAAAGTAAGCATATGTACCCCAAGGGCATGTGAAGGTAGTCTTTTCTTGATCTTCTGGGGCTATCTTAATCTAATCTTATCCACTAAAATCATCCAAAAATGAGAAATATTCCTTTCCTAATAGGGAATGTAGTACTTGGTCAATGAAAGGAAGGGGAAAGTGGTATTTCCTACTTGTTGCATTCAACTCAATGTATTCTATACACACTCTCAATTTCCACCTTTCTTAGGTATAATCACTAGTGCAGACACCCATTAACTATCAGAGATTGGATAGATGAATCCTACATCCAAAAAAAATTATAATTCAACGTTGACTATGTCATAGACTATAGGGTTCATTCTCCTTTGTAATTGCCTGATTGTTTATAGCCTTCATTGATGTAAATATGATGCATGCAAAAATTTGGGTCTATACCATTCATGTCATGGTAATCCTATACAAAATTTGGTGCATGTTCTTGCAACACATTCAATAGTGAGGTATGTTGTGCAAAAACCAATTAGTTGTTTACATTTAATGTCTTGTTCAACATAATCTCTAAAGTTAAGGATGATGTTTGAACAGATGAAATATCAAGAAATGTTATATTTGGGATACAATGATGTGGTAATAAAGTGTGGAAAATTTGAGAAACAGACTCAGATGTATTGGAAAAAAATATGTTCTCTAGAGGATCTTGCAAACATGTTAGATAAACATGTTGTGGTTTCTACCATAATTATTATGCATGATGTTCACAGTTAGTTCATCTTCATCTTGGTTTTCTAACAAGGGACTATGTTCAATAGTCATCAAATTTTTTAAGGAGTATTTGTAGGAGTTTATGGTGAACTCCTCAAACACCCCAGAATCACCTACAAGACCAAATAACTTCCACAAGAGATAAATGGTAGAAATATTATGCTATCATTAAGATGCAAGAATGCCAAATTGAATATGGAAAAGTACATATGAATCCTTTCTTATATAGGCAAGGTTGATATGTAGTAGTTAATATGATGTTGACATGTATCATAATTTTATGACATGTGACAACTAACTAACTACCTAGGACAATGTGAAGATAAGATAAGGCTTCTAGAAAAGACAACTCATCTTCTAGAAGGAATATTTTATCCTAAATACATGTGAACCTATCACCTATTAAATGATACCTATGAATATAATTAAATACCTAAGTAAAATTGTGTAAGTGTAATTAAAGAATTAATTACACCAACACCCCCCATAAGTGCAACTTAGGAAGGAAATTATTATGCAAATGATGCAAAGATGCAATGATGGGTCCTAATTACTAGGCCATGTTAGGTACCCATTTACAATGCAAATGGAAATGCAATCAATCTCTCACAAGTAAAGAAAAGGAGAAAACCCAATGGGACAAAAATCCTATCCAAAAAAGAGAAAAACAAAAAAAACAAACATGATGTATGGAGGACTCAATGATACACCCCAAGGACTACATCCATCATGTATATACAATTAATGACCCCCCCATAAGAGAGAAATAGAGAGATAAGATATCCCCCCACAATGTATGATCACCTACAAACATGATTAATGTCTGAAGACAAAACATAATCCAATACCTACAAACAATGTTTCTCCCCTTGGGAAGAAGATACACCAAGTATAATTGTAGGAATGCTTCCCATTCTGGATAGGAAATAGGAGGAATCCATATGTATGTAGATTATGTCTTTGAAATATGTTCATGTGTTGCCAAGTTCTTGGATGAAGATGATTCCACAAGCCAATCAGGTACATTCCCAATCGCAAAAAATTGTGACAAACTAGGAACAAGAGCAAACTGATCTTGAACAAACTCCGAAGATAAACATGAAGTGACAATAGTGGATCCATTTCTATCATCAAATAGGAGACATAGACCCTCAAATTGATCCTCCAAGTCTACAATGTGAGACTCCACAAACAAATAAGCAATGTTTGTCAAATAGGAATCCCAATCAGGAAGACTGTCAGATACCTATTGCAATGACTCACTGGCTATACTCAATGACTCATCAATAGAAGATGAAGATTTTATCTCAACTGGAGAAGTAGGAGTTGCAGGAGAAGTGTTTGGATCATCAAGATGCTCAATTTCTACATCATATTCAAACTCCTTTGAGGTGTCATCATCATAGGGTATATTGTCAACATCATCAAGTGGAATGAGGCAGTCTAAAGTAGGATCGTCTAGGAATGGGAGCTTGTGTGGATCTCCAAATATCTCCCAAAATTTGGTCCAAACTGTGTGTGGACATGACATGTCAAAGAAGACCTTATGATAGGTCTCACTGAAGATGCTTACACTGAAATTAGAACCAATCAATCCTATGATATGATCCATTCTTATTACCCTAAACCAATTTCTTATATGTTGTTTCTGGTTTAGGAATGAGTCCATAAAGATGAGGCAAAAGATTTAGCCACCTACAATGTGTTATGATGCCTTTTTTCCATGACTCATAATTATCCCTAGTCAGAACTATTATAGAAGGATGAGTTGAATAACCCATGATTACAATGATAATACACCTGTCAAATGATACAATATGAGATCAACATATAAAAACAACTGAAATGAAGTACAATGATCAAAATAAAACTTTCCCAACTGCCAAAATATCCAAGTCTCTTTCAATAGACCCACTAGGCAAAATCTGAAATCATAAAATACCTAGAAAAAAATCTAGAAAAAATGCATGGATGGCTAGATGGATCTCCTCAATACCTTTCCAACTCTGCAAGAATCACGAGAATTAGAGATCGTAGCAAGAATTTACGAGCTCGGGAGCCAAAATACATGATCTGAATTCAATCGGAAAGAATTGGTACCAAATGGAAAAAATTCTGAAAAAAAACTTCACCAATGGAAAATTGAGCTTCTCATCTTTCCGACGATATTTTGTTTTCCAAAAACAGACACCGTGGCCAAAAGTTATGAATTTTTCAAAAACATTGAATTTAGCTTGTAGGAAATGGGTTTTCTAGCAAAAAAAAATAATTCTAATTTGATTTCTAAAAAATCTACTCATTGTTTGTAAAAAAAAATAGAAACCCAGAGAGTTATAATAACTTAATAAGTTTAGTAGTATGGTGGTTGGCACTGCAAGTGAAAAAACTCAGTTTTTGGGATGAAATAAATGTGAAAAACCTCGCGTGTGCCCTAGCCTAGCGAAATGCGAAACTCACATTAGCTCCGGAATGCAGGATTTAGGAGATACTGGCACTCAAGATCATCTACAAACAATCAACCTAACGAGGGAATTGGAAGAGGATATTGAAGCACCAAAGAATTTAGGAATCATCTATAGATTTATCGATGCAAGATCCGACAGGAAATCTATTCTAAGATGGATTGAAGATGCATGGAAAACTCCACAAATCACAAAATTTCTTCCAATGGGATTCTTTACCATGATTTTTTCCACAAAGGAGGAATGTGAAAAAATATTGCAAGGTGGAGTATGGGCAATGGACTCTAAACCCTTGTACATCCAAAAATGGCATCGAAATTTCAATCCTTTAACTATAGAACCTTACGAAAAGTTGACCTGGATTTGGCTCAATAATCTTCCTATGGAGTATTGAATAGAGGAGGCTCTGGATAAAATTTAAAGGTCATTAGGTTCTTTGGTGGACATTTATGTGGATATTGCGAAGGGGGACTCATACATATATGTGAGGCTAAAAATTGTAGCCATTAGGAAAATTCCCGAGAAGATCAAGTTAAGAGCTCTTGGCACCGACTGGATCCAAACAATTGAAATAGAAGAAGAAAATTTTTACTGCCTTCGGTGTGGCAGAAGGAGTCACTCCACAAAGGAATGCAATGCACCACAGAAAAAGAAAAAAATTTGGATTCCCAAGCCCCAAGACTTGGGCAAATTGTAGACGAATGGAGAATTAAGGAAAGATGGGGTTTCAACAAAGAATAAAATTATTCTAAGAGAGGAGTACAAATCTCCCAAGGTAGACATGAATAATGACCAGTTTATCCCAAGGGTGGAAAAATTACCAAAAGTTGGGTATCTGATCGATTGCAGAGTGGAGGATATTGTAGAGGAACAACCAAAGGAAGATTGGGAAACAAAGGAGGAAGATGGTGAGATGGTTTGGGGATTATGGATACTAGATGAATCAGCCAAACTAATTTAGACATATTAGGAAGAGGCAAAAGTAATAGAGGCCGGAAGACCAACAAGCAAAAGAGGGAAGCTGAGGTAGCTGAAAAAGGATTCATAAGCATGGAAGACTTCTTCAAAATGAAAAGTACCAAGGGATCTAATGGCTCCCTTGGGAAACAATGAAAATCACCACCTAGAATGTCAGGGGTCTAGCTACCCCTGAAAAATGCAGGATGGTAAAATACCATCTTGGCAAATTGGCAAGCGATATAGTTCTTCTTCAAGAAACTAAGTGCAACAAAGAGGCGGGAGTCAGGTTTGTTAGATACTGCAAAGGGTGGATGGGACTGTTTCAAGAAGTTGTTGGAACTACGGGCGGGTTGGGAATCTTATGGAAACCTAACTCAGTTAATGTTACCCTTATTAGCAAAAGGAGGAATTGGATGTCATGAAGATTACAGAGAAAATTCACACCTCTGGATTTTGTCTTATGGAATGTGTATGGACCAACAATGACAATAGAAAAGGTCAAGGTATGGGATGAGCTTAGTCAAGACATCATCTCCACTAACAATGGGAAGTTCATTGTTGTTGGATATTTCAATATGATTCTTGACTTATCTGAAAAGAGTGGAAGCATTGGCAGAATTAGTAGGGACACATTGGATTTCAGGAATTTCATTCAACGGATTGATGCTTTTGACTGCAAGCCTAAATCTGGGTGGTTCACTTGGACTAACAAGAGAATCAGTTTCACAAACATAGCAGAAAGACTAGATAGGTTCTTTTGTGGGCCATAGTGGGCAATGAATAACACCCCCTTTATTGCTTCCACCCTTCCATATGGTGTCTCTGATCATTTCCCGGTGCAGTTGGAGGTTGGTATGGAATGTTGTTGGGGCAGCGGCTATTTCAAATTCTAGGACATGTGGTGGAGGGATAACTCACTCTTTCATTCACTAGAAGAATGGTGGAATGAATGTTAGGTCAATGGTACAATTAGTTTTTGTTTTGTCAAGAAACTTGCATACATTGAGGAAAAACTCAGAATATGGAACAAGGAAGTGTGCAAAAATATTTTCAAGGAGAAGGAAGTGATTGAGAAAGAATTAGAAGAGCTCAATGAAAAATTTATAAGGGATGGAATGAACCAAACATATTATCTAAGAGAAAAGGAATTGAAAGCTAAATTATCTGAAATCCTTGCTAGAGAAGAAATCTACTAGAAAGATAAGGCCAAAGAACTATGGATTAAGGAGGGAGACAACAACACCAATTTCTTTCATGCGTCAGTTAAAGCTCAAAGAACACACAATCATATAAATGAAATTTCAGTCACTAATGGCATGGTTTGTAAAGATAGGGATAGTATAGGCAATGTGACAATGGAATTTTATAAGAATATTTTAAATCATAGAGGGAACGAAGATTCATATTGTAGGGCATAAATTATTGAGGCGATACCAAAGATGGCCAATGAGGATGACAACAAGATGCTTTTGGAGCCTTTCACAAAGGAAGAAATCAAAACTATTGTATTTGGATTGCATCCTGACAAGGTGCCTGGCCCAGATGGCTTTCTGACAAGCTTTTACCAGAAGTGTTGGAGTTTTCTTAAATCAAACATTTACAAATTGATAGAGGATGTTAGGTGTAAAAGGAAATTTGTAAAGGAAATAAATAATACTTTTTTGGTGATCATTCCCAAGAGAGCCGAATGCAGATCATTGGATGATTTTCAGCCAATTGCCCTCTACAATACAATATACAAAATCATATCTAAGGCACTTGCAAGAATATTGAATAAAGTAATGCACAAAATCATATATGTTGAACAAAAAGGTTTCACTTTGGGGCGAGAGACCACAAACAACATCATACTCACTGCTAAAACTATTCATTCAATGGTTTGGATAGGAAAACTAACATGGTTATCAAATTGGACATTAGAAAAGCATATGATAAAGTGCAATGGGAGTTCCTGATCAGTGTACTAGGGAAAATCGGTTTTGATAGGAAATGGATCGATATCATAAAGGTGTGCATTGGAATGCCTCATTTCTCTATTGCGGTGTCCGGTGCTATGTTTGGTTTCTTTAAAAGTGGCAATGGAATCAGACAAGGTGACCCCATTTCACCTTTTTTATTTTTTATAATGGTTGAATCATTAAGCATATATATATATACAATCAAAGAAACAATGGGAGGTGGGAGGTAATATCGATTCATGAAGATTTGAGTTTGGTCACTCATTCACAGTTTGTGGATGACACTACTCTATTTGGAGAAGTTGTTGTTAGGAAGGATAACACCATCAAAGGTACTCTAGATTTGTACACAAGGGTTGTTGGCCAATAGATCAATGATAGGAAAACATAGATTTACTTCTTCAATATGAAGAAGGCAATACAAAATGGGATTGCTCGCATCCTTGGGTGGTCAATTGGGGTGTTGTCAGACAAATATTTGGGAGTTCCTATGTTCTCCAGAGCTTCTAGAATGACATTATGGGAGGACTTAATTTCAAAGTGCAGACAAAAAACTAAATCTTGGAAGAATAAATGATTGTCATTACCTGGAATAATCCTTCTTATTAAAGAGGTATTGGCTACTACCCCTATCTATGCTACGTCTTGCTTCAAACTTTCTTCCAAATAAATTCAGGCTCTAGAAAGATTTTTTAAGTGATTTCTTTGGGAAGGTGCAAAGGAAGTTAGAATAATACCATTGTTGAATTGGGATATTGCTTACAGGAAAAAAGATAATGGAGGTTTTGGTCTTAGAAAAATAGAAGAACATAATATTGCAATGGGGGCCAAACTAATTTGGGAAATGTACAGAGACCCGGGTAAACTTTGGTGTAGAATCATGCAAAATAAATATTTGGATGGCGAAGATTCAGATAGGATTCTAACAATGGAAATGTCACAAGGTGGCTTAGTTGTATGGAGATTCATGATGGAGTGCAGGCATGTGATCATTGAGCACTTAACATGGAAGATAAGAGATGGAAAAAGTGCAAAGTTTTGGAGAGACTCTTGGGATGGGATAAAATGTTTAAGTGAAATATTTGATCAGCATGGTTGGATCTTTGAGATTGAGATGGAATATGGTGAATATATGGTAGACTACCTCAAGGAAACACATCTAGGTAGTGGGATCTTTGATTGGATTAATACAGAGTTAGAATATGACTTTGGTGGAGCAGATGAAACTCCAAGAAATTTTATCACATAAAAGGATTTCGCTCAACAATCAAGGGGATGAAATTATATGGTGTGCTTCTCAGTCAAGTGAGTACAATGTCAGATTGGGCTACAAACTATAAACTATACAAAGAGAGAAGGTTGATTGGCCCAAAAATTTGTGTTGGGCCAAGTTGGTGGCCCCTAGAGCTGGAGCCTTTCTATGGACGGTTCTACATGGAAAAAATTTAACTGGAGAAAGACTCAAAACATATGGTATTCTTGGGCCAAGTATTTGTGTCCTTTGTAAAAGTGTAGAGGAAACCACCAATCATCTTCTCTACGAGTGCCATTTCACAAATCAGTGTTGGAATTGGCTTTGTCAAGATTTAGAGTGGTCAGCGGCAAGGGATGAATGTTTGGTCAAATTTCTAAATGGTTGGTCAATCTTGAATCAAAAATATTAATGGGGAGCATTATGGAAGATTTCCCCTTCAATGCTACTATGGTGAATCTGGAAGGAGAGAAACCGAAGGATTTTCAAAGAGAAGGAACTTAGTGTGGAAAGGATTATTGAGGAAATCAAACACAGTATCATAGAAATAGCCAACAAAAAGGCTTACTCTAGAAAAATTAAGTTCATTAATGACTGGGATAAAAAAATACAGGCAAGATGGGTGGGACTAATACCCCCAAACATTAATATCAATTCTAAAACATGTCCTAAAAATTCCAAGTGGATAGCACCGATGGAAGGCAGATTGAAACTCAACTTTGGCGGGGCTGTTAAGGGAAACCCTGGAGAGGCTGGTTATGGTTGTATTCTGAGAGACAGTTGTGGAAAAATAATATTTGGTCAATATGGATACATTGGTGCAGCTACTAACAATGTTGTTGAAATGACTGCTTTGGAGAGAGGATTAAAATTATGTGTTGATCAATGGATTGGTTTGATTGATATCGAAGGGGACTCACAAGTAACCATAAATATAGTCAAAAGCGGGGCAATTTCAAATTGGAAGATTAAAAAGTTGGCGGTAAATTCTTTAAACCATCTCAGGAAGATTCCTTAGTACCGTGTATCACATGTATTATGAGAATCAAACAAGGTTGTTGACTATCTGGTGAATATTGGGTATCTTCAAAATGCAAAGAGATGACTATTGACAACACAAACATGGGTGAGGATCTAGCAAAAAATTTGAAGGACGATTCTCCCAACTTAGGAGCAGTTGATAGGACTAGCATCAGTTAAATCTAGCAGTCAAGGTTTTGAGGCCTAGCTTAGGCCAGGATAGATTACCATGGGCATCAATTATGATAATCCTTTGCATATCCCTGGAATATGTAGATGGCTCGATGGGATATGCATTGGTTGGGAAAACTCAATAAAATATACAATGATTTCTTGGGATGAGTAAGAGGCATTGAATAACAGAAAGACCAAATTGAATAATATCTCCATGAAAACACATCTAATTTGTTTCAAGAAGGTGTGCATGATAAATGGGGAAGAATGATTATGAGAAGTATAGTGGCAGGGGCCTGCACTATATGCAAAATGGTTCACCATTTTGGTCTAAGTTGCTTATGTAGGAATGAAACATTGGTGGCACAATACAGATGTTTGTACAAAGTATGCACCTTAGGATGTAATGGGAGCTATCCCCTCTGGCAGCACTTATCTAAAAAAAATAAAAATAGAAACCCATAAAATATTTTGATGCTAAAAATAGAACCCATAAATCATTTTTTGTTCCAACAAGCAGAAGATTAAAAAATTAATTTTTCTAACCTTCAACCGGTGAGAAAATGGCGTGCAACACTTTTCTTCAGATCTATGCAAGATATGCAAAATCTAAAAGATACCCATTTGAGATTTCGACCGTGGCTATAAAACCCAAAAATAGTTTTTCCTGCAAATGAGTGGAAACTAGATTTCTGAAGCAAAAATGAAAGTGACTCCAATAAAAACGGTTGGATCAAACCCTTGTAGATTTGACAAAATATGCCAAATTTTAACGAAATAAAAGTTGATCTTGACTTTGTTTGACGCCTTTGATTCAATGGTGAGGTCCTCAAAACCCCAAATCGCACCCAACAAAACTTTCACGCCAAGATTGGTCCCTCAGATATGGGAAGAAGTCTACAACACTGAAGCTTTGATACCATGTAGGAGTTTATGGTGAACTCCTCAAACACCCCATAATCACCTACAAGACAGAATAACTTCCACACGAGAGAAATGGAAAAAATATTATGCTCTCATTAAGATGCAAGAATGCCAAATTGAATATGGCAAAGTACATATGAAGCCTTGCTTATAGAGGTAGGGTTGAGATGTATTAGTTAATATGATGTTGACATGTGTCATAATCTTATGACATGTGACAACTGACTAACTACCTAGGATAATGTGAATATAGGATAAGGCTTCTAGAAAAGACAACTCATCTTCTAGAAGGAATCTTTTATCCTAAAAACATGTGAACCTATCACCTAGTAAATGATACCTAGGAATATAATTAAATACCTAAGTAAATTTATGTAAGTGTAATTAAATAATTAATTGCACCAACAGTATTAGTCTTCCTCATCTAGGGAAAACCATGCAAGTTGCTCAAAATCTACATGTGGTTGGGTAGGTGGATAGAGGACTAGTTTCTTAGTCACATTTTGATTGGAAATGATCATCTTTCCAGACCTACAACCTATAAAGGCATTGGCAATTTCCAACCAAGGTCTTCCTAAGATGAGGGGGTATTCTACAGGGTTAGCATTAGGCTACAACACCATAAATTTTTCAAGGTACTCACATGAGTCCAATGTTATTACCAAGTCTTCTATGAATCCCTTTGGATTGATTGTAGACCTATCTACTAACTATAGCATAGTAGGTGTAGGTTTAAGCTCTATTAGTTGTAATACTTTCATGGTTTCCTTGGTCATTACATTAATGGATTCCCAAGGTCAATTAAGGTATTCTTTATGAGAGTACCATTGATTTTGACATCCACTACAGGACTTCTAGGGTCTCCATACTTGGGGAGTGTTGTATTTCCCAACATAATATCTACAAGTTGTCCTAAGATACGTACAATCTTAGGGTCCTTTCATTTTCTGACTAGATTTTTGGGGCACAACTCTCCCACTTTTTGGTATAAATAGGTACTTCCTTAATGGCCTGGATAAGGGGTATTTTGATGCAAACATCTTTGAGTTGTTCTAATATATCATTTTCATCTTGTGAATGATGTTTTTGGATTGTTAATCTTTCAAGGAATGGAGGCTCTAGACTCATGGTTGTTGGGTTAACCTAATTTGATTCAGGTTCCTTGGGTTGTTTTTCCATGGGCTCTGGAAGTTCCTCATCAATTAATTTAGTGATATGAGGAGATGAAGGCCTGGCTAACATCTTCCTTGATTTGAGGTGTACATCACTTTCCTCAACCCCATAAGTGGGAATTGTATGGTGTCATTAGCATAAGCTTGTTGGACAAGCTTATTATTTGGGTTAGGCATAGGTTGTGCTAGTAGTTGAGGTGCCCTTGGTGGATTTGTTGTAGGTGTTGAATGGTTTAGCATTATGGCTTGTTGTTGTAGCTACAAGGGCTATTGTGGGTGTTGGTAGTTGAGATTTTGATTTTGCTATTAGTGGCCTCTTTTCCACTAAGGTTGCCATTTATTTTGTTGGGGTGGCCATTGAGAATTATAATTAGTTCCTTGGTAAATTTTTGGTGGCCACATGTTTTTCTATTTTTGATTTCAATTGGATTGATGCATTAACCATTGTGGGTTTTGCACATTGGCCTAAGATTGAGGGTTCCAATTAGGGAAATTTGTATTGTTACCAGGAATTGACATGTTATAACTCAAAGGATCTTGGGGCATACCTTATCTTGAATTCCATGGTTTGCATTGAGCTATGTAGAACACTTGACCATCTTCACCTTCCAGTGCATGAAATTAAGATGCCCCTTGCCTATCTTTAGAAATATTGGCCACCTTCTTGCACTTGCAATTGATTTTATTTTGTCGACAGTGTGGGAAATATTATATAAGGCTTGTCTCTACTTATTCTTGTTTTTTATTGATGTGGATGGTATCTAATTATGTATCCAAGTGGATAATGATATCCTATTTCATGTTTGATAGAAGATTTCTTAGATCCACCCTTGAGACTCCAATGGTTGATTTGTTGATGGAAGATGTCATGTATCCTCTAACCTTCTTGGTGAAAGACCTTGAATAGTTTCTACATATTTTATAAATCTCATCAAATGGTAAATGTGATATGTCTCTTGCCCCAATGAGGTTGAGTGCATCTATAAAATCTTCATTAACTCCCCTTAAGAATGCAAATTTCAGGGATTCATCAGAGAACTTGTTTTAATGGGATTTCTTGATGTAGAACTAAAACCTATCAATATAGTTCTCCAAAGATTCATCTTCCTTCTGTGAAATCCTAAAGATGTCATCCCTCTTTCTATCTATGCCTCTACAATAATCTTGGAGGATGGTACTTCTCCAAGAATTGTGTCTTCACTGTGTTCTAATTAGGAACAACATCTCTTCCCAACCCCATGAATCATCTTAGAACAACATATTTCAATGTTGTTGGAAATAATTTGGGTCTATGAGCATCTATTTATAGTCATAACTTCGGCATAGCAAATCAAACTCAAAAATAAAAAAGTGTTTGGGTCCTTTGTAACTAACCCATAGAAGACAATTAGTGTTGAGGGAGTCATCAAAGTGGAAGCCCTCTCCTAGCTGGCTATAAGGAACTCAAATGTTACATTATTTGGTGTGTCTTAACCTATTGCAATAGCCATGATGTTGATGTGTATGTGGGAAGTCTCCTCTATTTATGGTGTAGGTACTGGTGTCAAGGATGATTCCTCTTCATGAATACCCCCACTCTATTCACTGTATTTACTAGTGTCTTGCAACACTTCATGTGATGAAGAGATAAATCTTCTCAAATCATCTCTGTGTATCCACATGTAATCTTTGTGACTTTGTGGTTCACCAGTTCCTGCACATTATTAGTAAATCGTGTTATTTTTATGGCTTAAAACCTATTCACCCTAATGTTGAAAATGGAATTACTAAACTAGGAAAGTTTGAAAAAAATTGGATATACACAAGAGAGTCTTGAACTTAGCATCATCCTCGGCGATGATGCCAAAAATGTAAGGCCTCTCTAATGTCTGATTAACTTGGTGCTATAGGTAGACACACAATTCAAAGGATGGATTCCTAACAAAAAAATTCATAAAATATTTTACAAGAGGTTGCATTTAATTATCAACTAGGGCTTTGTAAGATTTTAATAGTGCTAGCACTATATGTGCATTCATGGATTCTACCATGGCCTATATCAATGAGTATAGATGATTTACACATGTACAAAAATTGATAAAAACTAGAAAAAGGAAATAAAATGATTAACTAACAAAATGGGGGAAATAACATAAATTATTACTTGTGTTGTGGGTACTTATCACTTAAGACTGTGACTATTAACTTCTAAGACTGGATGGTAACTTATTACTCCAAGAGTATGAAACAAAGCTAAAAAATCTAGTAATTACAAAATCACATTTATAAATTCACATGCATGTAAATGTAAACTATCTTAATTAATAATACATGAACTAATTTAATAACAAAAATATGGAGTGGATAGTAATACCTCAATTAGCCCTTTCTTGAGTTGTTTCTTCCATAATAGATATTAACACTTACTACTTGATCAACAAATCATGATATTGAATCAACTCCTTTATTGTATGACAACTCTAAACTCTGGCAAGAATCTAATCAAGATCTAACATTTATAATACATTTTCATTATTCAATTGATAACAAGAAACTAACAATAATCCAAAAAAAATGAGACAACTAGTAACTAGATTCTCTCCTCTCAGCAGATCAAACTATATAGGGTTTGTGAGGAGTCTTATTCATCCTAGGACTGGAAACAAAACCATAATGTTTTTGTCCACTCTCCCTTAATAATAGGGAGAGGACTTAGTCTTATGAAAAAAAACCATAATTGAAAAGTAGAAGAAGACAAACTAACTTAGAACTCTACCCTAACACTTAACCATAATGATAGAGACATGTTTCATAAGAATTGTCACGTCACAAGTTACTCCTACTCTAAATATAATACTTTTTTCAATCATCTTATTTGGTGTGCTTATAGTGAATCACATTTGACCATTCAATGGTCGCCTCCATTCTTCTATTTTTCTATTGTGCTCCAATCATTTTGGCCACTCCCTTGCAACTACTTGTGGCCCATATACTATGGGTTAGAAATTATATTTGTTGTGGGTTATAGTTCTTTTGGCTATAAGAGGTTAGTTTCATTCTAAAGAACACACATCATTAATAACCATAAATTAAGCATATAATCATACTAAATTTCATGAGAATTCATATATTCACTCATACGAATGTCATCATATCATATTTGCATTACCACATGCTAAAGTTTGGTTTAAGATGTATAAAAGGTATTAAAGATGTATAATTCTTAGGATTGTTTGTGAACTTTGGTAGATTGAAATGATAAAAGACATAAACTTAATAAATAAAACTAGTCATAAATTGAACCCATCACTCTCCATCTGTCATACATATTCCAAAGCAAAATCCCTTTTTGCCACATGTATTGGAAGTTTCTATGGCTCTACTCCTAATATATAAAATCTTAGCACAATATATTTTTCCATTAAGTAATAATCAGCTAATTGTATTTCTTTTCCTAGTTGAATGTAATTTCTATAAGACATAGGAAATCTAGGCATCAAAGTATTTATAATTGCTTGATACAATGAAGCCAAAAAATATTCTACAAAATTATTGTAGTTCCTTTGAGAATCATGCATCCTTATCTTAGTGTTCCAAGCATATACTGGAGTCATTTATTTTTCCTCAACATTCGTATAGGGTTGAATCTAAAGCTTTTTGGTCAGAAACATTCCACTAAATTTGAATAGAAAAAAATAGCACAAGTAGGTTGTGAACCTAAATGTCTTAGTGGAATATCCTTTGATCATTAAAAAATGTTTATGCATGGATTCTACAATATGTTCAAGAAATTTATATTCGATAAGTCACTTACCATAATGGATATTAAATACCATTTCAAGGAGTCTTGCACCCAGTTCCGAATTGCTATCCAGTTCAAGGCAAAATGCTAGCATGAAAATAGTAGATACTGAGCTCATGGTCTAAAAATTTCCAAATATTAAGAAGGCTTATGATTATTTGAATAAGTTACTATGACAATATTGAACTATTTTAATTAGAAAATTATTTTTCTCCCCTTCATCAATCGCTTCATAATCACTAGCAGTATTTTCTAGGTCAATGTGCACATTTCTAAATTCTTTAATTGTAAACCCCAACACATTTCCAAATTCTTTTACAATAATGGATAACATTTACTCTTTGCTATCCTTATTAACAATTACTTTTTTGTTATCATCATAATTGTGGGTGCAGACTATGATAAATTCTAGACAAGGGTAAATCTCATATAACATCATGCACCCCAGCCCAACTACCCACAATGCAATGATACTATTCTTAAACCTACTTTTTTTTGTTGAGGGGGCATCCTTATCTCTCTACCATACTCAATTCATCCTTAAAATGCTTGGGGTATCTTAAAATCTAAAATCTAATGAATCAATTGATCAAGCAAAGTCTTGAGTCAAAAATCCCAAGCACAACTTTTCACCATCACCACACCCACCATGGTGTCCTTGATTATCATTTCTTCAAAGTTTCATTACTCGTTATAGTCTTAGAGACTTTTAGTTGTAATGACACTTCAAAGAGGGGCAAAATATAGATACATAAAATCATCTTGACATTATTTTGTACTAAAACTTGATTGTCACTATTTAATTGAATATATTATTTAATTATTCTAATATGTTATTGACTATATTATTTAATTAATCTACTTCAAAACCTAATTAAATACATATTATTTAATTAGACTAATCCAATGTGCATAACTAAACAATTTTATTATTTAATTACCTCAATTTCCATATTTGAATTAAACAAATTTTAATTATTTAATTTACCTATATTTCCTCCACCATTTTTAGAAATAAATGACTAACTAATTTCCTTTTCTTCCCATTTTGGTTGCAGCCAAATATTCAATATTTTTTTAAAAAAATTGGTCAACTAATCTCATACCTTATTTGGAACAAACTAAATCATGACCATCCTCTTTTTCTTGATCCAAGAGAATTCTTCTTATCTATTCTCCACCATCGATATTCTAATCAAATCCTTATCATATCTTCCACCAAAAAACTAGAAATTGACACATCATCCTATGAAAATTAAACGATAATCTTTGATAGTTACTTGTTAGAAGATTTCTAAAGTAACCACATCCTAAGCCCTTAGATCAAATCTAATTCATTGTATGATTCAAATTTGAAAAAAAACACTTTTATTTTCAATTATTCGAATTTTATTGTTTGCTTAATCATAAGGTTTGCAACATTGTGTTTACATTTCATTTTTAAGTTTTAAGTTTGATCTTCTTGTTTACAATTTAAACCTAGAATTTTGTGCTAAGATTTTTTTTCTTGAATTCCACTTTCTTCTTCTAAATTCGTTGCTTTTTCCCCCTCTTTAGTTGCCATTTTCTTCATTGACATTTTTCTCACAAATAATGATTGGTCCTTAAAGGCTTTTAATCCATTTATAAAGTTTCAATGTGATTAGATAATATAATTTATTAAAATTGTTGATCATAAAATTTAAAATGTAATATGGAAGTCATTATTATTTATTGAGATTTTATTTAGTTTTTCTTGGATTTATATTGAATAATTTAATATTATTTTTTAGTTCACTAAAATTAATTAATTATTTTATAATTTTTATTTGATTTTTTATGTTTTTAAAAGATGATGTTTAATTTTTATGTGATTTCTTATTTTTATTATATTTATTATTATTTGTTGCAAGTATCCATCATTTAAAAATAGTTAAAAAGGTTCAAACTCCTATCAGTCTTTTACTATAAGATAATGTACATGCACTTCATTTTTTCTAGAGTATATTGTAAATGCTTTGAATTAATGTGTGCCTTACACATCTAGGAATCTTAACTTGTTTAGTGTATTCTATAATTATATAAGTATTTGTAATATACTTTTTTAATTAATCCCCTCCCATGATATTCATGATATTTATTTCTCTTTTACATTAGATTTTTCATTGTAATTAACTACTGTTTTGAATCCTATTTGTCTATTATAGCTTAGAGTGCATTCCATAAAAGTCATTGCATGTACACCATCTTGTGTTGGCGAAAGAAGGATAGACAACTAAGAGGGGGGTGAATCAGTTGTTACAAAATTGAAACTTATTTAAGCTTATCAACCTTTAATCTCAGATTTGATAATTAACAGTGAAAGCAAGAATCAACAATACATCAGAAACACACATAACACCAAGATTTTTGTGTGGAAACCCTGTTAGGGGAAAAACCACGATGGAGGTTAATCCATAATTTATACCCTATTAAAAGTATAAGAGAAATGAATAATGGCAATGCACATGCATTTAGACACACTACCTAGAGCTCACTGCTCAAAGGGAAGTCTCATTGCCTTACATAAGACTTTCAGATTAAATCCATCTAAAGAGATTGAACCAAGAAATTAGCTTCTTCAAAAGCCTGATGACAGTTCTAGTTAGGCACATAAATTTACTTCTTCACACTTTGCTCAAAATCCTTTATACTCTACTCTGCAATTGGATGATTTGATCTTTATTCGCACATATATTTCACACACTTCACACACACACACTTCTCAAATGAAGAAAACAATCACTCTTATATATTTTCTTCATGAAATTGCATAAACAACTCTATCGGCCAAAAATAAAGAATAGATGAATACAAATTGTCGGTCCAAATCTTGAACAAATCTCAATGTGTACCAACCTAAGTTAGTCACGGCATAATGAAGACCTAAAAAAACATCCTCAAACGTTCCAAGCATTCAAAAATTAATCCATAAGGGCCCACAGCATGCTACAACCACCATGTTGGCCAAGAACATGAAAACCCAAACACCCAAAGGAAAATTCTTTGATCACGAACACACCGATCAATGCGAACATACGAAAAAGATAAAGCGTGATCTAGAAACATAAATGAATGTTATAGGAGCATACACAACAACTGAAGTCACCAAAAAATTATTTTCTTCTTCCAGAACCACCAACTACATTAACAGAATAACTGTAGGAACACAAAAACTCACAACTTTCTAAAATCTTGATGTGTACCTCTAAACCTTCTGGAGGATAGACTAGATAGGATTAGAAACAATTCCTTTAATGTGTGACTTCTAAATACCAACATACATAACTTTCCACCACTCTGATCTTCACAGCTTCACAGACTGCCTGCAACATATTTATTCTAATTTTCTCAATATCCTCAAAATGTACAACCTTTGAGATATTAATGCTAATAGCGTTGACATCAATGACAACCACATATCAACAACACAACCACAACATCCAACAATATCCCCCTTTAGCATTGATGGCAACACATGATGTAAAAAATACCATCAACATAACTAGCTCTTCTCCAACAGTCTCCCCCTTGGATATTGCACTCTTCTCCTCTTTCCTTCACATGACTCTTCTCCCCCTTTCTTCCTCAAAGGTTTTTCACATTACTCTTCTCCCCCTTTGAAATCAATGGTAAAGTTACACAAGATTTGAATCACATATCTGAGTCATCTGAGTACTCCCCCTTAGTAGTAGCCACCATATCATCAATCTGAAACAAGATATGACTGTAAGTACACGGATTAATGCAAATAATTGCATCTTAGTTTAGATTAGGAGGGGAAATTACCCATAACTTGCCTCTGAGATACTCAAAATTATTCTTAGGCAATGGTTTGGTGAAGATATCTACAATTTGTTCCTTGGTAGGCACATACTCCAATTTGACTTCTTTATCACTCACTTTGTCTCTCAAAAAGTGATATTTGAAAAGTATATGTTTTGTCTTTGAATGCTACACCAGATTCTTAGAAAAAATTGTGGCACTTTAATTATCACAAAATATAGCAATAGGCTCATCATACTCAATTCTGATATCTCTCAGCATCTTCTTCATCCACAATACTTGAGTACAATTGTTTGTAGCAACAATATATTTTGCCTCAGCAGTAGATAGGGAAATGAAATTTTTCTTTTTACTTAGTCAAGATACTAGCTTCTTCCCAAAGAAGAATGCACCACCACTAGTAATTTTCTTTTCATCCATATCTCCTACCCAATTTGTATCTGTAAAGGCATTCAAAGTAATATCATCATCTTTTGGATACCATAAGCCAAAGTCAATTGTCCCTTATAAGTATCTAAAAATTCTCTTTATTGCAGTTACATGTGATTCCTTCAGATCAACTTGATATCTAGCAACCATGCATACAACATTCATGATGTCAGGTTTGGTCTAAGTCAAATAAAGCAATCCATCGATCATTGACCTATACTTTGTTTGATTAGCCTTAGGAGAATCATCATTCTGAGTCAACTTACATATGATTACCATGGGTGTACCTACAAGATTTGATTCTTTCATGCCAAACTTTTTCAGTAACTCTTTCACATACTTGGATTGAGATATAAATATTCCATCATCTAATTGAGTAATTTGCAATCTCAAAAATAATTTCAGCTCTCCAATCATTGACATCTCAAACTCACTTTTCATTTGATCAGAAAAATTCATACACAAGTCATCATCTCCTTCAAAAATGATGTCATCAACAAAGACTTCAATTATCAACTCTTTATCTTGATTCATCTTGAAGTATAAATTACTATCAGCAATACCTTTATTGAATCCAATCTTCAACAAGTATTTATACAGTCTAGCATACCAAGCTCTAGGGGCTTTCTTAAGTCCATACAATGCTTTCTTCAATCATAAAACCATGTCTCCTTTGTCGGTCAGTTGAAATCCATCTGGTTGCTCAATATACACCTCTTCTTCTAATTCATCATTTAGAAATGTTGACTTTACATCCATTTGATAGACTTTGTAGTTCTTGAAAATAAAAAACCAATAAATAATCTTACAGCTTCAATTCTAGCAACAGGGTCAAAGGTTTCTTCAAAATCAATACCTTCCATCTGTGAGTACCCTTTACATACCAGTCTTGCTTTATTCTTGATCACTTCACCCTATTCATTCAACTTATTCTGAAAGACCCATTTGGTTCCAATCACATTTTTATCCTAAGGTCTGGGAACAAGAATCCATGTATCATTTTTCTCTATCTGCATCATTTCTTCCTTCATTGCTTCCATCCAATATTCATCTTTACATGCTTCATTGACATTGCTAGGCCCAGTCTTGGAAATCAAGCAATACTCTTCTGCAATTCTTCTTCTATTTTGCGCACCTTTGTTCTTGTCTCCTATATATGATTTTCAAAATGATTTAACTTTACATACCTTGGAACTATAATATTTTCATGAACTTTTGGTTCTTATGTTCTTTCTTTTGTACTTCCACTAGCTTCACCTTCTAGCCCCTCTTGATTCATCAGAACAATTTGAACTTGACTCTATGTTTGAGAATTATTTCCTTTATCAATACTATCATGTTGATCATCTGAATCATATCCACAGTATCTAGATGATCTATCAGTATCCTCATCAACTGTGACATTTGCACTTTCAATCATTTTCTTCAATATTTTATTATAGCACTGGTAGGCCCTACTTTTAGTAGAGTAATCCAGAAAGATTCCTTCATCACTCCTAGCATCAAACTTGCCTATATCTTCATCTCTTTTGATATAACATCTACTTCCAAAGATTTTAAAATATTTAACAGTAGGCTTATAGCCAAACCACAACTCAAAAGGATTGTTACCATAATTACCATTGACATTTACTTGGTTGATAGTATACACAATAGTGCTTACAACTTCTCTCCAATAGATATGAGGTACATTACCTTCCAACATCATAGTTTTGGCAGCATCTAGAATTGTTTTGTTCTTTCTCTCAACAACTCCATTCTGTTGAGGAGTCTGGAGAGCAAATAATTGTCTTTTGATTCCATGCTCTTCACAAAATGAATTGAACTCCCAAGAATTGAATTCACCACCTTTTTCTGATCTCAAGCATTTGATCTTCAAAACCTAACTTATTCTCTTCCATAGCTTCGAAACTTTTTAACTTCTCTAATGCCTCATGTTTTTCTCTCAATAAAGCAACCCATATCATCCTAGAATAATCATCAATAAGCAACATAAAGTAACTTTCTCCTTGTAGACTTTTGATTCTAGAGGGACCACATAGATCAGTATGCACTAACTCCAGTACTCCATTAAAATGATGTTTTTTGCTCCGAAAATAAATTTTAGTCTATTTTCCCATCTAACATTCCTTGCATATAGTGTTAGTAGGCTTCACTAACTTAGTAAGATCTCTAAGTGCTTGTGTGTAAATTACTTTGACAATGTTATCAAAATTCACATGGCACAGCCTCTTATGCCATAACCAGCTTACATCAACTTGAGCAATTAAACAACTTTTACTAGTAGCATGTAAGTGAAAAATGTTACCTCTTGTCTTTGTACCTAAAGCTATTACATTTCTAGAACTTCCCAAAATCCTGCATTTTCCATATTTGAACTGAAGATTGTATCCCTTATCGACCATATGTCCAACACTCAATAGATTATGCTTCAATCCTTCAACATAAAGGACATCATCAGTATTGTATTTTCCACCAAGAGAAATAGTGCCTCTACTACAAATCACACCAACATTGTTATCTCCAAATCTTACAACACCACCGTCATATTTCTCCAAGCTTATGAACTTTATTTTGTCACCAGTCATATGATGTGAGCATTTGATGTGAATCACCCACTCATCCTTTTCATCAATTCTAGCTACAAGAGCTTTCTCAATATTGTTATTACTAGCAGATTCATGGACACCGGATCATTTTCCTTGATAGCAATGAATACCCATCCTTCTTCATTTCCAGTTTCTTTATCAAATTCATCATCAATAACACCTTCTTCAGCATAATAACATTTCTTTTGAAATCTATACTTGTCAGGTTTGTACTTGAAAACTCTTTTGAGACACCTTGATGCAAAATGACCTACCTTACTGCAAGAGAAACATTTAATAGTCAATTTTCCTTTGTACTTACCTTGTCCTCTGGCTTCCCTTTTCACAATCAATGCTTCCAGTTCTTTTAATTATTTTTCTTCATATTCAATCTATTTCATTTCATCTTCATACTTAAATGTCTTCATTGAGCTTTCTCTCGGATCATATCTTTGTTGGCTTTTTCCGAATACAAAAGCTTTGAATGCAAATTTTGTTTTAGGAGTAGATTCACCAAATTCACTCAACTCAAAGGCAGAAAGCTTACCAGTCAACATGTCTCTTGTCACATTTTCTACTTTCTTGAGCTCTTCAATAGCATGAGATTTTGTTTTGTAAGAATCAAGCACAAATCTAAGCACTTTATCCATAATCTCATCTTCTTCCAAGATTCCACAAGCACATCTAATACCCATCACTAGTTCATTTACGTTTTGCATGAAAGAAAAAATGTTTTCATCTTCACTTATCTTCATGTTTTCCCACTTGCCTTTCAGAATTTGTAGCTTAGCAACTTTCACTTGTGCATCTCCTTCAAACAATTTTTCCAACTTCTTCCAGATCCCATATGCTATTTTTAGACCTATCACATTTGTCATCTTTGAATCTGTCAAAGCACTTAGTAATGCTTCTATAGCCCTGATATTAATTTTAGCTTCTTTTATCTCATTAGGAGTAGAGGTACCATTTTGAGGAATAACATATATGTTCTTTGTAATCTTCTAGAAAGGTTTACCAATGCACTTCAAACGACACTCCATTCTTACCTTCCACAGAGAGTAATTTGTACCATCAAATCTAGGACTATCCTTCTTGTATGATGCCATCTTGGATCACCTCAAGTTGTTAAACTTCTTCAGAGAAACCTTCTCTGATACCAATTGTTAGCAAAACAAGGATAGACAACTGAGAGGGGGGTGAATCAGTTGTTACAAAATTGAAACTTATTTGATCTTATCAACCTTTAATCTCATATCTAATAATTAATAGTGAAAGAAAGAATAAAAAATAAATCAAAAACACACATAACACCAAGATTTTTGTGTGGAAACCCTGTTAGGGGAAAAAACATGGTGGAGGTTAATCCATAATTTATACCTTGTTAAAAGTATAAGATAAATGAATAATGGGAATGGACATGCATTTATGCACACTACCTAGAGATCAATGCTCAAAGGGAAGGCTCACTGCCTTACATAAGACTTTTAGATTAAATCCATCTAAAGAGATTGAATTGAAAAATTAGCTTCTTCAAAATCCTGGTGACAGTTCTGGTTAGGCACAAAATTTACTTCTTCACACTTCTCTCAAACTCCTTCATATTCTACTATGAAATCAAATGATCTGATCTTTATTTGCACATATATTGCACACACTTCACACACACACTTCTCAAATGAAGAAAACAATTGCTCTTATATATCTGCTTCATGAAATTACATCAACAACTCTATTAGCCAAAAATAAAGAATAGATGAATACAAATTCTAGGCCCAAATCTTGAATAAATCTCAATGTGTACCAACCTAAGTTGGTCACAACATAATGAAGACCTAAAAAAACATCCTCAAACATTCCAAGCATTTAAAAATTAATCCACAAGGGTCAGCAACACACTGCAACCACCATGTCGGCCAAGAAAATGAAAACCTGAACACAGAAAGGAAAAATCTTCAATCATGAACACACCAATCAATGCGGGCGTACCACAAAGATAGAGCACGATCTAGAAACATCAACAAACATCGTAGGATCATACACAACAACTGAAGTCACCAGAATTTCATTTTCTTCTTCCAGAACCACTAGCTATAGTGACAGAATAATTGTAGGAACACAGAAAATCACAACTTGCTCAAATCTTGATGCACACCTCTGAAAAGTGTTAACTCCTTCAAATATGTGAATCAATCACTCTTCTAAAAATTGTTTTAACAAATTATTTCTCCTCCTTGATAGCTCTTCACTTGCCTTATTCTTGTTTATCATTTCTTTTTTTGAGCTTCATTTTCAAAACTTGTAGAAAGGCAAGTTTTGATGCATATCGATTATAGCTTTGAACTTTGAGATTTTATTTCTTAATAGAGAGAAGCATTACTTAAACATATGTTGATTCCATGTTAAAATATTGATGATCTCAATTCTTCAATAACCTTTTTTTTAAACCCTTTCTTTTACTATTTTTTTCTCACAGTTGTTAATATAAAGTGGTGTGTGCAAATTTATTCAAGGAGACATAATTTATTCTAAAACAATACATGCAATTTGATCTATTTAATAGGATAACCATGTTTGAAAGGTTTTCCTAGGATAACCATGGTTTGTCTATTTGATGTATGCAATTTTTTATTCTAAAAGCTTGTATGCATGATTTTCTCTCATGGGGTTATGTAGGAATGGATTAAACATTATGGGTGTTATTCATATATTTTCTAACAAATGGTATCAAAGTTTTTATGGTTGTAGGTGTGAAATTCTAGGTTTGGTATAACCCTTGTTTTATTAGATTTAATGCAAATTTGAATCCATGGCAATGCAAGAAAGATCAGAGGTATTATAACATATGGACACATTATACATGTGTTATTTTGAAGATTTGGAATTTTGGGGTTTGCATATTTTTTGGGCTTATTGTAGATCAGGGGTTTGATAAATTTGGTTTAAAAAGGTTTATTGGAATGAGCTTTCATATGAGGGTTTTATAGAGGTTGTTTCATAAATGACCTCTTGAGACAAAACAAACCTCACCATTGGATCCAAGATGATTGAGAAAAAAAAATGGATGTAAATTTTTCCCTATTTTGGCTATGTGAGAAAATGCAAATTTTTTTCATATGATTTTCAAATTCATAAAAGGAAAAAATCTTGTGAAATTAAAATAAAGTTACTAAAAAATTAAATGGGTGGGGGGTTTACATACCCCCTCCTGTACCCTACTAGTGCAGGCATGGTGTACCTTGCTAACAGTGGAGGTACTACCACTAACAACTACCAATGGTAGGTCAACCGTCAACTGACAAGTTTCAAGATAATAGGCCCTTAAGACCTCTATATTCAACCCTTGGTTGCAATTGGGCTTGCCTTCAACCCCATGGGTGAGCAATTTTAAATTGCCAACTTTATTATTAAAAAAAAAAAATTCCATTGCTCAATGCCACTAGTGTGCCATTTTCATTTATGGAATTTCTTGGAGCCCACAACCTTGCCACACATTAGTTTAATTAGAGGATATTTTTTTAAATGGGCATAGATTTCACCAATGATGTTAGATTTTTGACTTCTAATAATTGATGAAAATCCCTCTCCAAGCACTACAAAGTGGTATAAGTTTAGTTCCTTGTGTGCGTAAGTGAATTCAACCTACCAAAATGAAAAAAACTAAACTATGCAAGGATCAAAAACACAAACAAAACACTCAAGATTGGACTATTTTAATCTAAACAAAAACATAAGAAATTGGAATTGTTTACCTTGTTTAGAATATTCTTTTGGTTGGCCCTTGATGGTTATTGATTTGTGTGCTCTTTCTTTAGCAAAACGGAATGAAACCTAATGCAAAATAGAGCTAAGATGGAGATGAGTGCAATGGTGCTTATGGGTGTTGTGAATTATGCAAGGTGTGAGCTCAAATATGCAGCAATGGTGGATGTATGTGAAGTTTGTGTAATGCCTCACCACGCAACCCTAGAGGAAGTTGCAATTAACTACTCAAATGCACACAAAAAAATTATTTAAAGTATACTAAACATGGAAGATCACTTCCTATTTCCAACAACCTCTAAGGCTATGAGACTAAGATTAATTTTAAACCCATGCATACATCATAAATACATCCATATCATAATAACTAGTTAAGGAATTAAAAGCTCATACATTCCATACATGATAAATTACATCATAACAATAAGAATTACAACAAGATTCCATATATCATTAACTTATCAAAGAAGATTACATCACTCATTCCCTGAATGAGGTAGTACATACAAATGTGATTACATAATACAATCAACCACCTCGAATACAATTGAGGGGTAATAATTACAAGAACCAACTGAAGTAAATATAAAGCATGAAAGATAAACTGGAAACCATGAGCTCTCCCACTGGAAATCTCGCCATCACGAACTAAAGATCAAAGGGGACCCAACGGCGTAGGGTGCACGTTCCTCCCAACCAAGTGGTACTCGTAGGCCCACCCCATGTGCTAGGAGATAGTAACAAGAATACTTGGCCAAACCTACTACCTCTAGACATAGGCTGACACATAATAACTCATACTAACTCAACTAAACACAAGTACAACTCTACAACACTAAACATAGGTTACATTGCTTCCAGATTAATACCAAATCAAGTATGTTAAAGAACCATACACATAAAACCACGTTGTCCTTGAAAGAGTGTCATCACATAGCTTGTCATGAGTTACCCAATGTGGATCTTCATAGGCTCGGGCTCTCATTAACAGATATCTTGGAGACCTCAACCGATCCTCAGCCCTCATACTTACTCATGTGGAGTCAAATACCTCTCGTAAAGACAAAGTAGATGACCTTTGTCATTCTAGGCCTTCCCACTCATCCCAAGCCTAAATGAACACTTGCGTCTATGAGTGAGGCTACTTATCTTATTTAGAATGATATACTACCCAAACCCCTAAATACATTAATTAATTTTTCACTTGATTAAACTACCTCTAAAGGTTACCCAGTCTTACCTCTTTGGGCTCTGGTCTCTAACGGAAGCCACTCTTCTACTAACAACATACCAAACAAACCAATCACCAAGGGTACCATAGTGCACACAAAACTAGGTAAATAATCCACTCCAATCCTAGGAGGCAACAAACAACTAAACCACTCCAAACATTGGAGGCAATCAATCCCCGTTCGTGGAAACTGGTAAAACACTGAAATGACACCATGCACTACCCAAGGGAATTAAAATAGGTTGGCAACACATTACAACAACCCCCATCCTCTAAGGATCCTTTTGGAAGACTTATGAATTCTCGACTAACACTTAACCCATTTCCAAAATGAAACTAGAAGAAAAAGGGCATTCCGGACATAAATTAAATCTATTATTTGGATTTCTTAAATCCATTCTCAATCAATGGAAAACAATAAAATAAATTGCCAACTTCACTACTTAAATAGAAACCCTTAAACAGATAAAGATGGAAAATCAATCCACCTAATACCTCTATTTCCTCAATTATAATTAATAAAATATCAGCTTCCCTATTCAACTCTATTACTTGAAATATTAGCTTCAATGAACCTATGCATGCAAAATGTTGAAACTATTTATAAATATAAATCAATCTCCCCTAATAAGTTATTCCATTTTTAAAAAAATATTTCCATTGCATGCAACTAATTATTTAAACCCAATAAATATACATTTAAACCTATATACATGCAATTTATGCATATTCACATATATATCTTTATATTTAATTATATATATATTATATATTAAATATATACTAACTTATTTTTAAAAGTAAATACATTATTTTAATAATAATAAAAACACCTAATAATTAATTCCCAAATATATATATATACATATATATATATATATATATATATATATATTATACATTTTAATATTAAATAAATTTATAAATTGAAATTCGAATGAAACT
The DNA here is from genome assembly GCA_007115665.2 of Sequoiadendron giganteum. Lineage (NCBI taxonomy): Eukaryota > Viridiplantae > Streptophyta > Pinopsida > Cupressales > Cupressaceae > Sequoiadendron > Sequoiadendron giganteum. The sequence continues at coordinate 341,323,677 of CM021108.1, forward strand.
CGTGACAGGAAAGTGAATCGTACACATTAATTCACACTTTAAATCATAGGTTATATTTTATATGGGGACGACTACCTTTAAAAGGCCTCGACTGGCTTGTCATAGTCGGCCTTCCCCAAGAGGGGGGGTGTTGGCTGCACGCAGCATCGGTCCCCTCTCTTGAGGGAGGTCGGCTGTGACTGCCACCGACCCCCAATATACAAACACATACTTGTGTTTAATACTTGAACAAAAATAAATAAATATTCCAAAGATCTAATCCAGCCTTCGTCGTCGTACGGACGGCGATTTAAATTCTCAATAGCAAATAAAATATTTATTGTTTCACAAATAATTAAATATGTATATATATATTGTATATATATGTATGTGAATGTATATATATTCACATATATGTATATATATATATATATATATATATATATATATATATATATATATATATATATATATATATATATATATATATATATATATATATATATATATATATATATGTTTAAGGAATTTCATGCAGTAATTTTAATTGGGGAATTTTTTTCCCAAAAGGCTATCTACAAGTAAACTTTGCAAACACAGTTCGAAAACAAAATTCCAGATAGATTATTCCACAGAGGAATTTTCCAAAACTAATAAAGAGGTTTTCTTTTCTTTTCAACTATCCAAAAATGAATCTTAAATGAAGAGAAGAAATAAAGTTCATATAATTAATTTCACAAAATAATTCTGAAAACAATCCTACAGGAAATCTTCTTCTACAGAAAATATCATTACTTCCAAAGAGGTTTTCTTTCGAGATCTCTAAATATTTCTTTCTGGCTTGACTAATTTTCCCTATTTTACCAGACAACCATTAATTAAGATTTTCCACAAATGATTTAACTACAGAATAAATAGCCTCTTAGAGAGAAATTAAATTACAGACGAAATTATCTAAGCATTGTAATCCTCCTCACACCAGACAATCTTTTTCTATAGAGAAGATTTAGTCTAAAAACCATTCAATTAAAATTTAACAAAACAAGGAAAGAACATGTAAACTAACACTTCTTGAGTATTTGGGGATTCTAGTGCAGAGTCTCCTCCATAGCTTCAAGAAAATGTTCCAAAAAACAATGAATTCCTCCAAGAAAATTGACTTCCCAATCACAAGAGTAATCCCAACACATCAAGAAATTTCCAAACAATCTTCTAGAAATGCAAGAATTACAAAACAATTTCTACAGCCAAATTGTTTTCCAAAAATCTCCAGATCATAGCAAGAAAACCCTCTTTCCCCAAGTTCCCAACATGTAAAATATATTGTGCCTTGTCGTGAAGAAGCTTTCCACTTCCTCACCCAAAGCCAAGATTATCTCCCAAGAATTAATTTCCCCAACAAATTAATTAATTTTTCTAACACTTGCTAGCATTTTCCAAAATATCTTTCAACCACCCTATTGGAATAAAATATTCTAATAATCAAAATTATATATTTTAATAATTAAAACATTTCCCATTCAAATATAAACAATTTAATTAATCAATAAATCAAATAATCCAAAGATTAATATTTTTATTAATTAATTTATTAATTCTTAAACCTCAATCTTTAAAATAAGCATAATCTAATATTCAACTTTTAATAATGAAATTCTCTAAACCTCTTTTAAAGAATTTTACCATGATAATATAAAGCAATAATAAACACAATTAAACAAACATGACTGACTAAACCCGATGACACACTAAGACTAGAGTGTAGACCTGGCACAAGTAACCTATCTACTATCTCCCTATCAACTTTACTGTTGGGTGGTAGACACGCTCAAACCTGTGAAGCCAGGTGGAGTTGATGTCCTATACCTACAAACTTATAAATGAGGCATCAATTGCATGTGTATATAAACAACATAGTAATACACACCGTTAAGAGGAAGTCACAAAATCGTAGGGCACTCGCAAGCGAGTGATGCGATTCTATCCCCTTCACCAATACACTTATCCTGAACTGACAGTTCTATCATAAATAAATTACTCATGTGCAATAATCATGTTATACCAAACCATCATTATACTAATCAAAGCATGTCAAATAAAACATCAAATAAGGTACATCACACCACCACAAATAGTCCACATCGCTCTATAAATAGCGATCAAATAACACACAACATGATAGAGTATATCAAAGTATCTAAGTAACCAGAAAATAAAACATAACAAAGGACATTGTCTGAGCAAAGAGAAAAACAAAGGGGTATTACAATTTGAGAGTTGTATAAGTGTGCTTGAATGCAAAATTGGATGGATTCCAAATGAGGGAAATTCCCCCATTTTTAGGGGAAATGCTTCTAAATAATGGAGGGTCGGGATCAAGCCAAGGTGGACAAGATCAAGGGCCAGGGTTAGTTGAGGACTCACAAGCCCTCACATCTCACCATATGGTAGGTGATGTGCAAAGAGAAGATGATATGGACATGACATGGAGGTATTGCATAGTACCTTGGGATTTGGACATGATCTCCTCATAAAGGAGGTCCTTGTCCACATATGGGTGAAAGGACATGTGAGGAATTAAAAATTTCTCAAAAATCCACATGGGGATGGGAGAAGGAATTTAAAATTCCTTAAAATTCTTTGAAAGAATAAATGTGAATTAAAAATACACATTGGGAAGGGGTTGCCTTCTCCCAAAAGAGAAAGCATTTAAGGCAGTTGACTTAGGACACATGCCATAAATGACATGGTGATTAGGTTGACCTAATAAAGTGATTAGGTTGTGCAAACATGTGATTAGTTGAGCTGATGATGGATTGGGAGCAAGTGGAGGATTATGAAGGATGTGACCCTAATCATGATTAGGGATGTGCACATCCTAATCACATATTAACTAAACTAATAGAAGAAATTATGGAGGATCTGACATTTGGAGAGATAAGAATTTGATTTAAAAATTGATTTAATTCAAAAAGGCATAAAGTGACTAAATTAAATAAATTGGGGTATTTATTTAATTTAGAGATGAAAGGGGTAAAGTATTTAATTAATTTATTAAATACCTTAGGGACATTAGGATAAGATGAAATATTAATCAAATAAGAAACTATTTAATTAATATGGATGAAGGACGCGAGATGGAAGAATAGAAAAGGGGTGAATTTGACCATATGGGGGTGGTCAAATTCAGGTGTCTACACTTTACCCCTCTTCGAAATACTATTAGAATAATATTTTTTTGAAGAAAAATAAAACATAGATGACTCGATAGAAGAAAAGAATGTTATCGAATGCTCCAGCGTCACATGGAAGTGGATAGGAAGGAAAGATGGAGGAAAATGGTAGGGTATTCCCCCTCGAGAGGGCGGATGGGGAAGAAAAAGGGGCCCTGGGAAACTTCTTGATATGAAGAAATAGAGGGAATCATGTGATAGAGCTTGAAAAACCATGAAAATGGCTTTTGAACAAAGGAAAACGGACACACGGGGTGCGAATGGTGGTCGCCAGAAGAAAAGGGGTGAATGAATTACTAAAAGATTAAATAAAGGGTAAAAATTACCTAAAATTTAAAAGGCTAATTAGGGTCAAAAATTAAAATCATATAAATAGTAAAGTTAAAAATTTACTATTCACCTAATTCTCATTTGGACACTTGGCAACTGACTAATCAAGAGAGAGAGAGAGAGAGAGAGAGAGAGAGAGAGAGAGAGAGAGAGAGAGAGAGAGAGAGAGAGAGAGAGAGAAAGTGATGAGGATGGCTGACGGATCGAGCGATGATGAGGGATATGTGGACGACAAGCTGATCCATCAAGGGGAGGAGGTACAGGAATACTACTACGAGCTTGTGGTACCCTACCAGATAGGCCATAGGACCCACTTTGTGATTTTAATTCTAATTTTAAGCACATTGTTAAATTTAGGGTTGGGTAGATTAGAGTACGACCGTAGGATGAAATGGTGAATTTGTCCATCCTGAAGGAAAATTTCCTTGCCTAGGGGATTGGAAAAGAAAGGGGAGAACCCACACTACACAAGGGTGAGCGTCTAAGGGGAGGGGTGATTGTGAAATTGCCTCTCCCTAAAAAGGGTGATCTTGCATTACGCAGGGGCGAAAATGTTAGTAGATAGGAGAATGTGAATTCACCAAAACAGAGAAAGGGAAAATGCAAAATCACCCAAAATTAGAAAAGGAAAATGTGAATTCGCCTAAGGGGAAACAAGTGGATTCAAATCCACCCCTTGGGGAAATGGGAAAATGCAAATTCGCCCATTGATTTAAAAAGACATAGGGGTGATTTTGAAATTGCCTTTGTGGGTGAAAAAGGCGAATTCGTGTCCGGGGCTGAAAGGAGCAAAATTTCTCAATAAACAAGTGAATTCGCCAAAAGACAAGGAAGGGGCGAACGTGCAAGCTGGATAGGCAAAAGTGTTGGGATGGGAAAAATGAGTGAATTTTCTTAACATAGAGGCAAATTCACCAAATTGGGGCAAGGATGAAAAATGGAAGAAAAGGGAAATGAAAATTTAGGAAACGAACAAAGTGGTCTGCATGGATGTAGAACTTTGAGAGACTATAGACCCGTGAGAAATACTCAGTGGTATTGGAGGTGATAGTTCGGGCATTGAATGCTCATGATCATGACTCACTTGCATAGGTTGGATTGTTGCATTTGTTGGGGTATCCAAATATCCGAGCACACCGAGGACTATTGACATCATTGATGGAGAGATGGAGTTCTAAGACATCAACCTTCTAGCTTTCAATAGGGGAGATGATAGTCACATTGGAGGACATGTGGAGGATATTGTGGCTACCCATCTGAGGGCACCTAATCAGCTAGATCCGCAATAGGGCAATGGAGGAGAGTCTACAAGCGTGTTTTGAACCAGTGGGTCTGCCCATCCAAGGGAGGGAGTTGGATGTGGATGCATGCTTGGGGTTGGAGATACCAGCCCTGCTATTGTATTTATGTGGGTTGATCAATGGCATTCTATTGCTAGAAAGGAGTGGATGGTTTTATAGCCTCAAGGTCATTGAGGTTGTTAGGCATATTGTGGAGAGACAGGAGGGGGTGTTTACATGGGGGCTTGTGTATTGGTCCAACTTGATAGGGATATGCACATCATCTACTATAGACGAGCGTTGAGTGTCACACATGACACTGCTGCATGTATGGGCTTGAGAACACATCAATGCTTCCAAGCCAAAAAAATTGATTGTGGGAGCATGGGATGAGACACTACCTATAGCTTATTGGTGTGGTATGGTGCATGGTTGGAGGATTCACTACCAAGATGTGGGATATTTGGACGGGTGGAGGAGGAGGATTGATGATTGATGATTTGAGGATGGAGGATATTACTTGGATGTCGTACTTGGAATGATGATTCCAAGGATGGGGGGATGAGGATAGGATATACAGGGGATACTTCTTCTCAGACTGCTACTTGATTAGCTAGGACCCCCTGATTGTAGAGCTACACAGACCAAAAAGGGTCACCTAACAGTTTGGTATTCAACATGACACTCCCGCAAGACCACAAATATTTTGGTGGCTCACATGAGATCTCATAGCACTCTAGGGAGAGTGGATCACTACAGATTATGCTCGACACATGTGAGAGTGGGCACTAGTTACCTAGTACCCATAGAGGGTAGGGCCAACAGATGCAGGTACCATAGCATGGTACACTACATGCTAGGATGAGATGGGCCTAGGGAGGATGATGACAAAGCATCCGATAGTAGGAGAACTTGGTTTTAGCTTGGATGATGAGAGGAGGCTAGTTGGACAACAAAGGAGGAGGAGAGGAGGTTGATAGAGGAGGGGGGAGATGGAGATGTGGAGATGTAGGAGGCAGGGGAGGAATAGTAGGCCATGGAGGTGGATGACCTAGAGGTGGGGCCACTAGCGATGGTTCCTTATGTACCACCTCCATTAGAGGATCCCTCAATACTATTGACAAGATCCTTGGCCCAACTATGAATAGTAGAGTATAGATTATGAGACTTTGAGGTAGACTAGGACAGGTTGTAAACAAAGATAGGCAGGTTGTAGGGTGAGGTGGGGAGGCTCCAAGAGGTTAAGAGGATTGTAGAGAGGGAGTACGAGGCCCTAGAATATGAGGCCTTGAGGATGTAGGTGGAGAGGGATGTAACTTAGAAGGAGAGGGATGAGGCCCTGAGGGAGAGGAATGAGTTGCGAGATAGGGTAGAGTGCATGGAGGAGATGATGGGGAATGTTGGCGGGTGGATGGAGAGGGTAGAGGTAGCAGAGGCCCAGGTATAGGAACTATAGGGAGAGAGGGATGCCAAGGATCAGAGGATATCCTAGCTACAGACACAGATAGAACAAATGAGGCTAACACAAGATATCTGGGAGCAAGAGAGGAGGCATATTACAGGGCTGCGGGTTAGGTATTGGATTGAGTGAGACCTGATCAGGGCACAGGTGGCAGAGGTAACAGACTCTAGGACAGAGGCAACATACTATATGTTAACATATCATTAGGCCATCCTAGATCTAGCATGGAGGGTCCCACCCTATGTTAGAGCAATACCTCAAGTGCTAGTACCATCACAGGGAGCCACTCACACACAGAACTACAACAATTATCGAGAGACACATCCCAGAGGTAGAGGGTCAGTGCCAGACTCCCCACAAAGGAAAAATGTAGAGAGCAGTAGTTCAATTAGGAGAGGAGGATGAAGGGAAAAGGCCTACATTTTTTAGAGGTGCAGAGTGGGTGTACATTATACAGAGGCAGAGACTACAGATTCTTTTCTAAAGATTTAGATATTGATTCATTGATTCATGTATTCTTTATTCTTTTATTCATTATTCTTTCAAGAGATGTAGTCTCTGTATTCTTTTATTAGCGCTATGTACTTGTACTGTTATTTCATGGATATTCATGGACTTGGGGGATGGACTTTATTATGTTTTATAATGAAATTTTATGGTCTTTATTATGGACTATGATGGACTTGATGGACACTATATTATTTTTTATGTTTATATGATATGTGATGGGCATTTTCGACACTATGTGGTTATTATGTGATGTGATGGATATTATTATATCCATGGGATTGTGATAATGATATGTGCATGTGATTATGGTGATTTACTTTTATGTCGATGTGGATGATATGAATTATATGCATTATGTCTAATGATTGTGGATGCAGGATGTGATGTGATATGATTTATGTTCTTATGATATATGCTATGGACATGTTACTAATTATGTGTGATGTAGGTGGCGATGTGATTATGATTATTATGTGATGTATGCTTATGAGTTGTGATATGAGAATTGATTATGTATGGATAATGAATCATGTATGGATGATGCATTGTAAGGGCTAATTATGTATGAATGGATGACCTACAAAGGCAATATAATTGATGAAAATGTATATATATATATATATATATATATGTGTGTGTGTGTGTGATCATGATATGGATAGATGTAATGAATGTGATGTAATTTTATGTAGGAAATTAAATGAATGAACATATTTAGAATAATAATTCCAAACAATCAAAATGGTAATGCAAATGGTAATGATATGATACGCAACTATCTTAAAATGCTTAGAATAACGAATCAATATTAATCTAAACAGTTTAAGATGATAATGAAAATGATAATGCAACAGAATGATAATGAAAATGAAATGGAAAGAACTTAATATGCTTAGAATAACAAATCTATATTGCTCTAAACAAATTAAAATATGAAGATGAAAATTATAATTTAATGATAATGAAATGAACTTGAGATGATTAGAATAACAAATCCATGTCAATCTAAATAACTTAAAATGAAGATGAAAATGATAATGAAACGATAATGAAATAAACTTAAGATGCCTAGAATAACAAATATATGTCAATCTAAACAACTCAAATTGAAGATGAAAATGATACTGAAATGAACTTGAGATGCTTAGAATAACAAATCTATGTCAATATAAACAACTTAAAATGAAGATAAAAATGATATTGCAATGATAATGAAATGAATGTAAGATGCTTAGAATAACAAATCTATGTCAATCTAAACAACTTAAGATGAAGATGAAAAAGGATAATACAATGAAATGATAATGTAATGGAATGAACTTAAGATGCTTAGAATAATAAATCTATATTAATCTAAACAACTTAAAATGAAGATGAAAATGATAATGCAAATGAAATGATAATATAATGGAATGAACTTTAGATGCTTAGAATAACAAATCTATATTAATCTAAACAACTTAAAATGAAGATGAAAATGATAATGAAATGATGAACTTAAGATGTTTAGAATAACAAATCTATGTCAATCTAAACAAATTAAGATGAAGATGAAAATGATAATGCAATGATAATGAATTGAGCTTAAGATGCTTAGAATAAAAAATCTATGTCAATATAAACAACTTAAAATGAAGATGAAAATGATAATACAATGATAATCAAATGAACTTAAGATGCTTAGAATAACAAATCTATGTCAATCTAAACAACTTAAAATGAAGATGAAAATGATAATGATAATGCAATGATAATGAAATGAACTTAAGATTCTTAGAATAACAAATCTATGTCAATCTAAAAAACTTAAGATGAAGATGAAAAAGGATAATACAATGAAATGATAATGTAATGGAATGAACTTAAGATGCTTAGATTAACAAATCTATATTAATCTAAACAACTTAAAATGAAGAAGAAAATGATAATGCAATGATAAACTTAAGATGTTTAGAATAACAAATCTATGTCAATCTAAACAACTTAAGATGAACATGAAAATGATAATGCAACTACAATGCATAATGATATGCATATGGATAATGATAAGGGAAATGCAACTAAATGAGCAATGATAGGTGTGGCAATGCATCGCATAACAATAGTGAGACGAATGATGATGGGTGTGAGAGTGAACCTATCAAAGATAATAGAAAATCTGTCAGGAAGAATAGGTGGACAAAAAATATTTGCACAACCAAAATCACTAACCATAGGCTAAGAAGATGAAATTGATGGGGGAAATGCAATGCAATGATAGGATAAATGAAATGCAAATATAATGTAATTTTTCAATATTAGGAGCATTGATTTTTGCTATAGCATAGGACACAATATACCAGGGTATGAAGAACCAAGGCTGATTAGTGTCCATTGTATAAAAAAACCACAAAAGACAAGGAGGCTATCCCAACACCCCAAAACCACAAGGGCTTTGATTGGGTTTGATGTTGGGATAACCACAAACATAAAAGGATGCCCCAGCGTAACTCAAGACCACGAGGATCTTGGTGGGTACTATGTGGGACAACCAAGAAGACAAGAATAGACAAAAGATCAAGATATGTCCCTATGTCTACTAGTCAAAGCACACCATGATATGATGAATCATGGCGACCCTGACAACGTGTAATAGGAAGCTCAAATGATGAACAAAATGTGAAAGTATCAAAAGATCACAATAAATCTCAAATGTCCTTTGTCATAGGATCAAAAGGATGGATGGGATTGATGTGGTATGATTAGGAAGGATACATCCTATTAATACCAAAGATGGAGGATAGATTAGATGATCAACATGACTCCAAATATTTGAAAATGATTGGACCTCCTGATACTAATGGACTTCATTTGTTAGGCATCAACGGAGTAGGGACATACTTAACAACATGACGTGACACCAACACACCCTAAGGAAAGACCCGTGTCTCGGGGGCTCATCAATTAATGGCCTTGCCTACGTGAAAGCACAGAGACCTCATAGTTCTATAAAATACTGATGATCAACCATGGATAAAAGAAGAAAGAGGATAATGGTGACCCCGATGAAAGAAAATAATTGGATGGACAAATTCCTCGGGGGTTGATCAAATGATTAACCTTGCCTACGTGAAAGTGCAGAGGCAATGTAGTTTGACAAAAGAATAACATCAAGATGAGACCTAATGATAATCAACATGATGAAGGATCCTAGATGAGGATACCAGACTGACGGAATGACATAGATATACAGATGATGAAAAGCTTAGGATTCGGGATAAAGAGCTTAGGATTTTGGATAGCTGATATAAATTATCCAATGCTCAATAAAAATATACCAAGCGATGGATACATGAGATGTTGATGGTAGGATAGGGATCAATAGGATGTAAGTGTTGTGACTATAGCACACATGCCCCATTCAGAATAGGGACCCTCTCTTTTTTCATTCTCGCCAGGTTGCTTTCACCGTCATCTCATTTTGCATGCCCCCTATTTTGAGTCTTAAATGGTTAATGAGTCCTAAATTCATCATCTTAGATTGACCAAGTTTTACCACCCTTGGAGAATTTGAAGTCTTCAACCTCCATGCAGTTCCCTTGGTTGTTTGCCTTTGAACCTTTGGGCTGACATCTTTTGCTTTCTATGGGTCTGCCTTCACAGGCTGCCCTGTGCAGGATTCTATTGTTTGTTCATCATCCATGTGCCAACCAAGTTTGTCTTTCCGCCCACCCTGTGCTCCCTGTGAATTTTGCATTTGTTTCCTTCATCATTCTGAATGGTGATCGCCTAGCTATTACCCACCACGTGTGCTTCGTATTTCCCGCTGCTGGTTCTTTTGAAACTTGTGCCCACCAACTCTGCCTGCCAATGTACTGGGATTTAATGCCAACATTAAATGTCTGAAATCCTAGAAATAGGTGAATTTGAAACTTCATTTTCACATACATTCTTTTCTGAGAGTTTTCAAATCCCTTATGCCTTCGCCACCTCCGCACTCGCATCTTGATGTCATCGTTCGAGCTTCTTGATTGATTGAATTCATCATCCTTTGTGCGAATCGTTGAGGTAGGGTTTCTTTTATGGCTTAGTTGTATGGTTTTTTTTAATTTTGCAAAACTGTGAAATTCCTTTTATTAAAGGAAACCTTAGATCGTGGAAAAACCCTAGGTGAGCAAAACCCATATTTTAGAAATCCAAAAACCTTTGAAAATTGACAGTCTAGGTCTAGTGGAACTTAAACCTCCCACCATCATTCTCAAACTAGGGCAATCGAGCCCTTGCAGCTCGCAAGATCCTCATCTTCATTGCCTTTATGTTGCATAGCAAACTGTCATTACCCTTGTCGGGTCTGCATGCGTGGATGGACTCTGCCTCATTATTGTTGCCCTTTGGACTTAGCAAAATCCCAAATCAAATTAAATTTCAATGACCTCTACGGGTTTCACTTTACGGGATTTCGCTTCTAGATTTCCCTTTAGCTTAGTCATTTTTGAACGGTCATTTCATCCCACCTTTCCGCCTTGTAGGCCTCGCTGATCTAGCTTTTGTTTCCCTTGGAATTGAACTAAACGCTTGACCTCATCGCTCTTCTACCTTTCCAGGTCCGCCCTTGTGGGTCACCCACTGTCGGTGGCCCTTTTTCTTCACCATTTCCAAATGGCTTTCATATGGCACCTTCCTGCTTCACAGACTCTATCCATCAAACCATCGCCAGATGAAATTTTTCAATAAAAGACCCTTGCGGGCTACCTCCTGCACACCACCATCTACCATTCGCCATTGTTTGAAACGTCCAACTTAAAAAGGTGAACTTAACCCATTCGTCTGCTTGACGAGTCTGGAGCCTTCTCTCACCATCCAAGTCACAATCCTAAAATTGGTTGAGTGTCAATGTCCCTATGGGCCAGCCCATGTGGGTCACTGTCTGTGAACCGCCGTTCGATGATCATCATTTCGAGACGGCTAACTCTCTTTACCCATCCACCTTGCGGACTTCGCACTGCTCACCTTCGTTCAAGCTATTTGCACGTGAAATGCCTAAGTAAACTTAATTGTGGTCCAATTTCTATGGGCCACCATTTGTGCATCACCACAATCCGAACGTAGTTCCTAGATGGTCATGCCTAACCTACCTTTCGCCTAGCGAGGCCCGATCCTCCTGTCATCATTTGACCTCCCTTACAAAAATGTTGTGTACCAATGACCCTTGCGGGCTCGAAGGTACAGACCTCCACCTATAGGTCATTGTCTCACCTTCATCGTTTCTCAACGTCCATCACTTAGCTACATTCCCCAGTCTTCTACCTGCATCCGTGTTGGGTCTGAACCTTAAAAGATGTTGGTGACCATCCATCCTACCTACAAGTCCTGCCTGCATGTCCTGCCTTGCAAAATTCCATTTGCAGGATTCCACCTTGCCAGCACTATTTCCTAACTTTGGACCTCAAAATAACCGCTAGCCTAGGGAAACCCGCATCCTTGGGCCCGCATTGCTTAATCTCCTCCGAACAAAAGGAAAATGATGATTTTTAGGAGATGTTATGATCTTTAAAGGATGAATTATTTAATGTAATAGTTGTTTTGTAGGATTTCACTGACGCATGCCCCCATTTTATACATGAATATGCTTACTGCACCTATGCTTGTAGGATTTATGGAACCAGCTATAGGACCATCAGGGGCATCCACAGAGCAAGAAAAGGGAAAGAAATCAGCTAAGGCCTCGAGAGGGAAGAAGGATAAGGACCAAATGAAGTTTCAATTTCATAGAGTGGAGGTAACTTACAGAGTCACCACAGAGTGGAGAAAGGTCTTAGACACAAACCTAGGCCATGTCAACATTGATGAATTCAAGCAAAAGGTCATATTCAACCCTACTATCAAAAATATAAGAAGAATAAGGAAAATTGGGTTAGCTAAGATGGATGGATTCTCGCCAGCTCTTGTGGCCCCGGAATTAGTAATGGCTTGCAAAGAATCTTATCAAGAGAAAACAAGAAGAATTGTAGATCAGGATGGTAGGGTGTTGGCGGATCTCTCTACCAAGTCTATAGCTTAGACATTCCACATCCCCACCTTTGATCCTATAGAGCAAGACACAATAGAATATGCAGATAATACGTGGAAGGTGGACTCATTAATGTGCAAGAAGTTGATTAATCAACACTGGTTAAAGTACAAAAGGGGAAGTGCAAACAAGGTCCCCCAAGAGCTGTTCAGGAGCAATTTCTATGAGGATTATCATGATTTGGTGACCTTGTTGAGCAAAGTCATGGGTCTCTTGACTGTAGCTTATTTCTTCAATTGGATGTTCCACTTCATCGAACATATCAGCAGAGGCACTGCCAAGTTCGATTGGGCTTGGATGATCAGTAAGAATTTGCATGAGCAATTCTTGGTTGTGAAGAAGTCCTGCCAATTTTACATTAATTCATATCTGATCTATCTACTAGTCGATGCCACCCCATGCAAAGGCCTATTTGTGGCGCAAAGCACCATCCCGAGGAGGGAATTGAAAGTATACGACAAGTTCCCATAGCTCCAATACAGGAACATTATAAGAGACTAATGTTGGGTGAATGATACATTCATTGGATATATCATCAAGCTTCTTAGGGGAGACTTTGAGAGAAGGTTTACCCACAATGCCTGTGCCTTCGTCCAAAGGTTCAAATTTATATTTATCCAGTTTCCCAAATTCACTTACATCTGAACCAAGGGCTTCAGTGACAAACCATACAAGCTACCCCAGTATCCAAATGATCGGATTATGCTATTAGAAGTATCAAGGAAGTTGCAGAATTCCCACACTCTCCTTGTTAGCAAGCACCAAGAAATGGTGCCTTATCCACTTACATTCAGGAAAGGAATGTATGCTCTCCTAGCGGCCCAATGTGTCGAATATTCAGAAAAGGAGCTTGTGGAGTACAATTTGAGCCAAAACACTCCTCTATCGAGAATGGACCCATACGACAAAATGAAGAAACTTGTGGGAAGGGAATATGCCCACTTACACCATGTTGAAGATTTTTTGGCAAACTCTTAGGACAATAAGGATGTACGCATGTGACATTACATGTGTATGATGACATACTATGTGAAGACAGTCAAACTATTCCCAATACCATATTAGGTGGTTGAAGATGAAATCACAATCACAGATCTGAGGTTTGATGATGTCGCTAGCCTGCCATTTCCCACCATTGACTAGAACAAGGAAGAGGTCAATGACCTCTATATTCTAACTAAACCAATCGAGCGAAAAACTAGACAATGGGTTGATGCACAAATTGCTTAGCTAAAGCTTCAAGGGGATGATTTGACCTATGGAGAACTTGAAGATGAGATCGAGAGTGAGACAGATAATCAGACCACCACCACAACTAAAGAAGCACCCAAGTCTCCTCCTTCCACCAGGCCTCGAAAGAGAAAGGAAGTGTCGAAGTGTTAGTCCAAGCACAAAGTATATTCAAGAAATTCATTTGAGGTTGAGACCTCAAAGAAAGCTAAGAAATAAGGCAGGTTCCTTTAAATTCCAACAATTGAAGAGGACCCAATACATGAAAGAGAAGAGGAAGAAGAGGTTGAGCAACCTAAGTCACCACCTGCTGCCTCTACCCTTTCCCTTGACACCATTTCCACTACTATCACTCCTCCCCTGGTTTCTTAGACATTGGTCACCTCTTCCCCACCTGCGGTGGACATCTTAGTTCATCTTGCCTCCACCTCACCCATTACACCCATCATGGTGATGGATTCCTCCTCTACCACCACTTTCCCACTTTCCTCTTCCTTGCTTTCACCATCATCTAGGATTCCCTTGGCCTCAACCACAACTATGCCCACCCTTACTCTTCTAGAGGCATTTTCCAAGTATATGCAAGTTATTCCTTCAGAGCTCTCTGGAATGTTGATGAATCCCATAGTGCAAGATGATCTAGCCTGAGTTTTTGTCAGTCTCCTTGCCCCTCCTAAAGTAGAGTCACCTAAAATAGAGGCAACAATAAAAATATTAGAAGAATTGGAGAGATGAGAAAGGGAGGCAATTGAAAAGGAAAAGAAGGTTGAGCTCGATGATCCCCTCAAAGATGACTACCATGCACATAAAGAATACGAGAATCTAGTCATCAATGAGGTAGTATATGAAGAGGAAGAAAAGTCACGATCCTTGAAGAAAGACGATTTCAAAGAGAGTGGTGATAAATATGTAATAGATTGTTCTAATCCAAAGCCCAAAGAGGAATTTCCCAAGCAACCCAAGGATAGTGAAGATGAAATGGAGAGGCACTCTTTTGAAGAAAAGAAAGAAGCGGATAAAGACATTCAAATATCTACTGAGCCTCCATCAAAAGAGAAAGATACAGGCCCTGACCGACAAGAAGAAGTACCTTCTGAGGAGGAGGAATAAGAATGGAAGCAAGATAAAATTGAAGAGGAAGATAAGCCTGAAGAAGAGATTGAAACAAAGAACATCCTCGAGGAAGAATGTCATACAGAGCCTGAGCAAGAAGAAGAAGAGGTTCCTAAAGGGGAAGATAGCCCCAAGAAACAAGAAAATTCTATATTCATTTGAGATTCAGATGAGGAGGATGAAGAGAAAATAGAAAATCAAGCCTCGGATCACAGAGAAAAAGAGATCCAACATATCCAGAGAGAAGAAGGTTGTCATGAATCACCAAAGGAGGTATCTCAGAGCCTGAATGGTTGGAGAAAAAATACAGAAGAAGACTTCCAGCTTCATAGATCACAAGGCACAACTAGAGGCAATCCTAGCATGAGCTCAAATAGGAGCTAAGAGAGAAAATAAGCCAAAGTTTAGGTCACAACTCACAATGTATACATCAGGATCTCGAATAGTGCAAATTGCCACCCCGATGGTAGATAAAGAAGAAAGGGTAAGTTATAACATCTCCACTATTGATCTGGGCATGACCACAAGAAAAGAAAAGATTGATCAACTCTAAGACTATGTGGTGATAATTTTCCATCAAATGAACAAGGACCAATCCTCCAAGGAGGAATTGAAATCACAAGTGGCAAACCTTACTACCTACATACAACAGTGATCTTCTGTAGAGGAATTACCAATGACATCATCCACCCCATCACAACTGCTATCAAAGGACCACATGGACAAGTTGTAGAAAAGAAATAATTTGTCCAAGGCCATTAAGGATTGGTTTCAACAGGTAATTTATAATGGATATATGGGCATTGGCCATGCTGTCAAAACAATAAACAAGTTTTGAGGCATACAAAAACAATTAAAGGATGTTGAAAAGACTTGCCATCGCTTCACAAAACTATATAAGATTACTTATCTCAATCTTGAAGCCATCCTCAAGGTACTCGACAAATTGTGGGAAAAGGAATTGGGTTTTGTGAAGAATGATCAGTGGCTTGTTGAAACATGGAAGATGAGCTTGGACCACCAAAAGGAAGTCCTGGAGTAAGTGCTCCATGAAGTAGAGCTCGATTTAGAATGGATCGAGGAACATTGAGCTAATGTTGAGGACTATCTCAAGCTGATGACAGATTACAAGATGTCGACTCTTGAGCTTGATGCGGGGAAAATCAAGACATATTTCCATGAGAAGATGGAGAAAGGGACAACAGATGTGCTAACACCAAATTTTATGGACTTCATTGCCCATGCCTCTGTCCAATCCGAACAAGTAGTTAAGGCCACACCCAAGTGCATGAATAATTGGGAGAAAATCATGGGCCAATCAAAGAAATTGTCGTTTCAAATATTCCAATCAGACATAATGGAGTGGGATAAGCTTTGAACAATGATCAAAAAAATTGTGGAGTATGTCATACAGAAAAAGGAGGCTGGAAAGCCTGTAATAGATGATGAATTCCTCATTGTCTAGCTGTAGCAAGAGTAGACAACTAAAAGAAAAAGTGCTACAATGTTGGGCACTAGAAGACAAAAGAGGCTAAATGACGTAAATGTATTTTAAATTATAATATATTGTGGGTAGGTGAAACCCTAATTTTTAGTGAATCTTGGCCACACATTTTGCTTTTTGAGCACTATAAATATGGGGTCTCCTCTCATTTTCAAGAGATTTGAGTTGTTTTAAAGACATGCTACTAAAAATTTAATATAAATTCACTGATTTTGGTGGATTCTTGAGTTTCATTCATTTTTGATGATTCTTCTCCTCATAGTTGATAGATTTGAGTAGATTTACTTTGTTGTTCTATGTGTTCTTGCATCCTCTAGTAGATTAGTTAATGTTGTTCATTGATGTTGAAGAGTTCTACTATGTTGATGTCATTCCTTGTTCATGTTTTTTGCTATTTGTTGATGATAAACAGTTGTGTAAAGCTAGTTTGAACATATATTGATTGTTGTAGTTAAACTTCATATTTTATTCATGCTTATGATGAATGAACCGTTGGAAATCCGCAAACCTTAGAAGATAGCACTGGTTTCATTATATTGTTAGTTGATTTGGTTAAGTGGAACTTAGTTTCAGGAAGGTTGTCCACTATAGTGCTCTCCATTATCACTGTTCATTGATAGTTTTAGGTCTAGGAACTTCTTCCTCTCCCTTCCCTTTTGACCTTTCTTTGAAATAGTAGTTTAGACAAAGTTCAAGCATCATTGTAAAGTCAAATTTGATGATCAAAGTGGAGTCCAGATTATTGTTCTAAACTTGCAGTAACTGCACATAAAATCAACCTCTTACGAACTTCATTTAAAGAATCGATTCCCCTTCAACTTAACACATGCAAGGCTTCCCTGTGATTACCAATAAGATCACATAAAATCAATTGAGATATTCCAAGAATTGTCATGATCTGATACCCAAGAGACCTTGGAGTAGGATTTTGTAACTCATTACATATTTCTATCTTTCAAGAGAGGTGATGCACCTATGCATTACCTATGTTGAGAAGTGAAAATACACCCATCAACATAACTAGTGCTAGAAGGAGGGACCGAGTCATGTTAAGTTGGATCAAATCGATTCATTATCCCCTAAAATATTCCACGGAGTTTTAAGATCCACACCAAATAAAGGGGAATTTTAAGAGCTACAACCCCCTACTAGAGCTAGAAGAGCTAAAAGAGGGGAAGAATCCATCTGTGATACATCTAGCCAGCCCATCTCACCACCATTCCCATCCTCTCCTCCCACCCATTCTCCCTCATCCTCTCCTTCACCCTTGGCAGCATCCTCCTCTTCCCAACCATTCCAAACTGCCTTCCAGGTAGCTGTCTCCCACAACCAAAGTGTTGCCTTCCAGCCTAGCGTACCTCCCTTTTTGGGCGTTGTCCCATTAGTTGTTGCTCCTCCATTATAGCCTCAAGTCAATCTAGTGCAACCACCTCCACCTCCCATGGTGTGGCTAGGCAACAATTTGTCTCCTATGTCCTTCAATCTTTACCATGATATGCCAAAAACCTTGGAGGTTTTTTGTACCAAGTTTAATCCTCAAGACCGCAAAGGATAATAGAAGAATACATCAAGGTTTTTCAAACAGCCCTGAAGGATATGTAGATCATACACGAGGATGTGACATGTAGGATCTTTTATTATTCCTTGGGAGAGGAGGCGTTTTACTAGTACATCCATTTTCCAACTAGATCCATTAACACTTGGGACCTCCTAAAGGAGCTTTCTTGCAGAAATTTAAGATCCAGGTCAGTCCCTTAGAGTCATACCAGTATTTCATGGCCATTTGAAGGGAGATAAATGATCCAATCAACTCTTTTAATGATAGATTTCACCGAGCATACATGAGGTTGCAATCTTTGTATGTAGTTGACGATCCTTCTGCCCAATTAGAATACTATGCAGCCTTAGATAACCTCACTTCTGCCTTGGTGAAAAGGATGAACCCATCGTCGGGTCAGTTGTCAGACGCATACACAAAAGTAGTTAAAGAAAGTACATATTTGGGACAACACATTACTGCTCCACTACCATCTTTGGGTTTGGTTGCCCATCCATATCAAGTTCAAGGTATTACCCAAGCTTTAGCACAACAGACACCTTTGATGAAGCTCATTCTATAACTTGCAATGGTTCCCCACCCTGGACAATTGTTGAATCAAGCGCCTCACGTGCCTCAATTTGTGTTTCCCCAACATCAGAAAGTTCATGCTCAACCTCCCGAAGTGTCAATATACCTCCAAAGTTCTGAGTTCCCACCCGCTCATCAGAATCAACCAATAATACAGTCAGTTTTCCTTCATAATTTTGCTTCGTAGTCAAACAACATAGAGAAGGACCAGATAGATGAGCTAACTAAAATTATTAAGAAGATGTCAAATGAGATGACACACTTAAGGAACTAGAACAACTAGTTGTAGGCTTCTCAACCATGATAGAAGGCATGACAACCATGATGTTGGTGCCTCTTCCAGATAGAACTATGAAAGAAATCAAAATTTGGGGTAGAACTTTGACAGAAGGCCTTCACAAAGACAATCAAACATGGAATACAAGGCCAAATAATGGTAGTGTTACCATGCCCCTAGACCAACCCAGTGGCAGTGACAATACCACAAGTAGGGTATACTTAGTTGAGGTAGCCTTATCTGGTTGGTGCTGCATTCAATAGACAAGTCAACATTCTGAATTGGATTGTCTTGAGTTCTAGACAGTCGTCGATATTTTTCAGATAAAGGTCTGGAATGCGATCGATAGTTTGTGATGTAGAGAAATTGTTTCATCTAACCAATATGATTCCTTAGTGTTAGTGGTCAACCAGGCTCCTTTCCCCAAAAGTGAGAGCAGTGTGCCCGAGAAGGAGACTATCACCCTAAATGATGACAAAGTAGAAGAGGTAAGTGCCAAAATTCCTTTGTCTCAGCTCTTCAATTTAGTAGATAATGGTCCAATAGATGAGGAAGATTCGAGATAATATGAATTCCAAATGTTTCACAAAAGGTCTACCCCATATGATCTAAGGAATAAATAAGTGGACGGTCAGGTAGGTGGCCCTTTCACCACCTCTACCCCTCCTAATAACTTTAGTACTCCTCCTCACCTGAATGTTAGTAATAACTTAGGCTATCCCCATGTACCTACCTGGTACTTTGATAAGAATAGGCAACAGGGTTAGAACCAAAACTAGCCTACTGGCTCCTCACAAAATGCCCCTTTTGAAGCCAAAATTAAACAAATGGGAGAGTATGTAACAGAGGAATTCAAGAAGGTTAAGTTGAGCTTGTCTGCCTTCAAGTTGCTCAAAGTCCTAGTAGTTAGGAATGCCTTTTTCAGAATGATCAATGGGACTCCATCCAATTCAACCCAAGAGGTACCCGCCAAGAGGGTCCCTTTTGATGACTCTCAAAATGAGCTTGTTATTTGATAGATCTTTAACAAGAAAGCAGACCCGCCTTCAAACTAGCAAACAAATAAACAACCCGTTAAAGAGTCAGATCAAGCCCAAGCTCAAAATAAAGGCAACAATAAAGATAAAGTTCAGATGGCCCAAGTTGGCATTTCTAAAGGGCTATTTCAAAGAGAATCGGAAACCCCTCCCTTCTTGACCATCATTAGAATATTTGGGAATAATCTTCACAATTGCTTGTTCGATTCAAGAGCATCTACCAATTTCATTCCCTTGGTAGTGTGCAAGGCTTTGGGAATATTTCCAACACCCTCTCGACGCAAGGTGATGCAACTAGATAAAATAGAAATCAGCATAGTTGGTGAAATTAACATAATACCTATACAAAAAAAATTTGATCCAAGGATACAACGAACGATTGGCATTCAATTTGTTGATATCTCGAACACCTATGGCATCATTCTGGGAAGGGATTTCACCCAAGCATTAAATAGATATGCTACCACAAATTATTCTCATCTATGGCTGCCATGGAAGGGATTGCCAAATCAAATCCATATAGATCGAGAACTGTGCATGAAATTCATGATTACGGAATACAACAACATGAATGAAGTATTGTTCGTTGAGACAGAACTAGCAAATCACTGGCCTATGGAATATCTAGATGAACAAGAGTTTTATGAAGAAGAGGTCGCTAAAGAGGTCCTTCTTATGTTGTGCAGTCTACCCATTGGCTTGGCCCACATGCCTTAGAGCACAAAAGCATTGATTGAGTCAGATGATGAAAATTCTTACAAAGATGACAATCTTGGATTACTAGATGGCTTCCAAGATTTCATGGAAAAGTGTGTGCAGGATCAGCTCATTTTGGGTGCCAAAATGAACTTTCAAGAACTCTTGTTGCCTAGTTGGTGCAGGGTACACAATGTTTACCATTCAAAATTTGAGTGTTGCATGTGCTAGACAAAAATTGAGCACATCAAAGGATAGGTCACCTCTAAAGGGGGAGCCTAATTGGTACAACCAGATCAAGGTCATGTTGAACCCACAAAACCTCTTGAGGTCACTGAGGTGAAGATCTTGTCAACTGTAAAGGCAAGCCCCATTGGTTCCAAGGTCAAGGATTCTTCCAAGTTCTGGACATTGCACTTCGAAGGTTCCAAATCCAAACAAGGAGCTGGTGTTGGTTTTGAATTGATCAACCCAATGGGTAAGTCATATTTTTCTACTCACAAACTTCAGTTTTATTGCACAAATAATGTGGTAGAATATGAGGCATTAGTCCTTGGTCTCCTAATGGTGTTAAAGAAAAGGGTCAAAATGTTACAAGTCTTTGGCTACTCAGATTTAGTCATGAAGCAAGTAAGAAAACTTTATTCCTACTATGATATGAGGCTAACTAATTATAGACATAGGGTGTGGGATCTATTAGAAAGCTTAGATGCATTTAACATTCAATTGATCCCACACTCCCACAATGATATTGTCATTGCCTTGGCCTAGGCGATCAATACCCTTTAGCCTCTGTCATTGTTCGGCCTCAAGAGGTTCATAGTTGATCTCACCTCCATCCCGTTTGTTCCAGACAATGTGGCCAACTTCCAAGTGTTCAATAATGACAAACACATCTTGGATTTCAACACCAGTTCCGATGTGTTTGAAACCCAGATAATTGACGAGGTTGAACCTGAAGAGGCTAAGTTAAATATAGAAGGGGTCATCAACTTTAAGAACAACCCTATTCCTAAAGGTATGGTCCAACTTGAGTGAATATTTGACTTGCATCATATTAGAGATCTAAATCAGCAAGCAAAGAAGGACTCCATTAATAATCAGTGCGACAATCAAAATCTCATAACGATTGAAGACATTAGGAATTTATTTATTGGTAAGGTGTGTACACCTGAGGAAAAGAAAGGTATCATTGATTCTTTGTAGAATTATCATGACGTAGTCACATGGATTTATGAGGATCTAAAGACATACGACACTTCAATCATCATGCACACCATTCCTCTTAAATCATACATGAGACTATTTCAATAGCAACAATGCCCTATCAATGCTTTGTTGGAACCGATTATTTACAAAGAGGTACAAAATTTGTTGTCTTCCAGAATCATATTCCCAATTTGACACTCCACATGGGTGGAAAATCTGGTTTTGGTTAGAAAAAAAAATGGTGAAATCAGGTTGTGTGTTGATTTTCGCAATTTGAATAGAGGTTTGAATAAGGATAATTACTTGGTGCCTTCATTGGATGAGGTACTTTAGATATTAAATGATTTTCAAATGATGTCTTTCATAGATGGATATTTTGAGTACAACCAGGTAATGGTGCAATACGAAGATAGGCATAAAACAACATTCACTACTAAGTGGGGAACCTTTGCATATAGGAGAATTCCTTTCGAATTGATCAATGCAGGCACCACCTTTCAATGCATGATGGATATCACCTTTAAGGACATAATTAGTAAGTGCATCATCATTTATATGGATTATCTTACGATATTCTCAAAGAATAGGGGAGACCATGTCTTCGACCTATGTAAGGTCTTCTAGAGATGCAGAGAATTCAACGTTTCTTTGAATCCCAAGAAGTGCATCTTCAGGGTTACCAAAAGCAAGTTTTTGGGGCATGTCCTCTCAAAGAAAGGAATATCCATAGAGCCTAAATGCATCTAGGCCATAATGAAGATTCAATTTCTAGGAAATAAGAAAGAACTAAAATCTTTCTTCAGAAAGATAAACTTCATCAGGAAATTCATCACAAACTTTGCTGAAATAGTTAAGCCACTCAATGCCATGTTAAAGTAGGATGCCAAAGTTGAATGGATGCTAGAGGTAAAGAAGGCCTTTGATGAAATCAAGAAATAAATTTTTGATGCACCTGTGTTAGTCAGTCCAGACTATCTGAAGTTGTTTTATATCTACTCATTTGCTTTAGACCATTCCTGCACTAGCATATTGACTCAAAAGGATGATGAAGGAAGTGAGCACCCAATCTCACCTTCATGAGTGCCCTATTGAAATATGTGGATCTAAGATACCACAATGTTGAGAAACAAGCATATGCTTTGGTAAGAGGAGTTAAAAAGTTCAAACATTACATCTTGTGCAATAAGGTATTTTCCATAGTACCTGACCTAGTAGTTAAGATGTTGTTGATGCAAAATGAACTAGGAGAAAGATGAGAAAAATGGGTCACTTTGCTGCAAGAATATGACATGGATTCAGCCAATAAAATTGGTAAGAGGGCAGGCCCTTACCCAAAAAATCACAGAAGTAGTAATTGAAGCAGGACCTGAGTTAACTATCCAGCAATATCAGCTTGAAGATGTCTCCCCTGGAGAGTGGTACGATGATATCATCTACTACCTATTAAATAAAAAGTGTTTTCCCCACTTGTAGGGAGTCCAAAAATGTGCCCTTAGGCTAAAGAGAAGTAGCTATATGTTGCAAGGTTTGATACTTTACAAAAAGAATCATGAAGGGATCTACCTCAAATGCTTGGGAAAGAAGGAAGCGGTCTAGCTGATGAAAGAATTTCATGATAAATTCAGCACTAGCCATGGATTCGGTCTTGCAACCACTCATCAAATCTTGCGGGCTGGATATTACTAGCCTACGGTGTTCAAGGATGCACATCATCATGTCTAAACTTGTTGCGTCTGCCAGACTACCACTGTCTTAGAAAGAAATTCTACTCTCCCGCTCCATCCAATCTTGGAGGTAAGGTCATTCCTGCATGTGGTCTTGACTTCATTGGTTTGATAATCCTACCATCCTCTACAGGCCATAGGTACATTCTAGCCATCTTTTATTATTGTACTAGATGGACTGAGGCTATTGCACGTAGGCAATACACCATAGAGGTAGTTGTTAATTTTCTTGAAGGTTTCATTCTGAATCGTTTTGGTTGCCCATATGCCCTCGTTTGTGACAATGGTCTCACTTTTGCCTCATTGAAATTTGCTAGTTGGGCCTTTGACTATGGCATTTCCCTAAATGTTTCATCCAATTATTACCCTCAAGGCAATGGCCTAGATAAATCTGCAAACAAGAACCTGATTAGTGTAATCAAGAAGCTGCTTGATAAGAATCCTAGAGACTGGCACACCTAGTTGTGTTTTTCTCTTTGGGCAGATCACATACACCATAAGGCTTCCCTGGGTAACTCCCCATTCCATCTAGTCTATGAATTGGATCCTATCTTTCTTGTCCACCTAAATATTCCCACTCTCCAATGCATCAACGCTTACTATGAGAAGGGAAACAGTAAACAAGCCCATCTTGCTAAATTATTACATCTAGAAGAAGTTTGTGATAAGGCCATTGAAAATTTTTCTAAACATCAGGGTGTAGTCGAGAGATGGTTCCACCATCGATCCAAAGTAAGGGTCTTCATAATTGTTGATTTAGTCCTATGTTGAGACAAGGCCCATGAAAATAAAGGGGGACATGAAAAATTTGACAAACTCTGGTTTGGCCCCTTTCAGATTATAAAAATCCTAGGAGATAATGTCTTTCACCTTAAGACACTGACTGGAGAGGATGTCCCATTGCCTGTCAATGGGCAGAATGTCAAGCATTATTTCCCACCCTGAGTTTTTAAAAAACCCTCATGTGTAAATTATTGTATGTAGGATATTTTAGGTTTCCTTTTGCTCTGTTGCTTTTCTTTTATTTTTTCTTATTTCCTGGTTGTTTTGTCTTGCTTGGAGTGTCCTTGTTCCTGCTACAAAATCCATGCTCGGTTTGACAAATGATTCACTTTGTTGCCTGCTCCATGTGTTCCTTGGATAAATATTCACTCCCAACTATTAATCTTTGATTTCTTCCATGAATTTGGTTTCCTCGCTTGAAATTTGAGTTGCCCTTAGAGGGGATCCTTATTTGAATCATTTTGCACCTATCTCGAATCATACATGACAATACACTTTAATTGTTTCCAAGAAACTATATAGTAGCTATTAGGAAGATTGGGCAAGTGAAAAATCTTAAGTCTGCTCCAGTGACCACTGTGATCCCAAACCCATCGTAAGCTTCAATGCTTACCCAGTTGAGCAAGAAAAAGAGAAAAGTATCAAAACAAAAAATATTAAGAAAGTAAAAACAAAAGGGTCAAAATGTGTAGTTGTATGGGTGTGTGAATAACTCTGTCGGGGCTATGGACGCTCGACTAGCAATAAAGCAATGTTCGTGGGATCACAGCGATAACTCTGTTGAGGCTATGGACGCTTGACTGGTAGTGAAAAAATGTCCAAGTTACTTCTAGGGTTAGATAACTTATCTAGCTTTCCCTCACCTGATCAATGATGGCTTGTATGGTCTTTACAGGAAGGTAATGAACTCATCATGCACACACTTCTGAGGTATCCCTGCATATTGATTCAACTAAGGATCTTGTCCTCCCTTGAACTCCTAGTTCGCCCCATGGAAATTGGCTTCTGTTCTACGAAACCAGAGATTTTGCATTCTGAATGAACATTTATCCTTGGAACGCTTGAGAGCATTCCCCAATGGAGTCACCATTTTTTGTGCCTATAGCACACATGCCCCATTCAGAACAGGGACCCTCTATTTTTTGTTCTCACCAGGTCACTTTCACCATCAACTCATTTTGTGTACCCCCTATTTTGAGTCTTAAATGGTCAATGAGTCCTAAAGTCATCATTTAGATTGACCAAGTTTCACCACCCTTAAAAATTTGAATTCTTTGGCCTTCACGGAGTCCCCTTGGTTGTATGCCTTTCAACCTTTGGGCTGATGTCTTTTGCTACCTGCGGGTCCGCCTTCACGGGCCACCCCGTGTAAGATTCTTTTGTTTGTTCTCCATTCGTGCGGTGGCCAAGTTTGTCTGGTCGCCCACCTTGCAGCCCCCATGAATTTTGCATTTGTTTCCTCTGTCGTTCTGAATGGCGATCGCCTGGCTACCACCTACCATGTGGGCTTCATGTTTCCCGCTGCTGATCCTTTTTAAACTTGTGCCCACCAACTCCACCTACCAACGTACTAGCATTTAATTCCAACATTAAATGTCTGAAATCCTATAAATAGGAAAAATTGAAACGTCATTTTGACTGACAATCTTTTCTAAAAGTTGTCAGAGCCCTCTTGCCTTCATCGCCTCTGCGCCCACATCTTACTGTCATCGTTCGAGCTTCTTGATTGTTGGAATTCATCATCCTTCATGTGGATTGCTGAGGTAGGGATTCTTCCATGACTTATTTGTAGGGTTTTTTTTTTATTTCGCAAAACTGTCAAGTTCCTTTTAGGAAAGGAAACCTTAGATTGGTGGAAAAACCCTAGGCGAGCAAAACCCACATTTTAGAAATCCAAAAACCTTTGAAAATCGACAGTCTAGGTCTGGCATAACTTAAACCTCTTGCCACCATTCTTGAACTAGGGCGATCGAGTCCTTGGAACCTACAAGATCCTTTTTTTTATTGCCTCCGCACTGTATACCAAACTGTCGTTACCCTTTTCGGGCCTATGTGTACGGACGGACTCTGCCTTATTATCGTCACCCTTTGGACTTAGCAAAATCCCAAATCAGATGAAATTTCAATGACCTCTATGGGTTTCGCTTTGTGGGATTCCACTCATGGATTTCCCTTTAGCTTCAACATTTTTGAACGGCCATTTCATCTCACCTTTCTGCCTTGTGGGCCCCACGGATCTAGCTTCCATTTCCCTTGGGATTGAACTAAATGCTTGACCTCATCACTCTTCTACCTTTGCGGGTCTGCCCTTGTGCGCCGCCAACCATCGGTGGCCCTTTTTTTTTATCATTTCCAAATGGTTGTCATACGGCACCTTCCCACTCCACAAAATCCATCGATCGAACTGCCGTCAAATGGACATTTGCATTAAAAGAACCTTGTGGGCTACCTCCTGTGAACCGCCATCTATCATTCGTCGCTGTTCAAAATGTCCAACTTAAAATAGTGAAATTAACCCATCAATCTACTTGACAGGTCTTGAGCCTTCTCTCGTCTTCCAAGTCACAATCCTAAAATTGGCTGAGTGTCAAGGTCCCTACAGGCCGGCCCATGTAGGTCGTCATCTATGGACTGCCCTTTAATGATCGTCATTTCAGAAAGAGCTAACTCTCTTTTCCTGTCCGCCCTACAGACTCTATACAACTCACATTCGTTCAAGTTGTTTGAATGTGAAATGCCAAAGTAAACTTGATTGCGGGCTAATTTATGCGCATCGCCGCAGTCCAAATGTTGTTCCTAAATAGTCATGCCTAACTTGCCTTTTGCCTAGCGAGGCCCAATCCTCTTGCCACTATTTGACCTCCCTTACAAAAATTATATCTACCGATGACCTCGATGGGCTCAAATGTATGGACTGCCACTTGCAAGTTGTCGTCCCACCTTCGTCATTTCTCAACATCTATCACCTGGCTACATTTTGCAATCTCCCGCCCGCATCCCTGTTGGGTTTGAACCTTAAGAGATGTTGGTGACCATCCATCCTACCTGCGAGTCTTGCCTTGTGAAGTTTTGTTTGTGGGATTCTTCCTTGCCAGCGTCGTTTCCTAATGGAAAACTACAAAATAGCCACCAGCCCTGGGAAACCCGCATTCCTGGGCTTGCATTGCTTAATCTCCTCTAAACAAAAGGCTAATGATGATTTTTAGGAGATGTTATGATCTTGTAAGGATGCTTTGCAGGATTTAACTTATGCTTTCTCCCATTTTATACATGAATATTCTTATAACACCTATGCTTGCAAGATTTATGGAACCAATTATGGGACCATCGAGGAGTCCAGAGAGCAAGAAAAGGGGAAAAATTAGCTAAAAGGCTAATGATGATTTTTAGGAGATGTTATGATCTTGTAAGGATGCTTTGCAAGATTTATTTTATGCTTTCTCCCATTTTATACATGAATATGCTTATAACACCTATGCTTGCAAGATTTATGGAACCAATTATGGGACCATCGAGGAGTCCAAAGAGCAAGAAAAGGGGAAAAATTAGCTAAGGTACAGAGAGGGAAGGAGGATAAGGACCAAATGAAGTTTCAATTTCATGGAGTGGAGGTAACTTCCAGAGTCACCACAAAGGGGAGAAATGTCTCAGACACAAACCTAGGCCATGTCAACATTGGTGAATTCAGGCAAAGGGTCATAATCAACCCTACTATCGAAAATGCAAGAAGAATAAGGAAAAGTGGGTTGGCTAAGGTGGTTGGCTTCCTGCCAGCTCTTGTGGCCCAAAAATTAGTAATGGCATGCAGAGAAGCTTATCAAGAGAAAACCAAAAGAATTGTAGATAGAAATGGTAGGGCGTTGGTGGATCTCTCTACCAAGTCTATAACTCAAACATTCCACATCCCCACCTTTGATCCTACAAAGCCAGCCACAAAAGAATATACAAAAAATATGTGGAAGGTGGACCCATTAAAGTGCAAGAAGTTGATTAATCAACACTGGTTAAAGGACAAAAGGGGAAGTGCAAACAAGGTGCCCCAAGAGCTGCTCAGGAGCGATTTCTATGAGGATTATCATGATTTGGTGACCTTATTGATAAAAGTCATGGGTCTTCCAACTGTAGCATATTTCTTTGATTGGACGTTATACTTCATCAAAGAGATCATCAAAGGCACCACCAAGTTCGATTGGGCTTAGATGATTAGTAAGAATTTGCACGAGAAATTTTTGGCAGTGAAGAATTCCTGCCAATTTTACATGACCTCGTATTTGGTCTATCTACTAGCCAATGCCACCCCATACATAGGCCTATTTGTGGCACAAAGTGTTATCCAAAGGAGGGAATTGAAAGTATATGACAGGTTCCCATAGATCCAATACATGAACTTTAAAAGAGACTACTACTGTCAGGTGAATGATGCATTCATTGGATATATCATTAGGCTTCTTAGGCGAGACTTCAAGAGAAGGGTTACCCACAGTGCTTGTGCCTTAATCCAAAGGTTCAAATTTCTATTTATCCAATTTCCCAAATTCACTTACATTTGAACCAAGGGCTTCAGCAACAAACCATACAAGATGCCCCGACATCCAAATGATTGGATTATGCTACTAGAAGTATCAAGGTAGTTGCAAAATGCCCACACTCTCCTTGCTAGCAAGCACCGAGCAGTAGTTCCTTATCCACTTACATTCGGGAAAGGAATGTATGCTCTCTCGATGGCCCAATGTGTCGAATATTCAGAAAAGGAGCTTGTGGAGTACAATTTGAGCCAATACACTCCTCACCCAAGAATGGACCCATACAAAAAAATGAAGAAACTTGTGAGAAGGGAATATGCCCACTTACACCATGTTGAAGATTGTTGGACCAATTGTGAGGACAATAAGGAGGTACGCATGCGGCATTACATACATATGAAAACATAATTTATGAAGACAGTCAAATTATTTCTAGTACCGGATCAAGTGGTTTAGGATAAAAGCACAGTCAAAGATCCGAGGTTTGACGATGTCGCTAACCTGCCATTGCCTGACATTAACTGGAATGATGAAGAGGTCAGTGACCTCAATATTCTAACTAAACCAATCAAGCAAAGAATTAGACAATAGGTTGATGCACAAATCACTCAGCTAAAGATTCAAGGGGTTGATCTGATCTATGGAGAGCTCGAATATGAGATCGAGAGTGAGACAGATAGTGGGACCACCACCATAACTGAAGAAGCACCCAAGTCTCCTCCTACCACTAGGTCTTCAAAGAGAAAGGAAGTGTCAGAGCGTCAACCGAAGCACAAAGTATATACAAGAAATTCATCTGAGGTCGAGACCTCAAAGAAAGCTAAGAAATCAAGCGAGTTCTTTGAGATGCCAATAATTCAAGAGGACCTAGTACATGAAGGAGAAGAGGAAGAAGAGGTTGAACAACCTAAGTCACCACCTACTGCCTCTACCCTTGCCCCTACCACCATTGCAACTATTGTCACTCCTCCCCTGATGTCTCAGACATCGGTCGCCTCTTCCCCACATGCAGTGGACATCTCAATTCACCTTGCCTCCACCTCACCCACTACGCCCATCATGCTGAGGGATTCCTCCTCTACCACAAATTCCTCGCTTTCTCCATTATCTAGGTTTCCCTTGGCCTCAACCACAACTATGTCCACCCTTACTCTTCTAGAGGCATTTTCCAAGTATATGCAAGCTATTCCTTCAGAGCTCTCTGGAATATTGATGAATCATGTAGTGCAATCTGCTCTAGCCCAAGTTGTTGTCGGTCTCCCTACCCCTCCTAAAGTAGTCAAATAAAATGGAGGCGACAATGCAAATATCAGAAGAATTGGAGAGACGTGAAATGGAGGCAGCTCAAAAGGAAAAGAAGGTCGAGCTCAATGATCCCCTCAAAGATGAATACCATGCACATTCAGAATATGAGCATCTAGTGATCGATGAGGTAGTATATGAAGAGGAAGAAAAGTCACGATCCTTGGAGGAAGAAGATTTTGAAGACATTGGTGATAAATATGTAATAGAGTCTTCCTATCTAAAGCCCGAAGAGGAGTTTCCCAAGCAACCCAAGGATACTAAAGATGAAATGGAGAGGCACTCTTTCGAGGAAGAGAAAGAAGTAGATAAAGACATGGAAATGTCTACTGAAATAGAATGATACAGGCCATGACCAACAAAAAGAAGCACCTTCTGAGGAGGAGGAAGAAGAAAGGAAGCAAGGATAAACTAAAGAGGAAGATAAGCTTGAAGAATAGATTGAAAAAAAGAAAATCCCCAAGGCACAACGTCATATGGAGCCCAAGCAAGAAGAAGAAGAGGTGCGTAAAGGGGAAGATAGCCCCAAGAAACAAAAGAATGCTATATTCATCCAAGATTCAGATGAGGAGGATGAAGAGAAAATAGAAAATGAAGCCTCAAATCATGGAGAAAAAGAGATCCAACATATCCAGAGAGAAGAAGGTGGACATGAATCACCAAAGGAGGGATCTCAGATGCTTGAATGGTTGGAGAAGCAAATGCAGAAGAAGATTCCCACCCTCATAGATTCCAAGGCATGACTAGAGGCAATCCTAGCATAAGCTCAAATAGGAGCTAAGAAAGAAAAGAAGCCAAAGGTCAGGTCACATCTCACAATGGATGCATCAGGATCTCAAATAGTGCAGATTGCCACCTCGGTGGTAGATAAAGAAGAAAGGGTAAGTTATAACATCTCCACTATTGATCTAGGCACGACCACAAGAGAAGAAAAGATTGATCAACTCCAAGACTCCATGGCTATGATTGTCCATCAAATGAACAAGGACCAATCCTCCTAGGAGTAATTCAAAGAACAAGTCGTAGACCTTACTGCCTACATACAACAGTGGTCTTTTGTAGAGGAATTACCAATGACATTGTCTGCCCCACCACAGTTGTTATCAAAGGACCACATGGAAAAGCTAGAGAAAAGAAAAAATTGGTCCAAGGCCACTAAGGATTGGTTTCAACACGTAATTTATAATGGAGATATGGTCATTGGCCACGCCGTCATAACGATAAATAAGTTTTGGGACCTACAAAAATAATGGGAGGATGCTAAAAAGACCTACCATCACTTCATATAACTATACAAGATTACTTATCCCAAGCTTGAAGCCATCCTCAAGATAATTGAAAAATTGTGGGAAAAGGAATTGGGTTTGATGAAGAATGATAAGTGGCTTGTTGAAACATGGAAGATGAGATTGGACCACTGAAAGGAAGTCGTGGAGAAAGTGCTCCATGAGGTAGAGCTCAATTTAGAATAGATAGAGGAACACCAAGCCTATGTCGAGGACAATCTCAAGCTGATGAAAGATTACGATATGTCAGCTCTCGAGCTTAACGCAAGGAAAATCAAGTCATATTTCCATGATAAGATGGAGAAATGGACAACATATGTGCACACTAGATTTTATGGACTTCACTACCCATGCCTCCATCCAATCCAAACAAGTAGCTAAGGCCACACCCAAGTGCATGAAGAATTATGATAAAATTGTGGGTTGATCAAGGAAATTGTCATTTTAGATATTCCAATCAGACATAATGGAGTGGGATAAGCTCTAAACAATTATCAAAAAATTTGTGGAGTATTCCATACACAAAAGGAGGGATGAAAGCCTGTAATAGATGATGAATTCCTCATTGTCTAGCTATAGCAAGAGCAGCTAGCTAAAAGAAAAAGTGCTACAATGTTGGGCACTAGAAGACAAAAGAGGCTAAATGACAAAAGTGTATTTTAAATTGTAAAATATTGGGGGTAGGTGAAACCTAATTTGTAGTGAATCTTGGCCACACAATAAGATTAAATCTTGGCCACTTATTTTTATTTTTGAGCACTATAAATATGGGGTCTCCTCTCATTTTCAAGAGAGCTGAGTTGTTTTAAAGACATGCTACTAAAACTTTAATATAAATTCATTGATTTTGGTGGATTCTTGAGTTTCATTCATGTTTCATGATTCTTCTCCTCATAGTTAATATATTTGAGTAGATTTACTTTATTGTTCTATGTGTTCTTGCATGCTTTAGTAGATTAGTTAATGATGTTCATTGATGTTGAAGAGTTCTACTATGTTGATGCCCTTTCTTTTTCATGCTTTTTGTTGTTTGTTGATGATAAACAACTGTGTAAAGCTAGTTTGAACATATATTAATTGTTTCAATTAAAATTCATATTTTATTCATGCTTATGATGAATGAATGGTTGGAAATCTATAGACCTTAGAAGATAGCACCGGTTTCATTATACTATTAGTTGATTTGGTTAAGTGGAACTTAGTTTCAGGAAGTTTATCCACTGTAGCGCTCTCCATTATCATTGCTCATTGATAGTTTCAGGTCTAGGAACTTCTTCCTCTCCCTTCCCTTTTGACCTTTCTTTCAAATAGTAGTTTAGACAAAGTTCCAGCATCATTGTAAAGTCAAATCTGATGATAAAACTAGAGTCCAAATTATTGTTATGAACTTGTAGCAACTGCACATCAAATCAAACTCTTAAGAACTCTATTTAAAGAACTAATTTCCCTTCAACTTAACACACGTAAGGCTACCTTGTTATTACCAGTAAGATCACATAAAATTAATTGAGATATTCCAAGCATTGTCTTGACCTGACACCCGAGAGACCTTAGGGTAGGATTTTGTAACTCGTTGCATATTTCTATCTTTCAAGAGAGGTGATGCACCTATGCATTACCTATCTTGAGAAATAAAAATACACCCATCAATAGTAAGGATAGGATAAGTAGATAAGATGGATGGAAGCATAAAGTAACTAGGACGCAAGGTGGATAATGATTAACCCCTCTACTAATGGTGTTTTTTTCTAGGTTTTAACCGAACATACTTATCCAAGGCACCATGAAGAGTGGTTTTCACTATAGGACAAATTATTTCACTTTACTTTTTTTTAGGATTTTTGACTTCTTTTTTTGTATTTTTGATGAATTTTTACTTTTTTGTATTTTTCTACGTAGGACAACCAAACTTACTCAAGTATAAAACCTCTTTAGATGCATGATATTGATAGGCTCCTCTAAGGGTTGTCCTTCAGGTGTTGCTAGCCTATATGCCCTAGAACCATATTTTTTTGTGATGACATAGGGACCCAACCAATTTGGTTCAAACTTTCCCTTCTCTCTATCTTGTTGGGTACGTTGGTTTTCCTTCAAGACCAAATCTCCAATGTTGAACTAACAAGGACAGACCCTTTTTTTGTAGTTCCTCCTAAGACGATGTTGATATGCTTGAAGGTGATTGTAGGCCTTGATACATTTTTCATCCAAGAGTTCAAGCTGACTTAGGCATGCAACCCGAGCATCTTCGTCATTGATGAGATTCTTCAAGGAGATTCGAAGTGACAAGATCTTGACGTTGATCAGCAAGATTTTTTTGGCACCATATACAAGAGAGTATGGAGTGGATCCATCAGGAGTGTGGATGGAGGTACAGTAAGCCCAAAGGGTAGGATGAAGATGGAGATGCCAATATTGACCAGTATTATTAACCATCTTTTTGATGATTTTGATTAAGGTTTTGTTGGTTGCTTATGCTTGACCATTACACTGAGAGTAATAGGGTGTGGACCAGCGATGTTTGATGTGGTAGGTCTCACAAAAGAACTTCATATACTTGTTTTTTAATGGCTTTCCATTGTCAGTGATGATGGTGGAGAGGATTTCATATCTATGGAGAATATGGAAGAGGATGAATTTGGATATCTAAATACCTATGATTTGAGAGAGTGCAATTACTACCACCCACCTTGTAAATTATTCAGTGGTTGTGATGATGAAGGTATGGCCATCAGAGGATGGAGGGTAAATATTACCGATCAAGTCAAAACCCCATTGAGAAAAAGGCCATGGTGTTGTGATAGGTTGCAGATCTTGTGTTGGAGCATGGATTAAATATGCATGTTTCTAACAAGGTAGACATTTCTTCACAAACTCATAGGAATCATGTTCCATAGTGGGCCAATAGTATCTAGCTTTGATATTATTCTTTTCTAAGGCCATTCCATTAGAATGGGACCCAAAAACACCACTATGTACATTCTTTAGTGCAGTACGATATTGTGATTCGTTGAGAAATCGAAGGAGTGTACCATCATACCCTCAACAATAAAGTGTATCTCCCATCATCGTGTAGCGAGATGAGTAGTGGGTAAATTATTTTTGTTGGTTTTGGGTAAGGTCAGGTGGGAGGAAATTGTCATAGAGGTAGGTATAAATGTCATGGTACCAAGGTGAATTGGGACCTATGATATCACACACCATCTCACTGTTAGGGACATCATATGCTAGGATTAGTAGTTGCTCAATAAGAAATTCATAGTCTATGTGATCTATAGGAATTCAATAAGGGAACCAATCATAGCCATTGCATTTGTTGCTTTATTCGGGACTTTGGGAATCTTTTCAAATTTGATGAAGGTGAAATAATTTTTAAAGTCATCCACCATGTGTTTGTATGGTAATAGCTTATCATCTTTTGTCTGAAACTCATCACTAACATGTTTGATAATTAGTTGAGAATCACCGAAGACTCGAAGATGGGTGATGTTCAATTGGATGGTGATTCGAAGACTAGTGATTAAAGCCTCATACTCAACAATATTGTTAGTGCATGGAAAGGATAATTTGAATGACTTTGGGATATAGTAACCTTGAGGAGTGACAAATAAAATACCTGCACTGGCTCCATTATGTGTATATGACCTATCAAAATAAAGTGCTCATGTGTCTATTTCTCTGACTGTAAGAACCCCTTCATTAGGAAATTCAACTGTTAGAGGATAAGCATCAACCAAGGGGACATTGACCAACTGATTAGCTATCACCTATCCCTTAATTTTCTTTCGATCCACATACTCGATGTCAAACTCACTTAGCAATATAACCCACTTGGTCATACAGTTAGTCAAAGAATTTATGGATAGTAGGTACTTAAGTGGGTCCACTTTTGATATTAGCTTTATGGGATGACTAAGCATGTAATGACGAAGAATTTGTGAATTGAAACCACTACCAAATAAGCCTTTTCCATAGGAGAATAGTTGAGATCATAACCTACAAGTGTTTGACTAATGTAATAGATATCATGTTCCTTAGAGAACTCATCATATTGTGCTAGAAATGCCCCCAGTGCAATGGATGTAGCTGAGATGCACAACAAAAGTGGTTTATCTGGAACAAGAGGCATTAGAATAGGTGGGTGAGCCAAGTACTCTTTAATATTCTTGAATCCTTGTTAACACTATGAATACCACTTGAAGGTGATATCTTTGCACAATAGATGAGTGAATGATTGACACTTGTCAGCAAGTTAGGCTATAAAGCGTCTAATGGACTATAACATTCCTTAAAGGCTCCTTAATTGCTTGAGGTTACGTGGTGAGGGAATTTCCATGATTTCTTTGGGATCTACTTCAATACCCCTTCTAGAGACTATGAAGCCCAATAGCTTTCCAGATGTGACCCCGAACACACATTTCTTTCGATTCAGATGCAGTTTACAATGCTCTAACCACTCAAATATTTTCTTCAAGATAGCGGGATGCTCTTCTCTAGTTTTGGATTTTTCCATTGTCATCAACATAATATTTTATGATGATGTGGATGAGATCATGAAAGATAACAGTCATCGCACACTGATAGGTTGCCCCCACATTTTTAAGACCAAAGGGCATAACATTATAACAGAAGGTGCCCCGAGGGGTAGTGAAGGAAGTTTTATGTTGATCTTCTAGTACAATTTTGATTTGGTTGTAGCCAAAAACTCCATCTAGTAGGGATAACATCTCATGTCTCATTGTAAGGTCAACTAGCATATCAATGTTTGGAAGAGGAAAGTCATCCTTTGGATAGGCTTTATTGAGATCCCAAAAATCTGTGTAGATTTTGATATTCCCATTTGGTTTGGCAATAGGCACTATGTTGGAGATCCATCCAGAATAGTTGATAGGTCTTATGAACCCAGCTTATAATAGTTTCTTCAATTCTTTCTTGATGAGCAAAGCCACTTGGGGATGCATTTTTCTTAGCTTTTGTTTAATAGGTTTAGCATCTGGAAGAACATCCAAATGGTGTACAACTGGTGCGGGATCTAATCCTGGTATGTCTGAATAGGTCCACACAAAATTGATGATTCCTTCCTTGATTAGGCTGACAATGGTGGAATTCTCTTCCTTTGACAATGATTTAGCCACGTATGTGATTTTAGGATCTTCTTTAGCTCCCAAATTAAACTCTTGTGTCTCTTCAATTAGGATAGAATATCATTAGGTCAAGTGAGCTCCTACAAGGGGAAGATGAACAAACCCATCCTCCAATGCCTCATCAAGGTTTTCATTGTGGATGCACCCTTTATTTTTACTTTTGATGAGTCAAGAAGTGCCTTCGAGAGGTTTTCACTACATGACCTTTTTTATTTTATTTCTTTCTATTTTTGCAGTTGAGGTGTTCATTTTCCCCCAATCCCATAAGATGCATGTAAGTGTCCACTAAAGGAAATGTGTCAACAGGTGCACTACTTCATAGGTCCCAGTCAATCAGATCAGGATGGCGAAGGGAAAGGCTAATGGTAAAGACAGATAGACAGTCGACTAGGGAAGGGAGATCAACGTCATCGTACAAGAGTATGATGGTTTCTTCTTTCAGTATGTCCTCAAGGAGATTGTCATCTGTATTGAAATTATTCAAAGTACCAGAGGATGATGTAGGACCCTTCTATTTTTTTTCATAGCCTAGGCCCACACATTTTGGTCAGATAAGTGTCTCAATAGGCTGGCATCTTCCTTGCTCTTTTGTGCCTAGACCTCCCCCTTCGTAATTGTATTTTTCTACCAACTTTGATGCATGAGGATAGAATTCTTGGAAATATTCTACAAGGGGAGGTGATGGTTTTGGCTCTTCTCTGTAGACCAATTGGTTGATGTCATCTTCCATCTAATGTTGAAGCATATCTAAATCTTAGAATGTTGTTGAACCCGTATTCTTAGAGATGAGGGTTTTAGTCCTTTCTTCTAGTTTTGGCGTTGATTGAGAGGGTTTCCCATACGTGCAGGGAGATGGTGGAATTGTAGCCATATTAAATGTAATTAACATTTCATATTCTTTGCAGACCTTGTCAATTATTTGTACTTTAGTGATGGTGGATTTAGAGGTGATGGATGTGGTGGATGTTGTGTTGGATGATGGATTGTGAGATGGATTGGAGGATGAGGCCTGAGGTGCCCCGACTTCAACTCTTGGGAAATGTCAAGAGTGAGAGAAAGAGGATTTGAGAGCATGACAATATTCAAAGGGTTGAGGATCAGCATGAATGGTTACCTCCATCCCATTGAACAGAAATTTTAGGCATTGATGGTAAGTGGATGGAATACTTGCATGGAATGAATCCATGGGTGGCCAAGAAGGAGATTATATGGAAGGTATAGATCAAGGACATGACATATGGTGTACTACACAACAAGGCCAACCTAAATAGGAAGACAAATGATGCCTTCAAAATCTCTCTCTATATTATCATAGGCTTTGATGGTGATAACCTAATTATTCAAGTCATCTTGGGTATATCCTACCTACTTTATTAACTTTAGCGTACAAAGTTTAAGGGCAGAGCCATTATCTTCCAAGACTCTTTTCACTTTATGACGGGCTACAAGGACTTCAATGTGGAGGGGACAATTATGGTTTGAATCAATGGATGACATATCATTCTGACTAAATCCCAGCTAATATGTGGATGAGAGATATCTTACCAAGGCTTGAAATTGAGTAGGATCCATATCATTAGGCACACAGGTATCCTGGAGAGCTTTGGTGAGGATTTCCTAATGGATGAGGGAAGACTTGAGAAAATCCAAAATGGATATCTAAGTTGGAGTCTTTCCAAGATGACTAAGGATATTATATTGGGATTTCATAGAAGTAGGTTGGGATGATGTAGAAGGACCAGGAACGGATATGCAGTTGCAGTGCGTAGTAACAACACATTGCAGGGCTTTGCCTTTAACATAGATCATGGACACACATGGCTCTACCTAACTAATGCACATAACTATGACATCATAGTTATAGGGTACATTCTTATAGCTAATGTTGTTGGTGTTGTTACCTTGGTTATTGTTATTGCTAGGCCTGGGATTAGTATTGGAAGTGTTGGCACCTTGATTGTGATTGGGGAAAGTGTTTTGATATATTTGTAGTTGAGCATTGGATGAGGTTTCCTGATTCTCATCCACTAATATGTCACCTCGATCTATAAGATCTTGGATATACATTTTAAGACCTTGACACTTATTAGTGGTATGACCCTTGATTTTGTGAAAGTCACAATACTTGTTTTCTTTATACCAGGTAGGTTTTGGTTTGGAATCATTGAAGGGATTTTTCATAGGATAGACAATCAGATAACTTGCTTGAAGCAACCTATTGAAAACAACACTTAAGGGTTCCCCCAGAGGAGTGAATGTGTGTTTATTGTTCCCTTGATTATTCTGATTGGACTATTGAGGAGGACAAGATGTACCATGTGGCACTAATGTGACATTAGGATTTGATTGTTGATGAGGGACATCTTGTGCTATTTGTGAGGTGTTGGCTACCTGGAAATTCTTGGTATTAGTAACACCATCATTGATAGCATCCTTATTCTTACTCGAGTAGCGAGATCTATCACCTAATGATTTTTCCTTATCTAAGTTAAAGATTTTGAATTTTCCTTTAGCAATGAAGGCCCTCTCAATGGTGGCACCCTTTTCAATGACTTCTGAAAAGGTGGTAACATAGTGTAGATTAAGATTATACACCATATCAAGATGAGAATTGCGACGAAGATGGTTACCATATCCTTCTCACTAAGATGAGATTTTAATTGAGTAAATAAGGAACACCACCTTTGGAGGTATCTTACGAAGGTCTCTCCCTCATGTTGTTTCTCTTTCAATGGATCTAAGATATCTATGTCCTCCAAATTGAAGAAGTGTGCCACAAATTTTTTTGAGAGATCTACAAAAGAAGAGATTGGTCCCTTTTGAAGACTCATGAACCAGTATAGAGCTATCCCTGTCATAATTCTAGGGAATAGACATAGAAGATAATTATCATTGTGCAGGACTTCTTGGAAATGTGAGTAAAATTCCTGCAAGTGGGTTCTTGGATCACCCTTTCCTTTCTATTTATCAAACTTGGGCATTTCGAAGTGTTTAGGAAACGAGACAAGTGAGATGGAGGGATAAAATGAATAGGTACAAATCTCTTCAAACTTAAAGGACTTCTTTGATGTCCTTGCTTGCAAGTCCCTTAATGCATCTTTTACTTCTCCCAACTCCTTGTTGATAGGTATTGATGAGGAGGAGCCTACTTGATTGGATTGATTGTAAGGGGGATATTTTTTATAAGATATGGATGGATTCAGAATGGTTTCATCATATGGTGGTGGAGGTGGATACAAAGGATTTTATTGGTATTGATTGGTGTATGCGGATTGGGGATTGACATAAAGTGGTTGATATGATGGTGGGGCTTGATGATACGAGGAAGAGGAGACACCCTATTGATAAGATGGTGCTTTTTTATAGTAATATGGATATGATTGATAATTGTGGATGGGTTGTTGTGGGGTGGACTTCTGGTAATAGGGATATTGTTGTGATTGTTGGAGGGTAGTGTGAGATGGTTGTTGCTAGGATTGTTGCATGAAAGGTAGTTATTTTTGAGATTTTTGTGGAGTGTAGTAATAATAGTTGGGATTGGGATTAGATGTAGTGGCTTGTGGATAATAGGAGCTTTGAGGATGATATAGGAATTGGGTAGTAGGATTTCCTAAATTTTTTTGAGATGATTGTGGTGGTTGTGTTAGGAGTTTTGAATGGTAAGGAAGGGGTTGGTAATATAGTGGTAGCTAGTGAGAAGGTTGAGATGGAATTTGAGGCTACTAAGGAATGGCCTGCGATTAATGAGGAGGTTTTTGTTGATGTTGTTGTGGGATTTAACCATGTCAAGGATTACCTTATGGAAGATGTGGGGGTTGTGATGGATTACCTTGAGCTTGATGTAAGGGCATTTGTTGAGGTTGTGATGGGATAGCAGTGTGAAGTGGGTTTTGTGAATATTTTTTTGTGATGGAAGAGTACCTTGAGGTGGTTGTTGGGATGTGAATGAAGGTGGCGGTAAGTTAGATGCAAGTGTATGACTAGGAGGTGGTGGTGGTGCAACAAAAGGATTATAAGTTGTGCCCCCAGCATTCCTAAGAAGTTGACCTAGTTGGTTTGGTGGAATTCATGGAGCAGATGGTATAGGGATTGAACTTTGTGGTATTTTCATGCTTTGCAGATTGGGTGGACCCTACAGCATACCAAGGTTGAGAGGATTGTTAGGATCGGGGCCCTAAGGATTGTTAGGATCAAGTGATGCTCCCATAATAGAAATTAGAACCCAAGGGATTGGTCCAGGATTTGTCACCTGATAAATAACAACCTTACCAAATCCAGGCTGATACCAACCCTCTTTTGGTGGACCTTGGGGGATAGACGAATTGACAGGGTCATTCTGAAAATTTCGAGGGTCTTGTGACACAAGAGGTGCAGGAGGTGTAATGTTGACATACTTTGATAGGTTAAAATGTTGGTGGGGGTTTGATACTTTTCATGTCAAGGTGGAAAAGATCTTGCCCCCACGCTCGTCTAGAAGATGATTGGTCATCTATAAATTGGTGGGATTACTGAGGTATTCATCAATTGTGAGCTCAAGTTGATTAACCATGCTCTCGTCAGGAGGGGATTAAGAAGGGGCCTCAGTATTAGATTGCAATGAGCCACCATTAGTGGGTTGATCCTGGGGGTTATGAGGTTGAGCATCTTGAGGTTATTT
Organism: Sequoiadendron giganteum; assembly: GCA_007115665.2. Lineage (NCBI taxonomy): Eukaryota > Viridiplantae > Streptophyta > Pinopsida > Cupressales > Cupressaceae > Sequoiadendron > Sequoiadendron giganteum. The sequence continues at coordinate 341,365,130 of CM021108.1, forward strand.
TTCTACCATGAGTTTCTTTGCTTGTGATTAGGTAATGGGCATGAAAAGAAAAATGGTTAGGTGACCAAGATGACACTAAGCTCTAAGGAACAACTAAATGATGACCTGAATGATGACTAAAGAATTTATTGGATTATATGATTGATTGATGGATCGACTAATAGGATTGGATTATTCAGATAATTGATTTTATCATATGATTGATGGGATTAGATGATGAATAGGATAAAATGATTTGATTGGATTGGAGGATGAAATTGACTCTAAACTAGGTTCAGGGACTTGACTTGATGATAATGGGATGATCACACCATAGAATCTACCTCACAATTAGAGGAGATTGATAAGGTCGTGGATGATTACTAACTTAGGACAAGTGATAATCCCAAGCAAGCGTCGATGATGATGATTAGGGTTATCCCAATTAGATAAAAAAAACCCTAAAAAGAAGTCTAAAGGATTCAAATTGATGAAATGATGATGGAAATGCAGTCTAGGGATATTCTCAAATACACCTATTCAATTAGATTGAGGATGCATTAACTTTTGAAAAATGCAGATGGACTAAAATGACCATTATGAGAAAATGGATGATGATAAAAAAAAATTGATCACGACAACAAACTCAAAAAATGAAAAGCTTTATGTGGTTAAGAGGGTTTACTCTCGGGATTCTTGTATGGGAAGTGCATACACCTCTCCATGCAGTAAGTTAACCCCTCCAAGTGACGGGTTTTCCTATCTAAGGTCAACAAAATCACTTCTATGATTGACAAGATCACATCTATGTTTTCCAAAAATGCCTCTTTCTAGGACTCAAATTCACCTTTATCTTGGGATGAAAAATAAACAAGAAGACACAGGATACAAATTCGCTAATCAAGGTTCCAACTTTGCCTATGTGTTGACAAGATTGACCTTTTAAGACATGAGTTCACCTATATCCTAAAAAATCCAAAAGGAAATGGGTAGATTCAAGACAAAAAATCACCTATCTAGGGGAATCGATTTGCCTTTTTTCTTGAAATGTACGGATAACCACAAATTCGCCTATCTAGAGGACAACGAGTTTACCTATATCTTGGACTATATGGATAGGGATAGTATGGACTGATGTGGATTTTCCCCTCTAGACCACAAGTTTTCCTATTATGAGAATAGACGAGCAAGGATGGCACAGACTCGCTCATAGAGAACGTAGGATCACCTATTCGAAGGGAATAGGAAGACATGGGGTTGCCTAAAGGAGGGACCCATAGGAAAATTCACCCCTGGAAAGGATGATTTCACCTAAAAGGTGACCTGGACTAGATTCAAGACATGGATTCACCCCTGTTCAAGGCAGGATCGCCTGTCCATAAGGAAAATTCACCTCTGTGAGAAGAAAATTTTCCATTGAGGGCATTGGCAGACTATGGCAAAGGACTAAAGACATAGCAAACAAAAAGCAGTAGGCCAGACAGACTCAGGCTGATGACAAGCACTGGTATCGCATAAGAAGACATGCCAAGCAACACAATCCTAGAGTTAGTGATAAGGGATTACAAACTCAATGTAGTCCAACCACCTTGAGGGGACACCCCATGGTTAATACTTCATGATATTGGGTTCATTCTTTGGATCACCCTTTCTCATGAAGGTGGATAGTTAGAGATCCAATGGTGCAGGGTCATCAATAGACACCACGGGCTCACCTTCTCTCTCTCACTTGAGGACTATCATAGTCCACCATGAGGATTTCTATCTCAACCCAAGGGGGTACATGGTGAGTAACTTTAGGGTACGGTGTGCATCCCCTGCACTACACCAAGTCACGGATCTCTATCTAAGATAAAAAAGGCTATCTCATGCATCCTCAATATACGCTAAGTACGTGAGGCATAATCATGAACACTAGATCATCACAAGCATGAATCGGGAGCCCCAATGAGGTACTAGAAACTTGGACCAACTCTACACATCTTATCTAGGTATGACCCTAGCTTCGACGCTTCACTAAACACAATGTGAATGGATTGGGGTACAACATTTGTTCTCCCCTATATACCCCATTGGTAACACATGGTTGGGATTATCCCCTAGGTAGGTCCCGCTAAGGGAAGGAAATGCTAGATGTTTCGATTGGTTTCTAGGCTCACACGTAGTGCAAGGGGAGAGCTTACGCACATTAACAATCCCTAGGTGGATTGGACTAGACTAGAATGAGTTATGATTTCTCATCACCCAAGATCATCAAAAGGTGCAAGGGGAGTGGATACGTCAACAACACACTCCCAAACACAACAAACAAAGTTCATTGACCCTTTAATTAAGTCTATGTGTGCCTAAATTAGTATGAAAAAGATGCACATACAATATAATCTAGGGTTATTTGCTCGCTCGTCCTACAACACATAAATTAGTAGTTTGATACTCTAGTCTTCATCAAACATGGGACAAGCTACACAAACCATTAGTGAAATTCCATAGTCACAAAAAAACTAGTAGATTAGTACCCGAAATTGAAACCAAATTGTAGTCAAAACTAGAAATTTTAGGTTCTAGATTTACCGCAAGTTTGCCTCTACATCAGATGAATTTGCCCTTGTTGGTGAATCAAGTTTTCTTGTTTAAGTGGATGGGCGAAGTTGCATTTTCCTTTTTACGTGGATGGATGTATTTGATTCCGCCTCTATGAGTAGTGCACGTTCACCTCTGTATTTTGCAATATCACCTATCAGTGCGTACTCATCTTTGTGATTTTCGATTCTTGATTTGTTGTTGCAAATTCTCCCCTTTCACATAAGGGCAGAGTCATGTTCACCTATTTTCACTATGATTTCACCTCTAATTAAGGAAGGTTCACCCCTATGTCTTGCAAATTCACCCGTTGGGGACGAATTCACCCTTGTGTATTGAAATTCAAACTTGCAAAATTAAAATAACAAGCAAACCATAAAACAGACCCATGAGATGGGTCCTACCAAGCGTTCCAGAGATGTGTGCAAGTGAATTCAACCTACCAAAATGCAAAGAACTAAACTATGCAAGGATCAAAAACACAAACAAAACACTCAAAATTGGCCTAGTTTAATCTAAACAAAAACACAAGAAATTGGAATTATTTACCTTGTTTAGACTATTCCTTTGGTTGGACCTTGATAATTGTTGATTTGTGCGCTCTTTCCTTAGCAAAATGGCATAAAACCTAATGCAAAATAGAGCTAATATGGAGATGAGTGCAATGGTGCTTATGGATATTGTGAAGGATGCAAGGTGTGAGCTCAAAGATGCAACAATGGTGGATGTATGGGAAGCTTGAGAGTTGTCTAAGTGTGCTTGAATGCAAAAGTGGATGGATGCCAAATGAGGGAAATTCCCCCATTTTTAGGGGAGATGCCTCTAAACAATGGAGGGCCAAGATCAAGCCAAGGTGGACAAGATTAAGGGCTGGGGTGAGTTGAGGACTCACAAGCCCTCACATCTCACCATGTGGCAGGTGACATAGAAAGAGGAGATGAGGTGGACATGACATGGAGGTACTAAATAGTACCTTGGGATTTGGACAAGATCTCCTCATAAAGGAGGTCCTTTTCCATAGATGGGTGAAAGGACATATGAGAAATTAAAAATTCCTCAAAAATCCACATGGGGATGGGAGAAGGAATTTTAAATTCCTTAAAATTCCCTAAGAGAATAAATGTGAATTAAAAAACCACATGGGGAAGGGGTTGCCTTATCCCAAAGGAGAAAGAATTTAAGGTAGCTGACTTAGAACACATGTCATAAATAGCATGGTGATTAGGTTGACCTAATTACATGATTAGATTGTGCAAACATGTGAATAATCGGGCTAATGATCGATTAAGAGCAAGTGGAGGATTATGGAGGATGTGGCCCTAATCATGATTAGGGTTGTGCACATCCTAATCATAGATTAACTAAACTAAACTGGATTAGAATAAATTATGGAGGATGTGACATTTGGAGAGAGAAGAATTTGAATTAAAAATTAATTTAATTCAAAAAGGCATAAAGTGACTAAATTAAATAAATTTGGGTATTTATTTAATTTAGAGATGAAATGGATAAAGTATTTAATTAATTTATTAAATACCTTAGGGACATTATGATAAGATGAAATATTAATCAAATAAGGAACTATTTAATTAATATGGATGAAGGACGCAGGATGGAAGAATAGAAAAGGGGTGAATTTGACCATATGGGGGTGGTCAAATTCAAGTGTCTAAACCTTGATTTTTCAATTTTTATTAGTTTTTGGGGCCATGAAGTCAAATATTTATTTAATATATGGTTTTGGTCATAAATTTTGCATAAGATTCATATTTTTTATTTTGGCTAGGCATTGAAGAGAATGTGTAGTGTAATACATAGTGGATTAGGTAGATTTTCAATTTGTAGTGTAGAGAGATCTTTGTACTTGTTTGATCACTTGTAGGTGCCTGAGATTAAGGGTGCAATTGTATGGGCATCCAGATGATTCAAGAAGAAAAACCCTGAGGGAGTACATATTTTTATGTGATATTTATGATGGTACAATTGATTATCAATTTTGGTGCTTATTTATATAGGTTCATAGGTGTTGTCAAAGTTTGGAATTTGATGTTGATAGGTACACATTTCTTCTATTTTGAGGAGATGGATTGACATTTGTTGTAACTTGGAGTCTTTTCATGTGAAATTTGAATGTGGGTAAAATAACGGTGATGATTATGGTGTCATGAATATCTAGGTGTATTTGAGTATTGACACAACATTATTTGATTTGTGATCGTTTGATGATGGTTTTGTTTGGTATTAGGAGGTTGTTCTTATCTCTTGAATGCTTATTTAGTTCCTTGACTATGGTTACTCATTTGTGGGCATATTTGGAAAATTATATATGTGCTTGATTTGTTGTTTGAGTCTTGAGGTCTACAAGATTACCTTCTTTGATATCTCAATTTGCAGGTTACTAATGTGAGGACGAGTTTACATGTTTTATTATTTGGGATCTATGACATGCAATTTATAGGTATAAAAAACTTATTGATTGCAGTAGGATGACTTCAATGTAGACTATTTATAGCTATGAGGTTATTTTAGTGTTAATGTATACCATTTTAGTTGACCTTACATGTTATTTGTGCATTGGGATGAGAGGATGGATGATTAGAGTGGTGGGATAGTCAATTTTTATGACTTGTAACATGTGGTTTTATCACAATGTCATGATATCTTGGTTATATTTCATTGGTTACACATATCAGTGGAATATTTTAATAGTGATGATTTGGTGGTGTAGGATTGGTTCCTGATGTTTTGATGATGGTTGTATAATCTTGTCTTGGATATATTGGTTCTACTTGTTCACTTAAGTTTTTGAAATTGTAGTTGAGTGTGTGTGGACCATGGGTGATCTTCATTTAGTAGATGGTTATCACGATGCCATGTGTAGCTTGTTGATGCAAGATTTTGCAGGTAGCAACAGTCTTATGGGAAACTTAGCTATTGATGGACATTGTGTGCTTAGCTAAGTGACCTCTGGGTTTTATCGAAGCCGACTCTTCATTTTAATAGGGGAGGTAAAGGGTTAGGAAGATAGCTAAAAACATCAAATCTAAACTACAGACGATGTGCCAAATCATGAACGTAATTACATGAGCATAGTGTTGAATGCAAAGGCTCGAACCACTAAATGTTGTTTATTTAGTAATTTATCTCAAAAGCACTTTAAAACATAAGAACACCTTCAAACTGCATAGCACAATCCAATACAACTTCGGCCAACAAAGAGGAGTCGAAAAAATGATCTGTATTTATTAAGCTATAGAATATTACAAAAGCTAAAGAGCAAGCATTCATATATTATAGGAAAATAGATTTACAGTTTAATTATCTTATCAAAAACATGAAAAACAAAAAAGGTCGAATTGATTGGCATAGTCTACAGATTTCAAATCTAGTAAAACATTACAAAGGCTATTTCCCAGTGCTCAGGAGTTTTTATCTACCAACAACAACAACCTAATACAAAAGAAGAAGGGTCATTTATATAGGCCTTCCCATTGCTTGAAAACCATAGAGAAAGACGCCCAGAGCATACATCGACGCTCCAGATTTCCTCGAGCTGGCATCGAATAGAATGACCGCTCAACAGCACACTAGCAAGACTGTCCCAGTGAAGAGAGGGCTATGCAGCAGTAGAAGAGAACACGCAACATGTGACATCTAGAGAAGAAAACATGGTATCAAAAAAGAACCAACCGCATAGGCGAAAACTCCCAAATAACCGACGCATAGGAAAATGCCACGCGTCGAGCACAAGGAGCCTACCAAAAGAGTGAGGGACACCCCCAGCAAAAAGCTCTGAGAGGAAGCCACATGGGTGACGCCGTGTGCTAGTAATTGCATAGTGGGTCCAGCTCAGGAAAAAGGCAGAGAGATCCACACATCATACACACAGAGCTCGGTAGAAGCAAAACAATATGGAGCAGTAAGAATCTCCATTAGGAGGCCACGTGGCAATCATCAAACAGTTGCGAGCAATAGAGAATATGGCGAAGCCGCAAAAGAAAATAATAACCATGAAGGCTTAGTGGTTTTTGTGAAATAATGTTCACAATCTTGGTGACTCATAGGGACACCTAGAAACCTTGGTTCAACATCCACTATTGCTCACAGCTGAGAGCAACTTGCAAGCCAGTCTAGACTTTGTTTGGTGGCATGGAGAGAGATCGCGGACTTTCATGCATTAATGTGAGATCAATGATTGCCTTAGAAGGAAATCCTCCATACACCTTCGCTTCTAATTCAAGCTGTAAAAAGAGTTGTGCTAGCTGGTGCACGATACCCTCAATATCTTCGGTGGTTGAAGACTAACTAAAGGATTGGAAAATAGAGAGGTCCTACTTCTTTTCCTCGATATTTGCAACAATGTGCTTGACACCTGCTACCACTTGATCTATGATGAAGGGTGAAGGGAGGCCTCCTTGTGTTAGGTTGGAAAATTTTGCCCGCATGTCATTGGTAATCTAGTTCAATCTGCCCTTGCACTCTGTCACATGTTGGACAGCCTCATGCATGGAAATGAGGATGTTCACACCTAAAGTTTTCGTTGTCTAATCTTCAATATTGATGTCGCTCAGAGCTTCATCGAAGGTCGTATACAACTTTCCCAACAATTCCCTGGCCTCCAAAACTTTGTCGAAAGTTATCTCCTACACCTGTTGCATCATTTCGCCAACTGTTTTGCATAGGCTGGTTGCTTGTGCCATAAAATTTAGGGTGGGCTACAAAGTAAGGCATAAATCCTTGACCTTATCCTAGTATGACACGTATAACTCCTTAGCAATTTCCAGCGAGCTCATTTGTGGTGCTAGAGGTTGGGCTTTCAAAAGATATAGCTCTACAACTTTGCTACTCAGGTTTGCCTTCAGCTCTGATAAGCTTTCGTCCAATGTGGACACTTGGTTCCTTAGAGTGGAAATTTCTTTCTCTTTCTCTTCCAAGGCCAATTCGGCAACCTTCCTCTTCTCAATTTCTGACTCTAAAGCAGCATTCATCTCATTTATTTCATCATTTGTTCTCTGTAGGATTTTCTTTATACCTTCATTCAGTTGTGCTATGTCAGCACAGAGTTTTTCCTTGTTCGCTTGGCTCTATTCAACCTCATTTTGTAGGACCGGAACAATATCTATACCCATAACCTGAAGCTCTTTGATCCTGCTTTCAAAAATGCTCCTCTCCTTTTGCAGGCGATTTATCTCATTTTCCTAGGCTTTATGCTTGTTTACCCAAATATCAACCTTGCTCCTCATCTCTGATAATTTATCCTCCTTTTTCTTTGCTTGGTGATTGATCTTGAGGAAGTCGGTAGTCACCACCCTCTGGGTCTCTTCCATCAGCTCGACCTTATCTCACGAAAAAGCCTACTGCAAATCTAGCCCAATGGCATTGACAGAATAATCACTCGACATCATTTTTCCAACCATTTTGATCACGTTGGGGGTGATCTTTGCAAACATCAACGAGTTTTGACTTTCATCAAAAATGGTTTGCAAGAGAGGCTCTACTAGTCTATCTGCATCCTTTTGTCTTCTCTTATTAATTTTCCTTGTGCGGGCACTCTTATTTTCCTCCACCTATGAGAAATATTCCTTGGAAGAGATACCCAGTCCACCAGTAAAAGGAAAATACTGAGGGACTACTAGTGGGAAAGGTAGCGTGCTCAACGCATCGGTGGATTTTCTAGGCCTTGTGATAAATTCCAGAGAGAAAGGTGGGATGTACTGGCCACTCGAAGATGATGAAAACATGGCAGGGGAAAAAGTTCAGAAAGCACCAACTGATAGGTCAAGCCTCAGGGATGAAAATTGTTGGCTCAGAAGGTTAGGACTGGTGCCCAATTGTGTTCCGAAGGTGGAATGAAAAGTAGAGGATGCAAATGGAAAACTAGGAGGGAAAGAAATGGATTGCCTGGGATAAAAAACAACAGAAAAAGTTGGTGCAAATGAAAAAGCTGGGGTGGACGAAGAGGAAACCAGAGACATAGTAGAGAGAGAAGAGGGAGGAAATAATTCCTGAGGCTCCTAAAGACCCGCATCTGACACCATCGCTTCTTCGTGTTGTGACTCCATCCCTCCAGAGGACTCTCTCATTTTCCATCTTTTCTCATCTAGAGAATCCTCAACGTTTAGGATCACCTTCAACTTATGATTGAAACTCCTTTGCCTCTTCCTGCCCAATCTAGGGGAGCTGGAAGGCTCCAAAATTTGTGTATTTGAAGATCCCTCCTGCTGTGCAGGTCATCTACTGACATCTTCCTCATGTGTTGGCTCTTTTTCAGCAGCAGGGGGTTTCTGAGTTACCTCCTCACCGGGTTCCGTTGCAGCAACTCCCTTCTCATAGAACTTCTCAGAGTCCGAAGGGTTCAGGGATTTCTCGCTATCTGAATGCTCGTGAACCCAAAGTTCGTCAAACCGGTTGTTTGACTCTACTTCCTGAAAAAGTCCATTTGTTGTTTTTATCTCCTATTTGTATATCCAAAAGTCCCTTATTCTATCGGGTTTCCACTCGATCTTATTCAACTAACAGGATAGATACGGGCTCATTTTTTTATTTTGGTTGGCCTTCCCCACCTTGTGGTAAAATTTCAGCCATGGTGGTCGATCTTCCGCGGTAGGAAAATATTCAAGGCCCACATAATATTTTAAATTTCCCTCTTCAACACTTCTTCGAGGGTTCCAGAATGACCGAGGCTTGTGTTGAATCTTTATGAAAACCTCTGATAGATTAATTCCTGAGTTATATTACCATAATAACCACCAGCCCAAGATGACCCAATTTAGAGTACAAAATTTCAGAGGTGTTAACCTTCGAGGTCCTTTTCTTCACCAGTGAAATGGAGCCAAACATGACCGACAGCGTCAAATAGGAAGTTAAATGTCTTCCTCCTTAGTAGTCATTCTTGATATTACATAGTTGTCGTAATGCCTCCAGGGCCAGCACTCTATCGGAAAGAATGAGCGGGAGCCGGAAGGGTTCCCGAATAAAACCTCGCATGCGAAGCATAGTGAAATTTGTGCCAAAGAACCAATCACAAGGTGGCAAGAGACCTCCCAAACATGATTTTTGTCTCGGCGACAGACACACAGACATGCTGCTCCCAGACCTATCCAAATCTCACAAAGTTGAGCCTAAGAATGAGTCTGAGAAAGCATAATAATCGAAAAAATTTGACAGGACGAGAGTCCATGTTGAAATTGGCTTTCTCGCGCCACTTTCGTCAAATATGGCCAAGGCTAAGAACTGATTCAAATAGTTGGGGTTCTGATGCAAAATCATATAGACCAGGAAGGAAGAATACCTAAATCTAGACCCTGTCTCGAATTCAATCAGTCGTTGGCTCATCCTATTGATTATAACCTTTGTGAAGTCCATGAGCAGAGGCATGTTGTTCTTTCTTAGCATAAAGCAGAGAATCATTTGGAATTCAAAGACCCATTTGTCTGTATCCAGCCAAAATACTAGCACCAACATAGAACAAATGGAAGAATACCCTAATTTCAAAGTAGCCAAACTCATTGGGAATCTGGGAGGTGTTGAAACATCCGTTGGTTGAGCGGTCTCATTGTGATAGAACTGTTGCGCCATCCGGAGCGTTCCCCACTTTTCTTATATTTTATGAATGTCAAAATTCTCAACATTTATGAGTGAGGCAAGCAAGACGCATAGCATATCCTGCAGGGCTTGGGTGCTAATATCTACGTTCAAATTAGGCCCACTTATCACTCCAGTCTGGGGATCAAAGCCTTCTACACATACAGCCACAATTTCTAGGCAATGATGCACCAGAGGAACCATGTACTGGGGACGACCACAGTGCCATAAACGTTTGTGGAAAGGGTATGAGATCTTCTCCATCCTTTTGCATGTAGCCTCTCTTAGGCTCCTGGGATTCTGAGATAACTCAGGATCCAAAACATTATCCCAGTCTTCCGACACTAGGTCTTGATTTCTAGGAGGAACCGTGCTAATTTTTTTCTGGTCCACTTGACTGGTAAAGGGCCAGGATGGCTTTGTTGGGATGCCTGGAGTGGCATAAGATTCTTGGTCATATATATTCACATAGGGCACCATTAATCTTTGCTTATTGATACTCTCAGGGACCAGAGCCTGTGTTGAACTTTCTGCAATTTCAACCATTTTTCTGTATCCACAAGAAACTTAGCAAACTTTGCAAATGTCTTAGCTTTTGAAAACACTTTCTCTCTAGTGAATAACTTAGCCATTTTACTCTTTGATAAACTCTCACAATAAATTTCTTTCATGCGCAACCTGCTTTTTATTTTCATGAAAAATGGCATAGCAAGTGTATGTGCCAGCTTTTCATACTCGTTTGCTACATGCATAATCAAATTTCATGCTTGCGAAGAGATTGCCAACTTGCCGAAATACTCCCCGCATTTAAGGGAAATGACTTCACATGAGGTGGCACCTAATTTTTCCTTGGGCAACGCACCCAAATAGCCTTGCCATATCTCTTGCAAGCTTCTTTACATTTACTGATTTCCTAACCGTACTTAAGCGCATCACCCAATAGCTTACTCAAAAGATTTGCCTTGATTCAAACGAGACGACAACTTATCATGCTGGCACCTGGCCAATCTTTATTTAATTTGGCAACTCCATTAAGGAAATTTGCAACTATACCTCATTATTTCCATCACTTCACACTCCACGGCACTGAATATCGAGGCTTCACAGCACCATTTTCTTCTGACATAATCATGGCTTGCCTCATCAGGTGAACCCCGACCAGTCTATAAATAGGGCCATTAGCAGCCTTGCTAATCACAATTACTCTTAGTATTCTTTACTTAGTAGGCCCTATTTTTATCTTAGCAATTTCATTTTTTAGCTTAGAATAGCAAGCAATATGGAGATGCCCATCAGACTTGTTTGCAAAAATACCCAAGTTGCATTTCTGGAAAAAATAAGGTGCAGGCGCCTAAAACGTATGACAGGTATCAAAAACCTATTATATGTGAAGGCAATCAAATGGGTCCTAGGTAAAGACTGCATAGAGTACGAGGAGAAATACAGGGTAAACACAAGTATTTGCTCCCACTTTGTCACTTCGCTTCTTGATATCAGCGTTTCAAAAAGCAAAATTCTGAAGCTGACCAAGCGGGTTTTCCCTCAACGCTACCTTGGTGGCCTAGAGCATATCGTTTGGGCTAATGAATTCAATTGTGGGGTTCCCTCTGTTCACAACCTTCGTCATTTGTTGTTGCATGGAGGACCTATGCCAACTAGGCCCTTTTTGTTCAACTTTGAGCTTGAAACACATGAAGAACATCGCTCCAAGGTTCGTGTCAGCTGCTACTTCCTGATGCAGATGCATCATATTGAACCCTTTCAGAATATGCAGTGGTACATGGACTTTGATAGAATGGTGTTTCCTCACCTCATGCCACTTGTTGCTATTGTTGGTCCCTCTTTCGTCTAAAAAAGTAGAAAAAATAACTCAATTTTAATTTTACTTTTTGCCAGTCTCTGCCCCTGCTCTTAGATATATATGTATATTTTGAAAAAAATGGCCACTGGCCTCCACCGCATATAATATAAATGCTTCGATAATTAATATAATGCTCATTTTTCTCACATTTGGCTCATTTATATTGTATTTCTCTTTCTTGCAATACTATTGTTGTTCAAAAAAAGCATTGAGAAGACCCAAAACTTAAAGTAGGAAAATAATTACATATTTACAATTTACTAATCTGTCACATAAGCGGAACTAATTAAACTTCTTGAGATGTATTCCATTAACTAGAATACTCAAAGCATTACCCTCCATGTCTTCTAGCTGGAAAGAATTGAATTGTTTGCACTAAACAATTTTAAAAGGTCCTTCCCAAAGACTATGAAACTTTCCATGTTGGTCGGGCTTTGCCCCTCGCTCATTGAACTTGAGCACCAATTCCCCACATTGTAGCTCTTGGTTAGATGCCTTTTTATCGAACCATTTTGTAACTACCTATTCACGGTTGTTCATTGTTTCCAGAGCGTGCTCTCTCTTCTCCTATACCTCGAGCAATTTAGAAAATCGTACCTCCATTGCTCCATTTTGTTCAATTTCTAGAGATTTGAGTAGCTAGAGAGCAGGGATCTCCATGGCAATAGGTAACAATGCCTCTTTCCCATACACCATCTTGTAAGGAGATTTCTCTAATATTTTCTTAGGCGTGATTTAGTCTACCCAAAGCGCGGTTCGGAGATTTTTATGCCACTCCCTCTGGTGTCCCAAGCCTATCCTTTTGATTAACCTGGTGAGGTTTTTATTTGTAGACTCTGTGAGGTTGTTCCCTTGTGGGTAATAATTTGAGGAATTTTTCAAGAAAACCCCATACTTTAGTGCGAACTGAATCATCTTAGAGCCAAGAAAAGCCTTAGCATTATCCGAAATAATTGTTTTCGCAGGCCAAATCTAGCAACCAGCTCTTCAAGAAAATTGACAATTTTAATTTATGTTGCATTATTTAGTGGCACAGCCTCTGCCCATCTAGTAAAGTAATCGGTTGCTATCAATATCCACCTATGTCTAGCTGACGAAAAAAGGGTTGATCATACCAATGACTTCAAGACCCCATTGAGAAAAAGGTTCCTCTACTACTATGGGTCTTAACAGCATAGCATCATTCTTCCTTTTTTCGACATAGAATTGATACTCACTACAAGACTTTACCAATAAAAAGGAGTCATTGAATAATGTTGGCCAAAAATAACCAGCACAAATGATTTTTATTGCAGTAGTTATCGTGGAAAAGTGTCCTCCAGGTGGGCCATTGTGATATTGATCTAGGATTCTTTTGGTATGTTCCTCATTCACACACCTCAGCAAGACATCGTTGAATTTTCTTTTGAAAAGAACTCCTTCTAAGAGAACATAGCCACTATTTTGCAAATGATAAAACTGCCTCTTAAAGGAAGGGATATTAGTCGGATATCTTCCTGTTTGCATGAATTTTATCCTATTCTCCAGCCAATCTGCTTTAGAGCTTTCATCATTCAATAACATAAATTCCAAGACTTCAAGCTCTATCATTGATTCCCTATTTTCAGTGAGGTACTCGCACAATCCTTTTCCCTTAATAGTCTTGACAAGCCTGACCTCAATATCATATTCCAAGATCTTGGTAATCTAGTTAGCTCTTTTTTCAGTGATCTCTCCTTCCATAATATATTCTCACACACTAGGATGTGGTACACAAACAATCACCTTATTATATGATATCAGGTGCCAGAAATTTTTAAGCCCTTTCACAATAGCAAAAGCTTGCTTTTCTACAAAATTGTATTTTACCTCATATTCCTTTAAGGTACACGAGTAGAAAGCAACAGGAGATTCTTTTTTATCTTTATCATCCTTCTGCATAAGCATTGTGGCAATACTATTGCCACCACTAAAAACATACATGATAAAGTCTTTAGACATATTCGGGTTGATCAATATAGGGGCTGAAGAAATAACCTCTTTAATAAGCTCAAAAGATTTTCTGGCCTCCGCAATCCATTTGAAAATCTGGTCTTTTTTCAGCATCAAGGTGATCGGTCGAATGATCCCTGTAAAGTCTGAAATGAACCGACTGATTAAATTGAACTTTCCCAAAAAGGATTGCACTCCTTTCTTGTTCATGGGTAAGGGGAGCTCCCTAATTGCATCAACTCATTTTGGATCAATAGAAATGCCTTCTTTTGAAACAACATATCCCAATAGCTTCCCTCGAGGAACTCCAAATACACATTTCTTCAAGTTTAAAGAAATCTTGAATTTATGGCATTTCTAGAAGACGAGCTCTAGATGATCAAAGTGATCATCGATAGATTTGGAGAACACGGTCAAGTCATCCAGATAGATAAGTATAATCTTATGAATTAAATCCTTAAAGGCAATATCCATAGCCCTTTGAAAAGTGGCTCCAGCATTTGAGAGTCTGAAAGTCATTTTAGCATATGCATACGTTCCCCACTTTGTAGTGAATTTTGTTTTGTGTTAGTCCTCCTCCTTTACACGAATTTGATTATAGCCAGAAAAACCATCTAGCATTAAATTTTTTTCAAAACCAGCAACAGTCTGTAAAATTACCTCCATAGAAGGCAAGGGTTAATGATCCTTCAGGGATGCCCTATTTAAATCTTGTAAGTCTACACATAGTTGGATATCACCATTCTTCTTTCAGACTGGCACTAGGTTAGACACCCAAGTGCTATGCTTGATCGGAAACACTATCCGGAATGCGATCAACTTATTTAGTTCTTGTGACATGAGTGATTCAATCTTTGGGTTCACGAGCCTCTACCTTTGACGAACCAGCTTCGATCCTTCCAATATCTCGATCATATGCTAGATAATCTCGGG
>CM021108.1:341380137-341390199 GCA_007115665.2 Sequoiadendron giganteum
TTGTATAATCTTGTCTTGGATATATTGGTTCTACTTGTTCACTTAAGTTTTTGAAATTGTAGTTGAGTGTGTGTGGACCATGGGTGATCTTCATTTAGTAGATGGTTATCACGATGCCATGTGTAGCTTGTTGATGCAAGATTTTGCAGGTAGCAACAGTCTTATGGGAAACTTAGCTATTGATGGACATTGTGTGCTTAGCTAAGTGACCTCTGGGTTTTATCGAAGCCGACTCTTCATTTTAATAGGGGAGGTAAAGGGTTAGGAAGATAGCTAAAAACATCAAATCTAAACTACAGACGATGTGCCAAATCATGAACGTAATTACATGAGCATAGTGTTGAATGCAAAGGCTCGAACCACTAAATGTTGTTTATTTAGTAATTTATCTCAAAAGCACTTTAAAACATAAGAACACCTTCAAACTGCATAGCACAATCCAATACAACTTCGGCCAACAAAGAGGAGTCGAAAAAATGATCTGTATTTATTAAGCTATAGAATATTACAAAAGCTAAAGAGCAAGCATTCATATATTATAGGAAAATAGATTTACAGTTTAATTATCTTATCAAAAACATGAAAAACAAAAAAGGTCGAATTGATTGGCATAGTCTACAGATTTCAAATCTAGTAAAACATTACAAAGGCTATTTCCCAGTGCTCAGGAGTTTTTATCTACCAACAACAACAACCTAATACAAAAGAAGAAGGGTCATTTATATAGGCCTTCCCATTGCTTGAAAACCATAGAGAAAGACGCCCAGAGCATACATCGACGCTCCAGATTTCCTCGAGCTGGCATCGAATAGAATGACCGCTCAACAGCACACTAGCAAGACTGTCCCAGTGAAGAGAGGGCTATGCAGCAGTAGAAGAGAACACGCAACATGTGACATCTAGAGAAGAAAACATGGTATCAAAAAAGAACCAACCGCATAGGCGAAAACTCCCAAATAACCGACGCATAGGAAAATGCCACGCGTCGAGCACAAGGAGCCTACCAAAAGAGTGAGGGACACCCCCAGCAAAAAGCTCTGAGAGGAAGCCACATGGGTGACGCCGTGTGCTAGTAATTGCATAGTGGGTCCAGCTCAGGAAAAAGGCAGAGAGATCCACACATCATACACACAGAGCTCGGTAGAAGCAAAACAATATGGAGCAGTAAGAATCTCCATTAGGAGGCCACGTGGCAATCATCAAACAGTTGCGAGCAATAGAGAATATGGCGAAGCCGCAAAAGAAAATAATAACCATGAAGGCTTAGTGGTTTTTGTGAAATAATGTTCACAATCTTGGTGACTCATAGGGACACCTAGAAACCTTGGTTCAACATCCACTATTGCTCACAGCTGAGAGCAACTTGCAAGCCAGTCTAGACTTTGTTTGGTGGCATGGAGAGAGATCGCGGACTTTCATGCATTAATGTGAGATCAATGATTGCCTTAGAAGGAAATCCTCCATACACCTTCGCTTCTAATTCAAGCTGTAAAAAGAGTTGTGCTAGCTGGTGCACGATACCCTCAATATCTTCGGTGGTTGAAGACTAACTAAAGGATTGGAAAATAGAGAGGTCCTACTTCTTTTCCTCGATATTTGCAACAATGTGCTTGACACCTGCTACCACTTGATCTATGATGAAGGGTGAAGGGAGGCCTCCTTGTGTTAGGTTGGAAAATTTTGCCCGCATGTCATTGGTAATCTAGTTCAATCTGCCCTTGCACTCTGTCACATGTTGGACAGCCTCATGCATGGAAATGAGGATGTTCACACCTAAAGTTTTCGTTGTCTAATCTTCAATATTGATGTCGCTCAGAGCTTCATCGAAGGTCGTATACAACTTTCCCAACAATTCCCTGGCCTCCAAAACTTTGTCGAAAGTTATCTCCTACACCTGTTGCATCATTTCGCCAACTGTTTTGCATAGGCTGGTTGCTTGTGCCATAAAATTTAGGGTGGGCTACAAAGTAAGGCATAAATCCTTGACCTTATCCTAGTATGACACGTATAACTCCTTAGCAATTTCCAGCGAGCTCATTTGTGGTGCTAGAGGTTGGGCTTTCAAAAGATATAGCTCTACAACTTTGCTACTCAGGTTTGCCTTCAGCTCTGATAAGCTTTCGTCCAATGTGGACACTTGGTTCCTTAGAGTGGAAATTTCTTTCTCTTTCTCTTCCAAGGCCAATTCGGCAACCTTCCTCTTCTCAATTTCTGACTCTAAAGCAGCATTCATCTCATTTATTTCATCATTTGTTCTCTGTAGGATTTTCTTTATACCTTCATTCAGTTGTGCTATGTCAGCACAGAGTTTTTCCTTGTTCGCTTGGCTCTATTCAACCTCATTTTGTAGGACCGGAACAATATCTATACCCATAACCTGAAGCTCTTTGATCCTGCTTTCAAAAATGCTCCTCTCCTTTTGCAGGCGATTTATCTCATTTTCCTAGGCTTTATGCTTGTTTACCCAAATATCAACCTTGCTCCTCATCTCTGATAATTTATCCTCCTTTTTCTTTGCTTGGTGATTGATCTTGAGGAAGTCGGTAGTCACCACCCTCTGGGTCTCTTCCATCAGCTCGACCTTATCTCACGAAAAAGCCTACTGCAAATCTAGCCCAATGGCATTGACAGAATAATCACTCGACATCATTTTTCCAACCATTTTGATCACGTTGGGGGTGATCTTTGCAAACATCAACGAGTTTTGACTTTCATCAAAAATGGTTTGCAAGAGAGGCTCTACTAGTCTATCTGCATCCTTTTGTCTTCTCTTATTAATTTTCCTTGTGCGGGCACTCTTATTTTCCTCCACCTATGAGAAATATTCCTTGGAAGAGATACCCAGTCCACCAGTAAAAGGAAAATACTGAGGGACTACTAGTGGGAAAGGTAGCGTGCTCAACGCATCGGTGGATTTTCTAGGCCTTGTGATAAATTCCAGAGAGAAAGGTGGGATGTACTGGCCACTCGAAGATGATGAAAACATGGCAGGGGAAAAAGTTCAGAAAGCACCAACTGATAGGTCAAGCCTCAGGGATGAAAATTGTTGGCTCAGAAGGTTAGGACTGGTGCCCAATTGTGTTCCGAAGGTGGAATGAAAAGTAGAGGATGCAAATGGAAAACTAGGAGGGAAAGAAATGGATTGCCTGGGATAAAAAACAACAGAAAAAGTTGGTGCAAATGAAAAAGCTGGGGTGGACGAAGAGGAAACCAGAGACATAGTAGAGAGAGAAGAGGGAGGAAATAATTCCTGAGGCTCCTAAAGACCCGCATCTGACACCATCGCTTCTTCGTGTTGTGACTCCATCCCTCCAGAGGACTCTCTCATTTTCCATCTTTTCTCATCTAGAGAATCCTCAACGTTTAGGATCACCTTCAACTTATGATTGAAACTCCTTTGCCTCTTCCTGCCCAATCTAGGGGAGCTGGAAGGCTCCAAAATTTGTGTATTTGAAGATCCCTCCTGCTGTGCAGGTCATCTACTGACATCTTCCTCATGTGTTGGCTCTTTTTCAGCAGCAGGGGGTTTCTGAGTTACCTCCTCACCGGGTTCCGTTGCAGCAACTCCCTTCTCATAGAACTTCTCAGAGTCCGAAGGGTTCAGGGATTTCTCGCTATCTGAATGCTCGTGAACCCAAAGTTCGTCAAACCGGTTGTTTGACTCTACTTCCTGAAAAAGTCCATTTGTTGTTTTTATCTCCTATTTGTATATCCAAAAGTCCCTTATTCTATCGGGTTTCCACTCGATCTTATTCAACTAACAGGATAGATACGGGCTCATTTTTTTATTTTGGTTGGCCTTCCCCACCTTGTGGTAAAATTTCAGCCATGGTGGTCGATCTTCCGCGGTAGGAAAATATTCAAGGCCCACATAATATTTTAAATTTCCCTCTTCAACACTTCTTCGAGGGTTCCAGAATGACCGAGGCTTGTGTTGAATCTTTATGAAAACCTCTGATAGATTAATTCCTGAGTTATATTACCATAATAACCACCAGCCCAAGATGACCCAATTTAGAGTACAAAATTTCAGAGGTGTTAACCTTCGAGGTCCTTTTCTTCACCAGTGAAATGGAGCCAAACATGACCGACAGCGTCAAATAGGAAGTTAAATGTCTTCCTCCTTAGTAGTCATTCTTGATATTACATAGTTGTCGTAATGCCTCCAGGGCCAGCACTCTATCGGAAAGAATGAGCGGGAGCCGGAAGGGTTCCCGAATAAAACCTCGCATGCGAAGCATAGTGAAATTTGTGCCAAAGAACCAATCACAAGGTGGCAAGAGACCTCCCAAACATGATTTTTGTCTCGGCGACAGACACACAGACATGCTGCTCCCAGACCTATCCAAATCTCACAAAGTTGAGCCTAAGAATGAGTCTGAGAAAGCATAATAATCGAAAAAATTTGACAGGACGAGAGTCCATGTTGAAATTGGCTTTCTCGCGCCACTTTCGTCAAATATGGCCAAGGCTAAGAACTGATTCAAATAGTTGGGGTTCTGATGCAAAATCATATAGACCAGGAAGGAAGAATACCTAAATCTAGACCCTGTCTCGAATTCAATCAGTCGTTGGCTCATCCTATTGATTATAACCTTTGTGAAGTCCATGAGCAGAGGCATGTTGTTCTTTCTTAGCATAAAGCAGAGAATCATTTGGAATTCAAAGACCCATTTGTCTGTATCCAGCCAAAATACTAGCACCAACATAGAACAAATGGAAGAATACCCTAATTTCAAAGTAGCCAAACTCATTGGGAATCTGGGAGGTGTTGAAACATCCGTTGGTTGAGCGGTCTCATTGTGATAGAACTGTTGCGCCATCCGGAGCGTTCCCCACTTTTCTTATATTTTATGAATGTCAAAATTCTCAACATTTATGAGTGAGGCAAGCAAGACGCATAGCATATCCTGCAGGGCTTGGGTGCTAATATCTACGTTCAAATTAGGCCCACTTATCACTCCAGTCTGGGGATCAAAGCCTTCTACACATACAGCCACAATTTCTAGGCAATGATGCACCAGAGGAACCATGTACTGGGGACGACCACAGTGCCATAAACGTTTGTGGAAAGGGTATGAGATCTTCTCCATCCTTTTGCATGTAGCCTCTCTTAGGCTCCTGGGATTCTGAGATAACTCAGGATCCAAAACATTATCCCAGTCTTCCGACACTAGGTCTTGATTTCTAGGAGGAACCGTGCTAATTTTTTTCTGGTCCACTTGACTGGTAAAGGGCCAGGATGGCTTTGTTGGGATGCCTGGAGTGGCATAAGATTCTTGGTCATATATATTCACATAGGGCACCATTAATCTTTGCTTATTGATACTCTCAGGGACCAGAGCCTGTGTTGAACTTTCTGCAATTTCAACCATTTTTCTGTATCCACAAGAAACTTAGCAAACTTTGCAAATGTCTTAGCTTTTGAAAACACTTTCTCTCTAGTGAATAACTTAGCCATTTTACTCTTTGATAAACTCTCACAATAAATTTCTTTCATGCGCAACCTGCTTTTTATTTTCATGAAAAATGGCATAGCAAGTGTATGTGCCAGCTTTTCATACTCGTTTGCTACATGCATAATCAAATTTCATGCTTGCGAAGAGATTGCCAACTTGCCGAAATACTCCCCGCATTTAAGGGAAATGACTTCACATGAGGTGGCACCTAATTTTTCCTTGGGCAACGCACCCAAATAGCCTTGCCATATCTCTTGCAAGCTTCTTTACATTTACTGATTTCCTAACCGTACTTAAGCGCATCACCCAATAGCTTACTCAAAAGATTTGCCTTGATTCAAACGAGACGACAACTTATCATGCTGGCACCTGGCCAATCTTTATTTAATTTGGCAACTCCATTAAGGAAATTTGCAACTATACCTCATTATTTCCATCACTTCACACTCCACGGCACTGAATATCGAGGCTTCACAGCACCATTTTCTTCTGACATAATCATGGCTTGCCTCATCAGGTGAACCCCGACCAGTCTATAAATAGGGCCATTAGCAGCCTTGCTAATCACAATTACTCTTAGTATTCTTTACTTAGTAGGCCCTATTTTTATCTTAGCAATTTCATTTTTTAGCTTAGAATAGCAAGCAATATGGAGATGCCCATCAGACTTGTTTGCAAAAATACCCAAGTTGCATTTCTGGAAAAAATAAGGTGCAGGCGCCTAAAACGTATGACAGGTATCAAAAACCTATTATATGTGAAGGCAATCAAATGGGTCCTAGGTAAAGACTGCATAGAGTACGAGGAGAAATACAGGGTAAACACAAGTATTTGCTCCCACTTTGTCACTTCGCTTCTTGATATCAGCGTTTCAAAAAGCAAAATTCTGAAGCTGACCAAGCGGGTTTTCCCTCAACGCTACCTTGGTGGCCTAGAGCATATCGTTTGGGCTAATGAATTCAATTGTGGGGTTCCCTCTGTTCACAACCTTCGTCATTTGTTGTTGCATGGAGGACCTATGCCAACTAGGCCCTTTTTGTTCAACTTTGAGCTTGAAACACATGAAGAACATCGCTCCAAGGTTCGTGTCAGCTGCTACTTCCTGATGCAGATGCATCATATTGAACCCTTTCAGAATATGCAGTGGTACATGGACTTTGATAGAATGGTGTTTCCTCACCTCATGCCACTTGTTGCTATTGTTGGTCCCTCTTTCGTCTAAAAAAGTAGAAAAAATAACTCAATTTTAATTTTACTTTTTGCCAGTCTCTGCCCCTGCTCTTAGATATATATGTATATTTTGAAAAAAATGGCCACTGGCCTCCACCGCATATAATATAAATGCTTCGATAATTAATATAATGCTCATTTTTCTCACATTTGGCTCATTTATATTGTATTTCTCTTTCTTGCAATACTATTGTTGTTCAAAAAAAGCATTGAGAAGACCCAAAACTTAAAGTAGGAAAATAATTACATATTTACAATTTACTAATCTGTCACATAAGCGGAACTAATTAAACTTCTTGAGATGTATTCCATTAACTAGAATACTCAAAGCATTACCCTCCATGTCTTCTAGCTGGAAAGAATTGAATTGTTTGCACTAAACAATTTTAAAAGGTCCTTCCCAAAGACTATGAAACTTTCCATGTTGGTCGGGCTTTGCCCCTCGCTCATTGAACTTGAGCACCAATTCCCCACATTGTAGCTCTTGGTTAGATGCCTTTTTATCGAACCATTTTGTAACTACCTATTCACGGTTGTTCATTGTTTCCAGAGCGTGCTCTCTCTTCTCCTATACCTCGAGCAATTTAGAAAATCGTACCTCCATTGCTCCATTTTGTTCAATTTCTAGAGATTTGAGTAGCTAGAGAGCAGGGATCTCCATGGCAATAGGTAACAATGCCTCTTTCCCATACACCATCTTGTAAGGAGATTTCTCTAATATTTTCTTAGGCGTGATTTAGTCTACCCAAAGCGCGGTTCGGAGATTTTTATGCCACTCCCTCTGGTGTCCCAAGCCTATCCTTTTGATTAACCTGGTGAGGTTTTTATTTGTAGACTCTGTGAGGTTGTTCCCTTGTGGGTAATAATTTGAGGAATTTTTCAAGAAAACCCCATACTTTAGTGCGAACTGAATCATCTTAGAGCCAAGAAAAGCCTTAGCATTATCCGAAATAATTGTTTTCGCAGGCCAAATCTAGCAACCAGCTCTTCAAGAAAATTGACAATTTTAATTTATGTTGCATTATTTAGTGGCACAGCCTCTGCCCATCTAGTAAAGTAATCGGTTGCTATCAATATCCACCTATGTCTAGCTGACGAAAAAAGGGTTGATCATACCAATGACTTCAAGACCCCATTGAGAAAAAGGTTCCTCTACTACTATGGGTCTTAACAGCATAGCATCATTCTTCCTTTTTTCGACATAGAATTGATACTCACTACAAGACTTTACCAATAAAAAGGAGTCATTGAATAATGTTGGCCAAAAATAACCAGCACAAATGATTTTTATTGCAGTAGTTATCGTGGAAAAGTGTCCTCCAGGTGGGCCATTGTGATATTGATCTAGGATTCTTTTGGTATGTTCCTCATTCACACACCTCAGCAAGACATCGTTGAATTTTCTTTTGAAAAGAACTCCTTCTAAGAGAACATAGCCACTATTTTGCAAATGATAAAACTGCCTCTTAAAGGAAGGGATATTAGTCGGATATCTTCCTGTTTGCATGAATTTTATCCTATTCTCCAGCCAATCTGCTTTAGAGCTTTCATCATTCAATAACATAAATTCCAAGACTTCAAGCTCTATCATTGATTCCCTATTTTCAGTGAGGTACTCGCACAATCCTTTTCCCTTAATAGTCTTGACAAGCCTGACCTCAATATCATATTCCAAGATCTTGGTAATCTAGTTAGCTCTTTTTTCAGTGATCTCTCCTTCCATAATATATTCTCACACACTAGGATGTGGTACACAAACAATCACCTTATTATATGATATCAGGTGCCAGAAATTTTTAAGCCCTTTCACAATAGCAAAAGCTTGCTTTTCTACAAAATTGTATTTTACCTCATATTCCTTTAAGGTACACGAGTAGAAAGCAACAGGAGATTCTTTTTTATCTTTATCATCCTTCTGCATAAGCATTGTGGCAATACTATTGCCACCACTAAAAACATACATGATAAAGTCTTTAGACATATTCGGGTTGATCAATATAGGGGCTGAAGAAATAACCTCTTTAATAAGCTCAAAAGATTTTCTGGCCTCCGCAATCCATTTGAAAATCTGGTCTTTTTTCAGCATCAAGGTGATCGGTCGAATGATCCCTGTAAAGTCTGAAATGAACCGACTGATTAAATTGAACTTTCCCAAAAAGGATTGCACTCCTTTCTTGTTCATGGGTAAGGGGAGCTCCCTAATTGCATCAACTCATTTTGGATCAATAGAAATGCCTTCTTTTGAAACAACATATCCCAATAGCTTCCCTCGAGGAACTCCAAATACACATTTCTTCAAGTTTAAAGAAATCTTGAATTTATGGCATTTCTAGAAGACGAGCTCTAGATGATCAAAGTGATCATCGATAGATTTGGAGAACACGGTCAAGTCATCCAGATAGATAAGTATAATCTTATGAATTAAATCCTTAAAGGCAATATCCATAGCCCTTTGAAAAGTGGCTCCAGCATTTGAGAGTCTGAAAGTCATTTTAGCATATGCATACGTTCCCCACTTTGTAGTGAATTTTGTTTTGTGTTAGTCCTCCTCCTTTACACGAATTTGATTATAGCCAGAAAAACCATCTAGCATTAAATTTTTTTCAAAACCAGCAACAGTCTGTAAAATTACCTCCATAGAAGGCAAGGGTTAATGATCCTTCAGGGATGCCCTATTTAAATCTTGTAAGTCTACACATAGTTGGATATCACCATTCTTCTTTCAGACTGGCACTAGGTTAGACACCCAAGTGCTATGCTTGATCGGAAACACTATCCGGAATGCGATCAACTTATTTAGTTCTTGTGACATGAGTGATTCAATCTTTGGGTTCACGAGCCTCTACCTTTGACGAACCAGCTTCGATCCTTCCAATATCTCGATCATATGCTAGATAATCTCGGGATTGTATCCCTTTAGATCATCATATGACCAGGCTACTACGCTCAAATATTTCTCGCAGAAGTGCTTAAGCTTGTCCTTATTCTCTTGAGATACTCCCTTGCCCACCTTGAGCTTCTTGTCCTCACCTACATGTAGATCAGTGTAGTCACCTTCGTCGGGTACAAACTTTCCTTTTATCTTTCCTCGCATTGTCGGAATCAAAAAGACTTTCTAGGGTAACTAGGCCCGTGGGGAGCTTAGTGGATTTTAACTAGATTACTTGATCTTCGTAAGCTTTGATGATCTTTGGTTGCAATGGGTCGTAAAATTCCTTAGACAACTGAAGGAATGATGCAATATGAGCATCACTATCAAACACTTGTCAATCTTGATCATTTTTCAGAATAGCAGGGTGTACAATTACCTACACTTCATGTTTATTCTTTAACAGCTCGAAAGCTGGCTCAAATTGAGCCCCGACAGTTTCCA
>CM021108.1:341397190-341782089 GCA_007115665.2 Sequoiadendron giganteum
AGAAGATGTTATGATCTTTTCTATGAATGTTTTAATTGGGTTATGTGTTTGAGGCTCTTTATCAAGTAAGAGTTATTCTTTGTATGTTCATATTTGTTGATGAAGTATATACACTGCATATGTATACGTCAATAAATTTGAATGTGATTATATGTGTTTAAATGTAAAAATTAAAGTAATGGTATATGTTTGTGATATATGTATATATATATGTACTAATATATGTGTATGTAATACGTGACGAAAATCTACATACATACACATTAATATAAGTATATATAAATATAAATATATTTTTATTATTGAAATGTGTGTAAATATATATGTGTGTGTGTTTTTATGTCGAGGCAATAATATATGTGTGTGTGCATTATTAGTTTATGGAATTTTTTTTTTTGTATTAATAATAGTTTAACCGCTCCAAAAGTTACAAGGGTCTAGCCAAGAATGTTGGAACAACAAGTTCTAACAGCAATATATGTACAGTAGATTACATAAAATATACCACCTATATACTTTTCCTTACACTAGCAATGGATGGATCAAGAGTTTAGAGTTGATATTATATATCAATATATAAAAAAGAGCTCTAAACTATAGAGAATTTGTTATCCCAGCTAACGAGAGTGTTTAAGACTTCCAGCTCTTCATTGGAGAAGATTTTTCTAGCTTCTTGGTTGTCAATGGTATGAGGCCTTGGATCCTTGTATGTTATGTTTTCCTCTTTATCAGTAGCTTGGTCTTCACTTTTTCTCATGACCTTACCATTGAATTCTTTCTTGAATGCCTCAAGAGCTTTCATAAACATTGCCTCAGAGGTTTGCATGAACTTGAATTCATGTTGGTTAATCAAGACTATTCCATCTTTGAGTAGCCTCATAAATTTAGTCTCTGCTATCTCCATCGTGGCAACTACCTGTAATGCAACATTAAAAAGTGTGAGTCTTTTCAGAAACTCAGTAAGAACCCTCTGACACCCACTAAATTTGTCCTCATTCCTTGCCTTCCATAAACACCACATAATTTTAGATGAAAGAGAAAACAAAAACATATGCAGATCTTTGCTTAGTTTTTTATCATGACACAATAATACTTTTTTCCAATTAACCTTTCCATTAGTATCCTAGATTTTCTAATCATTACAAAAGATTTTCCATATTTCTTTTGCAAAAAAATAGTCGAAGAAAATGGAAGTGATTGTTTCAAGAACCCTGCACAAGCTACAAATATCAATATCAGAATGATTCAATTTATAAGGAAGCCTTTGCAAAAGAAGGATCCATCTAAAATAGGTTTTCTTTGCATCTATACCATTGTGCCATATTGAAATAAAATTCCTTTGCCAAATGTTGCAATCATAGTTAACTTTCCAAATTTTGTTAAGGTGCTCAATAGGAGGGTTGGAAGAGATCAAGCCTTTGTAGATAATTTTAGTTTTGACCTCCTTGAGAGGGGTGGATTCATGCCACACAAAATCAAAGGGCTCAAGTTCCTCCTTGGCATTACTAGGATTCAAATTGAAGTATTTACAAGCTTCCTTAATAACAAAGTAGGTTCTAAAGTTAGAGAGGGGGAGGTTAAACTCTTCTTTCAATTGATCCCAACCTACTAAAACCCCAGCATTCATTATGCATTTAAAAGTTTTAATGCCATCTTGATGCCACTTTTTTGCAAAACAGCCTTGAAATAGGGCTAAGTCTTTGCCATTGTGCTCTAAATTCCACCAAATAGAATGGCTAGGGTGAATAAGGTTTTGGTTATGATCAACCAGAAGAGGGCATTTGACATTCCCCCTAACTAACTCCCAGGCCTTCTAGATGGTCTTGATCACCAATGAACTGGAAGGGACAATAGGTTGTTTAGTAATAAGCAAATCACTAAACGGGAGGGACTTCCAGGTCTTAGCCATCTTAAGGACAACCTCCTTAGTGTTCTTTCTGATCAAAAATTTCCATGGTTCACCACCTTCAAGAGACTTCAAAATCCACTTGTTGGCCAGTGCAATACCATGTTTCTTTAGGTCCTTTAGACCCAAACCCCCATTGGATTTCTCCAGGCAGCACTAGTCCCATTTGACTGAGTGTGCTTTCCTTTTGCCTTTTCCGTCAGACCATAAGAAGCACCTGATTTTTTTTGGATTTCGTATACTTGATAACTATTAAAGAACCATACTAAAGCAAAGTATATAGGAGATGAGGACATAATCTTTTGGAAAATATGGATCCTCCCTGCAATGGAGAGGTATTGCCTATTCTAGCCATCAAGCTTCTTATCCAACTTAGTTTCGATCCACATCCACATTTCCTTCAAGTTAGGACTTACTGAGAAGGGGATCCCCAAATATCTCACTTGTTTTTGTGGCCCTCCCCATTGAAAATCAAATCTTTGGAGCCAATCAAGTGGACCATAAGACCACCCAAAAATTATGGATTTAGCTCTGGATATTTTGGCTCCTGAGGCAATACAAAATAAATTTAACTTCTCGAATAGGTTGATTAAGTTTCCTTCTTACAACTTGATGAAAATGGTTGTGTCATCAGCAAATTGAATATTGAGGAGTTCATTTTTTTTCGAGAAGGATTAGCCCATTGACCTTGGGGGAGTTGTTAGGATCTCTTAGAATGTAATGAAGAGCTTCTAAGGCAATTACAAATAAGGAAGGGGCAAGGGGACATCCTTACCTGATTGACCTTTCCAAATTCTTAACCTCAAAGAGTGACCCATTGACATCAAACTAAGCAGTAGCATCACTTAAAAGGGTGTCAACCATGGTGCAAAAGGCTTGGGGGAATCCAAAGGCTTCCAAAGTCATTCTGAGAAAAGGCCACTCTATCCTGTCATAGCCTTTTTCAAAGTCTAGCAGAAGTATAGCAACTTCTTGGCCAGATCTCCTTGCCCAATCCGTAGCTTCCCAACTTGTGATAAGGTTTTCAAGGATATATCTCCCCTTGATGAACCCTATCTGGGTACTATTTATAAACTTTGGAACTATATTAGTGAGCCTTAAAGCTAGAATCTTTGCCAACACCTAGTAAGAAACATTTAACAAGGTAATGGGCCTCCAAATTTTTATTAGATTTTTGTCCCCTTCCTTTGGAAGAAGCTTAATGAGCCCTCTATTGATACTCTCCCCTAGGGATCCTTTGTTTATTGATTCCATGTAGACTTGGAGTAAGTCATCATAAATACAATCACTGAAAATCTTATAGAACTCAATTGGCAATCCATCCAACCCAAGAGATTTGTCATTATCCATGGAGGCTATTCCCCTCTTTACCTCCTCCTTGGTTATGTTGCAAGAGAGGGAGGCAACATCATCCTCAGAGATTTTTGAAGGTATTAGGCTCTTGATCAAGTCCCTTGCATGAACACACTCTTCCCTGCTCCCCTTAGACCGAAACAACTCTTTATAGAAAAAAAAAATTGGTGGAGGATGTCCTCCTGGTTAGTTATAGATGTTTTGTTCTAGAAGATTTGGTCAATGTGCTCCTTAACACCTTTTTCCTTGATGTACCTGAAGAAAAACTTAGAACCTTTGTCCCCATGCTTAAGCTAGTTAAGTTTGGCTCTGACCTTAATTCCATGGATCTTATATTCTTGTAATTTCCTCAAGGTTTGCTTGGTTTTGTTAAGCTCCTCAAAACTGATAGCATTGGAGGGGTCCTTTTGTAACCTGTTTTCAATGTTGAACAACTCTTCTTGCAGCAAGCTTTCCTCTTTTCTAATATCCATTTCTCTTTTTTCCCCCATGGTTTGAAACAATATTTTCAAACTTTTAACATTTTGATTCCACTATCAATTGGATTTAAGTCCTTGAGCAACCACTTGTTAACTTCTCTCAACTTAATTATTGCATCAACGCAATTCTTATCTTTTAGCAAATTAGTGTTGAGGATGAAGCTCTCTCTTTTCCTCAAAGCTTTCCTTCTCCCACCATTTAACCCAACATAGGAAATAATTGGATGGTGGTCTGACAGGGTGTAGGGGTAGACCCTTACCTTGCTCCCATCACAAAGGGGCTCAAAGCAAAAGGAGTCCTTATTTGAGTAGAACTTGTCCAACTTGATATATATTCTTCTACCCCCTCTCTGTGTGTTGCACCATGTGAACCAGACAGAGGTGCATTCCTTTTTTAACCCTTTGAGGGGGGTCATCCAAGCTAATTTTGGCTTTCAATCTATCCCAAAAGTACTTCTCATTGCCTTTCCAATCCATTTTTAGACCACCGCTTTTGTCCTCATTCTCTTCAATCATATTGAAATTGCCTCTTACTATCCATGGAATTTCTAGAAGGCAGTAAAGCCACTTCTAGAGTTTAATTATGTCCAAGTAATCGTTTGGTGCATATACTGAGCACACACCAAATTTGGTCTCACCTTTCATAAACACTACCCATGCTGCTTTGTTACATGGGGAAACCCCAGATTCAATGAGATATTGATTCCATTTGTTGGCCATAAGTATGGAAGTGCCTCCTCTGCCTTTTTCATGTTGAGTAGCAATGTGGGAAGAGTTTCCCCAAATGAATCTCAAGTTATTCTCCAATTTAAACCCTACTGCCTTAACTTCTTGCAAAAAGACAAAGTCTTTCTCTTTTTCCAAGTTTAGAAATCTCCTCAGTATACACTTTCCTCTGGGGATTCCAATCCCCTCATATTCCAGGATATACACTTAAGACTCATCATTACCCTTATCGCTTACAGGTTCTTTGGAACTCCTAACTAATTCAAAGTATTTAGGTGCCCCCTCCTCCCCCTCAATCCTTTTGGCTGATGGGATAGTAAGAACAATACTGGTCTTTTTCCTTTTGCCTTTGAAGATGCACACGCTACTTTTGCTAAGGTAAATGGTGTTTCCTATTCTTCTTCCCCTTTTCTTCTTTGGAGGGGCCACATCAGCCACTTTCTCTTGCAACATAGGAGGTTCCTAAGACCCACCTTTATCTTCCTAAATAGTTCTAGGTTTTCTAGACATGGAGGGGCTACAACCAGAAGTTGCCCCCCCTGATTTAGTGTCCTGCTTATTACCAACAACCCTAAAGGGCCTTGCGGGGTCAATTGGTGAGTCAAAGACTTTTTAAAGCCATTTCTCACTCTCCTCTTTATCTACGGACCACTTGCTAATCATTTCAGAGAGTGAATCTATGTTCTCTCTTAGAGGTTGTGAATTTGCCTCACAATCTCTAGGGGGGCCTTAGGCGACCTTTGTTTGAGTTTCAACCCCCCCCACCCAAGGAGGTAGAGTTGTTTAGATTTTCTTTATTTAGAATTTCAAGATTTTTTTGTTTAGTTTCAGAGCTTGAAAGCTTGCCTTGATCAGCCAAGAGGACCTGAGAATTCAACTCCTCACTCCCCATGGGAATTCCAGAGAAGGTGACGGGGTTCTCTCCTATTACAATCACATTTTTCTTGATAGTCGCACATTCTACAATGTCACAACTTGCCAAATTAGGGCAATGGGAGCTACTGCCTCCCTTCTCATTATTCCTTGGTGAGGACATGTCCAAATTACCAGTCCCTCCATTTTGGGTAGTTTCGGATTCAGGCTCTGTCATTTTAACACCATTCATAAAAAAATCCACTTTCTTCAAGTTTTTTCTAATCTTTTTATTATTCACAACAAAGCTTCTTATTTTCTCTAGGGCGATCTATTGGGCATTTTTCATCCTAGAGGTAGACCCTAGATTAGGGGGGACAACGAGAGGGATTGGAGCAAAGGAAGAAACTGAAGGGCCATTGGCTCGCAGGGAAGGCAGTGAGGAGGAAGAAACTGCAGTAACTAGGGAAGAGGAGCAAACAACTTGAGGGAAGGAGGCGACAAAAATAGAGGCTGGCATGGGGGACGCAAGTTCAATGGCAGTAGCAGACACGAATTCGGAATTGCCAGCGGTGGAGGAAAAAATAGTGGGTTTAGGATGCTCGGTGGGCTTGGATGGTGGTGGCTTCACAAGGTTTTGGTGGTGCGAACTGCCCCCCTCCTTCCTAATAAGAGGGTAATTCTTGTGAATATTCCCATCACACCTGCAAAGGTAGCAAGACCTTAACCCTCCCAAAAATTCAATTGGGCACAGGTGCTTTGCATCATCAAACAAGATATCGATATTTCTTGGCAGATCTATCCTAGGGTGCAGAGATATAAGGGCACATGCATTCATCTCAAGAAGCGACGTTTTAGGCCTATCCACCCTTGGCACATTTTCGAAGGGTGCCAAAACCTGAGGTATGAAAGACTAGGTCATGGGGAATGTTCTTAACCAGGAGCCATCTGGGGGATGAAAGAGCAAGGATCTCATTGTAGTTAGCCCCATGAGACCATGTGACGACCCTAAACACACTTTTACCTATGCTCCAATAGGGTTTGTTAAGATTTATTTTTGCATTTCATGAGATTTGACAAATATTAAGAATAGCCCTCATTGTATCATGCAACATAGCGATACTTGGATATTATGTTTTTTGTTCCAGACATTGTTTAACCAGATTTCAACAAACTTTCTTGTAGGTAGGTTTTCAATATCAACAACAGCAAAAAATAAAGTGGCATTCAAAATACTACCTCTTTCATTGAGCACGGTGTCATGCATTTTTTAATTTGGAGAAATTAAAGCGGTGTCGAGAGGGAACTTACCTGCCATTTCACCATCGCTTTGAAAACCATCTTCAGACTCCCTCCCTGCGAGAACGAATTTGCCATTTATAGAGCATACAAGAGTCTCCTCGACGACGACGTCACAAATTGTTTTTATTGGCCCTTGGTTAATAAAGGAGCCACCATTCCTGGTACAACCATTTGGAGGGTCAGGGGGGTTGTGCCCCCCTCCATTAACCTTCATGCACATAGCACGCCAGAGAGCCCCAGAACGAACAGGCATAGCTAAAAATGCACAAACCAAAAGCAGAAAGGGAAGGCAAGGATGAGAAAAAAATAGAGAGGGGGACGGAGGGCAAAAAAGCACAAACCTCTATGGAGGAGGGCCCTGCCTCCCCCATGCCACTTTCTCGCCAAAACCCTAGAAACCAACACTGCTTGCAGATCCCGTGACCAGAAACTTCCTTAGTTGGGCATTTAGATGCATTTCATGGAATATATATTTGAATATTGAATAATTAATTTTATAAACTTATAAGTTGAGGTATATATATATACATATATATAGATATCATGATATATATATAATAAGTATATATTAATGATTTCAATAGTGCTAAAATGTTTATTACGTGCATAACATATATAGCACAACATAAACTATGTTTAAAGTGCAACATATACATAAAGTATATAGCACAAAAATTAATAGGAATTGTGCATCATTTAGTTGCAACACATGAAGCCTTGCATATACAAATTTAAATATTATGGGATAGAGCTTCATAGGTCGCATATGTGATCCTTGCATAAACCAATCAAACTTCCACATTGAGAAGAGGATGCAACTATTTTGAATCAACAAACTAATGATAGTAGAAGCCAACAATAGAATGTGAGTACTGGATAATGCATAAAATATGTATTGTCTAGTATTGTAAATATGAGAGATAAAGTAGCCAATACTAAGTCAAAATATGAATACAAAGTGAATACTCGACGTACAGGAAACTTTGACCTGGTCTTTTCCAAATGGCAACCCAAAAGAATAGGGCACATGATGTTTTGGTTGTGCCAAACTGTGAATAGTGTGAATTAGACAGAAGTCTAATTTGCAATACAAATTCCAACATATGAACCAAACAAAAATGTGAGAATTAGTAAAATGAGAATCTAGATAAAGTGAGTCAATATATGGAAACAATAACCTTGCATTTTTTAATGTTATTCTTTTTGTCCATTAGAATGAGCGACTCATTCTTTATGGTGAAATCTGTTAAAATTGGCTATGGAGATAGTCTACCAAGATCTAGAGGCCAAATGGAAAGCACAAAGAGAGAATATTAATATGACAAGCATAAAATTTATTCTTATTAATTATGAAAATATGATTCAATGTACAATGTATGAGAGACCCCTTGATTATATAGCCAAGGTGAGACATAAGATAACATAAGATTATGACAAGTATCTTAATCTTATGATATGAGACAACTTATCACTACTACCTAGGTCACACGTGTTACAAGTCAAAAGATAGGATAACAACTAATACCTTCTAGAAATATTCCTAAGACCTAAGTAAACTTAACAAGTAAATAAGTCCCCTAAGTCCCTAGTAATGAATTAACTAGGTACAAGACTTTATTCACACCACCCCCCTTAAAGTGCAACTTAGGGAGGAGTAGATTATTATGCAAATGCCACAAAGATGGGTCCCGACTACTAGGCCATGTTAGATACCCATGTACATATGCAAATGAAATCTCTCACAAACAAAAAAAGGGGGAAAACCTAGTGAGACAAAACTCCTCCCCAAAAGAGAGATGAAAGATACAAAAAAGAAATGCTCTCAAAGAAGAATGAGAAGGAAAAAAACCCATGTGAAGAAATACCCCCATAAGAGAGAAGAAGAGAGACAAGAGAGACAATGCAACTCCCCTTAATTTTGAGTCTCCAATAATGGTAGAAGCTCGACATTGAATGTTGAAGATGATCCAATCTCGTTGAACAAGTTCCTCCCCTTCGGAAGAAACAAAACCATGAATGTATGCAAGAGTTATTCTCATTCCTAAAAGGAATATGAAGGAAGATAGATGGTGTATGATGTCTTTAAAGCATGCTCAAGTGTCTCCATGTTGATGCCAAAAGTTGACTCACTCCAAACAGGCACTCTAGGCCACATTGCTAAAGAGGACAATCCAAAATCTAGTAGAGATGATTGTAGAACACAATCCAAAGACAAAGATATCCCTTCTAAAGACAAAGAAGCCTCCTCCAAATGTTGTCCAAAAGTATCCATAGTCATGTGAAATTGCAAAGAATGATCATGTAGAGAATGAACAAGAGGGTCAAGGTGTTCCCTCGCAACAACTAAAAGAAGGATCTCTTCTCCACCAAAGAGAAGATGAATGTAACCAATGATGTCTTCAAAATTTGTAGTATGAGACTCCAAAAACAAGTATGAAATACATGTCAAGAAGTCATCCAAAGTATCCAAATCTGAAAGACAATGAAGATCCTACTGTATTGAATCACTAGAAGCCATATCTATAGCAACAAAAGCATCAACATATACAATAGTAGATGGAGGAGATGAAATGCATGACTCAAGAACTAGATCTGATGTGAGAAATCCTAAGTTCAAGAAGCCAAATGTCTCCTCTAAATCATGGTTCACTCTAGAAGTGTGATCGACAACCAAAGGAACAATGTCACCATTAGAAGAAAAATATGCAAAGGTATACAACTGAGATGAATGTTCAACCATCCTAGTAGCAATGATCTCTCTACTCTCCAAGTCTTGAATCATGGTTGAATCAAGAGTGGAATCCACAGTCCTCCCATATCCACCATGTGTAAAATGATATATGGAAAGAAGATTGTTCGTCAAATGATGAGCACAAAAAAAATCCTAGAAATTGTTGTCCCTAAAACTAATAGACCCCTTCCAAATTACACTCATGTATGTATGTTTCCCATCAAAATAGGAGACATAGTACAAGGATGAAAAGAAGATAATAGAGACTATGAAGATGCCATATGATGAGATGCTCCTGAATCTAGAATCCATCTCCCTGATCTATGAATTAAAATAACACAAAGAGCATGTCCTTTATTTCCTGATGTAGAAGCTTGACCTTTGTCCTTTTTAGACTATTTTAAAGAAAAAGGAGGAGGAGGTGATTTAGAATTTCTAGAAGGCAAATCAATGTGATTATTTTTGAGAAGACGTTTCAACTCATTAATATCCTTCTTATAACAATAGTGTTTTTTATGTCCAAAATTCTTGAAATATGCACAATTAGGCCTCTTCTTCTTAGATGTTTCTCCTTTAGAGGGAGATAATTTTGATTCTTTATGTGGCTTGTTCTTTTTCTTCTTTTGCTTATTATCAATACTCACTGATTCTTTTTGTACCTTAGACTAACCATCCAACAATGCTTATGACTTGGAAGACTTGATTAGACCCAGGTTCATTAAATTAGCTTCCTCTTGGATTAAGAGATTTGCAAAGTCATCAAACTTAGGATCAACATATGATGCTCCCATAGAAATTTGATGGGTATGAAAGCCAGAAAAAAAAACACTGAATACTCAAGACCAAGCTTGGATAACACATTCAAAATAAATTGTAAATCTTCTTTATCAATGTTGCATTCTTTCAACTGTGTTCTTAGTTGCTTAAGTTTAGAGATGTAGTCTTGGATGTGGTCAAAACATTTTGGATCAAGATTCATCAAATCATTATCAATCTGATATCCCCTAATCTTATATGTTTTACCTTACAATTTTTCAAAAGCCTCTTTAGGTGTTTTGCATGATTCAACATAAAATTGTAAATCAAATGAGAATAATGAACATATGCATCCAAGTTTTTTCTCACAATCAAGCTCCCATTTTGCCAATTCTTTAGCATCAATAGGTTGAGGAATGGTTTCTTTCAGATTACCTATTAAATCTTTCATCATGAGATAGTTCCATACCGATTTTCTCCATGTAGCATAATTATGTGGAGTTAGGAGTTCAATTTGAGATTTCCCATTGCAAGAACACAAACCAAGCAAAAATAATGAAATCAACCACTACAAGATTACCCCCCCCCCAAAAAAAAAAATTACTCAATCATGAAACCCCCCAAGCAATATTTGATTTGTGGCACTTTATACTCAGTGCAAGTACAAATACCACTTTCTAAAAACAATGAAAAGCTCTTGATCTTGGAACATGAAAATCCCAAAAATAGGCCACATAATCAAGTATAATTTTTGGTACAAAATGAGATCAATCTAATCATACCACTAAAAATTACACAAAAAATTATGCACTTTAAAAAAAAACTGCACCCAAAAATGTTATCATAGGAGCGAGAATGAAGCTCTTGAAGTTCCCAAAATGAGGACGAAGCGACAACACTTGTGAGAATTTGCAATTTTTGGAAAATACAGACATCAAAACCAAAATGTGATTACACCAATGCATAGAGCACAAAATTCTACCCCAAATTAAAAAAATTGCTCGAAAAAAGAAGTCAAAATGACTAAGTTATAAGCCTTTGAAGTTGGACTGCAAAATAAAAAATTGCATTGGAGAGGGGCTCCAATTTTCAAAAGCATGTTGATTTCATCGTTGATGCAATGATGACATCAACAAATTATGAGATAAAATTTGATGTTTTGACACCCATCAAAAAAGAATATACCTTCCTTGGCAAAATATGCTTTAGACAGTATATTCTTTTAGTATCAACAGTCAAAATCTTCTTTGGATTCTGGAATATTCACCATCGGTTGAAATTTCTACTGCTTCAAAAAAATTTCGTTGGTTGATTTATTTTATCGATCAATTTTGAATTTTTTTTGGTTTTCAAAATTTCTCGATCAAACGAAGTTCGTCGGTTTATTTTGTTGGGGCCGCTATATGTGGGGTGTCACGGCCGCTAATGGTAGCATACCATGTGGTGCTCTTACAACCGTGTGGCACTCTATAGTTTTGTGGTACCTGCTACGCAGGTATTGCAGAGTACCCTCATTTATATATATGTTATTATTTAAGATTTAAAATTTTGATTTTCACAAGAAATATTTCAAGAAAAAAATTAATAAAAAACCCAAAATAATTAAAATAACCTATGAATTTTTTGAAGTGACTCGTACATCTTATATTTCTATCAAGTTTTTCTAATTCTCTAGATCATTGAATACGATGCAAGAGAAGAGCATACTCATCTTTTCAAGATTTACCAAGATCTCTCAAAATATGGCTAACCAAAGGCATTAAACCTGCTCTGATACCATGTTAGAATTGGCTATGGAGATAGCCTACCAAGATCTAGAGGCCAAATGGAAAGCACACATAGAGAATATGAATATGAAAATAAACTATATTCTTGTCAATTATGCAAATATGATTCAATGTGAAATGTTTGAGAGACCCTTTGGTTATATAGCCAAGGTGAGACATAAGATTATGACAAGTGTCTAATCTTATGATATGAGACAACTTATCACTACTACCTAGGTCACATGTGTTACAAGTCAAAATATAAGATAACAACTAATGACAAATAATACCTTCTAGAAATATTCCTAAGACCTAAGTAAACTGAACATGTAAATAAGTCCCCTAAGTCCCTAGTAATGAATTAACTAGGTACAAGGCTTTATTTACACAAACAAAATCTGGTTGTGCATGTGTTTATTGTGCAATTTTTTTCACTGCCACCTTTTTTTCTTCTTGTTGAGTCAAACCTTTGGATTAAGAAGTGTCATCTTTGATAGCTTTTTTCTATCCTACAATTGCTCACACGTGTATAAATAGAGGCTCTTTCTCCCTCAATTAGGACACATAGAGCATTATTTTTTTCTAATTTTCTAACAGTAATACTGTTGCATTTCTGAGTTTAGTGTTGTGAGGATTTGGGAGGTAATTATTAAGGTTAGAATATTTGCATAGTGAGATTTTTTCAAGATAAAAGATAGAGGGATAGTGAAGGTTGTTTACTGAAGGAGTTGCAAGTTGTTAGTGAGAAGGAGGAGTTAGGAATATGAAATTGTCAAGTGGAGCTTGCTTCTTACAAGAATGCTAGTTTCTATTCTTTATATATTTTATCTTGGAAATTACGTGATTCTATATTCTTTGTTTCGAAGGCATGTGTTGAAAAGAGTTTAGTCTCTTTGTTTATGAAATGCTTATATTCTTCTTTGTTAAAGGATGCTTAATGAGTCTAGTTGTTTTTGAACCCCATTATTGGGTTATATACATATAATGTATATAAATTGTATTATGAGTTTCTATATTGTAATAGATACTATATTAAGTTAAGAATTTATAGATATTGCTTGGCTGGCGAAGACTATACTATATTGAAGTGATTTATTCGATTATAATGCTAAGTAAACCTTTGTGGACAATAAGGATAGTAACATAATGGGAAATATGGGATGATAGAAATGTCATCATTACTAGGTTGTGATGTTATGTAAACCTTGATTGATAATGTTTCCTCGATTGTTTATGTATTTCTCCTAAAAAGTAGGAAGAGCATCTTATCCCTAAGGTTAGGGTATAAACTTGGTGGTTATATCAATACTCAACAATAGGGTTATAAAAATATATCTTATTATTATGTTATCTTGTTGTTTTTGTTTAAGAGTCTATTCCTTTTAACAAAATCCTAAAGAAGGACTCATGTTTCAGTGACCCAAAACTATATTGTGAAGAGGACTATGGGTGCAAAAGCACCAACCCCTTGCAATTTGATAATTTCCTTCAAATAATATACAAATTTAGTAAACATTATGAACACATGAATAATGAATATAGAAGTCTTATGATTTATTTGTGATCACTTTGATCATTACATTATTTTGATGGAAACCCTAGGTTGGAAACAACCTATTTGACAGGGTTGTTATTTGATTACTGATTGAAGAAAATAGGTTGAAGATAACCTATATGATCTAATTGATCATTTTATTTTTTATTATACTTTCAAATATAGAGTCAATATATTGACGAGTTTATACTTTTATATGGAGTGCTTTAGTGATAGAAATATCCTTTTTGATAAAGACCATTTATTGTTGAGATAATGCCTTTGAGATGAGGTCATTTATTGATGAGATTATAATTTTGAGGAGAATCATTTATTGTTAAGATATACTTTAGATTATGAAGTTATTTTTAAAGTTGATCCATAAAGAGTTCATAGATTATTCATGGGGTTAGATAACCCAATGGAGGGGATAGCCTATGCGTGTGAATTACTTTAATAGAAATGTCATGGTAACCATGAAATTAAAATAGGTTATTCCCGGGGTTAGTATAATCCAATGAAGGGGATATCCTAT
This sequence comes from Sequoiadendron giganteum, assembly GCA_007115665.2. NCBI lineage: Eukaryota > Viridiplantae > Streptophyta > Pinopsida > Cupressales > Cupressaceae > Sequoiadendron > Sequoiadendron giganteum. The sequence goes on from CM021108.1 coordinate 341,411,131, forward strand.
TCATAGGATATGAATGGTCAATACAAATCAATCTAGGAAGGTGGGTGAGTCTATGACGTCCATCCTGAATTAGGGGTGATCAATACTTGGCCAAAGTAGTGTAAGTTGTCACTGTTTATACTGTATGCCATTGTGATTTGGGTTTACATACTAGGTAGGTAATGTCATATGGTAGGTTGTATCCATTGTGTGATAGATCTAGATATGTAGGACACAACACCAAGCTTAGGGAGGGTCATTTTTATTATGTGGTTACCAAACCAATCTCTTTGTCGAAGGGAGGGCCATCTTACCAGTTAGGTAGATGTGTGGGGGACTATGTTAAGTCCATGGTTGGTGGAAAAGCGCTTGAGTGATGCTTCTCCTCATTGTTTGGTGACCAAGATTTGATGGAGGGCACCTAGACCATTCACATACCTAGTGCCAGTAAGCTCATAAAAGTTATGTAAGTATTCATATATCCATTTCCATGGAAAATTATAAATGTGAAATGTTATGAAGAAATTATGTGATATGAAATCAATACATTGGAAAGTTTTAATACTTGTTATATTGCAATGGGAAAGTTTGGAATGTTGTTATTTCAAAATTTCATATTATTCTTATATATGAAAAGAAATTTGTTATTGCTAAGTGTTGGCATCATAGTTTATTTACTTAATGTTAACACAGTAAAATTTGTGGGTAGAACAATGGGCATGTTACATATCTTGTGGTTTGTCTATTTGATCTATAAATTTGGTTATTATGTAAGCTTGTATGCATTCTTTTCTCTCATGGGGTTATGCAGTAAATGAATTGAACATTGTGGGTATTATGCATATATTTCCTAACACGTATTATTAAAAATATATCTATAATTAATTTATAGTTTTTTATCAACAAAATATGGCATAGGGAACCACTTTAATTTTTATTGATATATAACAAGATTTCAAAGCCTAAAAACACTAAGATGGAACATCTAGCACTAAGGATCTAATTGATCTAGTGAGGATTGTACTTGAATCCTTCCATGATTTTTATTATAAATCTATAGTTTTCCATATCATATTCTTTTTGAAAGACAATCTTAAAAATCACGCTCCTCTTCTTATGACTTTGAATTGGATATAGGATCTCATGAGTGGTGGTCTTTCCATTAGATATGTATCAATTGAGAAAAAAAATTCTTTATTCTTTAGATATAACATTGAGGAGAATCAATTTTAACATGTTAACCATGGATTTGGATCTTATATTATAAACTATCTTCTATGGATAAATGGGCTTGAATTCATCAAAGGAGGACAATCATTCATTTGGGATGAGGACAATGTGAGTGTTGTTCAAGTATTTTAGAAACACTTTATGATTTTTGTATTCTTTAGTTGCTTCTCATATATTCCTTTCGACAATATGCCAACATTTATGAAAAAAGTGATTAGGCAAACCATTAGGGCTAAATCCTAGTGAATATTAAGTCGAAAAGGTCCATATTTAAAATCCTCTTTGGTAAAATTAGTTATAAATATTTTATCTTGCGTAATGACCCAAACCTTCAGTAAAATTAAAAAAAATCCAATTTTACATCAAACGAGTAAATAAACATGCTAACAAGTCATTGCAATATAATTTTTCTTTCCTTTATTGATAATATATGAATAAGATATCATAATAAAATTACAATAAAGATTATATTTCATTACAATAACTTCACAAGTATAAATAACAAGAAAACATACCTTAACTATCATAGCTCCAATGAGCTTTAGAACAAATAGTAGTAACACGGTCCAAGATCTTCCCTTTCGCATCTTGGTACTTCAGTAGCCTGTTGTGGAGGAGAAGCATCACTTGGGCACTTTTCTGCCAACCACAGACTTATAATGCAGTTCCCAACACATCTATTATCCAATAGATGGCCCTCCCTTTGATGAAGAGATTGGTAGGGTAACCGATACTGTTGACCAAATGAGCATAGTGATGTGTCCTACATAACTAGATCCTTGTAATCCCACAATCCTGAACTAGCATGTACTATTGGATCACGGTGAACTAACAGTGTAATCATCGCCTTGTTTAAGAGGATGTAGGTACATTACACTACATTGACCAAAGTGTTTCATACAGTCCTTCTACTGAGGGTCATCTATCACATACACCATTCAAGGTCGATTTGACATAGGGCTATCTTACACTACATGTAGGTTATGTCCTTCATTGGATAATTAGTCACCCCAGACAATCCTACAACATACTAACTGTTAGAAATGAATCAACACAAGTAATTCACATAATTCCTCCTATACTAGAAATCTTTATCCTAAGGAAAACTCAAGCTTATCTAAGTTAACCTAATAACTTAAGCCAATAGAATTTACTTGACTCTTGTCCTCATTTCAGACCTAGTATTTAGTAACAATCAATACTCTCCTTATATGGAGATCATACAATTAATGCAAATTACAACTAGAATGCAACAAATTCATTTTTGATGTACTGACAGTAAATACAAACATAAAACATCTTATGTTCAAGCATAGATAGTATAATTAAATACCTATGTTGTACCTTATGTAATATATTTGAATTCCTTGGTCAAGTGATCTCTTCGACATACCTAGTATAGTTAAATACTTGTGTTGAACTGGAATTTATAATATAATTAAGTATATGTGCCAAGAAAACTCTCTTATTACATAGTACTTTAAAACATCTTGTGAAAATCAGTCAAAAGGCTTCAATTCTCTTTTTCCATAAGACAACAAAAACACTTCTATTACACTAGTAGAAAATACATTTCATGCAGTAAAGAAAACACAATAATTATTTTGCAACCATTAAGAAGTATAAAAACCCCATGTTTTTTATCGCTTCCCAGGTGATGTTTGGCATGGCAACCTTTTCCTTTGGGTTGCTCAATCTAGTTTCATGTATCAAGTTTCCAGTCCCTCAAAAGATGATAATTTCCTCATAAAATTCCCTTTTCCTTTCTCTCAAAAACATCCTCACAGAAAAGGTGTATTCTATGGGTAGAATACATTTTCCTCTAAATGTAAACAATCTCTCAGAAATATGAATATTGTTGGTTATGAATATCACTCAGAATTATGATGATGATTGCATCAATTGTCACACAGAAAGTGATGAATGACTATAACTAATGACTCTCAAAGATATACACATATGGCAACAACACAAACTGGTAGTCTCGAATTTGTTTTTAACTTTTCTCCAAATGATGAAGATTTAGCCTATCTTCTTCCAAACCCTATTTTCCTCTCTCAGAATTTATCTTTCAGAAAATGATGAATTAGATTGGTAATGAGTGCAGTTTGATGGAAATATGAAACTCTTAGTGGATCAATATTGAAATTTGATGCACAAAGTCAATTTCCAAAATAATATAGCTCTCATGAAATCACACTTAAAATAGAATGTATGCACAGATAAGAAATTCCTTATAGAACACAATGCCTCAAGAATGGAGAAATTAGGTGGCTATATATAGAATCTCACAGCCCCATCGAATCCCACTCCTAAAGGCATGTAGAATGCTAGAACTATGACTTGAAATGTTCAACTTAGCAAGTGGCGGGTTTCAAATCTCATACTCAGCTTCCAAGAGGTGAGTCGACCTCCATTACATGACAACAGTTTGAAGACCATTTCAAAAAGGCACATGGAAAATAATGCAAATCAACACCTATAGGCTTGTTCTCAGATGTGGCGCTAGTCTACAAAAATGAAAAATTTGTGAAGGTACTAAGAAAAAGTCATTTCTAGAATGATGAACACCTAACCTCTCTTCCAGGTTGCGTTGGATTTGGTTAGTTGCTTTAACTCCTATGTTGGTTTTTCTCTTGCAATAATGCATTCATCGAATGCGCGACTTCTTCTAGTGTTGCATTCTGTTTCAATACTTCAAGAAATATTTTGATTAAATGATGCTTCTATTTCAATAGTTGTAAATCAGATGGTTTGGAAATAATTCGATTTCCATAGTTTGATGATCAATATTTAATTAAATATAAAATAATTGGATTCCCATAGTTTGGAGACATATATTTCGACTTTCAATAAGAATAGGAAATAAGCCGATTTCCTAAGTTGAAGATTAGTATAAAATTAATATGGAAATAATTTGATTTTCCAAAGTTTAATAATTTAAATTATATATTTTATTATATATATATATATATATATATAATTATGGTTTTAGATGTTTAAAACATATTTATATTTAAATACCCAAGTATAAATATAAATATATATTTATATGTATTAATATTACTATAATATATATATATAATTACATATATATATTTAAACAAATATAAATATATATCGTGAGCCAGTCAACATACCCAATATTTTTATATACACATATATGTATATGTAAATTGTCAGGAAATAATAATATAATATTATTAATATCCACATATAATAGGTTGTGTGCATATATACATGTATATGTCTATATATATTCCTCTATGTTCACGTATATGTAAGTATACCATGCCAATGCATTTGTATGGGCATATCCATCTACCATCATACACCTGTATCGATATATATATATACATATGGATACGTGCATATACTATATATGTATATATATCCACTTCTTATTTACTTACACCCATTTATGTTACAATCATAAAGATCGTAATACCAAAAGATGGATACAAAGATAAACATCACTCACAAAGCATGCAAAAGTAAGCAAGACTCCTAATGCAATCTTACAAGCTATGGATGACTTACCTAAAACCCACAAAAACTAACACAGTTCACTCAATCTAAGGTGGTGTGTGTGTATGATTAGATAGTTCAAATTACTAGTTAACCGACCAAGCTCCTCTCCTGAGTGATACTTCCCCTCCCCCTAGAGATTGAACATTTACCTACAACCATTAACACATTCCTTCGGTAATTATTTGTTCACAACAATAAGCATCAGATATATATATATATATATATACATCTTCAAAGTCAGAATATCTATAATTCAATAACCATCTATACAAAATTTTACCATGGATAACATCAACTGAGATAACATCAAATGAAACAACATCAATTGAGATAACATTCATATTGATAACAAGGTACAAGCATCTCTAGATTTTACATTGCATTCATATTTACCCCATATAGTAATAGTAAATAGTAACCTCACAATTTGGGATGTAACATACATCCCCCCTTGTGAATCATCGTCCCCGATGATCTATATCCTTTTAACATACAACTAAAGTCAAATAATTTTTTTCTTACAATTCTCAAAATACATAAGATTTACAAAACATTCATCCTATGTAGTAACCTTTTCCTTCCTAGACCTTACTTCGGGTGTCCTCATTATCGCATAGGGAAAACTTGTATGCCTCTCACATACTTACTCTCCCAAAGAGTTTTATTTCACATACACATCCAATATATAATAATAACTATACATAGTGATAGTAAATCATTGGCCCATGAATTCATCCTTAGTATAATCCCAATAGAAAAGGAAATAGCAATGTATTGTACACTACATTGTGGGTCCCATCCTTTCCCTTTCGTATTTACACTTTTAGACAACTCATAAACTGAATTTATTTGTCACTTACACATCCATTTTTCTTATCATAAAATACTTTCTCATGATTACTTGTCCATCTTGAGCATACCATTTCTTCTGGACACCTATCAAATCTTAATAACGCTTAATACTTAAGCTTTGTATCGATAAAGTTTCATTGATCACTTTGATCTATTACTCCTTTTTGGAATTCTATCAAGTTTATGGTTTACCCTATTTCTAAGCCTATTTTGGCTTATTAGAGTTTCCAACCTTTCCTTTTCATATAATGTTCTAAACTTCAGTGTTGAAGTTTATAAATCATTCAAGATTTAGTCTACCATTTTCGCTTACTTGACTATAATAATATTTTGCATATTCACTCAACTGAATGTTTTTATAGTATGATCATGGTTTGCACAACCCTATCATTATTTTCTAAATTGAAATAACCTTTCAGGATTACTAAGCAACTACTTGCCAATAATATATTATTTAGGACCAAAATCCTATAAGTCAAGTTTCCAAAAAGTGTTGGTTGCCTCGTTGAGTTTGTCCACTTTAGAACATTATGTCAATTCTACTAACACATACAGATTGGTTTGTCTTTTGTTCTACCATTTTCCTTCTAGAATCTCAAGAGAGTATACATTTCCTACCTTTGATGACATCCTATCTTCATTGTTAGACATTATCTTGCCACATTTTGTGTAACTTCTTACTCTATCTTGTCTAGATTATAGTGGTTCCTCATTTGACAATTTCCTTTGTCATTCTGATGTCCTAATTCTGACATTCCATTCCTTATTCCATTCTTGAATCTTCCAAGATTTTGGGTACATAAATTATTTTATATCCAAAGATAGTCTATCCATTGACTAAGTAAAAACCTATTTTGATCTTACACCATCATTAATTCCTATGCAATAAGGGTCATAAGTCTTGTGGAGATAAATCCCATTTACCTTAGAACATCCATATTGTGGATCTCTTTTGTCCCTAGATTATTTTCAAATATGTAATCCATATTTTTAACTCAATCCAATTCTCCCAATAAATTTGGTACTAATTTTGAGTATTAATCCTTGTTCAGTCATATTGGTCCCTATAAGTTTAGCAAATTTCATTACATACCTAGTTACCAAGTATGAACATTTCTCATTGGTTCCGCTGATTCTCTCAATCATATAGGAGAGTCCCAACTTCAATATATCCTTTTTGAGTACCAGTAACAATTTCGATGTTCTATTCTGTAAAATTTCCAACCTTTCTTGCTAAGTGAAAATTTTATGATGTTTTGTCATAACAATAGATGCTTCCTTTTGAAAGTGTATCTCTTTTAATATAAGATCCACTCAAAGTAAAGTCTTCTTGTCAATAATATGACTTCCTTTAACTCATTAGGCATCCTTCCTATGTTTTAATCCATTTATAATTTCATAGGCTCAATGATTTTCACATCCACATGGTGAATCTCAATCTCAATATTCCCTTCCAATTCTTAGGATAAAGTCCTCGTTTATTGAATAGTTTGATGTTATAGGTTTCTCCACCCTATATTTCCCACTCAAGACCAAATATATAACTCAACCTAATGAGTAATTCTCAACTTAGAGGTGTTAATGAGTAGTCTGGTACATGATCCAACTTAATAGGTTAAATCTCATCCTAAGGTCTCTCTCTTATTTTGAATGAACTTCTTTTCCCAATTAGGTTATTCTTAACCTAAAGTTTCATTGAAGAGTAAGGTAGTGATCAAGTGATTTAATCATTCTTATTAAGAGATTTTTTTTATATGGTTCTCATAACATCACATCCTACCTTATCCTTCACTCCATCTCTATAGATTAAATAGCTCAACCTTATTCATCCTTAGGTCTCTTAGCACAATAAGCTTAAGTGTCAAGTCGTTTTACAACATGGATGTTATTTCATATAGAAATAACATTGTTATCTAAATTCTCTATATAAAGTATATAGGAGTATAGAGACACTTTCTTCCAATCATGAGTATCTTAGATCTTCCCTTGCCAATCCCATAGACAATGATCTTCCTTATCATGATCAAATTATCCACCTATCATTTTCTAAGGCGTTGATAATAATATCATTTGATATTTTAATTAGATAATCATAAGGTATGAAATATTAATACGTCATAGTCCTTAACCTTTCTATTTTCCTAAAATTCCAATACCCTTTTTCTTTGAAATCATGACTTGTGAAGAAGTCATTAGTTCTTCCATATTGAGAACATACCCAATTTTTACGTTGGGTGGGGTACTTGTCTTGAGTCATTCCACTCTCTTTCTTCCCCCCTTAGTGTTTTCACAACTTTCATTTTACTCACATTGAACTCCTAGCAATTACTTGCTTCTTTGGAAAGGACTTGTCTTTCCTTGTTGTTGAATTTCCATTGCCTTCTCTTGCCTCATGGAATACCTCCAATATACATTTTCCCAAAGTTTGATTTATTGTTGTTTGATGCACCATTATATTCAAAGTGTTGTTTTCCTTGTAACTTCTATTGAACTGACTCATAATGTCTTATTACATTCCATTTTCTTTTGGAACCTATAGTCATATGTTGATTTTCATAAATATATTGGTGAGTTCTACTTATAACTCCACCATATCCATGTATTATCCAACCCTATGTTTAAACCAACTTGATTTACCTTTTCAGGATTCCTTCTCATAATCACTTTTCAAGTGACTTTATTCCAATGCTTGGAATCTTAATCTCTCATAACCTTTTAGAGATACCAAATTTTTTTGGTCCTTTTTTTCTTATCAAAATAAAAACTCCAACAATCCCATTGGTGGAATCATGCCCACGTTTTGATTACTTTGATTCAGACTATTCCGGTCTTTTCTCTTTTTCCTAGGTACTAACTATTTTTTTATAAGATCCTATTTTTACACAAGAAATAGGTTTATTTCAAGAGTTATCCAACCCTTGTGGATACTTCCTTCATTGAATTTATAATTCAATCTAATTATGTCTTCTTGCATACACATAGATTCGTAGGTGTTTCACTAAATCCAAAAATTCTTGACTCTTCATAATTCTAGGTTGCTACAGTTAAGGTTATCTCAATTCTTTCCATCCTCGTAGATACATATCACTATTTTGTAGGATAAAAGTTTATATTGGTTATTCTTCCTGAGTTGTTAGGTTAGGATTTCCTAACTCTAGGGACAACTCTTAACCATTCCTGAGTTACTAGGGATCTCATTTTCCTTTTCACTTCACTAAGTTATTTTGTCCGGTCATTGTGGCATAAAAAATTTTCAACCATTATCTTTTGGTAAGATTTACACATTATTATGTAATGAGCTCATAGGTTTTAGTGCATAACTTGGTAGCTTTGATACAACATGTAACGACCTGACCCTTTGGTAAAATTAAAAAAAATCTAATTTTACATCAAATGAGTAAATAAACGTGCTAACAAGTCATTGCAATATAATTTTTATTTACTTTATTGATAATATATGAATAAGATATCATAATAAAATTACAATAAAGATTATATTTCATTACAATATTTCTTCACAAGTATAAATAATAAGAAAACTTACCTTAACTATTATAGCTCCAATGAACTTTATAATAGATAGTAGTAACACGGTCTAGGATCTTCCCTTTCAAATCTTGGTACTTCAGTAGCCTGTTGTGGAGGAGAAGCATCACTTGAGTTCTTTTCCACAAACCATGAACTTATAATGCGGTCCCTAGCACATCTATTATTCAATAGATTTCCCTCCCTTCAACAAAGAGATTGGTAGGGTAACTGATATTGTTGACCAACTAAGCAAAGTGGTGTGTCCTACATAACTAGATCCTTGTAATCCCACAATCTTGAACTAGCATGTACTATTGGATCATGGTGAACTAACAGTGTAATCATCGCCCAGTCTAAGAGGATGTAGGTGCATTACACTACTTTGGCCAAAGTGTTTCATACAGTGTTTCTATTGAGGGTCATCTATCACATACACCATTCATGGTTGATTTGACTTAGGGTTGCCTTACACTACGTGTAGGTTATGTCCTTCATTGGATAATCAGTCACCCCAGACAATCCTACAACGTAGTAACTGCTAGAAATGAATCAACACAACAAGTAATTCGCATAATTCCTCCTATATTGGAAATCTTTATCCTAAGGGAAACTCAAGCTTATCTAAGTTAACCTAATAACTTAAGCTGAAAAAATTTACTTGACTCGTGTCCTCATTTTGGACCTAGTATTTAGTAACTAAAGCAATCATTACTCTACTTATATGGAGATCATACAATTAATACAAATTACAACTAGAATGCAACACATTAATTTCCTATGTACTGGCAATAAATACAAACATAACACATCTTATGCTCAAGCATAGCTAGTATAATTAAATACCTATGTTGTACCTTATGTAATATAGTTGAATTCCTCAGTCAAGTGATCTCTTTGACATACCTAGTATAGTTAAAAACTTGTGTCCAACTAAAATTTCTAATACAATTAAGTATATGTACCAAGAAAAATCTCCTATTATGGAGTACTTAAAAACATCTTGTGAAAAGCAGTCAAAAGGCTTCAATTCTCTTTTTCCAAAAGACAACAAAAACACTTCTATTGCACTAGTATAAAATATATTTTGTGCAGTAAAGAAAACACAATAATTCTTTTGCAACCATTAAGAAGTAGAAAAACCCCATGCCTGTTATTGCTTCCCAGATGATGTTTGTTAGGGCAGCCTTTTCCTTGGGTTGCTCAATCCAGTTTCATGTATCAAGTTTCTAGTCCCTTAGAAGATGATAATTTTCTCACAAAATTCCCTTTTTCTTTCTCTCAAAAACATTCTCATAGAAAAGGTGTATTTCATGGGTAGAATACATTTTCCTCTAAATGTAAACAATCTCTCAAAAATATGAATATTGTTGGTTAGGAATATCACTCAAAATTATGATGATGACTGCATCAATTATCACATAGAAAGTGATGAATGACTGCAACTAATGACTCTCAGAGATATATGCATATGGAAACAACACAGGCTGGTAATCTCAAACTGGTTTTTAACCTTTCTCTAAATGATGAATTTTCAACCTATCTTCTTCCAAACCCTATTTTCCTCTCTCGTCATTTATCTTTCAGAAAATGATGAATTAGACTGGTAATGAGTGCAGTTTGATGGAAATATGAAACTCTTTGGTGGCTCAATATTAAAATTTGATGCATAGACTCAATTTCCAAAATAATACGGCTCTCATGAAATGATGAAATCACACTTAAAACAAAATGTATGCACAAATAAGAAATTTTTCCTAGAACAAAATGGCTCAAGAATGAAGAAATAAGGCAGCTATATATAGAGTCTCACAACCCCATCAAATCCCACTTCCAAAGGCATGTAGACTGCCAAAATTGTGCTTTGAAATGTTCAACTTAGCAAATGGCGAGTTTTAAATCTCATACTCAACTTCCAAGAGGTGAGTTGACCTCCATTACATGACAGCAGGTTGAAGACCATTTCAAAAAGGCATGTGGAAAATAATGCAAATCAACATCTATAGGCTTGTTCTTAGATGTGGCGCCAATCTACAAAAATGGTAGATTTGTGAAGGTGCTGAGAAAAATTCATTTTCAGAATGATGAACACCTAACCTCTCTTCTAGGCTGCATTGGATTTAGTCAATCACTTTAACTCCTACACTGGTTTTTCTCTTGCTACAATGCATTCACAAGATGCATGACTTCTTCCAGCATTGCATTCCATTTCAATACTTCAAGAAATATTTTGATTAAATGATGCTTTTATTTCAATAGTTTGAAATCAGCTGGTTTGGAAATAATTTGATTTCCATAGTTTTATGATCAATATTTAATTGAATATAAAATAATCCGATTCCCATAGTTTGGAGACAAATATTTCAACTTTCACGTAAGAAGAGGAAATAAGTTGATTTCCTAAGTTGAAGATTAGTATAAAATCAATATGGAAATAATTTGATTTTCCAAAGTTTAATAATTTAAATTATATATTTTATTATATATATAATTATAGTTTCAAATTTTTAAAACATATTTATATTTAAATACCCAAGTATAAATATAAATATATATTTATGTCTTAATATTGCTATAATATATATATAATATTTAATATATAATTACATACATATATTTAAACAAATATAAATATATATCGTGAGCCAGTCAACATACCTGATATGTTTATATACACATATATGTATATGTAAATTGTTAGGCAATAATAATATAATATTATTAATATCCACACATAATAGGTTATATATATACATGTATATATCTATATATATTCCTCTATGTGCACATATATGTAAGTATACCATGTCCATGCATCTGTATGGGCATATCCATCTGCCATCATACGCCTTTATCGATATGTATATAGATATGGATACGTGCATATACTATATATATGTATATATGTCCACTTCCTATTTACTTACACCCATTTACGTTACCATCATAAATATCATAATACCACAAGACAAATACAAAGATAAACATCACTCACAAAGCATGTAAAATTAAGCAAGACTCCTAATGCAATCTTACAAGCTATGGATGAATTACCTAAAACCCACACAAACTAACATAGTTCACTCAATCTAAGGTGATGTGTGTATGCTCAGATAGTCCACATTACTAGTTAACCGGCCAAGCTCCTCTCCCAAGTGATACTTCCCCTCCCCCTAGAGATTAAATGTTTACCTGCAACCATTAACACATTCCTTCAACAGTTATTTGTTCACAATAGTAAGAATCATATATATATATATATACATCTTAAAGTTAGAATAACTATAATTCAATAACCATCTATGTAGTATTTCACCATGGATAACATCAGCTGAGATAACATCAGATGAAACAACATCAATTGAGATAACATGCATATTAATAACAAGGTACAAGCATCTCCATATTTCACATTGCATTCGTATTTACCCCATATAGTAATAGTAAATAGTAACCTCACAATTTGGGATGCAACATCTTGAGATTTAGTAATGTTTTTTGGAACATTGGTGACAAGGGACTCTTGAGTTTGCAAATAAGAAAACTCTTCAATTAGTAACTTCTAGAAAAAAGAGACAACCTCATTACCTTGATACTAGAGGGGCCATCAACAACTACACTCTCACTATTATTGATGGTATTTAATTTGTTTCAAATTCTCCTCGCTTTAGTAGCCATGTTGATTTGTTTAAAAATTTATCATCATTTTTAAGTCAAAGTTCCTTGGATTTTTGCCTCCAAAAAAAACTTCTCTAGTTAAAACCTTTAAATGCATAACAATTAGAGATTTTTATTTTTGAAAGGAATCTTGATCCATGCTATTTTATTAAAATTATTCACTAAGAGTTTCAATATCACCCTTGAGAATCTCTCTCTTGGTGAAAATATAGCCAAAGTTTAGTCTCTTCAATTATCTTAGTCTTTCTTTAATGAATGAAATATCTTAGTCTTTTTTTAACAACATAAAGCCTTCTCTAAATTAGGAGAATTTTAGTTCATCTTAACAATAAAGGTTCCTTCCACTATTCTTCAATGAAAGTAATTTCTCAAAATCACATGTTCTCAAATGTGAAAATACATCAAAGAGGCTAGCTAGTGCTAGTTTTTATGATTAGATTAGAACACAAAAGTTTAATTCAAAAAATCACATAAAGACACAACCAAGATACCCTGGGAAAACCCTCCAACTTGAGGGAGAAAAACCTAGCCAATATATCTCTTATATATTGATAAAGTAAGAGAAAAAATCTGCTAACAACTTAGGCACAACACAATGCCAATTTGATATAATAGATGATAGCACCTCTCTTAGATGCAAGATACAAATGAATATGTTACTCCTTGAGCTCGACCTGCTGCTAAAAAATGATGATCTGCTCCTACATAAATGATGATCTACTGCAACCAATTGAAGGTTTGTTGCTCAAGTGTGAACTCCTCTAGGAATGTGAATTATGCTTAATGAACTTGATTTTCAAATGAATGAATGTGAACTTGTATATATACACGATTACAATAGGGTTCACACCTCTTCACAAATGAAGTTGGCCTCAATAAGAAAGACACATTTCTTCATAACATAGTCAACCTTTAATTAAATTGCGTCTCTTCATTAAATAAAGATTTTCTCAAGGTTGATCCCATTAATAATTAATTATTATTAATCATATAAATAAAGCATCTTGATTAAGATGCCTCCTCAATATTAAATGAATTGACTTAAGAAAAATTGAAATAGCCAGAGGCTATATTTAAATTTGTCTTTCGTACATCATGGCTGGAAGTGATTCATCCAGACATTGAATCATCAACACTCCCTCTCAGCTAGGGAGGAATACTTCCAACTATGTAAGTCATATCATCTCATCGTGATGACAAAAACCATGGATACATCCATGTGTGAAAAGAAGCATATCACCTCATCGTGATATCAACCATCATGGCTACACCCATGTATGGAAAGGAGCTTATCACCTCATCATGAAAGAATATCACCTCGTCGTGATATCAACCATCATGGATAAACCCATGTATGGTATGTACAAGTTCTCATCACTCAATGTGATGTTTTCACCTCATCGTGATGTTCACCATGGCTCTCCCAGAGGGTGAAAACATAAGTACAAGAAAATCATCACAAACTCTCTCAGGTGATGTTGTCATGGAGTCACACACATGACATCCACCATGGCTCTCCCAGAGTGTGGAAATAAGGGCTTTCACCTTGAAATTATCTCATAGAGAGAAATGCATTAATAAGGGTTTGCACCTCAAATCTATCTAACAAAGATAAATGCATTAAATAAAATATGAAGATCATTGATACTGACACTCCTCAACTAGGGCTTCATTCTCCATAATACCAAGCTTGTCTTGGAAGTACACAAACCTTACTTTGGCAAGAGACTTGGTGAGAATTTTTGCCAATTGCTTATTAGTGTTGATATACTTCAACTGGATTTCTTTCCTCAATACCATATCTCTAATATAGTGGTATTTGATCTCAACATTTTTGGTGTGTCATGAAACACTGGATTGACAGAAAGCTTCACACAACTTTAATTATCACAATGAATGACATTCGGCTCCAATGATTGTCCAAACAATCCTGCAAGGAGGTTCTGAAGCCACACTACTTCTCTAGCTGCCACAAGAGCTGCAATATACTCTGCCTCTATGGTGCCCAGTGTCATTGAAGACTACTTCTTGATGCACCAGGAAATCATTGCAAACCCCAAACATCTTCTCCAGGTTTAGTAGGCTCCCTCTGAATCTTCAAATACTTGCAACAACCTTCTGACCTCTTCGTCCAAGATTGCCTACAATGCTTGCCTTAGAGAATATTTTTTAGCGCACACCTCTAAAACTATAGAGAGTTTAGGATTGACCTCCTCGACCTCAACCCAAATCACTCTATTCTGAATAGGTTTGCAGAGCTACCAATGTCAAATCTAGATGACAGTCTTGAGCAATTCCGATCTCAGCAGCTAAAGGGATCCTCTAAGGATTTAGCACCTAGCCTTGCAATATAGTAATCTTCACTTCTTCTCAGTGAGTTACAAAACTCCCTCTAGATCCCTGCTATGAGATTGCAAAGAAGACTTCTGGAAGTGAACTCCCTCTAGCCACCAACTCAATCCCATGGCTGCAAGTTATGAATTCATGCTTGATCATATCTTTGGTTGGTATGACTTCCTCACAAGATGCCTCAAGCTTTTCATTACTAGGCAATCTCTCATCACCTTCTTGCTCCTAGATCTGTCCTGGAAGCATTTTAGAGAGAGATTACTAACAATATATGGCTATCCAAATAAATATCAAGGCTAGAATCATACAAGGTTTACTATATCAGGTTATAACATGAATACATAAGAATTTATGAACAATATTAAAACATGAATAAATAAATCAACCTATAAGATAAGTATATCAAAAGCTTCAGAGAAAAGAAACTTATCTTTATTGAATTTTGATATAACTCTTTCTTCCATCTTTTACTCCTCTCGAGAGTGTTAAACACAACACAACAAAAGACAATCTGAACAACTACATATTTCTTGAATACAATATGCAGTTAGCATGAAGAACCAACCCTCTCCAAGAGTCAAGTCTCTATCAAAGTTCATGCATTAGAGAATGATATCGATGTGACCAACTTATCACCATCGGGATTGCAGTTCTCTTTTTATTTCATAGTCACACTAAAAAATCTTCACAAGTAGCATGAAAAATGACTTGCAAATAATAAATTGAATCTTCAAAGGATCTTATGTCAGTGAACACATTTCAAGAGAAAACACGATCTCTCTTTACTCATCTCACAAATAACAAAAAGTCAGCCTAGAAAGGTGATTTCAAACAAAACAAAAAATAGTTATCTCTTTAAATATTCTGATGGATGCAATTACTGGACACAATAAGATATGTTGCTCTTGTGCTAAGATCTATATACAACCTTCACGACATGAACATAAGCTCATGACTTAGAATAGAAATTCCCTAGAACCATTTTGAAGGGTGATCTTATTCACATTTGCAAATGAAGCATGTTGATTAGGCCTGGTTGGGAAATCCTTTGCATAGTGACCAAACTTGTCACATCTAAAACATTGAACATGATAGAGGTCCCTCTTCTTCTTGAATGGGGGAGCATCATTAGAACCTTTATCCCTATTCCTCTTGAAGTATCCTTTCTTTCCTCCTTTTCCTTCCTTCTTCGAGGATTGAGTGGAAAGAACATGAATGTCTTCATTTGTAGAGCTTTGACCAATACCTCTCACAACCAACCTAGACTCTTCTTGAACACAATATGCACTCAAATGATCAAACTTGGGAAGTTTTGATCTCACACTGATTCCTCGAATGTAAGACTCCCAAGATGAAGGAAGACCATTAAGAGCCAACATGGTCAAATCCTTGAAATAAACAATATGAACAATAGTAGAGAGTTGATATCTCAACTCGGTGATCCTCATGAAGTAAGTGATGGCAATTTATCCTTTCATCATCTTGACATGATGAATTTGCTACTTTAATGCAAGTGCACAACTTGTGTTGTTGATCTCATACATCTCCTCCAAAGTCTTAAGCATTTCTCTCATTGTCTTCAACTTATAGATGATTGGAACAATATGATCCTTCATTGAATCAACTAACATCTTCTTCACCTTAGTATCTTTCTTCTTCCATTGAATCTTTTCTTCCTCATTCATAGGCTCAGGAGCTGTGCTCTCCATGAACTCTGCCAACTCACTTTCCTCCAAGGTGATCATAAATCTGAATCTCCATTATGTGAAATTTGATGCTCCCTCGAGTATGTCCTCAATCTTGAGACCATTCACCATCTTGACGAAGTGATAGAATAGATCAAGAAGGTGAAGGAAAATAAATAATATCACTGCAAGATAAATTTGATCAAGATCTTCTACAAACTCGCTCTAATACCATGTTAGTTTTTATGATCAGATTAGAACACAAAAGTTTAATTCAAAAAATCACACAAAGACACAACCAAGATACCCTGGGAAAACCCTCCAACCTGAGGGAGAAAAACCCAGCCAATATATCTCTTATATATTGATAAAGTAAGAGCATAAATCTACTAACAACTCAGGCACAACACAATGCCAATTTGATATAATAGATGATAGCACCTCTCTTAGATGCAAGATACAAATGAATATTTTACTCCTTGAGCTCGACCTGCTGCTACAAAATGATGATCTGTTGCAACCAATTCAAGGTTTGTTGCTCAAGTGTGAACTCCTCTAGGAATGTGAATTATGCTGAATGAACTTGATTTTCAAATGAATGAATGTGAAATTTTGTATATACGTGATTACAATAGGGTTCACACCTCTTCACAAATGAAGTCGACCTCAATAAGAAAGACACATTTCGTCATAACATGGTCAAACTTTAATTAAATCGCGTCTCTTCATTAAATGACAATTTTCTCAAGGTCGAACCCATTAATAATTAATTATTATTAATCATATAAATAAAGCATCTTGATTGAGGCGCCTCCTCAATATTAAATGAATCGACTTAAGACAAATTGAAATAGCCAAAGGCTATATTTAAATTTGTCTTTCATACATCGTGGCTGGAAGTGTTTCATCCAGACGTTAAATCATCAACAACTAGCTCTAGTGATGGTTAAGAGTACTAGAAAGTGACTTGACCTTAAACTAGGGACAATTGAGAAATCTAGATTGATTCTGAGTGCAACCATGAGTTTCTGCAAAAGAATCTATCTAATCTCTTTGTGATACAACTAAAAATCAACCTTTTGTTTTTTATATGATAAGCAACATTTATAAGGTGTCATACCCTTTACACATCAAGCCTCAAGGGCCAAAAAAAGATCATCCCAAAAAAGACAAAAAACCACTAACAAAAAAAACCACAGACACAATGGACCAATAGTCAACATGAACACTAACTAGCATTCTCCCAATTTTGAGAGAGGAGGTTAACAACATCCTCCCCGACCCATTCATGACCATCATTTGCAACCTTATCCATCTCATCCTTAAGCACAAAAGAGAGGGTGCTAGTCACGCAATGGACTAGCTTGACAGTGAATTGGGTCAAGCCACTAAACTTCTTCTCAAGCTTCGACATTCACTCCAACATCACATTATGATCAACCTCTTTATCCACAGTCTTTGCCATGTTAGCACGCTCCGCATCCAGAGGGTCAGAGGATTGGGAAGTCAAGTTCTCATTAAGCATTTTTCTGAAGGTTGGAAAGTTGCTAAACCCTTCAAAAAACTCTTCCTCTTCTTCCTCATTCCTATTAACTTTGTTGTCAGACCGCTCCTCATCAGAAGAAATTTCCCTAATCTGCACTTTCTTATTATTTTTTGCCAACCTTCTAGATCTCCTAATGTTGGTATTTTCAACCCCAATCTCCACCGTAGCAACAACCATGGTATCCCCTTGGAATCTTTTCCCACCACATACTTCCATTTGTTGTTAGTGGTTGGCAACTTTGCCAAACCTTCCCCTCATCCTTCACTTTCTTCTTTGCAGTAGGTTTGTTGTCAGTCTTGGCAAGGGAAAACTTAAGCTCACAAAAACCAATTGCAACATTAGATTGGGAAATCCCCGCATTCCCCTTTAAATTTTTAGCGGTTGGTTTAGGTTTAGGGGTATCAACAGTCACAATAGGGGTTTTTCTTTTGGGACCCTTAGACTCGACCGGGGAGATATTGGCCTGAGCAAGCGGTTCAATTTTCTCAATGCAAACAATGGAAATGGGTTTAGGCGAGCAGAGCACGAGGTGAAAATGATAAAGCCTAAAGATGAGGCCTTGGTGGAGTGGTAGTTGAGGAGAATCCTTAGGATTTTGGGTTGTAGTTTCAATGCACTTCTCAACAGAGCTTTCCAAATTAGTAAGTAAGAAAAATGAGAAGCTTAAGAATTTTTTATGGCGAAGGTGGTTTAAGAGAGGCAAATGATGGAAATAGAAATTTTTATATCTATCTTATAAGGTGACATACTTCATGAGAGTGAGACAAACCTGGTCTTAGGGCCGCGAGAGAGCCTCTCTTTCAAAGTCAGATTGCGAGCAAATAGGTTTTTCATTACCCACAAAGAAAGCATTAAGGCTTTCATTGTCCTGAGCCTTTGTGTGCTTAGGGTACTTCTCGGTGCATGACATCCCCATCGCCTAAGCAATCAAATATTCATTCACCTCGAAGGAGATACCTCCCATGGTAACTCTTCTTTCTTTATAGGAACTCGCAAATTATGCAAACAACTTCGGATCATGACCCACCAAGCTTTCCATCAAAGGTGCCAAATTGCCTTTAACACAAATGTGTGAAACCAACGAGTCCTTGCAAAATTCCCCACATTTTTTTGGCTTCATTCTCACCCTATCACCACCCATATCGCCACTCTACACATTGAAAAACTAGGAACTTTGTGAGAGAAAAAGGTTAGAATTTTTGACAAAGTGAGAGGTCACCCAATCACTAAATTTTTTAAACCAAATTAGAATGCCTTGGGAAATCAAGACCGTGTACTAGACAAATTCTTGAAGAGTAAAATCCCAAAATATAATCCTCACAATCTCATTAATGAATATCTTCAAACACTTGCGGCCAAGTATGCATAAAATGATGGAATTAATCAGTTTGCCAACCATGTTGCCTTTGCACAAGTATCAATGAAAATTTGCCTCGAGGCCAAATTTAGAGTTCCCTAAAGTCTCGTATTTTCTCCATAGGAACAAATTAGTTGAAATGATAGGACAAAACAAAAGTTTCACATCATAATTATTAGTCACATCAAATTTGAAATAAAAAATCTACAAGGATATGCGAAAGCTGAGATAAGATCTCAACAAAGGATTGCATAAGGCCTGGCCAAAATTAACTGTAACTTCAATGTACTCCCCATTACTCCTCATAATTATTTCTTTGATATTGATTGTCACCCCAAAATTTAAAAATTTCCACTTGTTTGACACCTCAACAATCAAACCTATCCACAACACCCAATAGACAAGAATGTGGACCCCCCAAATGGCCATAACAATCACATAATTAAGTATCATCATGACAAATACATGTGCCCTGCTCCTTAAGGATTAAACCTTGTATATCTACTGGTAGGTTCCCTATGTTCCTCCAACACTTAGAATCTCTCCAATGGGTGCCTAAATTAGCCAAAGCATCTGCAAATTGATTACCCTCCTGAAAAATGTGGGTAGCAACCTTCATATTTAGCTTAGACATAAAATGATTTAAATCTAACAATATTTCCTTTGTACTCCATCCCAACAATCTACCCATATTAACAACATCAATCAAAGACTTAGAATCCCCTTTAGTATGAATATTCTCAATCCCCATTGTGACATCCAATTGAATTCCCTTTAGTAATGCCTTAGCTTCCACAATCATGGAGGAATGGGTCCCAATTCCCCCAGAGTAACCAACCATGAACTTACCTCTCTAGTCTTTGATTATGCCTCCCATACTTGCCTTGCTTGGGTTTCCCTTGGCAGCACCATCCAAATTTAGTTTATGCCAACCATGATCTGGGGGTTTCCAGACAGTGTCCCGTCTAGCCTGGGACCTAGAATTTTCAAAAGAATTAACCTCAAGATTTAGATGCCAAGCTTTATCCATTTTAATTTCCCACTCAGCAGGGGCTTTATCTAGGTTTTCCCCTTGAAAATCGAGATGTTTTCAAAAATTAGCCTTGAAGTTATACCAAAGACTTCCTTAGGGCTCATCTCAATATTCCTAAATATCCTATTATTCCTCTCTTTCCATAAGCACCAACAAATAATGGGGGGAACCTGGTTCAATATTTTTTATGGTAAGGGAAGATGGAAGGGCCCAGACTAGCTCAAAATAAAGGATTTAATATCCTTACTCATAGTCCACTAAATTCCCAAACGCTTCAGGGTTAGCTCCCACACACTAGCAACAGACGAGTAATGTAAAAGTCAGTGATCCATAGATTCTTCACTGCACTTGCATAACAAGCACTTGTTGGGGATTTGGAATCCCCTTTTCCTTAGATTATCCTAGGCAAGGATTCTGTTATGGCAGGTTTTTCACCAAAAAAGTTTATTTTCAAGATCACGCGTTTGTTCCAAACCCGTTTCCAGGGTCCATGTTCAATCCCTTGGTCCAACAACAAATTGTAAGCTGACTTAATAGAAAGATTACCTTGCTGATCATTAGTCCAATATAGATTATCCTCCATGTTGATTAACAATAATTTGGTAAGGGAGAGTAGGTCCTGCAAAGACTTAGCCATAAAACACAATTCAAGAGATAAAGAGTAGCAAAGGATCAGATCTTTCCACCTCTTGGCACCAGGTTGGCCAAGTAGGTAATTACTAATGTAAAAGCCTAAGAAGAGTTGTTTCAACCTCATAAGGTTCCTAAAGTTAGAGAGACCAAGGGGGGTATCTAACAACTAAGGGTCTTCCCAGAATATGATACTATTACCATTTCTAATCTTCCATCTTATCCTAGTCCTGAGCAACCCTTGTAATATGCAAATGTTCTTCCAAGCCAAAGAACCCAAAGGATGATCCTCATAGAGGTAATTAATCAAAGGTCTATTTTGAAGATGCTTAGCATTCATAATCTTGCACCAATCCTTATTGTTTGTTAGCTGGTCCCAACCCACCTTAGCCATTAAGGCCTTATTGGTGCAAAGGATATTCCCAATCCCAAGCCCACCACAAAGTTTAGGTTTATAGACTTTGTCCCATCTAATAAGAGCAAATTTTTTCTTTTCCTCGGTCCCCGACCATAGGAAATTCCTTTGAATTTTTTCAAACTTCTCAACAATATATCTGCGGATCTTGAAAATGGAGAGGAAGTAAATAGGGATCCCTTGGAGAGCAATAGACATAAGTTGTAGTTTGTTAGCATGACTGAGAATGGAGCCTTTCGAACTCGCTAGTTTCCTTTGGATCCTTTCAAGAACTGAGTTCCAGAAGGCAGGAGTGACTTCCTTGATAGTAAGGGGTAAGCCAAGATACACCGATGGGAGAGAGCCACCCATATAGCCCATAACAACAGTCACTTGGGCTTGGAGAGTAGGAGTGTTGTTGAAGAAGTAAATCATGCTTTTATTATAATTAATGTATTGTCCAAAACAAACAACATAGTTATTGAGACAACTTTTCCATTTCTTGGCTTCAATCACAAAGGCTTTTCCAAAGAGAAACGTATCATCCACAAATTGTTGTATAATAGTTGGATCCAAAGAGGAGGCAACCTTAACACCCCTAATAGACCCCTCCAACAACAGTTTAGTAATGTTCTTGCTCAAGACATCCACAATTATGATAAATAAATAGGGTGAGAGGGGATCCCCCTGTTTGATACCTCTCCCAACATTAAAGAAACCAAAAGGTGCCCCATTAACTAGAATAGAGTACTTCACCGTGGTAATGCATTCCATCAAAAGGTTGACCACCCTTTGGTTGAAACCAAACTTAGCTAGGACTTTGGGGATAAAGTCCCATAACACCTTGTCATACGCTTTTGAAATATCCAACTTGAGGGCCATACTAGTATTCTTGCTTCTATCCATTGAGTGAAGTAATTCATGAGTAGTTATAGTAGCATCTAGACTATGATGACCAAGAACAAAACCCTTTTGGGTAGGGCTAATAATTTTTGTCTAGAAGGGGTTTAGATGATTCACCAAAATTTTAGAAAAGATTTTATAAATGGTATTGCATAGGTTGATGGGCCTAAAGTCAGTCATTAACTGAGGGTCAACAACTTTGGGAATCAAGGCTATAAAGGTGTGGTCCATTTGTTTGAGGAGCTTACCACAACTGAAGAAATCACTAGTAGCCAAGACAAGGTCCATACCAACAATATCCCATATAATCGAAAAGAAGGCCGAGGGGAAACCATCCAGACTAGGCGCCTTATAGGAACCCATGTTGAAATTTTCCAAATGAACTTCCTTAAGAGTGACAACACATAGGATGTTAAGGTTATCATCTTGGGAAATGGAGGTTGGAAGAGGATCCGACAACAAATTGTCCATATTTGGATTGAGAGCCTCAATAGGAGCTAAATAAGCCCTCTAGAAATAGTCCACTGCCAAAAGACCACTTTGGGAAGGCGTATTGACCACATCCCTTGCTCATTTTGCAGCTTAGTTATCTGATTCCTTTTCTTGTAATTTAGAGAAAAAATATGAAGAAAGAGACATTTTTGTCCCCTTCTTGCAACCATTCAACTCTAGATTTCTATTTCCAAAAAATTTCCTCTCCTTAAAATTTGTTCCCACTCTCTACAACTCTCTCTTTCTTGATTGCAGGTTGGCAGGCTGATATCCCCTTCTTCCATCTTTTTTTGGATGGTCTTCAACTTTTCCCCAAGGGTTCTTTCCTGAAAGACATTCCCAAAAACTCTTTTATTCCAACCTTTCATGATATTCTTAGAAATCAACCTTTTGTTAGTATAGGTAAACATCCCATTTTCAGTTTGCATATCCATGTCCATTATTGTTAACAAAATCCTTTAAATCCTCTTAGGACTCAACAACTTTATTAATACCCCTCTTCAAAAATCACCCTTAATAACATATTTAAACCTAAAAAGTGTGGAAAATTAATTTTAAAGAAGGCCCCATGATCTCTTCTTGAGGATACATATTGAGGGACCATAAATGTTAAAGAGGAAAAAAATTAACTTTGAATTCAAATAATGATTTTTCATACCTACCAATTTTGGTCTTTACTAACCTAAAAAATTAATGCCAAGGGAAGTCAAAGAATCTCCAACACCTTGGAGGCACTAGAAGTCTCAATGAAGAAACCATTACACCTTTTCCATTTTTGAAGAAACAATTCATAATCTTTCATAGCTAGTTTTATTTCTTACAATAAAATAATATCACGTCTACATCAATAATTTTGGTGCTTGATCATGTGCCTCTTTTCAAGGGAATTTAAATCCCTAACATTCCATGTTAGGATCTCCATTGGTTACTAGGAAGGGATGTCTCTTTTCCATATATTAGAAGCATAACAATGAGCTTGCATTGGCTTTTGGATTCACCATCTTCATCTAACTTTACTTTGTTGGTATTATTGCCTCTTGACATGGAATATGTGATAGGGTTGAAATTAGGGATATAATTATGTAGAAAAATATTGAACCCATTGATAAACCATGACCCTCTATGCACACTCTCCTATTTTTTCTCCTTATTTGGGCATTTGATCAAGAAGAATCCCTTTGGTAATGCTTTGAATGTGATATTTGTGCCCCAACTTTCTTGTATCCAACCTTTGATAATGCCCCTTAACAACCATACTATAACGAGTTTAGTGAAGAAATCACACTCTCGCATAAGCCTAATTGACAAATGTCAATTAAGATGTTAGCTTTATTCTTAGCTTTAGTGCCAAGTGGAGCCACATTCACCATGAAGATCTATATAGTAGGATAAATATTTTAATGGTATTTACCGCTATGAAAGTAGGAAGAATGAGGTAGAAAAAAACATTCCCAAATTTTGGGGTGGGTTGGATCCATGTAGATCTTAATCTCTCTAAAGCGTATTTGCTTGAAATTAGGTTGTGATTGCTTGCTATTGTTTCTTCCCCTCAAAACATTATGCTTGCTCTTTGGATGCCCTAGTCTATCTTCATTGATATCTAAAACCACCCCTATGAATTGAGTGGGATTATTTTCACCCCATTTTCTAGTGGAATCATTTCTTTTGATATTCTCACCTCCAAATGCGTTTATTATCCCATTCATAGTGTGCACTACTTCTATCTTTAAAAACCTCATAACTTTATTTATCTGCAAGTTTTTAATTCACTTCGAACTTTAACTTATAACTATTTTTCTTAATATATAATTAGAAAAATAATGAAATTTGTATATTCATATTATTTTTTTTAATTTCATGTATACGTTAGTACATGCATAATTTGATAGACAAAAAATTTACCGACCACTTCAAATTTTCTATCTACGAACTCATCGCACCTTCTGAAGGCGTAAGTGGCAGTATCATACCTTATCACTCTTTTGAGCACGCCTCGAACTTTTTATTGTTACGAAGAACATAATTCTACATACTGAATTTTGTGGCTATTCAATTTATTTGCGTAAGGCTAGACGAGGATGCGTGTCAGGGAGTGTAAAATTGGGTGCTGTGTTATCCATGGATGGATAAGGAGAGCGATATTCTGTTTTTTCAACTAGGAAGAAACTAGATTCCACCGAAGTTAAGGGCTTTAAGAAAATGTCAGCTTTAAGAACGATGATGCTATTTCAGTCTTCTTCTGCTCTGTTGAACACAACAACAAGGGCTTCTGTTATTCCTTGCTGTTTTCCCACGCGCAGGGTTTATGTAGGGTTTAAGGTAGTACGCTGCGCTTCCTTCTCGTCCTCCTCAGCTGCCACACTTGCAGACAATTCCAAAGAAGACGCTGATGGCGGTGGTGATACTCGACAGGCTCGTGCAATTTCTCTGCTTGAGAAGCTGAGGTCGAGGCACCTCAAAGATTTTCAGCTTCAGAATGCCAAGCCCAAAAGTAAGAGCAACTCAAACGCTACTTCCAAAAAGGAAAGCAAAAAGACTCCCACTCCCACCGTTTCATCCTTTGGCGAGATGGGACTTTCAGAGGAGATTATGAGTGCAGTGAAGGAATTGAATATATCGGTTCCCACGGAAGTGCAGTGCTTGGGAATACCTGCAATACTGAATGGGCAGAGCATTGGTTTAGCCTCACACACTGGCTCTGGGAAGACACTCGCCTATATGCTCCCTCTCGTTCAGGTATGTTGTCATAATTTCACTTTCTGGTTCAGTGGTAATACGTATAGGTGGCCTATATATACAATCACTGTTCTCGATATGATTACCGTTCCACTAGAACATTTACAGAATTAATTAAGTAGGGTTAATTTTAGTGGCTAAAAGGAAATTGGTTATTCCTAGATATACTTGCAATTTGCCAACATTTTAAAAGAAGAGTCGCCTTATTTTATTTGATAACTTGTGAATCTTGCATATAAGAGATATATAATCTTAACGAAATAGAAGGATATTTTTAGATGAATGGTAGTGGAAAGATTTATATTGAAAGAAATTCACTAGGATATCGATTTAAAAGAAAAGAAAAAGATGTTAGGATTAATGTCTCTTAGACCTGGAAAAAATGTTGATTGAGGTGCTAACTCCAGTTGCTTTTAATCAACCAGGCCAGGAAAGAAAACCAATTTCAAAAATTAAATTAACTTTCTGCCCTTTATCATGGGGGGTCATGCCCACATTTTACATGTGGACATGAAACACAAACCGACAATTTATTTTTTCTCAAAAGCTTTAACTACTAGCCCTTATCATGCCCAACATGATATCATCATGTGCGCACCTGCTGAGGATGCATGTGCATTGTCATCACAAGCACACTGCCTGAGAGCAAGGGAAATAAATAATGCGAGTGAGTGTTGCAGAATCCATTCCACACACCCTATAATGATGATTAATCTAATTAGGGTTTGGTGTCTCTATGCCTGACACCTCAAGGAAGGACCTCCCTATGGTCAATCCCTTTAGGATTACTATGTGGGAGTGAGGTTGTCAAGTCTCCAAGACAAGACCTAATACATAGAGTTAACTTAATCAACTAGGCTAAAATGCATTTTAACAAAAGTTTAGTTAGAAAATTCAGGAATTAGTTTATGAGGTTATTAAATTAAAATGTGAAAATTGATTCCTTAAGAAAGTTAAATTAAAAATTCATTTAGCTAAATAAATTTGAATGCTAGTAAAAAGGGAATAAGTCAATTTTTAATGTGATCATTTCCAAAAGTGGCAAATTAAGTCTACGGGAGTAGATAATATGTTTTAAAGTTGATGTTGTTAGCTAGATATTTTAATTTATTGTAAGGTTATTGTCAAACTATCAAAATGAAATGTTTATTAAATACAGTTAGTCTAAATGAATTAGTCTTTCTAGGTCTCGTTTTGAAGACTTGACCAAACCATTTTCATGTAGTGAACCTATGGGGAATGAGCCTTGTGCAGAACTCCCTAGAGGTGTCTTGTATGGAGACACCAAACCCTAATTAGGTTAGCTACCATCACAGGGTGTGGGGAATGGGTTCTGCAACACCTACTTACATTATTCTCCTTCCCTTGCCTTTAGGCAGCGTGCTTGTGATGACAATTGTTTGTGCAACATCAACATGTGCACATGTTAGTATAACATGTTGAGCATGATATGAATTAGACTTTTAGAGTTTTGAGGATTTTTTTTTTCTTGGTTTGTGTTCATGTTCATGTGTTAAAATGTGGGCAACATGGAGAATTTTCATTTTTTCAGCTCTATAAAACATATTCTAATTGCCTAAAAGTTAGCAAAAAGAAAGCTAGTGTCTTTCATCATTTATCCAGCACACTCTTTCTTTTTTTTTCACTCTCCATTGTTTGATTCAAACATGGAAAGGCACTATTAAGTGCATATAAAGAAAAAAATTTATTCTCATAAATCTTCTCTTTATTATCCCAAAATTTTCAATATTTTATGAAAACTAAGATCTTCCATTTTGGCACATTCTTCCGATATCAGCTTTTTTTATTGATGGACATTGGAAAAGGATAGGTATAAACTATTTTCCCCAACTTGTCCACCCCTTTATTCGCTGCTAGATCTGTGATTGTGTATCCTATCCTCCTGATATGTTGTTATGAGATCTTGATATTTTCAGTTCATATCCTAATTTCCTGAATGAAATTGTTTTTTTGCTACTCATTACACTGCTGTTTTGTGATTGCTTCAATAGTTAGTATTTAGTTCCCTTCCACCTAAAGTTCCCACTATCCATATTCTTTAGTAAATCGTTTAAGGACCATTGCTTCTGCCTTACCATTCATATTCAATTCCAAGTGGGCTGAAAAAATTCATAGAGGTTGTCCATTATCATCTCTAAGGATATGTCCTTTGCTTGCTATTCCTAAATTTCCTTTCATAGCTTCATTGGAATTGAGCTTAACCCAATCTTTGATATGTTATTTCCACACATCTCTAGGCTTTTTCAACGTTCCCACCAACCAAAGCCATTACCAAGCATTTTAATTGTATTCAATCTTTTTAGAATTTGTCTCCTTTAGGCTTTTTTAGACGGCTTATTTGATTTCGGTTTTTTAGTATTGAGCAATTATGATATTGAAGCATCTATCTTTTCCATACTCTTCACACTAGAGTGGCATTAAGAAATGGTAGTCATGGAATCGTATTAATAGTATGCTTTGTTGCACATTTCTAAGGCACTCTAGTCGGGGTTGAAAAATATTTTTGTATTCCTCCAATACATTGTCCAGCTGTTGCATTTTTGCTAAAAAAGGTGTGGTGCTACTTTGCGCTGCAAGGACATCTTTATTGCATTTAGGTCTCGCCATCAAGTGCACACATTTTTACCAGACCTTATTATCTTCTTGCATTGTTTGGCATTGATGAGTGAAGACTTAGGCACTACTTCCAGATGTGGTATCTGTTTTCACCAAAAATCATGACAAAATTAATGGGATGTGCTTCATCGATTACATGGTGCTGGAAAAGATATAATTGTGCAAATAAAACATCACATATCTCTAAAGGCACTATAGCACATAGGATTCCACCTTGAGAAGCCTTAATTTTGTACACCAAGTAGCACTGATGAGCAACACACTTCTGAAAACCCTATCTAAACCATTCAATGATGTATTGTTGTGGGTGAGGCATCATCAATAGGCTCTATCTTTGAACAGCTTCAAGAGAAATCAGGTTATTCTAAATGCTGTTGTAAACAAGGAAGTATATAGGTTGTCCATGAGCCAGATATGAGAATGGAACAATCTTTCTACTTATTCTAGTTCCAAATTGGAAGATGAGGTTAGGTTGGTGGTTGCTACCATGGCACTTGGTTCACAATCCACATGCATGCCTTTATCTTGTGCTGCTGTGGTATAAATTGATGCTTCTATATGATCAAGCAGGGAATTCTGAGAATGAATTTCCTCAGTAGTGTCTGTTGGAACTATGTAATGTTCACCACTTGCTAGTCTCAGATTCCTTCATTTGATCCTTAGGCAGTGTGTTCTTCTGGGAATGGCATGGATGTCCTTTTTCTTTTTTGCTTTAAATTTTGCTTAGCTTTGGGCTTAGAGTTCTTATAAAGCACCTTCTCTCGGAACTAAAACTCATAGTACTTAGACTTGAGCTTACCTTTTGCTGCAAATTGCAAGCCTAATTGTAGATTCTCCCAAGCAAGGAATATAGAGGAAATGGTCTCAATCCTGACCTATATTTCAAAATGAAGTTTTGGCCAGACTCTTAATGTCCAAATTAGAAATGAAAGTGTGAGATATATCAATATAATTTTTAATAGACTGGTCATGACCTTGATGAAGTTTGGAATACTTGAAATTCTAATCCTCATGGTTTTGTATAGGGTAACAAGTTTCTTTCAGGGCTTTGACAAAACTATTCCAGCTATATACAGGTGTAAGGTCATCCACATGGGTGTTGCAAAACTTATCCTCTCATTTCTTTACAGACAGGAAGTTTAAAGAATGGAAAACATGATATTTTCTTGACCAGAAAATTGATTGAATGCATAATATAAGCAAGGGTGAGTTGGTTATTTAGAGCATCAACAACTATTTTACCTTGAAAAATAGGCTGTATAGATTTACTTGTATCTTGTATAGTGTTTGGCCTCCAAATGGTCTATGTGTTGACGAAGTTGACAAGCTTGAAGTGGATTGAAAATGCTATAGAAGTTCAGCGAAGTAATCAACAATCCTGGTTTTTCCTTTGTGTAGTGTTGCTCCAAACTATCTTGTTGACATTGCAAAGCATTCTTTGTCATTTCTTGAACATTTCTGAAATTGGCTTCTTTGGCTTGGATTTGCATGTTGTTGATTGAGATTGTGAAGGAAGTAGGATGAAGGGGCATGAGTTTTGATACCGAGCTTTCTATAGTTAAGCTTTGCATAAGTGAGCATACAAATTGCAAAGCAGTATTCAAATGAGAAACTGAAGCTCTAATAATACTATGCAGTGATACAAATTATGGTCTTTGATATCACTGCAAAGTGATTTGTGCTTTGTTACCACTGATCTGGGGCCCTAGTGTGACTGAGGGACAACACACCCAAACAGATTCAAATGTGTATTATAGAAGGAATCAAATGAAAGATGATAGAGTGTCAATTGCAATAACAAGTGCATAAATAAAGCGATCATATCAGCAATGTGACACCTTGCTTGAATTATAAATTGCAAGAGTTTATTATGCAAAAGTTTTGTGCAATTATTTGAGAGATAAGATGTACATTGCATGATGTCTATCTATGCTCAATACCACTTGCTAACTGATTTCTCATCAATGTCTTTTTGTATAATAGTAATGATACATTAACATACAAAGGTGGAAGATGAAGAGACAGTTGAGGTGTTGCAAGAAACACAACTGCTTGTCTTCTGATGGTTCTTATCCTTTGTTTTGTTGCTTTCTCAAAACTCTGCAGAACAGTTGCACAGAAGAGCACCAACATTGTCAATGTTGTGTTTCATAGACAAAGAGGAGTCTGGGCTTTGTGGTTCAAACTGTGTTCTTGAGATGGTCTTAAAGCTTGTAGTGAAAATGGTATATTACACAAAGCACCGTTGTACTGCAAGATGATTAAAGTGGCTCATTCTCCCGAATCAATTTGATGATCTTGTGACACTGCACAATCCATGGACCCTAAGTGTTGTACTGGATTTGGCTGTCTCTGTCATTGTTCTTGTAATTGTTATCATTTTGTTAGTGTCTATAACTGCTAGAGGTTGCTCCTTGGCTTCTCTTGGGACTTAGTGATGTAGTGTGATGTGGATGTTTCATCCTGAATGAATAGTACTCGAATGCTTTTGTTCTTCATACTATATTCGTTGAATCTTTAATAGGGTGCCATATTACTTGATAGATATTGCATAACTTCTTGGTTCAGTTTTCTCTGGCATGTCCTTTAGTTTTGCAATCTTTGACCACAACTTCCTCACCATTCTCAACATGGATTTTTTAAGGTCTCTATAGATGTGGGTTCATCTTCACAACTTATGCTCCGTATGCTCGATTGCAGAGACATTTTGGTCTCATGCTTTATGCCTATTACTCGGTTATAAGCATCTTCATATGTTAATGTGGAACTGTAATATCCTCAAATGGAATATTATGTAATATCTAATAAAAAAATGCACACTTCACAAATTTCAACACTTTCTAATTGAGTTATTTTTGTCACAAATCAGAATTATTGAACTGTATATTAGAGTCCCAGAAATTAAATGTATAGCAGAAATAAATACAAATCCTTATACACAGCAGCCCACACAATTTATTACTTTTTCCTTATTCAATGAATTACCCAAGAAGAGTTCTGAAATTGCAAATCACCACCAACGTGTACAGAAGTAACAACAATAGTAAATGGCGCTTAGCCTCCCACAGTCCAACAAGGGTGCTGAAATAGCTGCTCCAGATCTGCAAGAATGGTGCTAAGTTAGCCACACACAACCAGCACATATGGTGCTATGAAAGCTGTCCAAAAGCCTTTAGAAATTGGTGCTATGTGAGCCACGACAAACAATGATTTTTGCCATGAATACACTCCATTTCAATCTGCAACTTTGAATTTCAAACACAATCTGTGGATGGGATTGCACAATTCTGAATTAGGGATTTCCTCAACTAATCCAGTGATGGAAATCAAGGGGTTTCTGTCCTCTTATCTCCAATGATAGATGAACAAGATGTCGAATCTATGTGAGGGAATGACATAATAAACAAAATCATATATCCTTTGGCCAAAACTCTTGCTTATATAGATTCTTTGAGCACTCAACTTTCTCTCTGAAAGGAAACCCTTTCGAATTCTCAAATGTTCTCATCCCATGCCACATAGGACGATTAAATAAAAGATTTGTTTTTAATTTCGAGCTCCCACTCTAGGCACCCACATTATGATAATGTTTGTATTACAAAGAACCCTTATCTAGGTGTCCGCTTATAGAAACACTTTAAGTAGTCACATTATAAAGACATAAAAAACATAACACACTTAAAGGTTATAAAACCATTTTCCTAGTATTATTTTTCCCTAAGCCCACGTGAAATGGGGAATGGCCTTACAGAACATCATAGAAACTTACTGAAAGAGGAGACATGACAGAACCACTTTCATCTTCTTTTGCAATAAGGGTATCAATCTTTCAATGAACCCTTGTTTCTTCAACCTATCGATTGGTTCCATTTCTAATTTCCCCAGCAGTTCCTTAAGTCTTTGTTACATGCACATACAAATTCATTATTACCTTGTGTGTTATATATTTTTGTAAGGATCTCATTATCATCTCAGGATAAAATAAACTCCTTTTCAAAAGCATTCTAAAGTTTCTTCCACATGTTCTCCTCCTTAGTTGTGTCCTTATACCAGTCAACTTTCTCTCTGAAAGGAAACCCATTCGAATTCTCAAATGTTCTCTTCCCATGCCACATAGGACGATTAAATAAAAGATTTGTTTTTAATTTCGAGCCCCCACTCTAGGCACCCACATTATGATAATGTTTGTATTACAAAGAACCCTTATTTAGGTGTCCACTTATAGAAACACTTTAAGTAGTCACGTTATAAGACATAAAAAACATAACACACTTAAAGGTTATAAAACCATTTTCCTAGTATTATTTTTCCCTAAGCCCACATGAAATGGGGAATGGCCTTACAGAACATCATAAAAACTTACTGAAAGAGGAGACATGACAGAATTCTTTTGCAATAAGGGTATCAATCTTTCAATGAACCCTTGTTTCTTCAACCTATCGATTGGTTCCATTTCTAATCTCCCCAGCAGTTCCTTAAGTCTTTGTTACATGCACATACAAATTCATTCTTACCTTGTGTGTTATATATTTTTGTAAGGATCTCATTATCATCTCAGGGTAACATAAACTCCTTTTCAAAAGCCTTCTAAAGTTTCTTCCACATGTTCTCCTCCTTAGTTGTGTCCTTATACCAGTCCACTTTCCCTCTGAAAGGAAACCCTTTCGAATTCTCAAATGTTCTCATCCCATGCCACATAGGATGATTAAATAAAAGATTTGTTTTTAATTTTGAGCCCCCACTCTAGGCACCCACATTATGATAATGTTTGTATTACAAAGAACCTTTATCTAGGTGTCCACTTATAGAAACACTTTAAGTAGTCACGTTATAAGACATAAAAAACATAGCACACTTAAAGGTTATAAAACCATTTTCCTAGTATTATATTTCCCTAACCACATGAAATGGGGAATGGCCTTACAGAACATCATAGAAACTTACTGAAAGAGGAGACATGACAGAACCACTTTCATCTTCTTTTGCAATAAGGGTATCAATCTTTCAACGAACCCTTGTTTCTTCAACCTATCGATTGGTTCCATTTCTAATTTCCCCAGCAGTTCCTTAAGTCTTTGTTACATGCACATACAAATTCATTCTTACCTTGTGTGTTATATATTTTTGTAAGGATCTCATTATCATCTCAGGGTAACATAAACTCCTTTTCAAAAGCCTTCTAAAGTTTCTTCCACATATTCTCCTCCTTAGTTGTGTCCTTATACCAGTCAATTCCCACCCTTTTCTGTGTTCATTAATATGAGGCTTCTCCTTTTCCTCATACTGTTGTAAATTTGAGCTTGTTTGGCTTCTCTCTATCTCTCTCTCTTGCCACAACCATCTTGAAGGATGATAAAATGCCTTGATAATAGTTTGGGTAGGTCATTCGTCAACCAGTCAAGTGGTTTGGTGATTGCCAAGTTGTCCAAGCCAGTATTTTGAGACACCTGGTTCTGTCAGAACTTTTCTTGTCTGTACCCTTTGAATAATATGCCACATGGGAGTGTGAAGTCTTTTGTTAGTTGTTCCTCCCATTCTTGGATGGTTTCAGTAGGCTCATGGACTGGTTGGCCTATCATTCTTGATTGTATACTGATATCTTGGCAATGATTATTTTTGACAGTACTTTGCTCTTATCTCACAATCATGAGCACAGTACGCACGCTCATGATCATACTTGCATTCATAGAACTTCTTGTAATTATAATTTTGAGTGAATACCATTTTTCCATGCTTGAGAGTGATTGCTTTTGGCCGTCATTATTCAAATTTAACTCCAAGATTGAGCCTGGTACAGTAAAATTTTTAATTGCTTTGTTCATCCATGTTGACAAGTTTCTGGATTGTTTCATATTTCTACTATTACTTCTTTGTCCCATTGATGAAGAGGCAAGTACAGAGAATGTACTCAAACTAGAAATGTAGAAAGATGTTCCCTGGGAGAATTGAAACTTGTTGCTTCATTGTTCACCCATAGCTTGCGAAGTCCCAAGAATCTCGACTGGGGTCCTGTTCTTAAAATCTTAATGTCTTTCAATTATTTTAGCATTTATGGCACAAGGAGGAGGAGGTCCCAGATGATGCCATATGTTTATCCCATATTTTCTAGGTACAATTTATTTCTCAATAAAGAACTTAATATGAATAACTTCATGCTATTTTGGGCCTTTCTTGTCTCATAGGCCGTTAAAGGCTTTTTCTTCCGAACAGGCCCTTTGTGCCCACAATAAACTACAAAAGTCTATTTTTAGTGCATGATTACAAATACTTAAAAACTGATAATAGATCCTGACCTTATAAATCATTAGTTAATGATTATTATTGTGTGTTAGGCATGTGACATTGAATGCTAAAATTGGTTGCTTGCCATAATTGCTTGATGTAGAGAGAGAAACATCAATTTTTATTTGCATAAATATATACAATAATATTTTTTAGCTACCCCCCCCATAAAGTTTTAAATTTATGTGTTTTAAAATTTGAATGGATACATTTGCATTTTTTTAGTTTTTGCATGATATTTTGTCATGGAACACTTGTATTCTTTATTGTGTTTCTGTTACAAAAATGCCTGTGGTGTTTGTGTTGATAGCTATTAAGGAAAGATGAAGCAGAAGTTGGCATGCAGACAAAGCCAAAAAGGCCACGAGCTGTTGTTCTATGTCCTACCCGGGAGCTTTCAGAGCAGGTAGACAATCATTTCTGTGGCGGGTATTGCATAATGCTACCATTTTTAGATTCAAATCTCTCTGAATGTCTCTTGTTTTTTCAGGTGTTTCAAGTAGCTAAGTCTATATCACATCATGCACGATTCCGATTAACAATGATAAGTGGTGGAGGGCGCATGAAACCTCAGGAGGATGCTTTAAGCTATCCAATCGAGATGTTAGTGGGTACACCAGGAAGGTTGCTTGAACATATTAATCAGGGCAATATGTTCTATGGCGATATCAAGTATGTGGTGAGCTCTTCTCCAATGACAAGTTTGTGAGGTTAATCATGCTATATTATAAATATTTTGTAGATTTCCTATCAATGAAATTTGTATAGTGGTTTGACATGGAGCATGACAGTTTATACCTGCCCATGAAAATTTTGTCAGGTTCTTGATGAAGCAGATACCATGTTTGATCGTGGCTTTGGTCCTGACCTTCGCAAATTTTTAAACCCACTGAGAAATCGTGCTTCAAAACCTGGGGATCAAGGTTTTCAGACAGTTTTGGTAACAGCAACCATTACAAAGGTGTTTCCCCTCATTTTTAATTTGATTGATCTAATTAAGGATATGAGTTGTGGTACTTGGAATTGAAGAAATTTATTTGCAAATTATCTGGCCTTTTTGGTTTTACCTTTAGTGTTCTTAGAACAGTGATGGCTACAATATTGTAATAAAAATCAGAAAAATACACAGCTACCCGATAAATAGCAAGATACAGGTTCTGCTATAAGGACAAGAAAATTGAATCTTAATTTCTTAAACATATTATATGACAGACACGTTTAGATTATCTATAGAAAATACGTAAATACACACATGTTCTGATAAAAATAATTCAGCTTCCACACCCTGATGATATTGGTTAAATAACTGGTGGCAGTTATCTTTTGATCACGGACTCCAATTTACCATAACAAAATTGGAAATATAAAAGTATGCTTAAAAATCATTTACTCTAGCCTAGGAAGCGTCCATTACTTTGAAGTTTGGAGTAAACACTGTTATTGGTGGATGTATATCATTTTCAAGACATAGATATATGTGGTGGTAGAGCAAACGTTTCCCTTTATGATTTTAAATGCTCCTGTCAAAAGTTTAAACCGACTGTCTTGGATTGCCTAAAGTCCACTGTACCGAAGAGCACAAGCTTATGCTGAGGACAGGGGGGGTGGGAGGGGGTGAATCAGTTTAAGACTATTCTTTCAATTTTCAAATTAACAACCACAATCACTTTAAATGAACAATTTAAATCAGTAAGAACACAAGAGGAACACAAGATTTACGTGGAAACCCTTACAGGAGAAAACCAGGGCAAAATATTGCTTTATATAAAAAATCTATTACAAATTTTGTAGGCACCAACCTACCGGAGACACCAATCCCCAACACTTGAGCATGAACTCAATATGAGACACCAATCTCCTTCAATAAGAGGCACCAACCTCTTGATAGAGAAGTATATGTTTTCCTTAATCATTCTCCTTTTCTCCTTCAAAATTCTGCCTTTAATGATCTATAATATTTTGCTCCTTAAATCTGCTTGTGCTTGTATGATATCTCTTTTATTTCCACACACTTCTTCTCCATACTCCACACACTTTATTTATATCTTCATGAAGGAGGGCAACTTCTTGAATAGATACATCTCTTTGCAAGGGAGCAACACTTGATTTGTATGCACCTTTTCAATCTTAACTTGGGCGCTCCTTATAAGGGGTCGGCTCCTTTAGACAATAATAATTTATTTATTTTTGATTTCTTTTAACACCAACTTGGGTGCCAAAATGGGGGTCAGCCCAATGAATAAAATAAATTTATTTCCAAGAGATAAAACTGTCTTGGAATGATTGCAATGACATTAATAAATTTGTCATCATATGCCTTTGAAATCAATGACAATAATTCTAACATGTACATTGTTTTTAAAATATATAGGGTCTTACTTTTGAGTGGATTTTTTTCTTGCAAAAGCTATATGATAAACCAAATCACTGTTTAGAAAACAGCCGAGAAGCAATGTTCCACCCAAATAATTGTCCCTTCATTTTCAAATGATCTGCCTCTAAGCTTTCTGGTGGTTTGCTTTCTCTAACTGCTACAAGAAAAGAACCAGGAATACCCAAGGATGAAATCCACTCTAGGATTATGTGGCTACTGCCTTTTTTGTTTTAAGTTCATTATGTTGTTATGTTTGATGGGCTGGGCTGACTGGATGAAACAGGGTGTCTCCTGGGTAAGAGTGCCATATGCTATGAAAACAAACTGGGTAGGTGTGCTTCTGTGCCAGAGGATTCCTTATGCTACACACCCATGGAGGCAAACAATGTCTCTTCTTTATAATATAACTCTATAAAATTTACTGATGTTTATGCTACCAACTGTAACTGCATGCCAAAATATAAATAACTCCATTTCTTGATTAAAAATGACATAAAGCAATCAAGATTTTAATAGGACACTTGATGCATGTCTCTATTTTTTTCGTTCCTACTATGTAGTCTTTGCAATGATTTTTCTAATCCTTCTCTGAGTCTTTTATGGTTGCCATTTTGCAATTTATAAATGTTTGCTGCTGTTCACTAATTTCTTAGAGTTAGGTTTATTTAAAAAGAAGTCAATTTAAATTTTTTGCATATGATCTGTTGTTGCTCTGAATGGAATATTTGAAATGGAAAACATCGGACTGGCCTATGAATTTTTATTTTTTATTTTTTAAGTTTGTGACCTGGATTTTTATACACTCATTTATCTTCTCAATTTTAGGAAAATAACAGTGGAGTTGAGGAGATATGTTAATCATTCTATTTACAATTCTTGTGAGTGTACTTTCACAGTTTTAAGAACCTTCCCATTTTTAGCTATTTTGTTATACTATCAAACAGAAGTTACACTATAGGAAATCTTTGAAATGGTTGTACTTGTTTTGAATGGAATAGTTTGATATCAGTTTTTTTCTTGATTCACAATCAAGTATCAAATACTTGAATATGTTTCTTTTTGGTGATATGTTGTAACCTGTTTGTCTGTGAAAGATGACATCACCAAGGAGCTACATTTATTGACAACCATGCAAAGCACAAATACGTTGTTTACAATATTTATTACTCATTGCTGTTCTTTGCTACTATTCTTGATCACAGATTTTGTGCTCTGTCAACATGCAGCATGGACATTGATATGATTAAATTAGTGGCTGCTGGAAGTTGCTTTATATTGGTTTTGGATTATTTCTGTTTGGAATTTTGTTCCTCATAACATTTTCCTCTTTGGGTGTGAAACTATTGACTGTGATAAGTTATTACAGGCTGTCCAAAAGCTACTTGATGAAGAATTTGAAGGGATAGTCCATATACATACATCAACTTTACACAAAAAGATTGCATCTGCACGCCATGATTTCATAAAGCTTTCTGGAGATGAAAACAAACTTGAGGCACTTTTACAAGTTAGTAGATATTTTCAAATGTGATGTTCCATAAAAATGATTGATTTTTTACAGAATGAAATTTGCTCTAATCTCAATGTCTCTTTGCTAGAATCTTGAAGTTTTTTGCTCTAAGAATATTTGAGCTCTGTTAAATTCTTTGTATTACATTACTTCTCTCCTAAGTTAACAAGAATGCTTCGGGGTTCACTCTTTTGTGTTTTCAGTGTTCCTGAAATATCTCAGAAGCAGAAATATCTTCAAAATGTATCAAAAACATCAATAACTGATACAAATTTGGAAATGGTCAGGGTCAATAGAAATGTCAGGAGAAATGTTTTGGCCCTTCGAGTCTAATGGAATCAACTTTAGAAATGATTCCAGGAAAGGGTTGACTGTAATTTTAGCTCTCTCTTATCCCTGCCCTTTTTTCTGAGTTTTCTATTAGGAGACTTATTTCCCCACTTGATTGAGTCAATCTTTGCTCTAATTGTTTCTCTTTATGTGATAGACAATGTGACAACATTTTCAGATCATCTAAATTCTGAGGATAGCAGATTATCTAATTTACTGGTCCTGGTACTGGTTTAGGTTTGGGTTTGAGGGTTTAGTCAAACAAATTTTGAGTGTTGGGTTTGTGCATACAAAAACATATAAAAATCATAAACATATACATATTTGCTGCAATAATTAAGTTAGAATACCACATAACATCATATCATAAAAATTAAAAATATTACAATGTTTATTTGTCAAACTTATATGTCATGATATGCATTAAAAATTAAAAAAATAATAATGTCAAATGTCAACAATTAGCTATCATTGATCTGTTGATGTTATGCAGCAGCGGTCTTATCTTCCAGCCGACCACAATTGATAGAGACGAATAAATTAAATAATAGCCATCAGGCTATTTAATTTATATAGATGAATTGATTAAAGAGGCGCTTAAATTCATAACTAAAAGTTAAAATATTAAAAAGTGATAATAAATAATTATTATTTATTTGAGCTGACTTCATTGGAAATTGCGCCCCTTCTAGAAAAGTTACATTTCTTACTTGAGGCCAACCTCTTGATGAAGAGTCACATCCCTCCTGATTTGCATGTATATATACTTGTTTGATATCCTTCATTTGTCATCCTTCATTTGTCATCAAGTAGAAGCATTTCATTCAAGGAGAAGTTCGATCTGAGCAGCAGATCAGAAATTTGTAGCAGCAGGTCGATTCAAGGAAGATCATATTGTTTGTTCACTCGCATCTAGGAGAGGTGCTGTTCATTGTTCTAAAGAGACCTTGTGTTAGATCTGAGTTGTAAGCAGATTTCTGCTCTTATTTTGAATCAATATATAAGAGATATATTGGCTGGGTTTTTCTCCCTCGGGTTTTCCCAAGGTATTGGCTGTGTCATTGTTGAAATTTGAATTAATTTTTGCATTCTAATCTGATCCTATAAAACAAACATGGTATCAGAGCCAGGTTTGAAGAAGATCTTGATCAGATTTGTGCATTGCAGCGATACTCTTTATTTTATTCCTCATCTTTGTTTACCTCTATCTCTTGATCAAGATGGTGAATGGTCTTAAGATTGAGGATAGGCTTGAGGGAGCATCAAATTTCACTTCGTGGAGATTCAGGATCATGCTCACCTTGGAGGAAAGTGAATTGGCAGAATTTGTGGAAAGCTCTGCCCCCGAACCTACGGATGAGGAAGAGAAGGCCCTATGGAAGAAGAAAGATATTAGGGCAAAGAAGATGTTAGTTGATTCCATTAAGGATCATATTGTTCCTATCGTCTCCAAGTTAAAAACGGCAAGAGAGATGTTCAAATCATTGGAGGAGAGGTACGAAATCAATAACACAAGCCGGACACTTGCACTGAAGCAACAACTTCATCATTTGAAGATGGCGAAGGGAGAATCTGTTATTACCTACTTCATGAGAATAACCAAGTTGAGAGATCAGCTCTTGTCTATTGGGCATGTTGTCGATAGCAAGGACTTGACTACGCTGGCTCTTAATGGTCTTCCTTCATCTTGGGAGTCTTACATTTAGGGAATCAATGCA
Organism: Sequoiadendron giganteum; assembly: GCA_007115665.2. Taxonomy (NCBI): domain Eukaryota; kingdom Viridiplantae; phylum Streptophyta; class Pinopsida; order Cupressales; family Cupressaceae; genus Sequoiadendron; species Sequoiadendron giganteum. The sequence goes on from CM021108.1 coordinate 341,451,902, forward strand.
AGATCGAAACTTCCCAAGTTTGATCAGTTGAGGGCAGACTGTATTCAAGAAGAGTCTAGATTGGCTGCAAGAGGTATTGGGCAAAGCTCCATTAATGAAGACATTCATGTTCTTGCCACTCAATCCTCAAAGAAGAAAGGGAAAGATGAGAAGAAAGGTTATTTCAAGAGAAATAGAGATAAAGGAGTTGATGGTGGCCCCACATTTAAAAAGAAGAGGGACCTCTCCAAGGTCCAATGTTTTCGTTGTGACAAGTATGGTCACTTTGCAAAGGAATGTCCTACCAGGCCTAGGCAGTAGGCTGCCATTGCAAATGTTGACGAAGTCTCTCTGCAAAAGGATTCAAGTGAATACCTATTCTATTCAGCCTTGTCAAGCAATGTAACTACCGACACCAACGCTTGGCTAATTGATAGTTGTGCCTCTTGTCACATCACCGAATTTAGGGAGCATCTATCTGATTTGGTGAAGAAAGATTCTAGTGAACAGGTCATTATTGGAGATGATGCTAGTTATTCTGTAAAAGAAGTTGGGACCTCATCTCTTCACTTGGATTCTGGTGCTTCCTTGCAATTGGATGATGTGCTATTTGTTCCAGGCATCAAGAGAAACCTTATTTCCATCTCAGCCTTGGAAGACAAGGGTTACCAAGTTGCATTTTCAGAAGATAAAGTTCTTATATGGGCTAAGAACTCCAACATCAAGTCTGCTCGGGTGATTGGAGTTAGACATGGGTGTCTCTACAGGCTATGCACTCGTCCTCATCAGGCTCTAGCGCATGATTCTTCAAGTTTGTGTGATCTTTGGCATCGAAGATTGGCTCACCTTCACTTTTGAGCTCTACCTATTATGGAGAAGATGGTCACCGACCTTCCTAAATTCAACTAGAAGCATGAAGGAACCTGCAAAGGCTGTGCTTTGGGTAAGAATTCTAAAGGTCCATTCCATAGTAGTGAAAGTAGATCCAAATGTATCCTAGATCTTATTCATTCTGATTTATGTGGTCCAATGTCTGTTGCGTCTTTGAGTGGTTTCTTGTATTACATTATTTTTATTGATGACTACTCTAGAAAGACTTGGATTTATTTCTTGAAATCTAAAGAATCCGAGGAGATATTAGAGAGATTCAAAGAATTCAAAGCTCAGGTGGAGAATTTGTCCGAAAAAAGGATCAAGGTATTGAGATCTGACAATGGAGGAGAGTACACTTCTGTTATCTTCCGTAAATTTTGCATCGAAGCAGGGATTAAGAGGGAGTTCAGCGTTCCTTATAATCCTCAACAGAACGGGGTAGTTGAAAGAAAGAACAGATCTATTGTGGAAGTGGTCAAAGCCATGATTCATGACCAAGACCTGCAAACCTCACTTTGGGCTGAAGCATCAAGGACAACTATCTATGTCAAGAATAGAAGTCCTCACAGGATCTTGGAGAATATAACTCCTGAAGAAGCATTCTCAGGGGTGAAGCCTGAAGTAAGTCATTTGAGGATCTTTGGATGTCTAGTGTATGTTCATGTACCAAAGGAAAAGAGGACAAAGTTGGAACCTTCTGGAAAGAAGGGAATTTTGGTAGGCTATAGTGAGACATCAAAAGCCTACAAAATCTACATTCCAGGTTAGAAGACAAGTGAGATTAGTAGAGATGTCACATTTGAGGAGGATGTTGCATTCAGAAGATCCAAGGGCACTCATTTGGAGATCGATGATGAAGAGCCTCCTCAAGATATGGAAGTTGACTATGTTCTTGAGAATCAGAGGGAGGCTCCAGAACCTAAAGAAGATGGTGATCCAGTCGAGCCCTTGGAACCTATTGATGGGCCTACAGATATTGTGATTGGAAAGAAAAGATCTCTTTGAGCCAGGAAAATAATGCAGGAGGCAGAAAGTTTTGCAGCCTCAAGAGGAACCTTTAGAGAAAGTAAGAGACCTAATAAATTCTCCAGCTATGTAGCCTTGATGAGTCAGATTATTGAGTCAGAGCCTTCCAGTGTTGAGGAAGCTTCTAGTCAACAAGTTTGGAAAGATGCTATGACTGAAGAGTATCAATCCATTCTTAAGAATGATGTTTGGGACATCGTTCCTAGACTCGAAGGCAAATCTGTGGTATCTTCTAAATGGCTCTTCAAGATCAAGCATGTGGCTGATGGGAGCATTGAGAAGTAGAAGGCCAAATTCTTGGCTAGAGGGTTTTCACAAAAAGATGGAGTTGACTATGAAGAAACCTTTGCTCCAGTGGCTTGTTATACTTCTGTCAGGACCATTATTGCCATTGCTTCATCTAGAGGATGGAAGATTCACCAAATGGATGTGAAAACAACCTTTCTAAATGGTGTAATAGAGGAAGAGGTTTACATTGAGCAACTTGATGGATTTGAGGTACATGGGAAGGAGTCTCATGTTTGCAGGCTGAAGAAGGCCTTGTATGGTCTTAAGCAGGTGCCTCGTGCTTGGTGTTGATTTAAGATAGCATTGGTCAGATATAAATGATGATTGCATTTATGCATCATCATCATTTATATTTAATCGATCTACTCTTAAATATAAAATACCTTCAAATAAGTTATTCAAATTGAGATGATCGAAATTTGCATTTGAATAAAAATCGAAATCTGCATTTAATAAAATCGAAATTCGTATTATATATATACTACTGCCCACACATTAGTTTATGTGTGTTAACCGAAATATTTCGGTTTGTTTGGAGCCCGCGTGCCCAAGGGACACGTCCCATGAGCGGACGTGTCTCCACAAAGTGGAGACATGTCCTCTCATGAGATGTGTCTCTTGTAGAGGCGTGTCTCCCTTTGTATATATGGTGGTTCTTTTGTTGATCTGCAAACATTGAAATCGATAAATGTTCTGCAATCAGCACATTCATGAAAAGAGAAATAAATCTGACTTAGAATTTTGAACATAATTTTATACTAAAAATTTCCTTAGTTTTAGGCTCCTAGTCTGATTGAGATTTGATTACATCTACATGGTATCAGAGCCAAGTTGAGTGAATCCAAATCAAATCTAGATATCAGATTGCTTAAGAAAATTCGTATTTTTAAAAATTGAATTCACATCACATTCTTCATAATGTCAAGTGTGATCAGATTTGAAGATCGTCTTGCAGGAGCAAACAACTTCACATCATGGAAATTTAGAATCATGATGATTCTTAAAGAGAATAAATTAGACTCACTTGTGAGAGAAAACAAAAAGGAACCAGAGGCTGATCCTAAGAAAACTCAATGGATTGAAAACAATGAAAAGGCCATGAAAATCTTAGTAGATGCAGTTAGGGATCATATAGTGCCCATCCTAGCAAAACATGAAACTGCATATCAAATGTTCAAATCTCTTGAGAGCACCTATGGGATCAACAATGCCAGTAGGACTCTTGCATTAAAGAGGCAAATCAACAATGTCCAAATAAACAAAGGAGAAACTATTAATGCATACTTCATAATGATCATTGAACTAAGGGATCAATTATCCACAATTGGATATCAGATTGATAGCAAAGAGTTAATTCTAATTGCATTAGGAGGCCTACCAAACTCATGGGAGTCATTTGTTCAAGGAATAAGTGCGAGATCTAAACTCCCCAAGTTTGATAGGCTAAGAACAAACTACCTTCAAGAGGAAACAAGACTCTCAACAAAAGAAAATAAACAGAAGAACATAGATGAAGACATTCATGTGCTCAACACAACATCTAATAAAAGGAATAAGAAAAACTCCTACAAGAGAGGATCTTTTAAAAGAAAGAGAAATTCCAATGGAAAGGGATCTTCTAAAAAGAAAGACATCTCTCAAGTACAATGTTTTAGATGTGATCAATATGGCCACTATGCAATGAAGTGCCCTGACAGATCAAAACAACAAGCATCTTTTGCTAAAGTAGGAAAGTCAAATTGAGATCATGAATCTGAGAACTTTGTGTTCTATTCAGCCTTATCTAGTCAAGTATCTAACAACACCCACAACTGGGTAATTGATAGCGGTTCCTCTAGACATATCACAAGGTTCAGAGAACACCTAGACACTATGACTGAAAAGACTGATGAAGAAGTAACCATTGGGGATGATTCTGCACACCTTGTAAAAGGGGTTGGAACTTGCTCCATCAAATTGAAATCTGGTCTTTCTCTTCAACTCACCGGACTCTTATTTGTACTTGGAATAAAGAAGAATCTAATATCCATCTCTGCCCTTGAAGACAATGGATATAGAGTTACCTTTATGGATGGGAAAGTTCTAGCATGGCCTAAGAACTTAACTATCAAGAAAGCCCAAACCATAGGTTTAAGACAAGGGTATCTTTACAAACTATGCACTGAGGTTAAGCAAGCCCTTACCCTTGACACTTTTGATTCAAATGAGATTTGGCATAGAAGATTAGGACACCTTCATTTCTGTGCCCTACCTTCTGTGGAAAAACTTGTAACAGGCTTACCTAAGTTAAAACCATCTCATGAAGGAACTTATAAAGGTTGTGCCCTAGGAAAGAATACAAAGGGATCCTTTCACAATAGCTTGAGTAAAACCCAAAATGTATTAGAACTAGTTCACTCTGATTTATGTGGACCCATGTCTGTACCTTCCAAGGTAGGATTTCTATACTATGTCATATTTATAGATGACTTCTCTAGGAAAACCTGGATCTATTTCCTTAAGTGTAAAGAATCAATAGAAATCCTCAAAAGGTTCAAAGAATTCAAAGCCCTTACTGAAAACTTCTCCGGGAGGAAAATAAAAATCTTAAGGACAGACAATGGGAAAGAATACACCTCTGAAATTTTTAAGGAATTTTGCATGAGTGTTGGAATTAAGAGGGAGTTCACAATTGCCTACAACCCTCAACAAAATGGGGTTGCTAAAAGGAAAAATAGAACCATTGTAGAAGCTGCTAAAGCTATGTTGCTTGACCAAAACATTGAAACTTCTTTCTGGGCAGAAGCCTCTAGAACTGCTGTCTACATTCAAAATAGATGTCCTCATTCTCATCTAGATAACAAAACTCCTGAAGAAGCTTTTACCGGCATAAAACTTGATATTAGTTATTTTAGGATTTTTGGTTGCCCTGTCTATATCCATGAGCCCAAAGAGAACAGATTCAAACTAGAACCTTCCAGAAAGAAAGGGATATTTGTGGGATATAGTGAAACCTCCAAAGCCTACACGATATTCATACCTGGGCAAAAACAAATTGAATTGAGCAGAGATGTCATCTTTGAAGAAGACATTGCATTCAAAAGGGCAAGAAGCTCTAGTGAGATAGAAACCTATTCCCCTAGAGTACTTGAAATGGAACCTGCTCCTGAGATTCAGAGGGAGTATCTTGAGGAAATGCCAAATGAACTTCAATCTACTTCAGATGAGAATACAAATGACAATGGCAGAAAGAGGTCACTTTGGGCTAGAAAGATGATCAAAGAAGCCGAGAATCATGCAACACCCAAAGGAACGTTTAGGGAAAGTAAAAGACCCAAACGATTCTCTAGCTATGTTGCTCTAATGAACATAATAAATTCAGAACCTGTCAGTGTTACAAAAGCCCTCAGACATCAAGCATGGAAGGATGCAATGACGGAGGAATATCAACCCATTCTAAAGAATGATGTATGGGATATAGTGCCTAGACCGAAAGAGAAATCTGTTGTCTCTTCCAAATGGCTCTTCAAAATCAAGCATGCTGCTGATGGCAGTATAGAAAAACATAAGGCACGTTTTGTGGCAAGAGGTTTTTCTCAAAAGGAAGGCATTGATTATGAAAAAACATTTGCACCTGTTGCCCATTACACATCTGTGAGAGTAGTGTTAGCCATTGCTGCAGCTAAAGGTTGGAAGATCCATCAAATGGATGTGAAAACTACCTTCCTAAATGGAACCATTGAAGAAGAAGTCTATCTGGAACAGCCTGAAGGTTTTGTGATACATAAACTTGACTCACATGTGTGCAGACTGAAGAAAGCCCTCTATGGACTTAAATAGGCTCCCAGGGTCTGGTATGAAAGAATTGACAGCTATCTCTTGGGACTAGGATTTTCTAAGAATGATGCAGACTCTAATCTCTACTTCAAGGTAATCAAAGGTGATATGTTAATAATTATTTTATATGTTGATGACTTGCTGATATCAAGAGAAGATCACCTCATTGCTCAAGGAAGGAAGGACCTAACTTCCGAATTTGATATGAAAGACTTGGGCATTCTACACTACTTCCTAGGTTTGGAAGTGTTGATGGGTGTTTTATGACAACACTAACACAAAATAAAATGTCCAACGGTCACTCTATTCTCTCTTGATCAAAGTATTCCGCATGCTAAGATTGCGTGAAATGCCATGCGTTCAACTCCAAGGTTCCTTATGTCGCGAATAGGCTCAGTTGGTTGATGTGAATATGCTGGGTATTCCAAGGGGACTTACGTAGTTGTTCAACTTTGTGAAGCAGTTAAGACACGAATGATTTGACAATGAGGCTCTGATTCCTAAGTTAACTGAGAAATGCTGAATTTAAAAAGGGTAAGGGTAGGGATTATAATTTTTACTCCTAAAGGTGGAATGTGAGGGTCCACTTCAACAATCTTCAAACCAGACTCCGCTTTGCCTCCCTTCGGACAACTTCCACAAAGTCGGTGCAATCTTCAAAGGATGAGAAAAGTGTTCAAATTATGACACAACATGTACATACCATCACAACGATGTATATGGACAAATGTGCCACAATCGAAGTTAAGTGCTAATACTCCAGTTGACCACGCAAGGCGAACTTACCATCAGCAAGCCCGCTAGTGGTATGAATGAAAGAAGACTTGTTCAAATTAAATACCACATTCCACCACTAACAACTACTTGCATAAAATAAAAGTTTATTTTACTCTATCTACTTGAATCGGAAAGACGAAAAAGCCCTGCCAACTACTCACAACAAAAGAGAGAATCACCGATCAATGAAGTTCTTTGTATTATGAGAGTCTTCCACAACAACTTCTTACAAAAAACCTTCAAAGGGAAAGCTTTTCTTTCCTTTTCAACTAAGCTAACTTCTAACTAAATGCTATATGCTTTCTACTCTCTAGTTCAATCCTCTAGCTTTGATCTTGATCTAATTCTAATAGATTACAAATGAAGGGGGATGCCCCTTTTATAATAAGTCCAATTTAGTGGACGTCATATCTGATTACAATAAAGGGCTTAGATTGAGCCACCTATGCCCTAATAAGGGTTTTTGCCCTAAAAACCGCCACAAAGAGGAGTGGGCAATAAATGCACAAAATATTCTCCACTCCCCTGCAGAAACCATAATGAGCAATTAATTCCCATCACCATCTTCTAGAAGATCCTCGTCCAACAAGGCGTTTCCACTATCCCGCTCTCGAACAACAAACTCGATCAAATGGGCCAACACTGCCTCAACCTCCCGAACTGAAATCGGTGGGATATGGTTGAGTTGGAATTCTAGCACTGTAACTGTCTGCCCGTGCCGAGTATAGGACTTTCTCCAAGCCACCAAGGAATCCTATGTGTTCTGAATTATGTTGGAGAAAGTGGAGATGTTCTCAAAGTCATCCTAGACAAATGATCCCACGACTGAGAAGAAAGGAGTCAACCTATCCCTCAAGCCACTTGCAGTTATCTCTTTCGGAGCCAACCTCCTAACAAATATGGCCTCCAAAGTATTAAGGATTCCATCCAGAGTGTTATTCATTACTTTTCGGACTCTGGTTGAATCCGCTCGTGCTGCATCATGGAAACCACGGCCTGTGACCATTGAGGAGTACCAGCTGGTGAAATCGTACCTATCACCCTCCTGTATTACACACCTATCCACTAGGGTGTGCAAAGGCATGTGCATCAAAGCCTCTAGACGAAGAACAATCTTCGTTTGATAAATCTGGGTCTCACTCCAGGCTTGATCCACCATATCCATGCGTGCCAGAACATCTGAGGCTTGCTGGTAAGCATGAGCAAGATCCTTCATAAATTTCTCTGTTTCAGCCCGAACATGGCCAACCCACTTATTAGCTTTTGTTTCCATTTTCTTCAAATCCTCCAAGCCAACAACTGACTCTCTCAGAAGCTCTGACGGGAGTTCAACTACTGGGTTCCCCTGTTCACCTGGATGCGCAAGATCTTTCACATATCCCATCAAAGTCTTGTGCTCCTTCTTCAACCTCTTATACTTCCCCTCTGTACGGAGCAACTTATCCTTTAGTGCTTGATAGGAGTTGTCGAACTCCTCAATAATTTGGGTCCCCGTAGGACGACCCAAATCTACAGTGGTGATCACATAATTTTCGGGTCTCTCCTCAGCTCGATCACACTCCTCCCTCGGGACAACAACCTGAAGTGTGCGAGAGCTTGACTCATCAGTTGAAATCTTTGAAAACTTCCTAGCTCTCTTCTTCTCTGGCGGTGCACTAATCCTACTGAGGAACTCCTCCATCTCAACTGCTGGATCTGTATCATCCTCAGGGTCCCTTCTCATTCTATCTGTAAGCCAATCTGGCATCGTCTGCTGTGGATTGCAAATGACGAGGGGCTGCTCCACCGTTGCCTCCACCTCGCGTACTTCTTCTCTTCTAACACTATTCTGCTCACGCTCATTAGTCTCCACGAGCTGAGTATCTCCTGACCCTTGGGTCCCTGCTCTGTGTTTTCTCCTTCTTCCAATGCCATGTCCAACATCTGCTGGAAACGGGTATCGGCCATCGTTTCCTCCTCTTCTTCCTGCTGGCCTCCTCCTCTGGGTGCACTGACACTCAGGCTGTCCGACTCCCAGATGTTGGGCTGATTCACCTCTTCAAGCTCCCGCTCTTCATTCAATCTCGTCCTCTGATCAACAAATAATGAAATTACTATCAAGCTTGAAGACTGAGTTTGTGACTGCGTGGGTGATGCTTGCTCCATCCTCAAAGGTATCGGCTGGGTCGGCACCTCTTCCCGTGTTTCTGTAGCTTGGGCAATCTGCTTTCCTCTTCTCACTGATAGTGGCCTTTGATCGCCCATCAAGTCATAAGTAAGGGCAATTGATCTGCTCTTAAGTCTGCTTACGTGCCTATCGACCCAAGCCCTTGTGAAAGTCATCACCAGAATAGAAAGTGTGTCCAAGTCCATGATTTTGGGCTCGGACCAATCAGGTGGTGGGATTGGAGTATTTCTTACTAACTCATAGTTAGGCTGTATAACATTGACATCCTCTTCCACCTGATCGGGAACTGGAATGACTTCACACTCCCTGATTAACTTGAGGGGGAGCCTAGTAAACATCCTCTTTATTTCAGCCTCATCCACAACATTTGCCCAAAAATCTTCTATGTGAGCCTTGTGCCTGTACTCAACATTCTGCACCACTCGGATGTTTCTATAAGGATCAAAATCCTGCCTGCTTGTGTGATATGAGAGATGAAAGAATTTCAGCTCATCCTTTGCATCTCAAGCTGCCTGCAAGGAGGGAAACACCTCACTGGAATTCCCCATGGCGATAGGAAAATCCAATCCCTTCTTCCTCTTCTTCTTTTGAATTTTATCATAGGCAATGAGTTGCCTAGATACTTCTAGCATTACTATATGATTAGTGGGGTACCTCGGCAATCGGTATGGATATGAGGTGAACCCCTACAGCCTAATGTATGTGAATTTCGGAAATTGGATGAGCCAATATCCATATTCTTCGATCAACGCTTGTGCTTCCTTTGAAATTTTCTGCTGTGTTCTCTGTTGAAGGGTCTTTGCAATATGCATTGTGAATGCATCATTTGCCCGCTTGTAGCTAGCAGTGTTATTCAAATGTAATTGTGTGCAGGTCTCGTGGATCTTGAATTGGTCAGGGGCACAGCCGATTGGCTCCTTGTACGTGATCCCTCGGTACTTGGTCATCCGAGCTAGCATGTACATCACGTATGGGCTCATATAAAAGGTCTTCGTCCTCCTCAGGGTCCTGAACAGTTCATCAATGTTGTCGCTAATCATCCTAGCCCAATCAACACATTCTTTTCCCTCCAAAATTATCTCGATGTAATAAAACATCCAAGGCTCGAAGATATATGCTTGTAATTCCCGTTTACTCGACTAAGCATCATTATCAGGTCACAGTATTCTTGTTTCACATCTTCGACAATTATTTGCTTCGAGAGCTTAGTGCGGGGCAGCTTTGGCCTTTGATCCAAACTCTGTTGATCACTGCGGCACACCTCTCGAAGGAGGAGGCATACATCCTATCTGCTCTGTCCTTTGTCTTGTACAACATTCTTTCGAAGGTGGGAATCCCAAATGCCTCTCTAATAGCATTTGGCGTGAAGTTGGCAAACAATTTTCCATCTGGAGAGACAATTGTTCTGCGTTCTGGCTTGTAGCAATTTGCACACTCCATGATTAATTCCGGACACTGTATTGCTGGTGGAAAACCAACAGCTGTGTAGATTCCACTTTTCATTATATTGTGTGCTGTGACTGACGGTTGATGACCCCCTAGCGCGTACATCCTTGATTTAAGTGCATTCAGATTAAATGAACCGAGGTTGGTGTCATTTAATCCTGCCAACTTTGAAGTAATCGCTAACTTCGGAAGAAATGGCTTGGCGAGCTTTTTGATCATTGCTTGTTGGGATGAGCTTGCCTTGCCTGCTTTAGTATTTGCAGCTCTGCCTGCAGCTTTGCTTGTTCCTGCAACATCTTTTGCTCTAGCCATCTGCAAAAAATAAAATAATAAGTTAGACTGCAGATTTTTAATAGAATAAAATAATTCTCGAGATGGCTGCAAATACGGAGTTAACTTCGAAAATAAAATCCCTTAGCATAAAATTCTAACTCCAAACCTCAAACTATAAAAATCCTCTGAGCTCAAAAGAACTTTCAGCAACTTCACTTCTGACTGGTGAAGAAAATTCGCAGCAAACTAACAACTTTCAGCAAGTGAGTTAACTTCCTCAGCATAAATAATTTAAACTTTTGACTTCACTTTGTTAACTTCAGCCCTTTAACTTCAGCAGTTAGAAGAATAAAAAGTCACCAGCAATTACAAGAACTCAACTTCTTCTCAACTTCTCAACGCTTAAACTTTCAGCAGCTTGAATATAAAATCTCCAGCAACTTCAAGAACTCTTCTGCAACTTCAGGAATTGACTTCTTCAGCACTCCGAGAATAAAGATCTCCAGCATAGAATTTTGAAATTTGCAGCAATTTCAACTTTCAGCAGTAAGAAGAAATAAATTCTCTAGCAACTTTGCACTTAGACAATAAAATTCCCAACTTCTCTTTCAGCAACTTCGAAAATATTTCAATCTCTCATAAAATTTCTCTACTTAAGCAACTCTCAACTTCAAAATGTGAGAAGAAATGAGAAATGAGGTTGCTTAAATAATTCTTCATGAAGAATCTTGCCAAGTAGTGCTGGAGTTATTTTTAGCACCTTCATCAATTCGCCACTCTCTTCCCTTAGAATCTTCTAATTTAGGCGTAGTAGTGGGCTAGCCGTCGGCCAATCATCATGGCATTTGCCATTAATGAGGATTCATTCCCTGCAAAATTCGAATTTTTTCCCTTCAGTCTGCCAGTTAACTCTCGATAATTAAACATCTTGCGAAAAAATTACTCTGACTTGATTTGAAAATTCCATTTTAAAATTCTCGCAATGTTTAATTAAATTCAACTTGAAAAATTCATGTGAGATTTAAATTTATTTCCAACTTGTTTAAAATATCCGCCTTTTAAATCATCAATCTTTATGAAAATCAGCAAAATAATTCAACCCTGTCGATTTGAAAATCACTTGCTTGCTCAAATTAATCCATCCTCGAAATTTAATTTCTCTTAGGAAAATAATCTAGGCAAAATAATTTTCCCTCTAGAAATATTAAAATCTCCCTTAGGAAAATAATTTTAAAATTTCATCAACCCATGGGCGCATTTTAAAGATGTCCATTTAATTTTTTTTTTTTTAACCCATGGAAAAATATTCATCAGCTTTGATTCTCCCCTTTGAAAAAATATATCACCAAGTCACCAACCTCATTTAAATGTCTCTGGAAAATTTTCGTACTCATCCATATCAAGGGCGTATTTTTCTCTAGTGAAATGTTATCTCACTTAGGAAAATTTCCTCAATTCTTTCCTGGTGCACTTGACCCCACACATTCAGAAATAAATTTGAATCCTTTTACTCCTTGGGCGTATTTACCTCTTAGCACTTTTATTTCCACGACTTAGGAAAATAACCTTCAATTCCTCTTTATCACAGGCGCATTTGCTAGGCCAAGCTTTCATTTTCAAAGATTTAGAAACATTTATCTTAATTCCCCCATCCTTGGGCGCACTTAGCACATCGAGCCTCCATTTCAATATTTAGGAAATTTCCCTTGCCTTAGACTTTTCATTGCTTCTCCTTTTGTTTCCCACGCCTTAAACATGCTTTGCCTTAGAAAATTCTTTAATCAATTCCTTCCTTGAGGGCGCATTTTAGGTAGGCCACTTCCATCACACAAGCTAGGTGCATTTTGATGCCTCTACTTTCATTTCCAACACTTAGGCGATTTCCTTTCCCTGTTGGAGATGGGCGCATTTTACCCTTCTAGCTTTGACTCCCATGCCTTAGAGAATTTTTAACTATCTTTGCTGGAGGGTGCATTTAGCTTGTCTTGCTTCTGTTTTCAATGCCTTAGAAATTTCTAAGGCTTTCATTAATCTTTGGGCGCATCTTACATGGGCTTCTTCCATCCAAGGGCGCACTTTGTATGTGCTGCTTTTATTTCTGCTTTGGGCAATTTTCACGCCTTGGGCTTTTCATTTCCCAACACTTAGGCGTTTTTTGCTTGCTTGAGATGGGCGCAAATGAGAGGGTGAGCTTTCACTTGAGGACGCATTTAGCATGTGCTGTTCTCATTTCATACTTAGACGTTTTGAAGCTCCTTTAGCTTGTGGGCGCATTTTAGAGGTGTAGCTTTGATTTCTAACACTTCATACTTAGGCGACTTGAAGACCCCTCATCCTTGGGCGCATTTCGCATGTGTTGCTTTCATTTAAGGGCGTATTTTCCATGGTTAGCTTCTGTTTTCATACTTAGAGAATTTTCAACATCCTCACTCAAAGTGGGCGCATTTACAACCTTCAACTTTTATCCTCAATGCCTTAGGCGTTTTTAAGGCTTCCATTAATCCTCTCAAGGTGAGGGTGCATTTCACTAGGGGAACATTCATTTTTGACTTAGGCAAGAACTTATGTATCAACCCCATTATGCTCATGGGCGCATTTTGCCCCTCAAGCTTTTGTTTTCACCACTTAGAGATTTTGTGCCTGGCTTTACAAGGTGGGCGTATTTACAAGATGATACTTCCATGTTATGCCTTAGGCGTTTTTTTTTTTGAAGGCACTTCATCCTTGGGCACATTTTACCTGTCCAGCTTCAACCTTCCAGATGAGGACGCCATTTGAAAGTGAAGTTTTGATTTTGCACTTAGAATATTTTGACCTCTTCAGTCTTCCATCACCTTCTACTTTTAGCAAGTCCTACTATTTTTAGTAAGCCCTTTGATTTTCGACTTCCACAACTCCGTTTTGCTTGAAAATTTCACCACATGATCTTCGTTGCTTGATGAACCTGTTCTCGCTTGCCCCTTGCTCTGACTTGCTATTTATAGCCACCTGCTATTTTTAGTAAATTCCAAAGTTGCCTGACTTCTTCAACTCTGTTTGACTTGAAATTTGCTATGCCCGCTCCTGATGACTTGAGTGCCTTGTTCACACCTACCTTTGGCACAGACCTGCTATTTATAGCCGTGAAACGACTTTCTAAAAATAGTAAGTTTTCTGATTTTGTTCAAATTTTGCTAGTAGGTTGCTTGAATGATACTGATCCTGATGAGGTACTTCATTTTGACAATTTCTGGATTTTACCACTTATAAAAGTGGAAACCCTAATTTTGACTTCCATGTACCTAGAACGGTTTCTATTTGACCTTGTTTTCGTTGCATGTTGTTCCATACGTTGAACTGAAGTGTTGGGCGGCTGCCAGAGTGTACCTGCTAAAAATAGAAACTGCCTGAAAAAGTGATCAATTCACTGTCAGATGAATTTGTATGTCATATTGCCCGTGGGATCTCAAAAAACCTAGAAAAACCCAGAAAACTGGTCTGCATGCGGGCACTGGCTAAAAATAGTAAGTATTTGAAAATTGATCCCTTCTGCATGCATGTCACATCGTTGCGAAGCTCTCGAAGAACCCATGAGGAATATTCGGACATGCATTAAAAAACTCTGCATGAAAACCCTAAAAATAGCCTTTGAAGGCTGAACTCTGAAAGTCATCATCTCGGTTTGCATGTTACATCACTGCTAAGGTCTTGAAAAACCCAAAAACATTCCTTAGACATGCATTTGAAAATCATACATGCGTATCCTGAAAATGGCTCTTGAAGTCGGAACTGCTAAAAATAGCAAGTTGTCTGATTTTGCCCAAAATTGACATGCAAGTAGCTGAAAGTTACCTGAATGTGATGGAATAGTCAGAATTCCAAAATCTTTATAAAAAGGTCCCAGATTGAGTACTTACTAAAAATAGTAAGTTGTCAGAATTCAATAAAATTTCAGTGGGACTCCGCTGGAAGCTTTGTGATTGCAGTACTAAGCTCAGATTCCAATTTGATACTCAGTTTGACCTTTAAAAAACCTGAAGGATAGAAAACCCTAGTTTCACAAACTTAACCAGTATTCCCAACCTAGGTCAAATGATGGGAAATCCTCGAAAGAACGTAAAGACCAAAGAGAGAGAGACGCAAAGCCAAAAGACCAGAATGGAGCAAAAATTAGGGGGTCCCCCATTTGAATGGGGTGATGTGTGAAAAAGGTCACAACATGAAGTATGGCAGAAATCAGAGGGCATTATACTAAACCAAGGAAAGTATACTATTGATATTCTGAAGAGATTTGGAATGTTGGACTGTAGACCCATGTCTACACCTATGGAAACCAACCTTCACAAACTGAAAGAAGCAGCAACAGAATCCAAGTGTGTAGATCCAACCCTATATAGACAAATGATTGGATCCTTGATGTATCTGGTTAACACCAGACCTGATATTTGCTATGCAGTGAATGCTCTCAGTGAGTTCATGTGTGAGCCAAAGGAAATTCACCTTATGGCTATGAAACATATTTTGAGATATCTTCAAGGCACTATTGGATATGGTCTTCTTTACAGAAATGTCCAACTAGATCTACATGGATACTCCGATTCAGATTGGGCTGGAAGTGTAACCGATCGGAAAAACACATTTGGATGTTGCTTCAGTTTAGGATAGGCTATGATCTCCTGGATTTGCAGAAAACAGTCTTTAGTAGCACAGAGCTCAACAAAAGCTGAATACATTGCAGCCTCTATGGGGGCAAGAGAAGCAGTTTGGCTTCGTAAATTGCTTATGGGACTCTTTGGTGAGCCCCTTAATCCTACAATTATTCATTGTGATAATCAGAGTTGCATCAAACTCTCTGTAAACCCTGTCTTCCATTGTAGATCTAAGCACATTGAGATCCCCTATCATTATGTAAGAGACATGGTAGAAAGGAAAGTGATTCAATTGGAGTATATTAGTACAAATGATCAAACAATAGACATTCTCACCAAACCTCTTTCCCGAATCAAGGTAGAGCACTTCAGGAAGAAACTTGGTATGGTTGAAATGTAATTTGATATTATGTTTGAAATTCAAATTGTTTATAAGCTGTACTAATATATAAAGATGTTTAATGTGTAAACTCTTTTGTCATGTGTGTGACTCCATGACCTTATGTGCCTACTCCCCCTGTGTACATTATTGAAAGGTGACGATCTTTCTAATAATGAACACTTGTATGTGACATTGTAAAGTGACGACTCTACAATGATGAGTTGAACTATCATGATAGATATCATTTGACTTGATATTTGTGGACATGTCATGATAGCATCTCTTAGACACTTTTGATGGATATCATGGGACTTGATGTCATTTGAAGATCATTGTGATCCTTAAGAGATAATCATGGTGGATAATTCTATATGTGGATATGCCATGAACTATTATGGTAGACATCATGTGACTTGATGTTAGTGCACATACCATAATGAAGATGTGTTATGAAGAATGTCATGGGACTTGACAAATTTAAGAAAACATATCATATCTTCGATATCACGTGTGAAGGTGATATCAACACTTATTTGTTTTGTATTTTCCCTAGCTAAGAGGGAGTGTTGATTTAAGATAGCATCGGTTAGATATAAATGATGATTGCATTTATGCATCATCATCATTTATATTTAATCGATCTGCTCTTAAATATAAAATACCTTCAAATAAGTTATTCAAATTGAGATGATCGAAATTTGCATTTGAATAAAAATCGAAATTTGCATTTAATAAAATCGGAATTCGTATTATATATATACTACTGCCCACACATTAGTTTATGTGTGTTAACTGACATATTTCGGTTTGTTTGGAGCCCGCGTGCCCAAGGGACACGTCCTCTCATGAGACGCGTCTCTTGTAGAGGCATGTATCCCTTTTTATATATGGTGGTTCTTTTGTTGATCTGCAAACATTGAAATCGATAAATGTTCTGCAATCAGCACATTCATGAAAAGAGAAATAAATCTGGCTTAGAATTTTGAACAAAATTTTATACTAAAAATTTCCTTAGTTTTAGGCTCTTAGTCTGATGGAGATTTGATTACATTTACACTTGGTACGAAAGGATTGATCGTTACGTATTGAGTTTGGGTTTCTCAAAGAATGATGCAGATTCTAACCTCTACTTCAAGGTAATTAATGGTGAAGCATTGATTTTGGTTTTGTATGTTGATGATCTGATTATCACTGGAGAAGAACAACTCATTCTCAAATGTAAGGAGCTAGCTTTTGAGTTTGAAATGAAGAATCTTGGTCTCATGCATTACTTTCTTGGCTTAGAAGTTTGGCAAAAGCCAGATGAGATGATTCTAAGTCAAGGGAAGTATACCATTGACATTCTAAAGAGGTTTGGTATGATTGATTGCAAACCTATGTCTACACCTATGGAGACCAACTTACATAAGTTGAAGGAGGCTGCACCTAGTTCAGAACTGGTGGATTCCACGATTCATAGGTAGTTGATTGGTTCATTGATGTATCTAGTCAACACTAGATTGGATATCTGCTATGTAGTGAGTACACTTAGTCAGTTCATGTGTGAACCAAGGCAAATACATCTTGTTGCAACTAAACATATCCTGAGATACTTGCGTGGCACAGTTGGATATGGGCTGAGATATTCTTCAGGTGTGGATTTGAAGCTGCATGGTTTTACTGATTCTGATTGGGCAAGGTGTGTTACTAATCAGAAGAGTACCTCTGGTTGTTGCTTTAGTTTGGGATCTGCTATGATATCTTGGTGCAGCAGGAAGCAGTCTTCAATGGCATTGAGTACAACAGAGGCTGAGTACATTGCAGCTTGTGTGGTAGCTCGTGAAGCAATGTGGCTTTGAAAGCTCCTTGTAGGATTGTTTGGACAATCAATGGAGCCTACTATCATACATTGTGATAACCGGAGCTGTGTGAAGCGTTCTGTCAATCTTGTGTTTCATGACAAAACTAAACATGTTGAGATCAAATACTGTTATATCAGAGATGTGGTATTGAGGAAAGCAATTTAGTTGAGGTATATCAGCATTGATGAGCAGACATAAGACATTCTCACCAAGCCTCTCTCCAGGATAAAGTTTGTGTACTTTCGAGATAAGCTTGGTATGGTGGGGAATCAAGCCCTAGCTGAGAAGGAGTCTTAGTATCAGTGATCCTCTGTTAATGCATTTCTCTGTTGAGAGATATTTGAGATGCAAGCCCTTGATAATGCATTTCTCTTTGAGATTTGAGGTGAAAGCCCTTGTTTCCACCCTTTGTGAGAGCCATGGTGGATGTCATGTGTGTGACTTCATGACAACATCACGAGAGGGAGTCCGTGATGATTCATTTGTACTTGTGTTTCACCCTCTGGGAGAGCCATGGTGAACGTCATGACGAGGTGACAACATTACATTGAGTGATGAGCACTTGTACATACCATCTATGGAGGTAGCCATGATGGTTGATATCAGGATGAGTTGATATCTGATATCACGATGAGGTGATAAGCTCTTTTCTCACATGGATGTAGCCATGTTGTTTGACATCACGATGAGGTGATATGCCATTTGCAACTGGAAGTATCCTCCCTAGCTGAGAGGGACTGTTGATGTTATGTAGCGGCGGTCTTATCTTCCAGCCGACCACAATTGATAGAGATGAATAAATTAAATATTAGCCATTAGGCTATTTAATTCATATAGATGAATTGATTAAAGAGGCGCTTTAATTCATAACTAAAAGTTAAAATATTAAAAAGTGAATAAATAATTATTATTTATTTGAGCCGACTTGATTGGAAATCGTGCCCCTTCTAGAAAAGTCACATTTCTTACTTGAGGCCGACCTCTTGATGAAGAGTCACATCCCTCTTGATTTGCATGTATATATACTTGTTTGATATCCTTCATTTATCATCAAGTAGAAGCATTTCATTCAAGGAGAAGTTCGATCTGAGCAGCAGATCAGAAATTTGTAGCAGCAGGTCGATTCAAGGAAAATCATATTGTTTGTTCACTTGCATCTAGGAGAGGTGCTGTTCATTGTTCTAAAGAGACCTTGTGTTAGGTCTGAGTTGCAAGCAGAATTTTGCTCTTATTTTGAATCAATATATAAGAGATATATTGGCTGGGTTTTTCTCCCTCGGGTTGGAGGGTTTTCCCAGGGTATTGGTTGTGTCATTGTTGAAATTTGAATTAATTTTTGCATTCTAATCTGATCATATAAAACTAACATGATCAAGCATCAATGTCATATGGGTCTTCAAAAGTATCATCACATTCCATAGATTTGAGGTGCCCTTGATAATGCATTTCTCTTTGAGATTTGAGGTGAAAGCCTTTGTTTCCACCCTCTGGGAGAGCCATGGTGGATGTCATGTGTGTGACTCCATGACAACATCACGAGAGGGAGTCCGTGATGATTCATTTGTACTTGTGTTCCACTCTCTGGGAGAGCAATGGTGAACGTCATGATGAGGTGACACCATCACATTGAGTGATGAGCACTTGTACATACCATCTATGGAGGTAGCCATGATGGTTGATATCACGATGAGGTGATATGCTTTCACAATGTGGTGATAAGCTCTTTTCTCGCATGGATGTAGCCATGTTGTTTGACATCACAATGAGGTGACATGTCATTTGCAGCTGGAAGTATCCTCCCTAGCTGAGAGGGAGTGTTGATGTTATGCAGCGACGGTCTTATCTTCCGGCTGACCACAATTGATAGAGATGAATAAATTAAATAATAACCATTAGGCTATTTAATTTATATAGACGAATTGATTAAAGAGGCGCTTTAATTCATAACTAAAAGTTAAAATATTAAAAAGTGATAATAAATAATTGTTATTTATTTGAGCCGACTTCATTGGAAATCGCGCCCCTTCTAGAAAAGTCACATTTCTTACTTGAGGCCGACCTCTTGATGAAGAGTCACATCCCTCCTGATTTGCATGTATATATACTTGTTTGGTATCCTTCATTTGTCATCAAGTAGAAGCGTTTCATTCAAGGAGAAGTTCGATCTGAGCAGCAGATCAGAAATTTGTAGCAGCAGGTTGATTCAAGGAAAATCATATTGTTTGTTCACTCGCATCTAGGAGAGGTGTTGTTCATTGTTCTAAAGAGACCTTGTGTTAGGTCTGAGTTGCAAGCAGATTTCTGCTCTTATTTTGAATCAATATATAAGAGATATATTGGCTTGGTTTTTCTCCCTCGGGTTGGAGGGTTTTCCCAGGGTATTGGCTGTGTCATTGTTGAAATTTGAATTAAGTTTTGCATTCTAATCTGATCATATAAAACTAACATGATCAAGCATCAATGTCATATGGGTCTTCAAAAGTATCATCATATTCCATATTAGATGATGTAGCAAAGAGGGTCATTGGCACTGGAACTAGCACTAGCATTGGCATTGGCACTTTCATGCTTGCTAGTTGGCTTGTCTTCAACTTCAAGTGTAGCAAGGTGGGAAGTGGACATATCCAAGTTAGTATGCTTTGGTTTGATATCCCATTTCCTTGTGGCCCCTTCCTTTTAGCCACTTTGTTTGTGTGAAAGGAGACACAAGTTGGAATGCAAATACACCAAGTCCTCTACTTTTTCTGAGCGTAGTCGATTGCGCTTTATTGAGCGTAGTCGATTGCGCTTTACTGAGTGGATAAAGGAGTTTGTTCTCCAATTCCTGTAAGATGTAGATGAACTAGTAACCTATTAAGAGAAAATTAGAGAGTTAAAGAGTTATAAACTTAAAAATTTTAAAGTATAAATAAAGCTTAAAATATAAAAGAATTTCTTTATAAAACTTGTGATAAAATTTTGATCAAAAAAGTTTGTAGGTCTATGAATGATTGGCTGTGAAAGTACCACCAATTGTGAGCATCAACCTTAAACTTGTCATAAAGAGCATCAATACTAAAGTCATTGTAGTGCACAAAATTCATGAATTCAATCCTAATTGCATCTCTCATGTCAAGATCAATGAAGAGTCTACAACTTGCTTACTTGTACCCTTAGTTGACTTCAACATCTCTATATGGGTCAATCCTTGTCGACATAGAAAGGATCTTAGTGCTATAATATTGGGACTTGATGCAAAGGTGAGAAGATGTAGCTGTAATATCCCCAATGGGATCTGCCCTAAAATTTCTGATTTCTGCTTTATATTTCTGCACTTTTCCGATTTAATTTTTTGCTCAAACCATAGGACTGAATTCTGATTTTTTATTTCCAGAATGATAAACACTTATAGGCATGCAATAAACATATGCCAAACATCCATAAAACTATGCCAGACATATAGATAACATCAACTACGATAGCAACCATGAAAATCAACCATTCAAGTGCCAAACATAGGTCCAATAAATCTGATTTCTGATCAAAGAAGTCTGCTGCTACAAAACTGAATATTCTGTACTGATTTTACAATGAATTCATGGATTCAAACATGCCAAACATATGCCCAGATTTCTGTTCTACAAATCAGACCTAAAACTATGATTGTACATACCAAATATATGCAAAATAGTCTTCAAATATCAAACTCTAGATGGGCGAATTCCTCCTTGGCAAGCACTTAGGGTTTGCTGCTCCAAATATGCAAAATCGCGGGGCACTCAAGTCTGCTCCAAAGTGGTGCTCCAAATTAGGGCAAAACCCTAATGCAAAATGCTCACAAAATGCCACAACAATGCTGCTCCAAATCTGATTATGAAATGATGCTCCAAATCTCCAAATGTCTCCAATGAAGTGCAATTAGAACTTTGTCATGAGTTCTCCACAAGATGAGCTAGGGTTTTGTTCAACTCACCACAATCACAAGGTTTTTCGTCCTTGGAATGAAGCCCAACCAAAGTTGCAACCAAAGAGAAGAATCTCCAAAAATGAAAAAAAGATATGAATGGATTGAT
The DNA here is from genome assembly GCA_007115665.2 of Sequoiadendron giganteum. Classification (NCBI taxonomy): domain Eukaryota; kingdom Viridiplantae; phylum Streptophyta; class Pinopsida; order Cupressales; family Cupressaceae; genus Sequoiadendron; species Sequoiadendron giganteum. The sequence goes on from CM021108.1 coordinate 341,473,450, forward strand.
GCCCAAATGACCTCAAATGTTCTTATATTTGTAGCCACCTTTCCCTTTCAAATCTGGCCGACCTCTTCAAGGCAAAATATTTATTTTATTTGCTTTTTAAAAAATTATATTATTTATCATAGTTGCAAGACTCGCGAGTTTTTTTCAAACCGAGTTTTTAATGCACTTGTATGCCAAAAATTCGTAGTATTTTTCGCAAGTTTTTTAAAAAAGTACGGCAAGTTTTTTGAACTAACCCATGCGATCAAGAAAATGCCTAGGCGGCCGAACAAAAAGGCATTTTGAGTTATTTTTTTCATTCATTTGCATGCTTTGCTTTAGAAAAAAACACCAAAATGATGTGTTGCATGAAGGTTTGTGTGGTTTTGATGGTCTTAATTTGGGTTTTATTGTTAATTCAAAATGATGTACACCATGAAGGTTTGTGTAGTTTTGGAGGTCTTAATTTGGGCTTGGTGGCAGGGGCTTTGCCCCTTGACCCCACCCTGTATTGTGATAGGGAGCGTGCTGCCTCGAGACCCCACGAGGGGCGCTGCCCCCAGACCCTCACAAGGGGCGTTGCCCCTTGATCCCGTTGGGGGCATTGTCCCTAGACTCCTGCAAGGGGTGCTGCCCCTTGACCCCATTGGGGGCATTTCCCTCAAACTCCCATTGAATTCATTCGATTTTCTAGGTACTCTCCACTATTTACTTTCAATTTTACAAAAACAATTTGCTATTTTCATTTTGTTTCAGACTATCAGTATCAACTTATTGAGCATTCCACATGATGATGACATTTTTTATCTAATTTTCTTTCAAATCAATCAAATACAACTAGACTCAACTTGTCTCTTCTATATACTCATTTATTGACTCATTGGATGCATCTTATTGTTGAATTTTGCAAAAAAATTGCGTTTTTAATGAAAGTTTACGCAGTTTTTGAAGTTGCCGAGTTTTTATTGAGTTTTTTTCGAGTCGAGTTTTTCGAGCTTGCCAAGTTTTTGCAATTGGCGAGTTTTTCAACTATGTTATTTATATTTTAATATTATATAATATATATACTAGTGTTTAAAAACACTATTAAAATAACGTGGATTTAGGGCAAGAAAAAGGGGACATTACACGGGGTGGTCATTTTGTTCTATCTCTTTTCAATAATTTTGATTTGACTCTTTTTCATTTATGATGCTCTTCATCTTCTCAATCATTGAGTCAATGCAATCATGTATCTCTCCCAAACAAGGGCTATCCATGTCGGTATAATAGCTCATACTCAATATGGACTTGGTGAAATTGAGGAGATAATCAACACAATCCCACCAAATATCATCAAGGATCATCCATTTAATGTTTTCTACCTTTGTAGTGCTAGATTGCCTCCATTTGGAACAATTCTGGTTGATGACCATGTTAGAAAGAGCCTTTCAAACCTTCACAAGTTGTCTCAAGACAATTGTGTTGGTCTCAACAACTTATTTGAAAATCAAAATTAAAATAAAATAATTTTTTACTTCAGTGAAACATATTTATTATTTATCAAAATAAATCTTATTGCTTCACTTAATTTCAATAACATCAATTTCGAGAATGTTTTGAATATACCTTGAGACATATGGTGGTTGGTGATGAACTTTTGGGTCTCTTTAGCCTTAACATACACTTGTTTGATCCAATCAATTTGGTGCCAATTTTTTGTAGCATAAGGTTGAGGGAGCGGACAACACAAATTGTCCAAAAGATGTGTGAATAACACTCCTCAACTAATAATGTAATGTCCCCAATTTTAATAAGTCAGCATTGGAATTAAAATAATTAATTTTAAGTTGTTGAAGAATCAAATTTAAAAGATAACTTAAATTAATTATTTTAATGGTATTAAGTGACTAAGCTGGGAAAAGATAAATATTTTAAAATAAGTAACTTTTTGGCCAAATAAAGAGAAGATTAAAAGTAAATATGTTATTTCAAGAAATGAATGGGCGGTTACTGAAAAGAATGATAAAAGACCTGCAAAAGCTCATTTTCGGGATGATGGTTGATTTTTGGCTTTTGGAAAGCTTGGCTTTCTCGAAACTTGAGGATGAAAACCCTCATGTTTTCAGAATTGGACGAAAACCCAATTCTTGTACTAGCAAAATCATTCAGATTTTGCAGTTGAACTTAGTGGTTGAAGTTTGAGGAATTTGGTAAGCAGGATTAAATTTAAAGGGAATGATGTTCCCTTGTTCGAGGTTTGTTAAGAAAAATGAGACATGAACAATTCAGTCAGAAGCATGGGAGTTCAGATTGAGCAAATACTACAGGTAACAACAATTCTTGTCTCTGTTCATAGTGTCTTTAATAGGCATTAAGAAAATCAAGATTGCAGTTTAATTTGAGAATCTTTTGTGGAAAGTAGTTCAAGGTGATTGGGATTTATACTATGAAGTTATATGGAAAGAGAATAAATAGAAAAAATAAACAAGGAGCACATGTGTTCGGATTTAGGAGCATAGACGACAGTCTGATGTGTTCATGACACCATTAGCTCCAGATTTGCATTGATTACTCACTGAAGAAGTGAAACGCCACTGTTTGATTCTCTGAGCAGTGTTCCATATTAAGTATTTCTAAGGGCCGTGTCCTTGGGCAATTGACTCTTCCTCTACTACCATCAAAGGAATTGCTGCTGTCATGAATATCAAAGAGAGAGAGAGTTCCATTTATTTTATATTGCTTCTATCGCAATTCAGGGAAGGTCACGAGAAGCAAATCTCTCCTAATTATTGATATTCTTCAGAGGCCTCTTTTTATTGGGAAAAACGGAATTGTAAGGAGTCGGGTTTGTGAATTTAAAGTCTATACTAATCTTGAGGCGTGACTTTTGGTATGTCGAGAGGCTTAGGAGTCATGAGCCTTTGAGAATCAAAGGGATGATATCAAATGTTTACCAGTTGCGTAAGGAGTCAGGTATAATCAAATAATTGAATTTTACAAAATCTTGGATGAGTTCAATTTCCGCCGCTGTAATTTTGAATGGGCACTCTTGTAGAGTTAGGACAAATATTTGGAGATGCCGCGTATCATTCTATGAAGAGAGAATGAAATATAGGATTCAAAACATGGTTTATGAGTTGGAAGGAGTTGAGCTTGAGTAGATGGTTGGGAGCTGCTAGTGCTGTTACATGCTGCCAAAAAGGTCGGATGCTGTGTAATAGGTAATAATAAAGTTTAGTGGTGACGAGGACACATATGGGAGTCAAATATATTCCCTTTGTCATTGCTGTCAATATAAAAGGAGCCAAAAACAATAATGTCCAAAAAAATGATGGGAGTTGTGTTGGAGTTCACGGAAGTCACTAGTTATCGTGTCCTTTAAAAAAAAGCCAACGCGTTCTTACAAAGGAGTTACGTTCCAAAATATGACACTAGTCTTTGAATAGTTACAACTGGAAATAGAGACAGGCTCAATATAATATGGTTTTCTGATAATCTTCAGAAAACTCCTATCAGCTTATTCTTTGAGCCGTTTGCATTGGGAAGGAAGCGGAATAAATATTTAAATTGGGAGCTGCCTGTTTCGTGTAATTGGGCATTGAAGCCGTGGCAACCTTTAAGAGCTATCCATCATACACAAAGGAGCCTATGCAATATGATTCGTGGCACTAATATCAACGCAAGAGTGTTTTGAGTTAAGAGTATTCATTATTTACTGGCAAATAATATCATTGGCAAATGGTATTCATTGTAGCATCGTGGTAGTGATAGTAATATTGGAGCTAGCAAATTAAGATTGAAGCATAGGGGAAAAATATTTATGCTGCTGCCAAAATTGTTGTGGAGCTAACGTGTCATACTTGAAGCAAGCAGACCAGCCAAAATAATCTTTGTATGATGACGTATCCTCCAAGGGTCAGTTGGTGGAAGCCAAGATTATGACGAAGCATAGGGAGCTGCACCAAGCAAGGTTAGCTAATAAAACCTGAATATTACATTTTAATCTAATGTATCTGAAGTGCTTGGTTAAGTTAAAGCATGTAAAGGTCTCCATTGTGAAAGTTTATATATGTATTATTATGTGTGTGGCTATTGAGTGAAAGTTCAATTGTAATTGTACTTAATACCTTGCTTTGTTTGAAGAAAACAATCTGCTTATAAACTCAAAACAACAGTTAGATAATGTTTGACGAAATGCCTAAGAAATTCAGTAAGTGAAATCGAAAAAAATTTACATGCATTTTGGGGTAGATCCTTACAAATAAGCCAGTTGCTCTACAATTTTTATTATTTTTTGTTATGACTTGAATAACATTTTGAGGACCTACTTCCTTAATGGGTGTCATGAGAGTGTTAGAGATAAATGCATCATCTTTCTCCACCCCTTCACAATCCATTGTTCTCAAAAACATTGCTTCGTTAGGGGACACTACAATAACATTGATCAATAGTCGATTTCTTTTATCTTTCCATCTATTGAAAACGATGGGCACCTTTGTCTCAACTCACAAATTCCTTATAGGCTTCAATGAATTCTCTATGAACTTCACCTCTTTTTCCAATAAGGTGCTACACACTTTCTCATAACTTGGGCCCTTGTACCCTTTTGAAGCCTCATTAATTATTTTCACCATCTATTCCTAATATGGTGAGCGAATAACATTGGAAGCCAATTCATTTACATATAAATTGAAGGTTTTTTTTTGCTACCTTAGCTCTTAGAAATGACACAACACTTGGGCCTAGGGATCAAATTAGTCTTAGGCAAAGTGACAACCCTATGATTGGACTAAGGACAAGAAAACTCCAATGAACAAGATAGAAGCTTGTCTTCTACACTTTGAGCTCTTTAGGACTTAGGAAGGTATTCCTATTAGAGTTATATTCAACATGAATTTGTAGTTGTAGGCCCTAGATACATAGATTTCTATCAACCCTAGAAGCATGCAATCAAGGAAGATTTCTATGTTGTAAACATGGGGGATACCAATGTAATCATGGGCATCCCATGGCTGCACTCTTTGGGATGTTTCTACCTAAACTTCCCAAAATTGGAAATTTTCTTTCAACATAACGGCCAAGAAGTCCTCTTACAAGGACTATCCAATGGATCCCCAAGAGTAGTGTCATCAAAAAGAATGGAAAGAATCTTTAGACATGGTCAAGTAGAATGGGCCGCCCAATGTATGATCCTCAACAAGTCCTCCCCCAAAGGCAAAGCCATACATGTGGATATACAACCCATCCTTAAGAAACACAAAAAGGTATTCAAAAGCATTCCACTAGGCCTTCCTCCCTATTGAGGATGGAACATATTCAAACAGGTCTCATTATCTTTCTAGAGATATTTTCCAGATTTCTTCTCTTGATGTCGAATGTGCTGAATGCAAAACATTAATAGATTTCAATATTTGCATTCACTGTTTGAATTCCTATTTGAATGTAGATAGGCAAGCCTCCAAGGGATGCGCCCCTTGAGAGGTGGAGACACGTCCGCTCAAAGGGCGTGTCCCTTTGGGCATGCGGGCCTTCTCTACAGCCGGGTATTAGTTAGATTAACTAACTTAACACATCTACCCCCTCTCACATGGCGGATACAACTCATAGGAATTCCGATTTTAATTTCAATGTGAAATTCGAAAATCATTTATTAAAAATTCGATTTTATACATGCATTATAAAATTCGATTTTACTTATTAGAAATATTAAATTTGACGAGCAATTATCATATATAAAAGATGAAGGTGTTTATAACAATCATAGTTTTATATCTGACCAAAGCTACAATTCATCAACACTCCCAAAAGAGGTTTCAAACATATCATAAAACTTGAAAAAGGGGTTAAACCGGTAATCACCACACCTTACAGGCACCCCCAAAAATTTAAAGAAGAAATATAAAAAACTAGTAATGAGCTTCTAGAAATGAGTCACATTCAACCAAGTTCAATTCCCTTTGCATCCTTGATAGTATTAGTGAAAAAGAAAGTTGGTACTATGAGAATGTGTATAGATTGTAGAGCCGTAAACAAAAAAACTATAAAAAACTGTTACCCTATCCCAAGAATTGATGAACTAATTGATGAATTGCACAGTGCAAAATACTTTTCTAAGATTAACTTATGATCAGGTTACCATCAAATTAGAATGAGGAAAGAAGATATCCCTAATAGCTTTCCGATGTCATTATGGAAATTTTGAATTTTTGGTCCTTCCTTTTGGTTTAACCAATGCACCAACAACATTCCAATCATGCATGAACCATATATTCAGGAAACAACTAAGGAGGTTCCTACTAATATTCTTTGATGACAGTTTGATTTATAGCAAAACATGGGAGGAACACCTAAAACATATTGATGAAGTCTTAGGAATTCTTGAGCAGGAGTCACTATATGCCAAAGCCTCCAAGTGTGAATTTGGATTAGAAGAGATCCTATATCTAGGACATAAAATCAATTCACAAGGAGTAAGTGTGGATGAGGAAAAAATCAAAGCTATCAAAGAATGGTCAAAACCAAGAACTCTAACCCATCTAAGGGGATTTGTGGGCTTATGTAGTTACTATCAACGATTTGTCATAGGATTTTCCAAAATTGCTGCCCCACTCATGGACTTAACAAAAAGGGGAGCTTTTGCATGAAATGAAGTAGCCCAACAAGCTTTTGAAACCTTGGAAATAATGAGCTCGTCTTGTTCTAGCAATACTCGATTTTACATTGCCATTCGAGTTAGAGTGTGATGCATCCAAGGAAGGTGTTGGAGCAGTACTTATGCAAAACAAACACCCCATTGCATTCAAAAGTCACAAACTCCTTGAAGCTGAAAAACATTACTCCATTTATGACAAAGAAATGCTAGCTATTATGCATGCACTAGCCAAATTTAGACAGTATTTGGTTTGTGGGAAGTTTATTGTTAAAACCAATCACAACAGCTTAAGGTTTTTCCTAAATCAAAAAGATCTAAATGACCGTCAACAAAAACGGGCTAGCAAGTTACGAGCTTAGAACTTTGACATAGAATACGTAAAAGGAAAGAACAACATTGTAGCTAATGAACTATCCTACAAACCCTACTTATGCTTCATATCAAGCATTTCTGCGGAATGGAAGAACTCATCATTGCTGAATATGCCAAAGAGTCACATGCAAACAACATCCTAGAGGGGAACCTGCAAAATGAATAATACAAGGTAGTGGAAGAACTTATTCTATACAAAGATAGAAAATCTTGTACTAGGGTCAAAGATAAAGGAGAAGATCATTAGGGAATACCATGGCAACCCCTTAGTCAGACACCCAAGGTACTACAAAACCTATAAGCAAGTAAGAGAGAAATATTCTTGGAAGGGTCTCAAGAAAGATATCCTAAAATACGTTCAAGAATGCATGATATGCCAAAGTAACAAAGCAGAACAGACTCACCCAACAGGCCTCCTCCAACCTCTACCTATACTTGACCAAAAATGGGAAAGTATTTCCATGGATTTCATAATAGGGCTTCCCAAAGTACAAGGAAGAGATTACATTTACGTGGTGATGGACCATCTGACCAAGTATGCACATTTCATGGTCATATCCATAGATTATAGGGCTCCTCAAGCAGCTGAGGTTTTATTCAAGGAAATTTTCAGACTACATGGTCTACCAAGAAATATCATCAGTGACAGAGATAGCCGGAACTTTTTCGACTATCAGGAATGGAACTCATGCCAAGTACAAGCTATCATCTCCAAATTGAGGGACAAACAAAGATTGTCAATAAATGGGTGGAAAGATATTTAAGGAACTATGTTATGGGCCAACAAAATGCATGGACTAAGTGGTTACATCTTGGGAATATTGTTACAACACCACTCATCATATGTCAATAGGGATGAGTCGCTTCAAAGCTTTGTATGGGTATGAAGTAACGTCATTTGGAAGTTTAATCCTCCAAGGAAGCTATGTACTAGTTGCAAAAGACTTTGTACAACAAAATTTGGATATTATGAATACTCTCAAGGATAATCTACACCAAGCACAAAATCAACAGAAAATGTATGCTGATCGAAAGAGGATTGAGAGGACATTCAAAGTTGGAGACTTGGTCTTCCTAAGATTACAGCCTTACAAACAATCATCCATCAAGGTCAATGGAGCTGGGAAGCTTAATCCTAGATTTAATGGGCCATATAAGGTTTTGAGGAGAATAGGAGAGGTTGCCTACGAGTTGGAACTACCAACAAATAGCCGAATCCATAATATCTTTCATGTGTCTCGACTCAAAAGGGTATTGGGACAGCAAGTCACTCCCATTGGATGACAAAGGTAAGTTAATTGTGGAACTTGAGATCATTTTTAATATGTGAGAAAAGAGATTTAAGAAACAAGACTATTCCTAAATATTTGGTCATGTGGAAGGGACTACCTATAGAGGATGCCACTTGGGAAGGTGTTGGGATCTTTGATCACCCAAATTTAAAATTACTTGAGGACAAGCAATCTTGGGAAGGGCGGATTATCATGCCCTCGCCATGATACAACAGAAATTAGATTTACAATTATTATATATGAATTATGCAGCAGGAAGTGAATGAGACAAAAGAGTAATATAAGACAAAAAAAACAGAAAAGACAAATGTGAAAAAGACAAAAATGAGTAAAACAAAAATGAATAAAACAAAGATAAAAGGAAGCGATTAATAAGGATTAGTAATTAATTTTACAAGGCAGCGATTCATTTAGAGATTAATATGCCAGCGATTCCCTTTGTAATAAAACAATTCAAAATAACAAACAAAAAGGAAATCTGAAGGCAGTGATCAGGGTAAAGGGACGTGTCCCTTACCAAGGAAATAATATGGTGAACAGTTATGACTTTTTCCCATTGTAGGGATATAAAAGGAGGTGCACTTCCAAAGAAGGGGAATCATCGAAGGAATCGGAAATAATAATCTGCACTCAGAAAAGCAGTAGGCATTGCTATAATAAGTAATTGGTATGCAATTGAATGTATATGCATTTAATATATAATTTTGATAGGCATATGAATTTATATATAGTTCATTTCATAATAACTAATATGCAATAAGGGAGATATGTTATGTTTTATTTGGTAGATAAGTAAATAGTGTATCTATTTATATTATTATAAACATCATCCTTTTCTTTAAGAAATCATGTGTAAAGTTTGCAAGGAAACATGTTAGGGAAGGGCGGTATAGGTTCTCTCATTAAGTACGCCACCTCTAAGTTGGATGGGATTGTCTTGGTTGGATGTTCCTTCCACTTGGGGCCAAGGGGGGTATGAGCATGCCCTTGGGCTTAATTGAGATGAATAATGTATAGGTTCTCACATTGTAAGTACGCCAACCCTAAGTTGGATAGGATTGTCTTGGTTGGATGTTCCTTCCACTTGGGGCCAAGGGGGGTATGAGTACGCCCTTGGGCGTACTTGTGATGAACAATTTTCTAGCACCCTATCATGCGTTTCTCTCCAATACCTACCATGATTGGTTATTGCAAAGAGTCTATGTAGCGGATTCAAGTTTAAGTTGTTATGCATTATTTCATAAATGTTAATAGTTCATTTATTCTTAAGTTCAATATTTATTATATAATTTACTATGGAATGTTATTTGCAAAATGGGTCTTATGTTGTGTAAGTGTCTCTTAAGGAAAATTCAGGCATACTCCAAGTAGGGGACATTACAGATTCACATATGTATAACTAAAGGATTTGAAGTTTAGCATGTAAAGGCATGATCCTTTGTACCTTTACAAGGATTGTGAGTCAATAATTTACAAAAACAATTTGCCTTCTTTCTAATCAAGCAAAGGGGTGATAAATTGGCAAGACATTAAACATATACACCCTTCAGCTACATGAAGACAAATCAACCACTTGGTAACTTATAGACTCTAAAGATCTTCATTGTTTTTATTTTTGAGTTGCCAGGTTAGATGTAATTTATCTAACACTGGTGCCTAATCCTATAGAAACAAAGTTAGCCTAACACAAATGTAGCAATACCATAATAACTATAATTTGGATGAGGTTAAATTGTAGTCTTCAACCTTGCTAAAGCTTTAAACCCTCAATTGCCTTTAGATCCTTATAATATATCCCATTCCCAATTATCCAATTATCCTATCTCAACTTGCATACCCTACATACTAGATTGGAAATATTTCCTATATTCATAATAGGAATTTTTACTGCATTTTGTGAATGACAAACTAACCAATCACAATCATAAGTGCAGCAAATTTGCACCTAAAAACTTTGCTAGGGTTTCTTGAAGCATACAAATGAAATTGAGACACAATAAGAACAAAAATATCTTACTATTGATTTACCAATAGATTTTGCAATTCCAAATTGTTGAAAATGATACTAGAATCAAACTTTTTCTCATATCCCAGAGGTATTACTTGGATCCTTGCACATAAGCCCTTGATATTAACTACATACATATCTAGATTGGTATGGAGTATGTAGTGGCAACCTAATGTACTACCCAGTTTTCATAAACCGACCTATTACAATTCTCAAAGATTCATACTTACAGAAAATAAAGAAGCCTAGATCAAATCTGAGTGTGACACATGGCATGAATAGAAACCCTTGATCAATAACTGCATGAGGGCATAAATGAATATGCCATGGGATCTTCAAGCTTCTCCTCTACAACTGAATACTTCTGTAATTGCGGAAACAACTTTCCCAAGATCTTGCTTTCATGTGTGTAGCTCCTGCAACTAAAAGCAGTTTTAATTGAAAGTTGTTTTTCCTTTATTTTCAATAACTTTCTTGCCCATTTTCCTTTACAAAAATTATTGCCTCACTATATATTACGAGAGGATCTTGGTGGAAATTTTGGCAAATTGGAGACTATGGCATAGTTTTGTATTTCTGGCAAACCATATCACACTTCTGCAAGGTTCTCGAACTTGCGAAATTTGCGACATTTGTAATATGGCAACTTTTCTCCCTTTACACTTCACTCCTTTCTCATTATCTTTCGACTTGTTGCATATTTGGAAAAATGAAGAACTTAATAATTTATTTTGTGTTTTTGTAAATTTGTGAACTTGCAAACTTTACGATATAAGAAGCCTTTCTTCCTTCTCTTCTTCTTCATTTGCTTCATGCTTTTCTCTATGTCATTCTTTCTCAAATTTCACAAACTTGCAAACTTTGCGATATCAAGGATTGGGTGAACTTATCTTTGTTTCTTTTCTTACATATTTGTGATCGAGCAAACCATGTCACATTTTTGTATAGTTCACGAACTTGCGAACTTTGCAAAATGTAAAACTTGCAACTTTCTTTGCCTTTTTCTTCATTCCTTCGCACATTGAACACATAGCCAGCTCATTCACTTCCTTTGTCAGAACTTTGGGTGACTTTTTGAACTTTGTTGGAGCTTTGCTAGGTTTTGAGAATCTCGTCGAGAGTTGACATAGGTTCTAGAACCTATGTGAATCACCGTTGAATATTGAGAAGACTTTGTTAGAGGTTCATCACTAGTCCGGAAATGGGCACCGAGTGTTGATAAACACTACATTTGTCTTTCCAAACACCTTTTGAAAGAAACCAAAAATCACGAATGAAGATTTTCCTTAAAATACTTTGATCTAAACAAAGTGATACCAAAGCAATATGAAAGACATACAAACAAATGGATAATTCACTTTACACTCTGTTAGATCAATTATAAATGACGGGTTAACACAAAGCAACTGCAATAAGGTGTACTAAGACTAAAGATTTTTTATTGATCGGCAATCTCTCAAGATTCATTTTGAAATGCCATTTCCAATGGTCCCTTTGATTTCTTATGTGTAAATGTAATGTCCCCTTTTTGGGGTAACCATAATTCTTGCCCTGATTTTTTGAAGATATCCTTTTATGATGGTTTAGTGTTCAGGCTATATTCTTTTTCTCCTCTTCTTGATCGATCATAGGATAAAGACATTCATAAATCTATTCATTTTTCTATCAAATAATCACAATTACTTGGAAGGCTCAATAATTGCTGCAAGCATCATTATTGTATAATCGTATATATATATATATATGTGTGTGTGTGTGTGTGTGTGTGTGTGTGTGTGTATGTATATATATTTGTATATGTATGTATATGTATATGTATATGTATATATATTTGTATATGTATGTATATGTATATGTACATATATGTATGTATATGTATATGTATATGTATGTATATGTATATGTACATATACATATATGTATATGTATATGTATACATGTACATATTTATACACATATATACATATATATACATATACATATACATATACATATATGTATACTAAGCTACCTCGTGCAGCACCAAAACAACGACTCACCCAACTCAAGGAGATCTGGTGAGCACGCTGCCTGGACTACGCCTTGCCTCAATTTAGGATCGTGACTTCAGAACTCAAATCGCCACCACTTTATGTAAACACTTAAATACCAATGCAACCAACACGCAACAGATAAATGAATGAACATAGATATAAGGGTGACTTGTTATCTTTATTAAATTGCGTCGGATTCATAATGCAAAGGATCGAGCTCATGCAAGTTGGATGCAGCCGAGAATGCTTGCATAACCCGCAGCCAATTCAAAAAAGCCCCACTAGAGTTCTTAGCTCGATTACACGCCAAGTGTATATACACACACACACACACACACACACACACATATATATGCAATTACGTACAATAATGTCAATGGAGCAAAACATATCAGAAATGTTATAAGATAACTAGTAGCATGCTTGATTCATGATTCCCAATGTCATCAGTAAAAAATATATAATATTAAATAAATAGCATCATGTATGAATTATTATTATTAATTACACTATTATTTAAACCCATGATGTATTTATCAACATCATTATTCAAATGTACAAACATTTATCTAACTTATTATTTAAATTCATAAAATACTTATCTCCTTATGGCTCGACAATTTCTGCAGATATCCCTATTTCTCCAAGCTATCGTTTTGTAGAGCCTCTTTATTTCCAGCCAACGATGATATTTTCATAAGTTGCTGCTTTTTACCTTAGATATATTTCCTTTTTTTCCTCCTTCTCTCAACTCTCACCTTTACTCCTTTTATTCCGTCCTCAAGGGAGATGTCTTTTGTGAACATATGTGACTTAAAAATAAACTTACCTTCACACATGGATCATGTCTCCTCAAAACTAATCGTTGTCCTTTACAAACTTAACTGGAGCCTTCCTTATACAAATCGTATCACAAGTATTTAATCGCTGCTCCAAACAAACATACTATTTAGTAGATCGCAGCACTTGAAATCACACATCTCCCTTTTGTCCCATTCACAAGTCACTCTTTTGTCTTATTCTCAAATCGTTGGTTAACCTTTTTCTTTCATAAAACCGTTTGATGCATATATGTGTTCGCTGCTTCAATATGTGTGTAATAATTCTTATTCTTATTAGTTATGATAATTGTAATGTTTATTTATTTATTTACTTAATTGAGGCATAAATATTATTAATTTCATTGTGAATATTATTATAATGATTACAATTAATAATATCAATTTATTCTATTTTGCATTATAATAATTCTTTTTATAATATAATGATTATAATATTTAGTATTCATATTTTGGTAGTTAATATATTATATTTAATATATATAATATTATCTTTGATAATTATAAATATCAAAATGTTTTTAATATTTATAATTTTAACTAAAAAAAAACACATTTTTTTTTGGGATGCAAGATTGCTCTTACACCCTAGATGCTCCTACATCAAACACCTAGGGTAATTTGAGAAGTGACATTGTCTTTTTTGCCATTGCATGCCATCTTGATGACCTATCATTGAAAAATGATCTAAGATATCTCAAATGGGTAACCTTGCATAAGTATATTATAAATATATTTAATATTTATAATAATATTATAAATATTTAATATTTATAATATTATCTTTGATAATTATAAATATCAAAATGTTTTTAATATGTATTTTGTTTATCTTGTTTCTGATTCTACAATTTTGGGGGACATGATAGTAAAGGCCATGGGTTATTCTTCTGGTGTGGCCAAAATTGGGTGGCTCTCTATAGGTTGAAGATTAGAAGGTGGTGAGGGGGCTTCATTCCTCAAGGTCCTTTCTTTAACAAAGGATGATTTAATTTGCAGCTTGTTGCTTGATCTGTTGTTTCCTACTCATAATATATGCTTTGATTTGCTCTTGTGGAATGGGTACATCATCTTTCTTGGCAAGCTTTGATACCTAATCTAGGGATGTGGCACAAATAGGCTTTCACCCAATTGTATGAGCTTGAATACCTAACACCACACCCATTGCAAATCCAATTATAACCCCCACCACTTGGAAGCTATTGTACTGTATCAACATATTTACAAAGGGGAGATTTTGGATCCGTTTTGATGTGGGGTTGGCCCATAGAGTTAAAATTGGCTGCAATTGTAATCCCTATGATAATAAATCTAATAAGCAACACATTTGAAACAAATAAAAACAAAAAAAATTATATACAACCTAACTCATTTAAAAAAAATTAAGCATGTGCTATAGATTCATAGAAGAATGAAAACAAAACACAAGAGTTCATTTGTAAAACAGAAATATAGTAAAAGAAAAACCAAAAACTTGAAACAAATGTACTTCTTTTGCAAAATTTATCCTCTACAGTCTCCTTCGCAACAAATGGGCTTTTGCCAATGCATATGAATAACAAACCAACCACTCTGGAACATTCATCGATCAATCTTGAACTCTATTTGTGCAATGGTAAGTAACAATGCAAGTTCAACAATGATGAATGGTATTTTTGTTTTGCATTCACAATAAGAGAAATCACTTTGTTTTTGTCTTCAAGCATTTTTAGGCTTGTAGTTAAAGTCAAATGCCAAATTAGAAAAAATTTAAATAGAAAAACACCAAAAAATTGACAAGTTTGCTGCGAGAGGATCGATTGGGTGTGAAATTTGTCTTGGGTTCATCCTTGATGGACCCACAAAGTGTGAATAGAACCTTGGATGGCCCCTCTTACATACCAAACCTGGACCCATATTCAAGTCAGATCAGACTTGAACCAGTAGGTCCAGGGGGTGGAACTGATAACTCAAAAGATTATTTAGCAATAGGTTCTAGCTGATTTTCCAATTGATTTAGAAGTGACAATCATTGTATGTAATGTCCCCTTTTTTCCGAGATCTGTATCCTTGCAGTGGTTAGCCTATTATCTGGTTCCCGTAGGCTAACGAGATGTTTGGGGGATCCTTTTGAGGGTGTTCAATGGTTCCTCAGTTGGGTTTTCAGAGGCTTATCTTAGTTTTCTCCTGTTTAGTGACTCAATGATTTGGTGGTGGACCTTCTGGAGGTCGTTCTGATTGATTTCTCCACACTTACTATTTATAGTTAGTCATTTGGTCATATCGCCTATACTTACTATTTATAGTAAGTCTTATCTGGATCAGTCGTCATCAGGCCTACATCCAAAAAATATGATTGGATCACTATTTGAGCTGGTGTTGGGTAATCTATTGAGAATTAGTGGTATATTATATTAGTAAAGTTATTCGACTTTAATAATATTAATATTTAATGATGACTTATTAAAAGGTGATATAAGGAGGTTGAATGGAAATTAATAAAGTATTATACTAATGATGTTTTATTAATTTATTATTTTAAAAAGGCCAAATGCATCAAAAGCAAATATTAATTTTATTTAATTATTTGGCCAAGTGGGGATTTGGAGTATAAAAGCAAAAAAGCATTTGCTTTTTCATTATCATTGATTATTTTATAAAAACTTGTGCAAAATTGAGAGAGCTGAGCAAATAGGGTTTGCTGATTTGAGATTCAAGTTTTTTGAGGATGAAAACCCTTAGAGAGGACAATGTCTACAAGTGTGGAAGATCACCCAAGGCATTTTGAGAGATAGTCTCACACAAAGATTATTACAGAGCTTCATTAGTTTCTTGGAGATCATCATTCAAGGGTTTATAGAGTTTTCAGGGTTTAGTTTGAAGATTGTTGATATTCATAGCTGCTGATCAAGCATTCCTAGATTTGAGATTTATGTTGTTGATTCGGGAATGGATTTTATGTATTTCTTGAAGTATTAATAAAATTTGGCTATTTAATTTCTTGCAATTGTTTGGAAATTGGTTTATTTGCAAATATCTATATTTTGCATCTCTCGGTTAAACCCCAGATTGGACGGGGTTATTACATTGTAGCATTAGGGAGTGGGAGTGGGAGTGGGAGTGGCAGTGGCACTTCTAAAGCTGCATCAATACTTGATGTTTCTAGAGAGCCTAAGGGCCTTAATGATATAGAGCACCAACATGATAATTATATTTACCACCAGACTATTAGGGATCTATTTGATGATTATGATACATTAACATGTATTTGGAATAGATCTATGCATGTTTATAAACTCTAGAAGTAATTTAGATAGCTTTGCCTTAATTGAATTCATTAATGCTATCATGTTCTATTCTTTTTCTTTTTGGAAATACAAAAAATTGTTTTATAGTATTGTATTTTTTAAGGTTTCTACATATATATTACATATATACAAGAACATCTTGATGCTGTATCATATTTTGGGTCTTGGAGATCTTTTGTATCCACACTTTTGCATCCATATTTGTATATGTTTTTGGTATCTTAGTTTATCTTTGTCTAGACTTAGTTGCATATAAACAGATGTATAAACTAAATTTTGATATTGTACCTACAAGAATGGTTGGTAGACTTGGACTTGGAAAAAACTTGGTAGACTGAAAATAAATGACTTAGCAACTTAAAAAAATGTTTAAATTTCTTTAAAAACACTTTTTTTTTTTTTTGCAAAATTCAATGACAAAATGTATCCAACAAATCCATAAATGAGTACAAATATGTTTTTTTTTATTAAATTTGATTCATTTGAATACAAATTAAGTACAAAATTGCATCATCACGCGGAATCTTGATACAATAGTTGTTAGTGTTTTGTAACTTTGGGAGATATTTTCCCTTAAATATATTTAACTCAAGGCAGGTCGGCCTTTGTCTTATAAATAAAGTCTGTATTCTTCTAGGTCGGCCCTAGAAAGAAAGTGTTGTTGTTTTCAAGAACAAATATACAGAAAGAAAGCATTCAAAAAATGCAACACATAAGACAATAAACACAACAAGATACCCTGGGAAAACCCTCCTCCCGAGGGAGAAAAACCCAGCAAATAATTCTCTTATATATTGTAGAAACAAGAGCAGAAATCTGCTTACAAAACAGGCCCAGCAATGGCCGAATTTGATACAATGAATAATAGCACCTCTCCTAGATGCAATGATACAAACGAATATGTTTCTCCTTGAATTCGGTCTGCTGCTGCAGTATGATCTGCTGCTACACAATAAAGATTCGTTGTTGCTGCTGAAGATGATTTGCTGCTCAAGTACGAACTTCTTCTAAGAATGCGAATATGCTTAAATGAACTTGATTGTCTCCAAATAACAACTTCGAACTTGTATATATACAAAATTAGGTAACTCCTCAACTAGGTCGGCCACCAAGATAAATAAGTATTTTCCAAAATAACAATATAGGTCGGCCCAAGCACAAGTAAATATTAATAATCTCAATATCAAATTAAATAGCCGATAGGCTATTATTTAATTTGATTTAATCTCAAATTGTGTAGGCTGGAAGAAGCAGCTCGAAGCTGCTAAAAACATCAACATTCCCTCTTATCTAGGGATGATATTTCCAGCTACACAAACCATATCACCTCATCGTGATAAGGAACTTATCACCTCATCGTGAAAGCAAATAAGATATCACCTCATCGTGATATCAACCATCATGGATACCTCCTTAGATGGTATGTACAAGTGCTCATCACTCAAGTTGTCACCTCAGCGTGACTTTCACCATGGCTCCCCCAGAGGGTGAAACACAAGTACAAGTAAATCATCACAGACTCCCTCATGTGATGCTGTCATGGAGTCACACACATGACATCCACCATGGATCTCCCAGAGGGTGGAACAAGGGCTTTCACCTCAAATCTCTCTCAATAGAGAAATGCATTAATAAGGGCTTGCACTTCAAATCTCTCTCAATAGAGAAATGCATTATCAAATCTGAAGATCACTGATGCTGAGACTCCCACTCAGCTAGGGCTTCATTCTCCACCATATCAAGCTTGTCTCGAAGGTACACAAACATTATCTCGAAGAGATGCTTTGATGAGAATGATTGCCATCTGCTCATCAGTGTTGATATATCTCAATTGAATATCTTTCCTCAATACCATATCTCTGATATAGTGGTGTGCTTAGTTTTATCATGACTCACATGGAAAGACATAAAGCTTCTCAAAGCTTTGATTAACACAAAGGATGACAGTTGGCTTCAATGCTTGTTCAACCAATTCTGCAAGGAGCTTTTGAAGCCACATTGCTTCTTGAGCTGCCACACAAGCTATAATTTACTCGGCCTCTGCTGTACTTAGTGCCACAGAAGATTGCTTCCTTCTATACTAGGATATCATCGCAGACCTCAACTGAAACAGCATCCAGAGCAACACAACCATCATCTTTAGGCTCAGTAGGCTCCCTCTGAATCTTCAATCACTTGCATCAACCACTTGACCTCATTGTCCAAGATTGCCTGCAACGCTTACCTTAGAGAAATGGTTTCCAATGCACACCTCTGTAGAGATTCAGGGTTGTCCTCTTTGACCGCATCCTAGATCACTCTATTCTGAATAGGTTTGCGGAGCTACCAATGTTATGTCTAGGTTGACGTAACTTGAGCAATTCAAAACCCAACTGCTGAAGAGGTACTTCAATAATCTGGCCTTGCAACACTACAACCCTTACTTATTCTTAGTGAGTCATAGAACTCCCTCTTGATCTTGGCTTTAGAGATTGCAAAGAAGACTTTTGGAGGTGCACTCCCTCTAGCCACCAACTCAGTCCCTCTAGTGTTCACTCCCTCTTGATCATTTCTTTGGTTTACATGACTTCTTCACAAGATGACTCAAGCTTTTCATCACAAAGTAATCTCTTATCATCTTCTTGCCCCTAAACCTGTCCAGGAAGCATTTTAGATAGAGATTACTAATTGTCTATAATTATCCAAAGAAATATCAAGGTTAGAATCATACAAGTTATATCATGAATGAAATTTTCAAAGGATCTTATGCTAGTGAACACAACACAATTCAAGAGAATCCACTCTCTCTTAATTACAAGATCCAAAAAAAAGAAATAAATGATATAACTCAGCAACCAAAGAATACTTATCTCTTTAAATATTCTGATGGGTCCAAATGCTAGACATAGTATGATACGCTGTTCTTGAGCTCAGATCAGTATGCACCTTTCACAGCTTGAACACAATGACGACTTGAAGGGTACTTTTTCTTCGAGAGATATCTCCAGCCATCAATATAGTCCCATGACTGCAAGCTATGACTCCAGGATTGAACATCTCTTCATTCGGTATGACTTCCACACAAGATGCCTTAAGCTCTTCTGTGCGATCTCTCATTACCATATTGCTCCTTGATCCGTCCTTAATGAAGTCATGATCCGTCCTTAATGAAGTCAGAATCTGAACGATCGATCACAATATCTGCTCTCTCTGCCCTTTACAGTGGCATTGATCGCTGCTACTCTCAATGCAACCTCTTGACTTCAATTGTAACTGATTACACAACTACTGGAGTTGAGATCTTCACGAAATTGAAACATTGTGAAGAATCATCATCTAGTCTGCATAACCTCGATGATCAGATAACAACAAAAAATTTGATTATCTTATCTTATCTTAGTGATCTTTTCTGTCATAATAATTCAAATCAACGAAATCAGACCTGCACAACCTAGATTTCAAAAAAAATATAACCAAAAGAGGAATACTTATCTCTTTCTGTCTTCACATTGTACAGAAAATTATTTCTCCTTTCAAGGGCTCACAATCAGAGTAACTTCCAGCTTTCAAAAACTTATCTTGATATTGATTCTAAATATCTGGATTTGACCCAGGTTACCTTCGTAACAGTCCCGTAATGACATAAAGAAATGTCATTGATACATCTCCTCTAAACCCTGCCATAGAGAAGCTTTGTTACAGATGATCGCTTTTATCAAAGGGGACAATAGTTGAAATGTTTTGACTTGTTCTCTCTGACTTTGTATTAAATCCCGGTTCATTCCTCTGGCTGATGCATCCAATCAGTGATGATACTCGATGCAATTTGGAGCAACATCGCTAAGTGATCTGTTGCTTGAGTTGACCCAACAAGTACCCCTGTGAGTGAGTTAATGATACGCCTCAGGTAAGACTTCGATATCCTATGTCTTATGTGACACCAAAGATGCAGATTGCTTGATGCTCAGGCTATCTCAATGGCTTTCCTACAGATTGTAAACGGAGAAGACTACCACGTTATTAGTTCCTGCTCCCAATAGAATTATCTTCCACGAATCCTTCATTCTTCTGGTGTGCATTCTGCCATATCTGTTTGGATCTTTACTAAGCCTGCTTTGATACCATGTTGTTTTCAAGAACAGATATACAGAAAGAAAGCATTCAGAAAATGCAACACATAAGACAATAAACACAGCAAGATACCCTAGGAAAACCCTCATCCTGAGGGAGGAAAACCCAGCAAATAATTCTCTTATATATTGTAGGAACAAGAGCAGAAATCTGCTTACAAAACAGGCCCAGCAATGGCCGAATTTGATACAATGAATAATAGCACCTCTCCTAGATGCAATGATACAAACGAATATGTTTCTCCTTGAATTCGGTCTGCTGCTGCAGTATGATCTGCTGCTACACAATAAAGATTCACTGCTGCTGCTGAAGATGATTTGCTGCTCAAGTATGAACTTCTTCTAAGAATGCGAATATGCTTAAATGAACTTGATTGTCTCCAAATAACAACTTCGAACTTATATATATACAAAATTAGGTAACTCCTCAACTAGGTCGGCCACCAAGATAAATAAGTATTTTCCAAAATAACAATACAGGTCGGTTCAAGCACAAGTAAATATTAATAATCTCAATATCAAATTAAATAGCCGATAGGCTATTATTTAATTTGATTTAATCTCAAATTGTGTAGGCTGGAAGAAGCAGCCCGAAGCTGCTAAAAACATCAACAGAAAGATCATCTAGCTTGTATATATAGGAGAAGGTGTCTCGTCATTTCATCATCAATTCATCTCAATTCCAATTCGAATTCCTTTAGCAGCAGATTCACAGTCAAGAGGAGCAGATTTGCTTCAAGGAGACGAGCAGATATTTTGTATCTAAGGAATTCGCACTATATTTAAGTGCAGATCTTTTGTATGAAATTCGCCTCTTCTAGGGCCTGATCTTGTGTGCTATTTCTGCACATATTATTCTGATTTATAAAGATAATTTCTTGCTGGGTTTTTCTCCCTCGAGTAGGAGGGTTTTCCCAGGGTAAAATATTGTGTTCTTTGTTCTATGTGTTGAGTTTTCTGCTTATTACATTTCTGATCCTAAAACTAACAATAGTTAGCTAGCAACTATTATGAATTTATGATGATTTTCTTTGAAAATCATCGTCATAATGCAATTTTCAATTACAACATTTTACATCTTCCTCTTCCTTGGTCTAGTGAGAACTTGGGGAGAGGTTATAATCCTTGCCCTCCATTGCAATTCCTCACTTGGCATTGAAGGTTGTGTTTGTGGCTCTTACTCATGTTCCATCCTGTTGCTAGATGGCAATGACTCCTCTACCCCACCAATGTCATCCAATGACAATCTAGTAACTCCTTTTGTTGTAGCCACATCCTCCATTGCCTACCTCTCAAAATCAAGAATCTTGTCTACAATAAACAATGGAGTCTCCTCATTTTCCCTTGTTTAATCACTATAAGGATCAATGATCTCTGATTTGTCCTCTACCTTTCTTGTGTGGCATTGAAGGTTGTATTGTTTTTAATAGTAATAATGACATTTTGAATCTTTGATACTAATAGTATGATACTTCATCATTGATCAATACTATTATGATAGCAATAAAGATAATTGTCTAAGTTGTCAATTATGGTCTCCACTCCCAAACCCCCTCTTTATAATCAAATTCCTTAACATGACAAGAGATCCCAATAACTAGTGGGGGGTCTAGGAGTGGAGACCTCAAATGGGGTTGAGGGGCAACACCCCTAGTGGGGTTGAGGGGTAGCGCCCCTCGTGGGGGTTTGGGGGTAATGCCCCTCATGGGGTCCGGGGCAGTACCCCCGACACATTCCATGTTGCGATACAAGGTGGGGTCAAGGGGCAGAGCCTCCACCACCAAGCCCAAATTAATGCATTGGAAACCACACAAAACTTCATGTTGCACACCATTTTCACAATTTGATCACTTAAGCAAGAAATTAGGCATTTGGTGCATTTTTGTTTATAACAATGATTTAATTCTTTTTTTGTTTTTTAATTGGGCAGTGACTCACTGAGTTTTTTGAAAAAAATCGCCGAAAACTCAGTAAAAAAACATTGCGAGTTTTTTGATGAGTTACCCGCCAGATAAAAAATCTGGCGAGTATTTGTCGAGTCTGCCAACCATGCCTACAGCAATATGTTTGTATCATGTATATGCACCTATCTGTGTACCATTTTTCAATTTCAGATTTTTTATTCTGTTATCTAAAATTGTATATAATGATAATATTATCTTTCCATACTGGATAATTCCATATTTACACAGTATCCTCCATCTGGCATATATCTTATACACACACCTGTGTGTACCATTTATCAATATCAGATTTTTATTATGTTATGTCGAATTTCATACGATGACAACAATATCTTTCCATACTGAATAATTCCAGACTTACATGGTATTCTCCAACATCCTATCTTGTTTTTAATGCTCTAGTTACTCTAGCAAATGTAAGTCTGTCCTGCTTGTGTAGGAGCATGCTTTTGGTAGCGTTTGATGCAAACTTGTATGTACGTCTGCAATTGGGTCTGTTATGAACATTTTTACCAGATCCAGTCCAGTCTGTTTTTTTTGGACCAGTTGGATTTGTCCAATTCAGTCTGGATTTCTCAATTACTACAGAAATCTTACTGATTTTTATTTGAAAATTCTGAATTTCTAAATTTTTTTGACCTCTCATCAAATCAGATTTTTGAACCTGGTAAGAATGGTTATATAGGTAAGCTTTCTACAAGCTTCTTCTTTGGCGTGTTGGATCTTTGTCAAAACCCTACTCACAAATACACTGCTATTCTGCTAAAGAGATGGTTTATTGAGTGACTTAATGCTTTATATTTCATTGTATGGGTAATTACTTGTTGCTCTTCTGCATGTCACTTTGTACTCTGACTCTGTCATAATTTGTTTACTATGATGTATGATTTATTGTATATGGAATGCTTTCAGATTTTTTTATAATTTAGTTTAATTGTGGTTATTATCTATGGAATATTGATTTTGAAAAGATCCATTATTTTCGGGTGAATCTGTTAATGTCAAAACTTAAGGCAAACAGGGATATATGCAAAAAATCTAATGCATTTTAATATACATCCATTCAGGTACTAGAACCAAGTCTTGCAAAGGGCAATAAAGTGATGGTCTTCTGTAATACCTTGGGCTCCAGTCGTGCAGTTGATCATTTTTTGAATGAAAATCAAGTGCTGACAGTGAATTATCATGGTGAAGTGCCTGCAGAAAAGCGGTAAGGATATCTTAACTGGGGATTTTCAGCATGTTTGGGCTAGTAATGTAACAAGGGTCACATGATATCATGACATGTTCTTGAATCCAATAGCTAATACATGAGATTATTATGGTTCATATGAAAATGAACAAGGTACCTAGAGCTAATTATAGATCAGCGACTTGTGTGAGCCTTCTTATTTAAGGAAATGGATTCTGATTATCTGAATGATGTTCTCGATAAGTGATTTGAGATTTAAATTTTAGATTAGCACGCTCTCTGTATTAAACATTTCATTTAACATGTTATTTTTTTCCGTACAAACTATGAAGTAAAATATGACAAATATTTTAGAATTTAAAAGAATTTATAATTTCTACCTACAAAATAGCCTGGCTCTATGATCAATATGCAGGGTTCTCAGCTTAAAGAGCGAAGGAAAACTACTAGGCTAAAGAAAACTTTGTGTATGATTTGAAATTGAATTACTTAACAATGAAGGGTAGAAAGCTAAAAATGAAGAAAAGGCGCTCTTGATGGAATGAGAAACTCTAGGTTGAATAGAAATTAGTGCAGTGTCATCCATGCTTAGTCAGTTGCATAAGAGAGAGGCAAGTAGGGATAATAAGCATTGTTGAAATTGGATACCTTGTGTAGAATCAAGAGAGTAAAGAATAAAATAAATCTTTGGTCAAGCATTGGCTGGATTTCATTTTGTTTCTTAATTTAGGTACTGTAAGTACAGAGTTTAGAAAAGGAATATTAATCATAAGAAACTACTGAGCGCTTATGAGAAGAATCCTTTGATACATGATAGCTAAAATTGGGTGCAAGTTGTAACATCTTCCAGTTTAGCTATTAATAATCTAAAGAAAACTTGTTATTTCCTGTTAATTTTTTTGGGTGCAAGTTGTAACATCTTCCAGTTGAGCTATTAATAATCTAAAGAAAACTTGTTATTTCCTGTTAATAAAAAAAAACCCAATTGTTTACACTTAACAGTTCATAATTCTGTAAGTTGCCAAATTTGTGTCTTGATTTAACATGAATACCAGATATTTTTCAACCATTCATATCTTGGAATATCAAATCAAATTCCTTTCCATTGTGAGATGTCGTGTTTTTCACGTATCCTATTTGGGGGAAGCTTTGTTGCAAATCTCACAGTACAACCATTGATGTGGTGGAAGCCAACATCTGACTAGAGCTTGCATCTAGAAGGCCCCAAACCCTCAGGATGACTGTAAATTTGTCAAATTTGAAGCAAGGCACCTAAGGCTCAATTTTTTCACCCATGCATGCCATCCAAGTCCATATGACTTGTGTAAGTATGACAAATGTTAAAACATTTTTTTTTGATGTTAAAAAAACTTTGTTTAAAAGTGCTTCATTATTTCATAGCAGTGGTACTTGTGTCAGCTGTAGTTTCTTGTTAGCGGTATCTAACTAGTGGGTCTATTCCACCTTAGTGGCCATGTCATCAACCACCAGGTAGTCGCATGTTTGCCACTATTGATGTTAGCTTTTGAAAAAGACCACCTCCTCTCTGTACAGTATTCAATTTCAGTCAACTATTTTTTGATCCTAGCTAATTTATTGCTGTCTTCATAGTGGTGAATTATGTTTATGCATTTGATTCCCCATCTTTCTATAACTTGTAGTTTATCAGAGATTTTCTTGTCTAATCCTCATTTTGAACTTTGAATATGCATAGCTTTTCACATACAATCTTGTTTTTGTTAGCCTTTTTTTTTTAAGTGCAGGATTTTTCATGTACCATGCAATGACATACTTTGTTCATTCTTATTCTATACTAAGGTTGTAGTTTCAACCTTTGCCAAATTTTGGAATTGCAAACTCTTTTGAAATTATAAACAGTCTTGTAAACATACTCAATTATAAAGTGCCTCTTTCCACTTGCTTGGGGAGGTAGGGGGTCATTTATTTTTGCACCTTTTAGTGCCCAATACAATTTTGGGAAGATGTAAGTCACGGTTGTTTAGCCTCTTGTCTGATTCTGCCTTTCCATGTGTTGCCATGGCTTATCTAAAGGTTCCTTCACATAACTATCTTACATGGAAACCAAAAATGCAAAAGTTCCTTTATTCTTTTGGCTAAACAAATGTGATAAAGCACTGGTCTTCTTGGAATGTATGTTTCAAAGAGTTTGCAATTTCATATTCAAGACTTGGCAACACCACTTGAAGCATGGAATAAGTTGAAAACCTTGTCTGGTGAAATCAATGAATTCAAAGCATTTCAATTGGAGGCAGATTTGCTTTTCCCCCCAACTCTTAATGACTTTCTCAATATTGAGGACTACCTTGCTACATTCAAATCTCATTGCACTCAATTGAAATAATGTGACAATGACAAAGAAGACAGACATTTAATACTTTTGATCTTGTCCAAATTGGTCCTTTCCAAATCTGTGTCCACCGTCTATTCTACCATGGATGCCTTAGGTACATAGTTCAAAATGCTCACCTTATAAACCTTTTGTGACTGTCTTGCTAGAGAAGAAACTGAACTTATCCAAATTGATGCCATCTCTAGCTCCAAAAGTTAGGCCTTAGTTGCTAATACCCCTAGAAAGAGAAAGAACTCTTATGTGTAAGCCTAAAAGTACCAAACCACCATCCAATGAGTCTTCTACCTCTAAGCCTTTTCCTTCCAATAACAATAAGCCTAAGCAAAAGATGAACAAATCATGTTCTTTTTGTGGTAAAGATGGACATTCTAAGACTCGTTGGGCAAAAATGTCAGCTATGTAAGAGGCTGTGAAATGAAACAAGTCTCTCAATCTAAACTTTCTTCCTCAAATTCCAATGATAAGGGAGAAGCTCTTGCAGCACATGCGCTTCTTGCATCTTCTTATCATATGATTGGGTATTGGATTCAATTACCTCCCATCATATGATAGATTTTGAGGAGCATCTCTGTAATTTAGATTGCATTAGGTAACTCTTCTCACATGGATGTTTTGGGATCAGGAACAATTGAGATTTAGGATAGGTGCATCAATGG
Source organism: Sequoiadendron giganteum (assembly GCA_007115665.2). Taxonomy (NCBI): domain Eukaryota; kingdom Viridiplantae; phylum Streptophyta; class Pinopsida; order Cupressales; family Cupressaceae; genus Sequoiadendron; species Sequoiadendron giganteum. The sequence goes on from CM021108.1 coordinate 341,500,186, forward strand.
TGTACTGTATGTTGCACAAATTTCTACCAACTTTCTTTTTGTTTATTAGATTTGTCGTTTTGGTCAAGGAAAGATTGTGGAATTTTCTCCCCACAATTTTTTGATCAAAGAATTGTAGAATCTAGAAGTTCTGAAGTTGTGGTTGCTTATGGAGTAGTTGATCCTGCTTGTCATTTGTACAAGTTTGATTCTTTCGAGTCTTCTTTAGCTTCAACACTCGTTGTTCATGCCGATTCCTTGAGTGAGTTGTAGGATGAGCAGTTTGGACATCTCAACTATCAGTATTTGTAGCAGTTGAGCACAAAGGAAATGGTTCTAGGCCTATCTAAGATGTCTTGCATTGAGCATGGTTGTGTTCTTGTCAAACATCATCAAGACCCATTTGGGAAAGGTAAGGCTTGGCGAGCTAAGGCTCCACTTGAGCTGGTACATAGTGATCTCATGTCCTTTTCAACTCCTTTTTTGGGGCTATGTATGTGCTCACCTTTATTGATGACTACTCATGACACACATGGGTGTTCTTCCATAAGTGCATGGGTGATGTTCTTGAACATTTCAAAACCTTTAAGGCATTTGTTGAGAAACAATCATCACTTTTTATCAAGAAGCTTCACATCGATAATGGTTGGGAGTATGTTAATCATTCTTTTTAGGAATTTTATACTTTGTATGGCATTCAGTTTCAACACACATTATCATATACTCAAAGTAATGATGTAGCTAAAAGGAAGAACCCTACTTTGCAGGAGATGGCTGAATGCATGATTTAGTCCAAAAACATGGCACCACAATTTGGGTTGAGGCCATCATCTATAAGAACTACATTTAGGACCACATATCCCACAAGGCAATGCAATCAATTACACCTAAGTAGGCTTGGTCACATGTCAAACCTAATGTTTCTTCTAATGAGGTTTTTGGTAGTGAAGCTTGGGCTTTAATTCTTGATACAAAACTGAAAGCTATGGAGAAGAAAATCTAACCACTCATCTTTGTTGTCTATTGTGAGGATGTACAAGCTTTTTTCTTATTTGACCCTAAATTTCAGGATGTTTTGCACTAGTGTACTATTGAGGTTGGAGAGCATAGTGTTGCACCTACATCTACAACTTCTACAATTCCATTTGCCACTTGTAATACTTCTCATGATAGTGCTTATTTCTTGATTGATGATAATGAGGTGGTTTTTTTTGAGGTTGTTGCTATACCTACACCACCACATATTGTTCCCAAGTCATTGCCATGTTGGGTTTGTAGTACACATCAGTAACTCGTAGTTGAGTAGATGATCTCATTGATATTCTTTGTACTCATTTTGAGAAATATGGAGTTAGTCTTTCATGTAATGTGCTTTCCAATGATCTACATAGTTTTCATGATGCAACAAGTATACTTGAGTGGGATGGTACTTGGTAGAGGAGGATGGTACTTGGTAGAGGAGTATTCTTCTTAAATGAGGAATAATATTTGAGATCTTGTAGCTCATCCAAATGGAAGAAAATGATTTGTTTTAAGTGGGTTTATCAAACCAATCATGCAATTGATGGTTCCATTGATAAGTATAAGGTTTGCCTTGCTGCTAAAGGTTTCTCTCAAGTAGAGGGCATTGATTACTTTGAGACCTGTGCACTAGTGGTGAAGATGGATTCAATCCGCATTATACAATGTCTTGTTGCTTCACAAAGATGGACTATTCACCAAACGGGCATGAAGAGCACCTTCTTGCATGGTGATTTTCATGAGAAGATATATATGGAGCATTCCCATGGGTTTTTTTAGGATTCTTTCTTAGTTTGTAGGCTTAGATATTCTCTCTATGGAATCAAGCAAGCCTTGTGGGCTTGGCTTGAGAAGATGGATAGCTTCTTGCTTTCATTGGTTTCACTTGTTGCCACTTTGATCCCTTAGTTCACATAGCGAGGAACGGTGATGAACTTCTCGTACTTGTGCTTTATGTTGTTGACATGATGTACTTGGAATTCCTCCTCTTTGGTTTAGGGAGTTAAAACTTTTTTGGTGGAGTAGTTTGAGATGATAGATTTAGGCCTTCTATGCTACTTAGTCTTCACATCATTCAATTTGAGGATGTCATCTTCATTTCATAGCACAACTACACCCTTGATCTACTTTATTGTTTTCAATTGCAAGCTTGCCCCAACTCTGTTCCAATTAAGAGTTACCTTGATCATCGCTTGTACTACATCAATTGATGCTACTTTGTATTGATAGTTGATGGGCAGCTCACTCTATTTGACATAACCACCTAGATCTCTCTTTTGTTGTTGGTCTTGTTGCTTGTCTCTCCTAAGAACCTCATTGGAGTCATTTGTAGGTAGCCAAACATATACTTCAATATCTTTGTGGCACAATGCACTTTGGCATTCACTACACATTAGGAGGTTCTTCACGTGTTGAGGGATTCATTGACTTCGATTGGGCTAGTGATGATGTTAAAAATCCACTATCGGTTATGTTTATTGTCTTGGTACTAGTCTTATTGCTTGGTCTTACATTATTGTCCATTGAGGTTGAGTATTATGGTGTAGTTCTTGCTAGCCAAAAGGCTCTTTGGTTTTTTTTATTGTTGACAAAGTTTGGTTTCGCACATGAGCATCCCACTACTCTTTGGTGTGACAACTAAAGTATTATTCACATTACTCGCAACCTAGTGGAGCATCATTGTACCAAACATATTGATATCTACATGCACTTTATTGAGAAGCTCATCTAGGATCATGTATTAGCATGGAGTGTTATCCTATTGGCGAACAAGTTGTTGACATCTTCACCAAACCCTTAACTTTGTCTCAACAAGTTTAGCTTCAGTTGATGCTTGGGGTGAAGGACATTGTCTTTTAGGGGAATATATTAGATACATCATGAGTACTCCTTCCTTTCATTGATCATGTTGTACATGGGTACCTAATTGGGATTTGTTGCTAGAACCCATATTTGAGGATTTGTCATTTATTTTTCATTTTCTCTCCCTGAGTTGCACTTAAGGGAGATATTAGAGCATTTAGACTAGGCTAGGTGTTGATGTCATTTCACTAGGTTAGTATTATTCTCATTTATATTTATTTATTCACTCTACTTAAGCACAATTAGGTAATTTGTGTGATTTAGTCATATGATGTGCCCATGTCTTATGGACTTGATTGACACTTAGCTAGTTAAAGTTGAGTTATCTCTCTTGTATCATGCTAGATTATCTTTAGTCAACTTCCTTCTATCACACTAGATTAGGATTAGTTAACCCCATCTATTATGAGTTGATTAGCTACACTCTTGCTTTATATAAGCATGGTCTCGTTTGTACTATGTAATCAAGTTGGCTATAATAGACTCTGTTGTTATTTCCTTTCATTCTTATTTGCTTGTGTATAGATCTAAGTCGAAGTTTATGTTGATTTAATAGTTTTGGGACATTGGAATATTTGATTATATCTACATGATCTATCATGGATTCTAGAGGTACACCTTTAGCTTTTCCCTCACCCTCCCTAACTAGCCTAGCCAATTTAATGCTATCTTCTAAGGTTATTTTTCATAAACCCTAACCCCATGTCCAATTACACCTTGAGAAATGGTGGCCAACCCCCTACTATAATTCCCATGGAAATCAGTTTTGCATATATGACATAGCCAATGTTTGTCCCTTGATTTTTTGAACTTGTCTTTGTCCAAAATGGTCACACATTGCAATAAAGGTTTTGTGGGTTTGAACAGGCCTTATGAGTTATCTTTTACAATGGTTGAAAAGAATCCAAAAGGGTTTCCTACAACATTGCTGGTAATTAGTATTACACCATAGTGTACATTGTGTATAAATTAATGGGTAGGTCCATAAAATTATGAGTTATAGTTTAGCTGTTACATATTATAATTATGTACTACCTACTTGCTTGTTGAGTGGTTATGAGACTCACGTAGAATTCGTTCAATGAATATCTTAGTAATGTATTTTATTTGAGAGGTTGAGAGAGTGCAGGATCACAATGAAAGTTTTGTTATGTGAAGTTGAACAACAAACTAAACTTTGTATAAACTATGTTACATGGGGACATGTCCCCACTCCTCAAATCCCTGTTCCTCATCCCTTTAGGCATTTCGGGGACAAAGGGCTGCCCCCCTCAACAATCAAATTGTGGAAATGTCTTGGAAATACACCCCCATTATAAGGGACGACATGAAACAGTTAGGAGACAACTGGCTGCCCCTTGGTGGCTGGGGATGTCTCAGATGTCTCTTGACCGTCTTGGGGACAGCCAGGTGTCCCCTAAGGAAAGCAATTTTTTCTATATTGTTTAAAAGATATTCATAACATTAAAAAAAGACTGGCTAAATATATCATGACAACACTATAACAATAGCAATAAATATATTGTGACAGCAGTAAAACAGAAAATAAATATAAAACTACCAAGGCAACCCCTGTGTCTGGCCTGATGTGCTAACAGCAGAGGATCCTATTGCCATCTATATTATTGAAGAAAATTCCTTAGTTGCTTATCTATGCATTTTGTGTACACAGCATTAACAGGGAAGGGGAAATGCATGTTATTGCAAAGATCAGATTCAGGATTAATAAAGGTCGATACTCACATGTGTATAACATCTATAGATTTCCATGTCATACAAGTGAGGAAGGAAAGATTATAAGTATCAAACCTAGGAGACACGTCCCATGAGCGGATGTGTCTCCATAAAGTGGAGACACGTCGGCTCAAGGGGCGTGTCTCTTTATTTAACTTGTTTAGACACCGATCAATGACTTTATCTGACCGATGCTACCAAAAATTAACACTCCCTCTTAGCTAGGGAGGATAAACTCTAAACAAGTACAAGTGATATCACCTAACTCGTGATATCAGAAGATATGGTATGCTTCTGAAAGTGTCAAGTCACATGACATTCTTCATAACACATCTTCATTATTCAATACTCCCTCTTATCTAGGGTAGATAAGCTCTAATAACACTCCCTCTTAGCTAGGGAGGATAAGCTTCCACCAAGTAAAAGTGATATCACCTAACTCGTGATATCAAAAGATATGGTATGCTTCTGAAAGTGTCAAGTCACATGACATTCTTCATAACATATCTTCATTATGGTATGTGCACTGACATCAAGTCACATGATGTCTACCATAATTCATGGCATATCCACGGATATATAAATATCCACCATGATTATCTCTTAAGGATCACAATGATCTACAGATGATATCAAGTCCCATGATATCAATCAAAGTGTCCAAGAGATACTATCGTGACATGTCCACAGATATCAAGTCACACGATATCTATCATGATAGTTTATTATTGTAGAGTCGTCACTTTACAATGTCAAATACAAGTGTTCATTATTAGAAAGATTGTCATCTTTCAATAATGTACACAGGGGATGCGGGCCCATAAGGTCATGGAGTCACACACATGACAAAAGAGTTTACACATTAAACATCTTTATATATATTAGTACAACTTATAAACAATTTGAATTTCAACATAATATCAAATTACATTTCAACCATACCAGTTTCTTCCTGAAGTGTTCTACCTTGATTCGGGAGAGAGGTGTGGTGTGAATGTCTGCTGTTTGATCATTTGTACTAACATACTCCAATTGGATCACATTCCTTTCTGTCGAGCTTTGTGCTACAAAAAAACTGTTTTCTACAGATCCAAGAGATCATAGCCGATCCTAAACTGAAGCAACATCCTGATGTGCTTTTCCGATCGGTTACATTCCCAGCCCAATCTGAATCAGAGTATCCAGGTTGATCTAGTTGGTCATTTTTGTAAAGAAGACCATATCCAATAGTGCCTGGAAGATGAATATATGTTTTACAGCCATAAGGTAAATTTCCTTTGGCTCACACTTGAACTGGTTTAGAGCATTCACTGGTACCTTCCATTTGCAGCAGGAGTGTTTTATCAGCTGAGCTACTGGCCCCTTGTGACCAGCCCATCATTAGTCCAGGTGTGGCTTATATCCAGTCTGGGTGTGGCTTATATCCAACACCTCCCCCTTTAAGCCACACTGTAGGTGCTGGGGGCTCATGAAGTTAGATCTAGGGACTTGTCGTCATGGAGTCTCTCAACATGACGCCTCATCTCAGTCTCAGAGATGAACAAGGGCTTTCACCTCATCTCTCTATCTCAGAGAATTATGCATTACAACAAGTGATGATGTGACTCCCTTTGAAACTCTAAGTACATGTATCAGCCTTCTGACCTCCTCATCCAAAATCATCAGCAATACTTGCTGTAGGGAAATGGTTTCCAATGCACACCTCTGTAGAGATTTAGGGCTGTCCTCTTCAACCTTATCCTAGAACACTCTATACGGAACAAGTTTGCGGAGCTACCAATGTTGAATCTAGGTTGGCTGACTTGAGCAATTCTTATCTCAACTGCTGAAGAGGATCTTAGCATCAGGCCTTGCATCTTCTTTTCCATGAGTCACAGAACTCCCTCTTGATCCTTGCTTTAGAGATTGCAAAGAAGCCTTCTGGAAGTGAACTCCCTCTAGCCACCAACTCAGTCCCATGGCTGCAAGTTGTGACTTCATGTTTGATCATTTCTTTGGTCGGCATGACTTCCTTACAAGATGCCTCAAGCTTTTTTATCACTAAGCAATCACCTTCTTGTTCCTAGATTTGTTCAGGAAGCATTTTAGAGAGAGATTACTAACAGTTTATAACTATCCAAGGAAATATCAAGACTAGAATCATACAAGGTTTACTATCTCAAGTTATAGCATGAATGCATAAGAATTTATGAACAATATTAAAACACGAATCAATTTATAAGAGAAATATATCAAAAGATCAGAATGAAGGGATAAGGAAGCTTATCTTTAAATTCTGATATAACTCTTTCTTCCATCTTTTACTCCTCTCGAGAGTGTTAAACTTAGCACAACAAAAGACAATCTGAACACTACTGATTTCTTGAATGCATTATGCAGTTTAGCATTAAAAACCTACCCTCTCCAAGAGTCAAGGCTCTATCACAGTTTATGCATTAGAGAATGATATCGATGTGACCAACTTATCACCATCGAAATTGCAGTTCTCCTTTTATTTTAGAGTCACACTCAGAAATCTTCACAACTAGCATAAAAATGACTTGCAAATAATAATCTCTTTAATTGATGGTACACCATAAAGCTGGATCGGTGGCAGTGTTCCATCTTGGCCACCTTCAGTGCTGCCATGATTTACACCTAACAAGAAACCACTTCTCGGAGTTTGTAGTGATCCACAGATCATCTCCAAACATAGGTGGCAAATATCTCCAAATAACCAAGGCACCAAAGCTTCCCAGATTTATATGGTGAAATCAATACTGAATAGACATTCTCTCTTTATCTGGTCCGATGATCATCATTGTAATTAGAGGCAAATCCCCCTTCTTTGGATTGCCGAAAATGATACAGGAGGAATGTGAAAACAACCTTTCCTTCAGTAGAGATTTCTCATAGCCTTTTCTCCACTGAACATACGCTAAGATTTGCTGACTTATCCTTTTGACAGTAGGGAGAAGCGATATCCTTAATATTTGAATGTGGTCAAAAGACCATTCAAATCTTATTCTGACTTTTGTCCTCAGAGACTACACTAAGCAAATATGATCACAACCTGTAGCTTCAGAAACGTGTTGGCACCTCCAGTAAGCAATTCCAGGAATATAATGTCTCGATGATGTCTTCCACACAACTTGATATCGGCAGGGAGGAATATACAATTATCCAACAGCGATATAAAATTGATGAAGGCCACCACCCGTCAGATGGAGTAAAAGCACCAACAGCTTAGTCGAAATCAAAGGCTTGGTTAACAATATTGGCCAAAACATCATAACTAAATCAAACATGATGAAATACAGGAACCCACGACGAAACCAATATTTGAAATGTGCGACAATTGTGAATGCCACGAGCATGCTTCTGGATGTTCTTCAGGTTTAATAGTAGTCGCTATATGATATATTCCCCGAACCCACAAATACTCTGCAACTACAATACTTGACCCGAACACTGGAGTAGAAAACTGGGTTATACATTGTAGGGTCGCGATGAAGTTCCGGTCATACAGTAAGTCGGAAAATGTAAATATTGCGAAGGTAGCAACTTGCACAACATTCAACTTCACTTATCAAAACTGTTCATGAAATCCTTCAATTCGTGACTCCCAACCAAGTGCGATCTCAGCAAGTAAGACAAATTAGATTGTTCTTGCTTAGTGACGGCTTCAAGTAAACTGTCAAAAATGCCGCTTGACATCAATCCTCACGACCTGTATGAATCCCGTCATCATAGCAGTCCAAGAGAAGGTGTGAGTCTGATCGTGGGAGGTGCTTTGTGATGGGGTGGTCAAAGCCAACGTGATTGTACCTCGGCAAACGCTTCTCATGTCTCCTCTGCATAGCCTTGTTCTTACGGGCGCCACGGGGACGAACCAGCACCCTGCAAACACCCTATTTTCCTTTCTTCCCGTCTCCATCCCGATCGTATCCTCCATCCACCGCAGCGTAAAAGCCTTCACATATCACGCAAAACCCATGTTTTCTTAATGTAAGGGATGGCGGTGCCGAACCACTGGTAGAGTTCGACAATGCTAAATCTTATCAATATCCCGAAACCTGGCTCTGATACCATGTTGTTGCAAAGATCAGATTCAGGATTAATAAAGGTCGATCCTCACATGTGTATAACATCTATAGATTTCCATGTCATACAAGTGAGGAAGGAGAGAGTATAAGTATCAAACCTAGGAGACACGTCCCATTTTGTGGAGACACATTGACTCAAGGGGCGTGTCTCTTTATTTAACTTGTTTAGACACCGATCAATGACTTTATCTGACCGATGCTACCAAAAATTAACAATGCAAACTATTGAACACCTACTTTAGTCGATGAATCAATATTTCTATCACGAGAATACAACTGTTACGGCTTATACAACTACTGTTTTATGAATGCCTATCACGATTATAAGTTGTTTAGTTGAATACCTTGACTGTCATGTCCCTGAAATTGTAACACCGAGGTATAAAGCATCAAAATATATATTAAAAATATCAATCATTTAATATTAGTATAATTATAATTATCAAATATACCAATATAAATATTAAATACAAAATAAATATATATCATATCAATATAAAATAAATAAATAACAGAGCAAATATTAAAAATATATAAATCTTAATATACATAATAAAAAAATAAAAGAAAACATGTAATATATTAATATAGACATAAGCGGCCAGCGGTGAGTAGAATAGAGCAAATATTAAAAATATATAAATCTTAATATACATAATGAAAAAATAAAAGAAAACATGTAATATATTAATATAGACATAAGCGGCCAGCGGTGAGTAGAACATAGCAAATATTAAAAATATATAAATCTTAGTATACATAATAAAAAAGAAAAAGAAAACATGTAATATATTAATATAGACATAAGTGGCCAGCGGTGAGTAGAAAAGCATTGGCTATAATTTAGAGGATCAGCAAGAGACAAAATAACTGGGTAGAGATCAGTATCTGATTAATGAAAAAGACGAGGGATGCTGACCTGGAGATAAGGACAAAGTCCCAAAAGGCAACTAAGGAATAGCGATGAATATGATTTAAGACAGCAAATTAATATATCGTAGCTAACAAGTCTTAAGCAGCAGCAATCTTGTTTATGATTAAACAATGATAGGAAGCGACCCCAAATTGTTATAGCGATCTGTTATAAAGAGTTGCAAGGCAGCGATTAGTCTAACAGAAAGTCATGCCTTCTGGTGCAGCCTTCCCACGTAGACATAGGAATATATAAATAAATAGAATCATTTGCAAAAAGGGGAGGGTGGGCAGGAAGGAAATAAATGGAGATATAGGAAAATCAAACGAAGACAGAGAAATAAATAAATTCTGACGTATGTGAAGAAATGAATCAGATCTGCGTTCAAGGAATGATATGCAGGAATATATCTGCATTTAGTTTAAATATATGAGCAGTAAGTTTATATATATATAATCCATACATGTTCATATGAAGTATTGAAATTAATCAGAACTAGTTATATATCTATATATGTATATTTTATACGATTATGCAATAGTGATGCATGCAGCAATTGTTGAGCCTTATAAGTAATTAGGATGCTTTAATATAAGTATGGATAATAGATTCTTATTTGTTTGATTTACACTAACGATATCTTCTGAGTGTTAAGAACAAAGCGATTGGAGAGAAGGAATTGAGTCTGATTCAAAAGCAGATCGGCCAGCAAATACAAAATCTCAGTTTGCATAAATTATCTTGTGATTGCAGGATTGTGAATTAATATATTTGTGTTAGGATATTTATATGGGAATATAATGTATTATTTAAATATGGTTAATGGTTCATGCATATTATTTATATCTTACGGTAGCATACTCATAAATCATTATGTATAGCTGATGCGATTATTTGCAGATATGAATTGGATTAGTTTATTATGCACATATCTTCACCATGATGGGAGAAGGGAGAACTGCAAAAGGGGTACAGTGACGGGGCCCTTGTCTAGGTACGCCACCTAGAGGGGGGGGGGGTGGCAAGATGAGCCCACATGGGCTAAAGGGGTACTGTCTTTGTTACAAAGGGTACTGCCTTTGGGCCTAGGAGAGCTGGGCTGCTAGGACACCCTTTGTAACCTCGCTTATCATGGTGTAACAATACAGGGAGATCAATCATGGGGAAATGGAAAATGATGGCAAGATGAGGGAATAACGGATAAATTAGAATCCTCACTAGGTAGGCCACCTCATATGAATGGCATGTGCCACATGAGGCCAAGGAGGATGGTATATCCATCCTTGGGCCTAGAGAGGCTAAGACACCCCATCGAGTCACTCTCTTCCATGGTTGAGCATCCCTAGGGTAAAGTAATAATCGGATTAACAAATTTACTATGGATTTACTAATGTTTAATCATGATACTCTACTTGTTAAGTTATTATTGTAATTGATCTCTAACTTGTTTGTAGGGACTAAATCAAGACAAGGTACCCTCTAAATCCATTGTTTGCTTGGGAAATTGATAATTTAGGTTAAAATTAGTATAATTCCTATTACGGACATTACATTGACTTTGGAAGTAATACTCAAATGCTATCATGGCAGAAACTTTGTAGTCTGAAGCTGTTTTGTTTTATTTTTGTTGTGGGGTTATCTGCTAGAGGGGACATCTAATTATGTCATTCAGTTTTGCTAGAGGAGATATTAATTATATCACTGTTTAAGATTTGGCTCCTTTAAGATAACTTTCCCCTAGAAAGGACAGATGTTGACCACTATTTTTATAGAAGGTATAGCACTTTTCTTGTGCTATTAGGTTTTAGTAGGATTGGACCCATCATAGGACTGAACAGGTTCTGGTTTGGGAGTGAGGCTTAGTTTGCACATGTGATGGCCAAGGCATGCCCCTACTGTGGGGACATATCCACAAGGTACCTGGGGTGGCAGGGACATGCCTTGGCTCTCTCATGATGTGCTTGGCCATTCCCAACAGCACCCATAGGCCCAGACGTGGTTTTTGTGGTTTTTGATGGGAAAAGTGATTTATAAACATTAAAAAACACATTTTAATAACCTAGAACTTCCTAAAACGTGAATGATAACCCTAAAAGTGACTACAAATAGTTGCTATTCATTCATTTCACAAGCACAAAGCATAAAAACAAACAATACCATTCCAAATTGCCATTTTTATATTTGTGAAGCTTGCCGTTTTTTTTAAAGATGAAGGTGCCAAAGACATTTGCCAAGTGCTATGGGAGGGAACTAACTTGTATAGAGGATATTTATTGATCAAAGATGATTGTTTACCATTTTGTGAGATTCTTTTAAGTTTTTGAAGAAATTTTCATGCCTTTTAGAACATTTTGATTTTTAAAAAATTGTTTGTTGTTTTTATTACATATGTATGTATTCCAGAACCATATTTTTGTCCTTCTGTTGTTTTCTTTTTCTAAGTTTACATACTATAGGATTACATTTTCAATATTTTTTTCTTTTAAATAACAACTCTATCAAAATGACTGGTAGATCAAGTTCAGTGGTCCTAGAGGCAGTTAGATAGTTCAAATATGATTAAGAATTATTTCTATGGAAATATGTTTCAATGATTGAACTCTTTCTAAGAGGCCAGGCTTTTCTTTGGTATTGTAGTTATTGTGGTGTCAAGTATAAGTGCTCATATAGTCCAGTGAAAGATCACCTATGTGCTATGATCAGTCATGAAATTAAAGTTTATCAGGAGGTGAACAAGAATGGGTTGACTAAGGAACAATTTATGGCATATATTAGAAAATAAGTTGATATTGTGAGTGAGAGAGCAAAACTAAAATCTCATCCTTTAGCAAAGAAAGGATCAAGGAGTCCGCTTGTAGGGTCTCCTTCAATGGTGGCTGCTCCACATCCTTTCTTATCAAAATGATGTCAAGGCCAATGTAGATGAATACATTGCAAATTTTGCATTTATGCAAATGGTCTTTGTTGGTGATGCAAAAGATTGGTATTCAGATAGAGTGGGTGAAAGAAATATACATTGATGGTGAAGAGATTTAGATGAGGGTGAAGAGATTTAGATGTTTGTGACAAACCATCATGGCACAAGGCATCTTTAGAACTTTCCCCAATTTGGAGTTGTTGAAGGTAAATTTTTGAAATTTCAATATTTATTTTAAATTAAATTTACAAGGCATTTACTTAAGTTTTAATTTGTTAACTTATTTTTTACACTACACGAGGTCGTTGAGACTTAATTCATATCACACAACTGTTTTGAGATGATTTGTGACGGCACTAGAGGCAATGAAAGCCATGCTCATTAGCAACCAATGGTGTGTGTGGAGGCATGCAAATTCATGGAGGGTCCAAAAGGTCAAATATTGATCTTGAATGATAATTGGTGGGCTCATGTGGACTACATCTTGAGTTTCATCGAGCCCATTGTGAATATGATTAGGATAATTGATATAGTCTTGCCATGTTTGGGATAAATCTATGATGGCATGGACTCCATGATAGAAAAAATTAAGTCCATAATAGTAGAGAAGGAGAACAACCTTGATAAATATTTTTCCAAAGGGTGAAAAAAGTCATTGTTGATTGTTGGAACAAGATGATTGCATCTTTACATCGCCTTGTATTTGCATTGTCTCCCAAATGTTAGATGGAGATAATTTCTTTGCCTAGGAGAATGACACCATATAGAGATAGTGAAGTTGTCAAAAGGTACAAGAAAGCATCTTGAAGAATCTACTCAAATCCATGAGTGGTGGATAATGTTAGGATTGAGTTTAGCAAGTTTATCTCATCAGTAAATCATGGTATTTGGCTCTTGAGATAAGCATGAGACGGACACTCATACATGGCGGTACTTCCAAGGCAAAGTTATATGTGCCTCCAACTTCTTGCAATCAAAATTCTATCACATGTAAGCATTTTTTATTTTAAAACTTTCTTACCATTCTTTTGAATTAAGTTGTGTTGATTTTCTCTCCACTTTCAACATATTGCAAGTTCATTGACTGAATGGAATTGGAGTACATGCTCCTTTATGCAGTTGGTTAAGCACAATCAGTTGGCTGCAAAAAAAGCAGAAGATTTGGTCTACATCCATTCCTATTTGTGCTTCCTATCATTTAAGGAAGTTGACTTCAAGCAAAGGGTGATGAAGAATTGGGGTATAACCTCTAAGTGTGCCAACTTAGATGCATCTATTTTAAGCCTGATGGTGACAAGGCTCCTACTGCATATATGATGCAGCTAGTCGGAGTGGCATTGTGGTTTCCTGTGGTTCAAATGACGTTGAACCAAGTGATGACCTAGATCAAGATGCTTTTGTTGGAGAGGAAGATACAAATTTACGATTGTTTTTACTATTTTTCAAATTTTGTAATGATTTGTCATATATAATAGATAACATTGAATTATCAATTATACTTATCTCTTTCTTAGTATCAAGTATCAAATGTATTCTCAATTTCGTATATTGCATATTTTCAAAATCAAGTGTTAAATGTACTTTCAATTCTGTAGAGTGTGCACACACACACATATACATCTTTGCCCTTACCTGGGAGAAAAATTGCTGTACTGGCATACCTGAACCCTGTACCCATACCTTTTCCCATATAGAAATGATAACTTAGCACTTTTGTAAAGGAGTTAATGATAGAATGGATAGGTAAAAAAATAATAAAAATTGTATACAAGCTTAAACTGAAGTTAAGGCATAAAATCCAACATCAACCATAATTGGATTTTATTGGATAAGGCTAAATTAAATGGGCAAGTTACCAATCTATATACTCCATACTGATTAACTGCACCTGATGATTCTAATTCAAATGGTTAATTCTAGATAAAATTTGACAGGCTTCCTAAATTGGAAGTGCCCTAAACTTTAAGAGACATTTAATCGTAGTTCTGACATCATGCTAAATCCTTCACATACCTTTCCTAGTACAAGGAACTATACACATCATGAGGAATGTTTGTGGGACAATTTATGCCAAACAACAGGAGCAGTGCTATAAAGCAAGCTAACAGTTGATTCGTTTTTCCTAAGTAGCAAGCTTAGGACAGAGAAGACCATGGACTTTAACCTTAACTGCAAATGATGCTCCACCCATTGAATTTAATTATAACTGGTTGGAGAGGCTTCTCATTAATTCTAAGGTCTTCAATGACTATATATTTCACCTCCTCCACTTTATTGGCTTCTTTATACCCTGTTTAACCAATTCTTGGAACAACCAATACAAAATTAAGCCTCTTTGTAGTCTTCAAAGCATGCTGCAACAGTAACTACTGCATTGGCAGCACGTTTGGAGAAAATTTTGATTGATGTTAGGTAATGCATTATGTAAGCTATGGGGCATTGAAGACCAGCCATAGGACATTGAGCATTTCTGTGAATAAACCACAATTTGCCTATTGCAAAAATGAACTAGATGTATTGAGAATCCCAAGACATTGTTGAGCATCATTCCAATTTGGAATCCTTGGCTGCAATTGGCATACCCCATTATTGAACCACTGTGTTGAGCTGATGCATCTATGCAGTTCCACTGATTAATTAATCTCTGCATCTCTTGCCCTAGGGCTTTCAAATTCACACACAATTTGAGTGTAGAAAGGTAACTGGCCTGAGTTGAATATCAGATGGAAGTAATTCACATTGGCTCAATTTGGTTCTATGCCTGTTACTGGTTGTCCTAGTCCCCACTATTAATGCTTTACATTTTCTTGGTCTTCTGGACACCTAAATCTCCTAGGAATGTCTGCTTTTTTTTAATAAAAAGGGGGTTAAAATTTATTCCAACAAGAATAAATACAAAGCAGGGGCATCAAACAGTCCTATCAAGTTCAACTAAGTGATCTAATTGTTGAGACATACCCAAGGGTAATTGACCCTTATCTGCGATATTCTAGTATAGCATTTGATCGGAAGCCCATTTGGGTAGACAATCCGCTACTCCATTCCACTCTCGAGGGATATGTGCGAAAGTAACAAAATCCAAAGAAGCACATAGATTAAGAATCTGGTTAACAACCAAAACTAACTGCCAACTAACATTCACAGAATGATGCTGAGTCAACAAATGCACCACCACCTGCGAGTCAAATTCACAAATAAGCCTGCTCCATTCAAGAGCACAAGCACGCTTCACAACATATAAAATAGCAAGAGCCTCCATCAAACTATTAGTATGATGACCTTTATAAACAGAAAAAATAAACTGAACAGTCACCAAGGTATCTCTACCAACTCCCCCAATTCCAGCAGGTCCAGGATTTCCCCGAGAGGACCCGTCCGTGTTGATTTTCAAAATGCCTGCGGAGGAGGACTCCACCTCCCCACCCAATTTATCTTCTGAAGAGGGTGTCTGCATCTATTTCTCACGAGGTGGCCTTGTGGCAGAGGAATATGGAGACGGTTGTAGCAAATAACATTGCCAGGATCCCAACCAACAACGGTAAAAGAATCACAAAGGGGCTGAAGGTGAGGATGAGTAGAAAGGATAGAAGGATGACCATCCCAAGAATCCATCCAAAAGAGAGCTTGTGTATGATAGATCCAAAAGAGACCATTCTTAATTAACTGAGACCCTAGTTTCAAAGTATTCCAGATCATAGAACCTCGGCCTACCAAAGGAAAGCGGGGAACATCAAACACATTAACATCTTTAAGATACTTATGGGTGAGAATATGAGCCCATAGTTGATTTTGGCTAGTACACCAGTGCCAATATAACTTAGCAGCAAGAACTTGCCCATTCAAAATAGCAGATCGTAAGCCAAGGCCGCCCTCATTCTTTGGTCAGCACACAATTTCCCACTTAACAAGGCTCCATTTAGCAGTTGACGAATTACCACTCCAAAGAAATTGTCAAGATAGGGCATCAAATTCCCGAAGAAAATACATGGGAGCAGCTTGAACAAAACACTTGTAGATAGGAAGAGCTTGAATAACAAACTTTAAAAGAGTCAATCGAGCAGCAGTAGATAACCAACGGTGAGTCCAATGATTAACCTTCTGACGCAACTTGTCAAGCAGAATCTGCCAAGAGGACCTGGGATGTTGTAATGTCCCCATTTTCGCCCTATGCTCTTCATTTGGATTTAGCCTATTTCCGGAAATCCATAGGCTACTCAGATGTGCAAATCAAGGTTTCCTTGTTTGGAGGGTTTTGTGGCATTTCTCAATATTTACTATTTATAGTAAATCCTATTCTTGGCAGTATCTCAGTTGTCAGCACTTCAGTTAGTCTTCTCTTCAGTCGGAGCAATAAGGTGTTTTCAGTTCTAGCTTAAAAGCCTTATTTAGTGAAATAATTTATTTCAAGGCATTAATGTTTTAATTTCAAGTTGACCCCTTGGCCTAGCTCATTAACTTTAAGTTGTGTTTAAAAGGTGGCCATGAAGGAAATATTAAACATTTAATAAAGTTTATTTATGCCTTGAAGTGGACGCCATTTTATGAGGGATTTAATATTTCAAAAAGGGAACTTTTGGCGTCTCTTTCTTGAAGGAGTTTTGAGAATGTGAAAAGTCACCTCTTTCTATAAAAAAGAAGTTTTGCTCCAACTTTTGGTATCTCATGTTTATGCTAAAATTATGCTGTCGAAATGACTACACATTTTGCACTTCGAGGAATGCTGACCTCCTAGTATCAATTCAATTTCGTGTTTGCAAGATAACACTTAATTGATTACAAGCTGCTTCTCAAATCAGACTAGCAGATAGAGCTTCAAAGTGGTGAATTTTGGTGTGTTTTCCAAATTTCAAGTTGCTTATATTTACACAGCTGAAAGTCGATTTTACTCACAGCTTCTTGTTGGATTTTATTCTCGTTATGGACATTCAATAATATCATTGCTAAGGTCATGGCGACCCCCCTTAGCAATTTTCAGATTTTATTTCAAAGTGTGATAGCCAAATCGCCCTTGCTAGGGCCGTACCTTCCTATGTGCATTGGTAATTGTGCCAATAAATAAATGCTGGGTTTTTGGAGCTGTTTCTTCATCATGATATGGGCGCCTATCCTTCAAAGGTTCATTGCACTTGGTTTCACGCAATTCGGAGGTAAACTGATTAAGATATAAGCATTTCATTGATTCGCAGGTTGCTGATTTACAGTTTCAGTTTGCTGATTTTAATTATCAGACTTCAAAGAGATCAGATTTTAGCTTCTTTTTCAGTGTTTAAGAGCTTTCTAGTTGGAGATAATCATTCTTCACATTGTGACTTTGTCGATCATTGTAATACTCGTAAATTGTAGATTATTTGGTTGTAAGGTTGTGAATTAGTAATACTAATCCAACCATATGTTATTGCTGCATTTACTTGTAATTTCTAAAGCAAACATTAAGTACCTCTGGATGGTTTACTGCCAATGTGGAGAATAAACTTGTATCTCTCATCTTATCCACTAAAAAGTGGAGAATTCCCACTCTTGAGTGGATGCCTGCCGCAACAGATGAAGTGTTTAAATTGTAATCTTTTCCCCTCACTGTTTGGTGGTAGTGTGGAAAATTCTCTCATGGTTGGTTATCTGCCTATCTTCTTTCAATTCAACAATTAGCACTCCACCATATGTTAGCACCTTGCCTGTTAAAGGATCTTGACTGCACATTCTTGGTGTTGAGTTTAGACTCTCTCTTTCAATTGTAATCTTTGAAACTTTGATTTAGTAGATTCTAGGGATCCTCTGACCATGGGCCCGCCCCTCCTCCTTAGGTAGTTTTAGGGCGCATTCTTGGTTAGAGTTCTTTCATGCAACGTTTTGGGTTAAGCTAACCTTAACGGGTGCTTGGTTACATTGTATTTGTTATTGAAAATCAATTTTTTTTGAGAGAGTATATTTCAGATGTCTACCAATAGTAAGAGGAATATCCAAATAATTTAAGGGAAGAGACCCAATCTAAAATCGCAGAATATCAACAATACGCCTTTGAATGGCCTGAGGAGTATTAAAGAAGAAAATGGAGGATTTATGCTCATTGACTTTCTAACTTGAAGCAGCAAGGTAAATATCCAAGGCCTGCCGAAAAGATTCAGCTTCTCGAAGACGTGCCAATCCCATAAGTGTAGTGTCATCAACAAATTGGAGATGTGAGAGCTATGGCAAACCATTGCCCGATTGCCAGCCATGAATAAAGCCTTGAGAAGCTCGAAACTTCAAAAAATGGCCCAAACCCTCAGCCATAATAATAAATAGGTAAGGGGAAAGAGGATCCCCTTGGCAAAGGCCTCGGGAAGCACCAAAAGGCTCTGAAGGTTCTCCATTCACAATAACCGAGAAAGATGAAGAAGTAACACAACTCATAGTCCAACTCACCCAATTAGGACAAAAACCAAAGGCTAAGAGTATTTGTTGAAGAAAACTCCATTCAACTCTGTTGTAAGCCTTGGCCATGTCCAATTTGATGAACATAGATCTCTCCTTTGAAGTTGCCATAGAGTGAATAACCTTAGTAGCCACCACCACCCCATCCTAGGAATGTTTGTTGGTGCAAAAATGACAACCAAATTCTATGCCAACATAAGAGGACTCTAACACCAAGAAGAAGAAGAAATTTCTAAAACAAATTAGTAAAGCTTCAAATGGTTATACATGATTCCTTATGCAGATAAACACATTCTTATCAACACGTACACTATGTAGTCAAATAACATCCGAGTTCTACTTCATAATCTTCTCATTAAATTGAAATATTGTACATAGTCCTATCAACAGAGTACAAAATTCTCAAATACATGATGAATTTATATCATATTCAATAATATTCATAATCTAGTATCTCCCTCTTTCAACCTTGAATTAGTTTCATGTTGCAAATTTTCATTGTTTTTTTTCTTGCAAGGTAAGCATCAACTCCTCTAGACTTGCATCAACTCCAGTTTGTCATTTTTGCAACAATAAAGTCCTGCTAACGTTTCCCTTTGGATGCAAACATTGACCTTGAGGAAACTAGAACAATGAAATGTCCTGCTTACATTACAGAATCTTATGGATTTTTTGGATAGCTTCTGTTTTTCATCAAATCTCTCTAGGCATGTTCTGATTTTATCAAAAATCTGGGGCACTTTGTATTATGCTGGCAATTGGTCCTCAAGAGTCAAATCAATTTAATAATTTCTTATCTTACCAGAAAAAGAAAATAGGTGGAAATCTCCAAATTGTGAAATTCAGTTAAATTGGAATAACCACCCAATTGTTTTCTTTCCCATATCATATATAAATGCTGAGAGGTTTAGCTTACGGTGGCAGCAGGAAGGAGAAGCATCTGATGTCATGATTGTGAAAGAATACTTGAAAGAAAAATTGTTAAGAGCCAACATTTATTTTTTTAAGATGTTGCTGGTTCTGGTTCGTGGATCTGGCAAATGTTTTTTGAGGGTTTGGTTCATCTGTACAAGAAACATGTAAAAATCATAAGTATATATTTGCAGCCACAATTCCAATTGCCAATTATCTGGGAATATTTTTATTTGCAGACACAATTCCAATTAAATAATATATAAATATTAATAATATTAATATAAATATAAGATTATTGATATTTATATATTATAAGGAGTGGATCATAGGGATTATAAGATATCTATAGTAGTAGGTAATACACTTTTCTTTTCTGTTTTATTATTAGCCTTTGTTTTCTGTGTAATGGTAGAGTTCCCTTGGCCTGTGGATCAAATGGAGTTTCACATGCAGACAGGATTTGCTTGGATCTGTTAGCTGAGACAAACAGTTTTGGTTAAATCATAAAACCTGAAATTTTCTTTTTTATAAAGTTTGTGGGTGCTGTTATGAAAAGATTGACTGCAACTGCTTATCAGAAGGAAAATAAGTTCATTTGGCATGGGTCAAAAAATTGGAAACTGAGCACTCTTTTTTTCCCGTTTGTATTGCTTTTTGCTTTCATGACATGGATCCTTGTTATGAGCAGGATATACTACAATCAATGCATTTCAGGTTTTTTTTCCCTACAACTCAATGATGGTCCTGATGTCATACTTCAGCAAGATGGTGAACTGGGTTGTTAAACTCAATGCTGCTAAAGTCAGCAATGCCTGGCTTCTTTCAGTAAATTATTTCAATAAAGAATTCCTTAAGGAGGTTCAAATAACTGCTTTACAGGATGGTGTGCACGCATTCCAAGCAGTCTGGATTCTGGAATGAATCTACACCTTACAGTGCCTGGTTTTTTGAGCCCCTTTAGTGAATTCCTTTCAATATAATATTAAACTGAGAAAACCAGTTAAAATAAAAACAAACCCACAGGCTGTATTCAGAGATGGAAATAGAGCTATAGCAACTGAAAAAGCAAAACAAGCATTCTGCTGAATCATTTTCAATCAGGATTACAGTAGTAAAAGTAAGAAGTCCCAGATTCATGCAAGACTATTTCATCATGAGAACACACAAGGATAACCAAAATCCACCAAATTTCTGAGAAAATCGAGCAACTTCCAGAATAGAATCTCCCGTGGTATTGATATCAGACTTTTTCTAGTTATCTGTATCAGCAGCAATGAATGAAAATCCTGTTATGTGCTGGCAATGGATATGGATTAGATAATGGAGCTTGAATTTTTTTCAAATTAGATAAGATAATTATACAAGTTTTATGAAATTGGTGAGTTTCTTTTGTGGAAAGCCTCTCAGATCTATGTCAAGCTTCAGATGAAAACACTGATTGATTAAAGTCTAAACCATGTACTGGAATCCTTACTAACAATTATTTTCTCTTATAATAATATTATTTCCCCCCATATTTAAAGTGGTCCTTTCCTTATGAAGAGCCTAAACTGCTCCAGTCAGAGTTTCTTTGTAGATGTGTGCTATTCATATGCTTTTTAGATGCCAATTAATATTATTTATTTTTGTTTCTCAGAGTTGAGAATCTCAACAAGTTCAAGAGTGATGATGGTGATTGCCCTACATTAGTCTGCACGGATTTGGCAGCTCGGGGACTTGATTTGGCTGTTGATCACGTGATTATGTTTGATTTTCCTCATACACCAGTAAGTCTTTTAGTCTTTGACAATTTGTACACTGTTAATATATTTCTTGGAATGTTTTTTAAGTCAGTTCTACATTAGTTCAAACAGTTGCCTTGTTTCCCTTGGGATGTTCTGTACAGATAGATTACCTCCATCGCACTGGAAGAACTGCTCGAATGGGAGCAAAAGGTTCAAAAAGTTTCTTCAGATATTTTGTTATTCATTTCTTTGCTGCTGCTATTAGTATTGTTTAAAGAATTCTTGAGAAATCTCTAAACCTTGATTGCCAAGGGTTGTTGGAAGGGATTAAGTATAAAAAAGTTGCAAGGGATCCTGAGTAATATGGAGAATTATATCTATTTGTGTCATTTTTTTGAGCTGTCAAAGTGAATTATTGATATCAGTACTATTAAGCATTAGTCCTGTCTTGCAGGTAAGGTGACAAGCCTCATCACAAAGAAGGAGATTACTTTAGCAAGTGAAATTGAAGATGCTATACAAAACAATGAGAGCTTAGAGGGGCTTACTACTGTAAAAGAAAAACATGAAGCAAGAAAACAGAAACAGATCCAGCAAAAAATAAATGAAAATGCAAAACCTAAAGACAAGACATCTTTTCAAAAAGGAACTAAAACTCAGAGGGTTGGATGGGCTTCATCATCAAAGCTAGGTTCTAAGGCAGTTAGAACTTCTGCACCAAAAGTGTCTAAAAGTCCTAGGTCTGGAAGGAATTCGTCACCAAAGCTGGACACAAAGGCATTGAGAACTTCTGCATTTAAAACTTCTAGAGTCAGTTCCCAGAAGATCAAACAGGTAAAGGTTACTGCATTGGGTGCCAAGAGAAAACAGGAATCTACACAGAATTTTTTAAAAATCACGAGTACTAGAAAAGTAAAAGGGACTCCGAAGGTATGGAAGACTGAGAAAACATTGACATCTAGGCTCTCTGTAGTTGGCTTTAAAGGTAAACAAAAATCTTCAGAGAAAGAGGGAAAAGGTTCAGGGAAGAGAAAGGCATAGTTTTATGGTATGTTTTTTGTTTTCTATTCCTTTCTGTTCTGTAAGGCCTTTTTGAAGCAACACAGGTCTAAGTACAGGTTCTGGCTCAGATAAAATGAAATTAATAATAAGAATGTAGACTTTTGAAGACATTGGAGTTCCATAGTGCATTTCAAACAAGATCACCTGTGAGACAGAATATAGGCCTTTAACATGCCAACCGGGAATGTTTGCTTCTAGGCCTAGGCCTTGCTGGAGTAGTTTTGTAAATGGGTATTACGTTGGAAGTACATGTACTCTTGAATAACTTTGAGTGCTAATTGAGAAATTATTTTTTGCTTGTGGAGTTCATTGTCATCCTGTTGAAGTTGCATTTCTACTTTTGTGTTATGTATTTATTCATGGATTCAAGCTTTAGCAACTACTTAAAAAGTATAATTGTGTTTTCCATGTTATCCTAAATATGCATCTGATTATCTTCGAATTCTATGAGAACATTAGTCTGTATGGTGGTCTTGCCAAAGAGGCCAGGAGTACTTAATTCGTTGTTGCTTGACTACAACAGAAAAATTAACTTAGGTTAATCTTAAGTGACTTGGACGTTACCATGCATGTGGTTTCATTCTATTGGTCAGTTAGTGATGCAAGTTCCAATACTACAATGTAATTACTAATTATATAAATCTGACTTAAGCCTATAAGTCTTAAGCTCTCCCTTTTCTGCACTTTCTCGAGATCCCGACTTCTAATCATAGATTATCTCAGATCTCATCCTCCAAAGAAGTATCTCTAAGGAGGGGAGGCCATGGCCTCCTCTACATTTCCCCAACCTTCCTTTGAGGTAGGGTGTAACTAATGGAAGTATTCAGATTTTTAGAGATGATTTATCAAATTTCTTCTTTGGCATGCAACAAATACAGTTGCTTTCTCTGCCAAATGGCCAATACGTGTTTTCTAAAAAGAGAAACCCCTCAAGAATCCACTGCAGTGGAGGAAGTGGAGAAAACACTGTTTTACTTGAAAGAACAGGCTCTGATCTGCAGTTTTAGGTGTCCTTAATAGTTATGGGTCTGTGGAAACTGGGGTCTAATTGGCTTCATAGATAGTTTGATGATTTGAAAGACTATTTTACAGCAATTTTTTAATTCAAAGCAAAGAAAGTAGCATGCCAAGGGTACCCATGATTATTACCGTGGTTATTAATCAGCATCATGCTTTTCATGAAGCCACTGCCTTAAGCTTTCAACCCTATAGATGAGCTTCTAAATAGTTTAACTCAGGATTAGATTACATCTGCTTCTGAGTGCATTTTAGTGTTTGAGGTCACCCTATATCAGCATGTTTCTTGGACAGGGACATCCCTGGGACACGGAAATGCCGGAGAAATATTCTGCTGCCACACTACCCCCTGCACCTCCAGCAGACGTGAAATATTCCCAGAATGCTCCAGAGTGATTGATGATGGCGGGATTGATTTCAGATGCCATCGTTTACAGATAATATTCTTTGTTTGCAGATACTCAAACCGTAAAATAAAATGTCTTTGTTTACAGATGCCTTGTTTCTGTGCCCTGTTCAACCATGCCTGTACAACTATTGTCTGACAACTATGCATTTAGATCTTTCGTCCTCATCCCCAAAACCTGCCCTCCATTTTGAAACTCAATGAAACTATGGCTTATCCCATGTCCCCATCTGGCTGCTTAAGTGTGTTTTCTGCTTAAATTTGAACAGCTGGAGTGCTCTTGTGCAAATTTTTAAAATATGGAAAAAGGATAATTTGGAATCTTTCCCTATTTTAATGGAGCAGCTATTGTTTAGGAAGTGAAAATAAGTTGTGGAAAAAAGGAGGGGCTGGAAATAAGTAACTGCATATTGCCAAAAATGCCATGTGGCTACACAAATTTCTTTCCCTCTTTTTTAACATTTGCCGCCAATTTTTTTTCTTGAAGTTTAACTGCACAAATTGTTATTAATATACCCTTAATACAATTTTAAAATGAATGTTTACAAATTAATAGAGAAATTAAATATTAATGGGGCCACCAGCTCACAAACAATTCCTTCAAAACTTGAGTAGTGGCTGCTAGCCAAAATAAGCTAAGCAGCCTGGGGATCTGCCCTTAAAATGAAATGGGATGCTCAAGGGAAATACACTATTGCCTATGAACCTAGTCTCCAGCTAGGAATAGTAAACCATGCTCAGATTTGGCTAAATATGCTCGTGGAAAAGCCTCTACCTCAGAGTCCTTGTATTGATGAATATAGATAAAAGAAATATCTAGTCCAACTATGTAGTACACCAGGATTTGTGATGTACACTAGGATTTGTGATGTACACTAGGATTTGTTTTGTTGAATTGAATATAACAGAATAGAAGATTTTTAACATCTACGAGGTCAAGATAGTCTATGAGACAATAAACCTTGTCATTTTTGCTTTTTGAAATGTTGATATTCTGCTATTCAATTCGATAATGAAATGTTTGGATCTCAAAAACATCTTCTCCTTGAATAGATCTTGATAATTGCATATTTGACTTAAAATACATGTACATGTCAATAAACAAACAAATGGCAAATCTAATTTTTTGACACACTTAAAACCCTATTTTAATTCAAATTGTCAATTATTTTCATTTCTTTTTTATTGTACATTACACTTCAAAACCTTGTAAAAGTCTAGAAAACCCATTTTGCGAGATCCTTTTTAGTTATGTATACTTTTTATGTGTGTCTCGTGTATTGCAATTATATTTATGTTAAAGATGGAGCCTTTATTTTTGCCTCTTATCAACAGAAGAAAAATGTATTGACTCCCATGTTATCAATCACTATCTATTGTATTATATAGTGGTTTTTCTTTAATTGTCTCTTTGATGCCTCAACATATATTGTCAATCATGTTTTTGAAGTTCTTGATTTGCTTGATAATGAATTTGTGCTTTTATATCTTGTATGATAGTAGAGTTTAGGGGCCAAAACTCCTTATGTAATAGTCGTTATATGTCACTCGTCATTATTGTTTGTGTTTGTAAGCACAACCACTTGGAGTGGGAGAGGTATGAAAGCAATGGAGATTTGGGGGTTTATATCCTACCAACCCTTACCTTGGACTCTTGCTTGGCATATATTAAATATTGGATGTTAACATGGATGTTTTTGTGGGCCAGGTGCTGTAGGGTGGGGTTTGAAAATCCAGTTAGGGACAATTAAATTGAGTATCACAATAATGGACACATGGCAATCTATAGTACAAAATAGAGAATAGAAGGCTATAAAAGTTTGGGGGTTCAAACCCCACCAATCTTTACCTAGGACTTTTGCTTGGCATATATTGAAGTTTGGATGTTAACAAGGATGATTATATGGGCTAGGTGATGTAGGTTAGAGTCCAAGAATTTAGTCAAGGATTACCAAATTGAGCATCCCAACAATGAACACACACCAAATGGAAGAAAGTAGAGGATTAGATTGAAACACAAGATCTTTTATAGAATTTTCCATAAACAATACATTTCATAGGTGTAGTGTTGAACAATTATAGAATAAAAAATGATCTTTTAAGAAAATTGCAAATTGATTTGGATTGAGATGTGCATAAAAATGGCATACAATTCCCAAAGAATTGAGATAACCCTCTAAATTGGATGCATCACTAAAATTATAATTTGTTGGTTCAATGTGGGATGATAGACAAGTGGTATCTTTGGGACACACCACACTTTGAATTGGGTCAGATATTTTCTATTCATCCCAACGTTAGTCTATCTTTTGATTTGCTAGTGAAGACTTTGAAATCAAATGCGTCATTGACATGAAGATCCAATTGCCCAGTGGCTACTAGATGCATGGTTTAAGTGTGCAAATATGACAGATGAAAGATTTGATATATGAAATTTAGTACATGACACACTAAGCATTTCTTCTTTGGATGAGAACCATACATTCTTAACAAATCTTGATAACAAGTGAATTTTGGACGATCCAACAAATTGATCCATGCCAAATAAAGTCCAATACAAGAGTTTAAACTTGAAATAAGTTTAGATCATTATCATGACATAGACTATTCTAGAGAGAGGGCAATGCGAAAGGGACCCTAGTCAATGAATATGACAACAATTTCACAATACCCCTTTAACATTAACACACAATCATCCAATACCTTCAAAAACAATTTAATAAAGGCATAAACTATAAATCCCAAATGCACAAAAAGTTATCAAACAAAAAATACAAAGAAAACAAAACAAACAATTTTTGGTTGATACATAATTGCCTATAGACGAGGGATGCTCTTACATTAGATACCTTGGATGTAAGAAAAGAGTGAGTCCATGCTTATGGCATTTCAAAGAAATCCTTAAGTTTGTAGCCATAGTTCTAACTTAAGCTAGTGACAACCATGTGGCTTCCTTAGTACTTTGTTCTTCCACTTCATCATTAGATACTCCACATACTCTCTACCTTTGGTCCTCTTGGTGATCCTCTCCTACATGCTTTTTCTCTCTTATTTATTTGGAATCTTACTCTTCAAGTTGGGTGACTTTGCACTTGTTCTTTCTTCCTCTTCTTGAGACACCATGCTTGCATTTGCATGAGAACTATATAGACGTTATATTGAAAACATACGATATCTCTAAATCTTGTGGTAATTCTATCTCATAGGTGATTATTAATATTTTCTTTAGCACCTTACATGATCCTATCTTTTTCCAGCACAACTTATTGTATGGTCCTCTAGGAAATATCCCTTTCTTAGATATATTAATACCAAACAAACTTTCATGAATTCCCTTTCTCCTTTTCTAATTTACATTTTTCTTAACACAAACTCTCCAACCTCCTAAAACACACTTTGTATGTGGCAAATTTTATTGCTTCAACATTTTGAATTGGTGTCCCTTGTACCACTCAACTCTTATACACCTCTAATGTTGCAATTGTACACTTTTGGAAATGTGTCTTTCCAATGCTTTGTTGACTGAGTTGTAGGCAAACTTTGCACATGCTAGCAAAAGATTCCACTATTTGGGCTTGTCTTGTACCAAGCATCTCACCAAAATTCCTAGGCTTTTATTCACAATCTCCATTGGCCCATCATTCTAAGGGTGATAGGATGAACTAAAATCAACCTTTGTTACCATCTTCGTCCACAAGGTCCTACAAAAGTGGCCAAATTTAGTGTCATGGTCTAACACTCCTATGTAGACCATGCAACCACATAACTTTGGATTATAGGCTCATAATATGTGATGCATGACTTGTCTTTTGGCACATGATGAAATTTGTTATCTTAGACAACCTCTCCACCACCAAAAACACAGTCATTATTGTGCTAGGTTTTTAACAATTCTAGGACAAAATCCATGCTTATGTCCTCTTAAGGCTTATATGGTATTAGCTAGGGTTGATGCATTCTCATGCTCTTAACTATTTCCCTTAGCCAACTATTAAATGGCATTTCTGAACAAACTTCTTCACCTCAAAAATCTATTTTTTGGAAACTTCTTTTGCAGGAGGTCCAGTGAGGAAGACAAACCATCTATGTTTAGGGCTTTTCCTTGGGACTTTTGGTTAATGCTAAGGATCTTGTTCTGCGATCTATTCTTATATGGCTTACAATTTGTGATTTTCTCCACATATTTAGTTTTTCCTTCCTCATGTTCTAAAGCCATTAGGGCAAGTCATCAAAATTGAAGAAACAATATCCTCTTTCCTTCATATGAATACTAGGGTTTTAATTTCCTTAATGTCTTCAACTTGTTTTCCTAGCCCACTTTCTTTGGTCTTCATGGTTCATTTTTTTATTATAAAATTAATGGTTTTGGTGGTTTGAGTTCCTACTTTCTTTATTAAAAAGGAGGGAAATGTTAGGATAAGTCCTCAACTTAAGAAGGATTCTAGTGTTTTAGGGTCTAAAGATACTAGGTTTTAAACCCTATTGCAATGAATAGAGTTGGTAAGGTTTTATGTTTGGTTACTTAGGCAAATGATGGGGTTAGATCCTTGGATATCCTTGACTAAGATGAATATGTAGGTATTCATGTTGGTTGTCAACATTTGAAAGGAAATCCCTTTTCACTTGAGATGCCTTCTAAGAGTGCTTGTCCCAAATCTTTGGTTTTTTAGGTCCTTATGGAAGGTAGTAGAATAAGTTCAGATTGTTCTAATGAGATTGTGTTCCCCTCAATTAGTGCATGTTTCCCAACTTTCCATCTTGAATAAAAATTGTTTTAGTTGAATCTAAAGTAGCTAGGGATCTTTGAGGCAATTTTTTCCATTGAATCTAATGTTATCATCTCTAGAGGTTCTAGCCCTATGATTGTGATGCAAGAGAAATCTTCGATAATGATGAAGTGGAGATTGGTAAATTGAGATTTTTGTTGAATATGATTTGATCATCTTTGGAGGGCCTAGTCCTATGGCTTGTGATAAAAGAGAAATCCCTAATAATGGAGAAGAGAAGATTAGTAAATTGAATGGAGGTCATGGTGAATTAAATACTAGTAGTAAAGGGAGGGATTCCAAACAATCTATCAAATCTCTAGCTTTCAAAGATTGTGTAAAGGCGGGTAAACTCATCCCCCTTATCCTAATGTCTTATGTGCTAATGTAGATCATTAGTTGGAAAGTTAGGACCGCTTTAATCCTAGGATATACATATGTTGGTCAATTTGGAAATCCAAAACCAAGGCTAGATATTATTCTCATGCTAGGAGTTATATATGTGGGATTTGCTTTGGATTATGCATCAAGGCTTATATGCTTTGGTTCTATCTATTTTCCAACCAAACACAAGAAAGGAAAATTAGGATCTTCTATTTTGCTTAATACCTTATGAGAAAATTTTGTTTCCAAGTTATGAAATTCTCCCTGTAACATGATTGTTTGGGTTATGGATCTTTACATGAAAAGGATTTTAGCATTTGTACAATTTCTACTCCTAATGACTATAGAGAGGGAGAGAGAGAGTTGATCTATGGAATTGATTGGTTATTTATTTGAGGGATGTCCTATGGCTATTGGGTGGATAATTTAATGTGGTGGAATGTAAAGAGGATAATTTGGGAGGGTGCAAATTTGATTGGAAAGGAAATACACTTTTTTTGGTCTAAGTACATAAGGAAGAGAAATGTGATTAACCCCCTCTTTGGTTACAAGGCAAAGTGTAAAGGTATTTTGTCTACTTGGTGTAATTTCCAAAGGTTTTTGAAATATTTTTCTCTAGATTAGATTGCTTTTATCTTGATAGTTTTTTTGGGATCTCCTCTTTGTCAAATAAAAAATAAGACTGAAATTCATTAGATTGCTTTTATCTTGATAGTTTTTTCACTTTCATGATGAACAATAAGACTAACAAGATCTGTAAATGGCAAGGACATCTTTATTTTTTGGTAGATTTTAAGTATGTTAAGAGAGGTTTTCCTTCATATACTGTTTCTTATTCTTTAGTGTTGTGTCCTTTCAAGGCCAGGGTTGTTATCATAAAAGTGAAATTCACCCATAGACCATGGAGGGTTAAAGGTCAACTCTATGAGAGTGGATTTTATCTTCTACACTTTGAGCTTAGGGTAGAATCAAGAAGGTTTTCCAATAGCTTAGAGAATAAAATGAACAACTAAAATAATTGATAGCTAAACTCAAATTATTGATTCAACTTCAAATAATGTTATTGAGTTGAGAGAAACTAGCTATCTTAACACCTTAGTATAGTTGATTAGAACACCATTGCAAATGAGTGCAATTTGGGGGAAAGCTACATGTCACAAGATATTAGATACAAATTGTATGAATGTTATGCCTATTTTCTATGAAATCATGAACTACATGAATATTGGAACTAGGATATAAATAATAGCTTAACGATTTGTTCTTTTAGTTGTTCGATTGAATCAATATATTCCTAGACCAATGCCTATCAATGGATTACATAGTCACGATTGATAGGAAATAATTGGAATGAAAAGTGAGTGCAAAATTTGACCTTAGCTTGAAAACACATCAAGTTTTGAGTATCATAGATAAAACATACTTAGTTATCCATTACTAAATTGCACAAATCCATGTGTAAATAAAAAATTATTATTATAGATTATAATATTTTCAAAATATTACCACATATATCAAAATTGATTTCCACTCATAAAAAATACTAAGAGAAAACTTCTATTACATTAAAAAATTCTCCTTAAATTGTACCTATATTATTGGAGACATGAAACCTATGATATTCATTGCAATATTCCCCTTGGACACTTCAAAAAAATCCACTACCTTCTTGCAATTGAATTTCAATAATTGAAATCATGAAAATATTTGATGCTTTCTTTATCTGCTAGGAATAATCATTGACCAACCCTTCCAGATGAACCCAAAAAACTTCTTTAACCATGTTGAGTGCCAAAAACCTAATTGCAACACTATAGGAGGTCAAAATTAATGGTGCAAGTGCATTCTCACTCAAGATGAACGCCTGAGATTGAAAAATATTTGTTGGAGGTACAAAAGTGGTTGGAAGAAGTAATTGAGAGTATATGGAGTAAATATAGGTAGTTAGGAGAGCTCTCCCACACCAATGATATCTAGATGAGAGTAAACACAATGCCACTCTATTTGGTGGTCAAAACCCTTTTAAAATTCTTTTAGTAATGATCGACTTCGTATAGTATACATCTTACCATTGTAGACCAAGCACATATCCAAACTCTTTCCTTAGGTATCAAATTATTATAATTTTCAACACCATGAGCAAGAATAAAAACCATGTTGGGCCTTGGAGGTGGTTTGGGAACCACCACAATCCTCCATCGAATCTAGTTGGCTTTTATCACTTATTAGAGGTATATTGGGAACTCAAAATACTGGTAGAGGTTCCTAGTTCTTGACTCCTCAAAATGCTCCAACAACCTCAAATATCCTAGTGTTGGCCATATCACCAGTTTATGAAACCTATCAAGCACTCCCACAACAATTTCCCATATGTCAGAGCTTCACTAGACTATTGAAACTCTTTGTGAAGCCTCATGAAAATATATTTTGATGTTTGGAACCTTGTGGAGAATAATGTCCATGTCAGTAACCTTGGAATATTTTGACATACTCCTTTTAAATCCTTATATTTCCCATATTAGATTTTCAACATCCACCCAAAATTGTTGAGAAGTTTTCAGAATAAACAAGTTGGGAACTTCATGCAATTTTGGAACCACTAAATTTCTGACACAATAATTTCCTCTATATTTTGTCTAATGCATGCTCCTCCTTTATATGTTGGTGTGGGGTTCAAGTTTCAAGAGGAACTTGGAACCTTGGATCTTTGGAAGTGCACAAATTATTGGTGGGTGTCAAGCCTTGAAATGGAACAAGGACTTGGAACCTAAGGTTCCAAGTTCTGATTGGAGTTCAAAGCCCATGTGTAATACAAAGGTTGGAAATGGAGAAGAAATTGAAAGAAAAATATAAGGGTTCCAAGTCCCAATTGGGCCCGAGTTTGAAAATGAACAATAATATTTACATGTCAAGGAGTGAACTGTCGGAGGAAGCATGTAATTGGAACAAAACCTTCCAGGTTCACATCGAGACTTGGGGTTTGAAAGGGAACCAAAAAAATCCTTAGAAGGGGAAATAAGGTGCAGAAGGAAACATAGACTTGGACCCAAGGTTTTGTCCAAATCTAAATCCAAAACTTGCGAAAAAACTAGAGGCATGACCCAAAATAATAAAAAATTAAAGGAAAAATTAGAGGTGAAAAAGAAAATAAATAAATATTTGAACTTGTCCAAATATGAAAGATTATACAAGTTTTCTTAATGCTCTAACAAGTTGGTACTCCTCTCACACTAATAAGATAAATAAGGTTATTGGATTTTTCATGGCCAAATGGTATTAGTTAAAAAAGGACACGTGATTTCTTGGAAAGTGTTCATTGAGCCTAAAGAGATTGGTGTTATAGGGGTCAACATTTTAATTTGTGTAGGGGGTTTCATCAATGGTTAAGTGGATACTTAGAACTTTGGTGGGTGACAAGGATTTTAAGGTGCTTATAGAGATAATGTGATGACAATTGCTCTTAAATGGAGACTTGGGTGGAGTGGCCTCCATACTAGAGACACTCAATTTAACTTCTTTAGAGTAGGCCTAGAGGTTCCCCCATGTTTGGTTCAATCTGGGCATAGGAATTGGATAGTGTTTATTAGATTGCATGATCCATGCTCAATTGCTCAAGGAAATTTTCAATCTTTTTAAATTTTATGGAACATTAAATGCAATGAATAGAATCTTTCTCTTGTTAGGGGGTGCTGAAATAAGAGTTGGTTTTCTAAATCGATTAAAAATGTAAAGCTTATTCTTGGGATGGAGGTGTCACTCTAATTTTATTGGCTACTTTAGGGAAAACAATAACTTTAGTTCAAAGGGTTGTGGGCTCCTCTTCTATTATGTTGAAGTTTGATTTTGGAATTGACCTTTGGCATGATGTTGATTGGATTGATGGTTAAAGACAATATTTCCATAGTCCATAATATGAGCTTAAATATTTCTATATTTGATTGTGGAAGCATTTTTTCATCAACATTTTATATCACTCTGTGATCGATCATTAGGATGGATGGATGGTTGAAAACTGTTATGTTGAAAAGAAATATGCACCAAATCCTACTTAATATAATTAGGAGAGTACTATAAGTTTCTTGATCCGATTAATTTTTAGCAATGTTTTAGCATAATAATAAAACTTAGATAAAGAGAAAGAATATAAGAGAGAATAATATAATAAAACGCAAAACGGCTCTAGGTATACCTTAAGAAAACCCTCATAAAAAATCCAACCTCTAAGTAGTAAATCCAATGTATTAATCAACAACTAATATTGCAATACAATAACAGTCTTTGTGCTTCACATAATATATACACGCTAAACTTGGAGGAATTTTGACAATATAACCTCACGTAAAAAATAACATACAATCTTCATCCCAAGCTATGCACATATAGGCCAAGGATACCTAAGAAACTAATAATGGTTTTCTAGAACTCTGGGCTCAAGTCATGAGCCAAAATCAAGTCAAGGTAGCCCAAATTCAAACTATGTGACTGACCTTGTTGGCATTCAATCTGCTAGTGCCAAATTTTGCTTGAGTCTCAAATCATTTATGCATTTAGGCCTCATTTTATCCATCATGTATAAGTGATATGAGAATTTTTCCCGTGTTGTTCTATTTCATCCCTAATGTGCCTATCATAAGTTGGAAGTTGCAAACCGTAAGAAAATCCTAACTTGAATGTGTTTTGATCATTTTCATATGTTTATGTAGACTTTAGAGTTTTCTTTCTTGGAATTCCTTTCCTCAAAAATTCACCTTTTCTTTTGTCCTTGTTGGGAGATTAGATCTCATCATAACATACCTTTACCTCAACCCCCACTCTTTTCCTTGTCCTTGTTATAATTTTATACTCTCTTATCAACATGCCATTCTCCCGATCTTTGATGCTCGATAAGTTGTGTAGAATTTTTGGTATCTCCGACCCCTAATCCTTGACATGCTTAAAAATCCTCCCACATTTTATATTGTTCACAACTACCTACCTCTTTGCATGACCCAAGTCACTATTAATGACTAGATTTGATGCTACAACCACTCCAAGAGGGTTTTCTTCCAAAAATAGTTGTTCATATTAAGGGTGTGAAATGACACACTTTCAATGGCATAATATGGGAATGCCATACTATCATTAACATGATGGTTGCGTTTTTGAAATGAATGATTTTTGCACAAGCTCCGAGTCACCATTTTAATAGATTTTGTCTTGTTCCACATGATACATTGATGACAACATGTTCTCAATCAATTTTCATAAGGATTTAGTGACCAAACAAAGTTCTATATATGCTAGTTCATCTTTAAAAACAAAGGTTAGGCATTACTTCATTTTCACATGACTGTAGCACCAAGAAAGATCTAGGGTTTCAATTCTTACATGTTCAATCACTATTAGAACATCCCATCTTTAAAATCATGAAGATATAGCTATCCTGTAGCAAATATTTATAACTCAATGTCTCCTTGGCTAGTTGTGGATCTTTAGGAAGACTTCCTAGTCATGAAGTGTGACAGGTTATTATCTTAGGGCTTTCTCTCAATTTATTTTCAAGTGTGAATATAATATTTATTTGATGTATTGAAACACTAATGCATTGTAAGCATTATGTGTAATGGTCATTTCCATATTGAATGTGAATTTCTAGAAGTTTGGAGAGGGATTATTAAGTATTTTGTAATATAATCTCTTTTGTCATGTCTATGTGTTGTGTCTTTTGGTTCAATGCTACTTTGTAACTCAATATTAGGCACTACTCCTAGAAGTGTTGATGCTCCATTCACCTTAAAAATAAATATCATATGCTAAAAACTTAGGAGTAGGAAGTAGTTCATGTATGCACTAAGATTTAATAATTTACTCAAGGAAAATACCTAAAGTGGTCCACAATATTTTCATCTTAGAGAATCATGTCTTACATATATTCATTAGCTTAATAATGGTTATATGTGTAATATTTTATTCTTGGTCTACTATTTTTTTTGGAGCCAAGCATACATCTAGATGCTACTATAATTAGTCGATTTTTCATATCTTTAGTTTTGATTAAATCTTGTTAAAGATTACCTCTAGGAACACCCTCTTGGTTCCAACTAAGACCAAAGTGAAGGAGAAATTAACCACTCTCTAAAATTGGCCTATCATCACTCATTATTTGTTGATGAGATGATCAATCCACCCTTACAATGACATTTACCTATCCCTCAAAAGTGATTGATTCCTCTAGGAGTGTGAAAAACAATTTTAAGACTCAATATAATAGCATCATTGTTGGGGATGAATTAGTTCTTGATGATGAAGTGTTGATCTAGTTATATATTGAGAACCTTAGTAATCTTGTGAAGAGTATTGGTTAGTGTTTAAGTTGGCAGCCTGTCTACTTACACTAACATAATGACAAAAAAAAAGAAACTAAGTCCCTATTTGGTATTTGGGAGTATCAACTACTCGAAGAAAATTTGTCTCTTGCAAGTGAAGAATATAAAATTTGTTTTATCTAAACCTAGAACCAATTTACACGTCAAAATAATTGATAATGGAGACAAAAAGGTAGCTCAAATACCAACAAGAACATAAAGCTACAACTCACTCAAGGAGACAAAGAATGTCATGGAAATCTCAAACAAATGTTGTCATTTAGACCTACCCATCATAATTCAGAAGTAAGAACATTAGGTAGAAGTATTTCATGCATGGATTTGAGAAATCAATACCAATATACTTCTAAATATCCAACTAATAACATGATAAATTTATACAAGAAAATATAATGGTTTGATTATGAGGTAAAAGAGGTATGGATTATTGTTAGTTGGATAAAGGTGCATAACATGATTGATAAGTATTTGCAAAGCCATGACATGCAATATCGATATCCGATGATATTATTTGATGGCCACCATCCTACCTATGCTAGCATGACATATAAACATGACATTGACCAAAAGAACCTATTATGCCTCCTTAAAGAGGAAATGTTGTAGGTTGTGATAGCGGTTAATGGACATAAGGACCTAATAAAAAGTATGATATGGTTATTGGCAGAAGAAATGTGAAAAGAACCCTTGATTCAACTTTGTAATATTTTAATATAAGGTATTGTTTCCTTAGTTTCTACCTCCCACTCAAATTTTCTAATTTTAAGTGTCATTGACAAAATATTTTCCTTTCAAAACTTGTGTCGGCATTTGGGGAGGTTATCATAACCTTATTGGCCTTCAACAAGGTTATGCTAACCTTATCGAAAGTCGATATATTTATTATAACCTAGTTGAAGGCATTTTTGGTTTATGTTGTTTGTTTCAAAGCCCATGTTAACGGTAACAATACTTTCATGCAAATTGCAAATTTTTATTTCAGCTTTGAGTGAGGTTCTTAGAATCGCGTCGAAAGTTGACAAGGTTCTCGAAAACCCACTTGAGTCCAAAGCACGCAAAAAAGTAAATTCTCGAGATCATAACATGAAGTATTTTAGATAAATCTCGCAATTCTAGAACCTATGGTAGAGAGTGATGAAGTTCAAGTAACTTGGTTGATTCCTAATGAAGTTTATGAATATGCAACAAAAGAGTTGATTCATGGAGTAAAATTTCTTTGGTGATAAGATAATCGATTAACATCATTACAAAAGAGTTTGCGAGATTTATTGATAAGTTTTCGAAAGGTTGTTGGGCCTCGATGAGGTTTTTAGAACCATTCAAACATTCCACAAAAAAATCAAATTTGGGAAAGTGTCAGTCGAAAGGAAATCTCACACGTGATAGCATTAATATGCCATTAATTCCATTTGTGAAACCCAAAAGCATTAATGAACTTGACCAATAAAGAAAAAATTAATTTCAAAAAGTTAGTATGTTTTTTGATGAATAGGCAACTATCTATATTAAATTAAAGATAAGAATACATATTCACAAAAAAAGGGTGGGTGGTAGAAAGGCACACCTCAAAAGTCACATGGGAAGAACCTAGAAATCACAAAAAATTATCAAGTTACATGGGCCAAGCCCAAAAGTCCAAGAGCATAAAATAAAATAACAATAAAAGGCCATTATGCAACCAAAGCAGTGCTAGCAGAGCTGGAAGGGTCTCTGTCATCCATTTTATTCCCCCATACATCAATGAGGTCTGGAGTGACGTTAGGAGGAGCACCCCAACCATCATCAACATATTTATTTTCTTTATCTTCTTCCTCGTGCCGAGGTGAGATTGCAAGCACTAGATGCGGAAAGCATTTACCACTATCTAGCCACCCAGAACTAGAGGCAGGTGGAGTATCAAAGGGCCACCCAAAACTGCCATTGTCACTCCCTGAAGCACCACTAGAAGGCCATCCCTGAACAACCCATGGCAGAGGAGAGCGAGCACACTAAGGAGGGCGAGAATCCCACTGAGAGGGAGGCTGAGAGTGGGGACATGTAGAGCCACTCCGTTGCCGACCCTGAGAAGGCGACCAACCGCGAGAGGAGGAAGGCAAGTCGGGGACTCAAGCCACAGTACACGGGGCATTGCCCTAGTGGTCCAACAGGACTTGGAGGTGAGCAACCTCCAGTGCAACCTTATTTGCTTGCACCTGTATTTGTAAAAGAACATTAGAACAAATAACGATTTTAGCATAGAGAGAAACATTAATATCCATTTGAGAATGAGCAATTATGTAGGCAATTCTGTCTTTCCAGATATTGAAGAGGATTTCCACCCTAAAAGTGTGCCAAATCTGGGTGAACTTAGCAGGGATCCTAGGTGGATCTCCCAATCGAACCATATGCCAAGAAAAAGGTTTTGTCCTAAAGGGCCAAAAGAATTCATGAATCCAAGTCCAAAGCTATTGAGCTCTGGGAAAAAACTAGAAAAGATGCTTAAAGCTTTCAGATTTCCCACGAAAAGGGCAACGAGGGTCCTGGACCCCCAAGTGAACAAGCCGAGAGCCCACATGCAAGCCTTGGAAAAGAATACACAAAAAAAAGTGGGCAAGATTCGGATTAACACTTATAGACCAAGTGGCAACAAATATTTTATGCCAAACATGAGCAGAAGAATGGAGCAGCCACCTCTGGTTCAAACTATGAATCATAGGAAAATGGGGTGAAAGCCACCTGTAGCCAAGTTGTGGATTGTAATTCCTAAAAGGGGTGTCTGGGAACCACTTCCAGTCTTTCCATCAAGGTTTGTTCCCACAAATACCATTTTTATGAAGCATTTTTGTTGGAATGGAATTCACCAGACCGTCGTAAGTAGCACGGTCCTAGTTTTCAAGTCTGTACTGGGGCCTACAAGTTTCCCATTGTATGATGCCCATAGTGGGTCGGTGAAAGACCTGTTGTAGGGTCTAAATACCCTTTTTGTGAAATATGAGCGCTTTAAGCCAATGCAATTTAGCCAAAGGCTGACCATTATGCTCAAAAAGAGGAGACCACCAAATATTTTTCTAATTGAGCAAAAGACCATCATGAAATCCAGAGCCGACCCATCGAAGCCAAGGCTAAACAACCTCCCACGCATGCCAAATGATTTTGGCAACAAAAGTCCCAACAATTTGGATTGGCTCCTTCATAACCAGAAGGGTTTGAAAACTGATCCCTTTCCAAGTGGGTCTGTGAACAGGAAACCCGAAATGAATACAATGCCTGAGAAGAATCTTCTACGCCTCGTCACTAGTGAGGGCCCGAATAATCTACTTGACAGATAGTGCAACCCCTTGTTGTTGAGTGGAGAGAAGCCCAAGCCCTCCAAAATCTTTGAGGAGGCAAAAAAAATCTCAAGGAACACGATGAAAATCCTTATGGGTTTCAGAGGAGGCCTAGAGAAAATCTCTGAGTAATTTTTTGAGCTTGCCATAAGCAGCTTTGGAGGGAGCCCAATAGAAGGAATAATAAACATGAGTGGCTGCTAGCACTTTAGAGCACAACTGGAACTTCCCAACCAAAGAGAGAGGCTTGGTAATCCAGTAAGAAAGTTTCTGCTCGACCCTAGAGAGCATAGCTTGCCAAAGCTCTGTAGGAGAATCCTGGAAAGGAAAAGGAATGCCCATGAAGCGAAATATCTCTCCCTAACCTATCCACCTCCAATTATAATTTTGCAGCCACACAGGAGTGGGTAAAATAGATTGCCTGTAACATAAGGTCTTGTGCCATTGGATGGCAGAGCTAGATGCCAAACATAAGTTGTTGAGGCAATCCAGGGAAGCTATAATCGATTCTTCTTCCTCCAAGAGATTGAGAAATGAGTCATCCGCAAAGTGGCCATTAACAAGCTGCTCCTGAGAATTAGGGAGAGAAATCCCTTTGACACACCGTTGAGAAACAACATGGGCCAGGAGGTAGCCAAAACCCTCAGCCACAAGCATATACAATGAGGGGGCAAGAGGGCACCCCTGCCGACCATTGGTGATGCAAGCCGAGGCATATGCAAAAATAATACAAATAACCTAGATGAAATTGGGCCCAAACCCCAACGCTTGCAACATCACAAGAATAAAAGGCCATTCAATGCAATCATAGGCTTTGGAAAAATCAATTTTGATGAACATTGCTTTTTGGTTTGAGCATCGAGCCCATTCCATACCTTCCCAGACAACAATAATATTATCCAGAATGAACCTGGATTTGATGAATCCAGTTTTCTCTAGGTGCACAATTTGAGGCAAGAGATGTCGGATTTTCAGAGCCAAAGCCTTAGCAATGGTTTTGTAGGAGACATTGAGAAGCTTGATGGGCCTCCAGTTGCATATGTCCTCCGGATCCCTAGGCTTAGGTATGAATTTTATATTGCCTTTATTAATTAAATTACCTAGAGATTTGGTATGAAAAGCCTCAAGGTAAACCTGATACAAATCTTGCCCAACACAGTCCCATAGGGCTTTGTAAAATTTACAAGGGAAACCATCAATTCCCGGGGCCTTGTCATTAGCCATAGAATAAACAACTTCCTTGAGATCATCAATTGTCAATAATTGGTCACAAAAATTCCTCTGGGCTGAAGAAAGACTATGTGGCATGACAACAAGGCAGTCCTAAAGGGCTTGCTGTCACATAGGCGTGGGTTCCTGTGCGGTGAAAACCTGCTCATAATGGCGCACAAAGGCATGGAGAATGTCAGGGAGCTCAGAGAGCACTTGGGTCCCTTCTTTTATTTTTTTGATACCCGGGGATGAGTGCTTGGCATGAAGTGCCAAAAAAACTCTTTGGAGGCACAATCACCAATCTTAAGCCAATGCAACCAAGATTTGATTTGCACGCCTCTGGCCACGTAATTATCAACCACTTTCTTTTTGTGCCTTAAATTTTCCACCCTGAATTGAAGTGATGGGGAAAAAGGGCTAGCCACCAAATATTCTGTAGCTAGACGTATGTCAGCAGTGGTCGCTTCATAAGATCACTAGCAAAAAATAGCCAATTGGCGCCCATAAATGCGCAGAAATCTAGTAGTATGAGTGATGGCATTATTCCACTAGGTAATCCAACCTGTTTGGCTAGCTGGTCTGCACTCCAAATTCTACACTCGATGAATGTGGGCTAGAGTGGGCTTGTGACAGAGCAAAGATTTTTTCTAAAAGAATTGAGTTTTACACATGCGAGGCCAACAAGATGCCCATTCAATGCAAAAAGAAATGGGAAAGTGGTTGGACATAGTCACATCCACTAACGACTTCACTGAAAAGGAAAATGTGTCAAAAGAAAAAAAGATTGAGCCGAGATCATGGCACAATCAAGGCGCTTGAAAACTCTATCAGAACCGGTCCTGTAATTACACCAAGTTTGCCAGAGGGAATGAGAATGGCAGCGACAATTATTGGGATTAAAAGGCCTCAATTTATTGTGCATGTAAAACCATGCCTTCCGTTCGCCAGCTGCCCATTTGAAAGGTAGGGTGTTATCCTTGTCATATGCCACCTTGACCATATTAAAGTCCCCACATAGTAACCAAGTGGAAACTGGTAAAGAATCAAAAATCTAGTGCCAAAGCAAAGAGCGCTCCACAACATCGTTAGAGGCATAAACATTAATAATCCCAAAGGAATGATTATCAATGTTAAGGAGAATTCAAACTATCCGATGAGAGGGATTAGTCCCATGATCCACAACACAAGTATTCAAGCGTAGGGACAAAAGGGTGAAGACTCCTCCATGCCAAACCTCATGCAGAGTGAAAAAAATTATACTAGACGACCAGATAGAACGACAAGACGAAGCAAGCATGAACCCAAAATTTTTAACCTCTTGGATATAAAGCACTTCAAAACTAGAATACTTCTGCAAAGTATCTCTAACAGAATAATTTCTGGAGAGGTCTGTTAGACCTTGAACATTCCATGATAGGAAGTTAATGGATGGAACTCTTTCATATTTTTGGAGTCCAGTTCCTCCTCATCCAAGGAAGAGAAATGATTCTTCAGGAAATCTTATGGAACTGAACCAATCTGAATAGGAGGTGAAAACCTCCACTTTTTTAGCACATATTCTTCTTCTTCAGGTGGTGGAGATAGACTACAAGACCTCCTTTGAGCCCCCGACATGGGAGGGATATTCGACCGAGCATACATAACAACCACAAGTTGAGGCTTTGAATTTGACCTGGGTTGAGCCGAAGCATTAACAACTCCAGATGGAGCGTTTGTCCCCTCCTTTGAAGGGTTTGAAACAACTTTTGGTGGTTCAGAGGCTTTGGAGGCCGACCCAGAACTAGTTGACTTATTTTTCTAGTTTGTAACCGTAGTCCACTTTGTTTCAATCTTAGTAGAAGGCTCCATCTTACGAG
Source organism: Sequoiadendron giganteum (assembly GCA_007115665.2). Classification (NCBI taxonomy): domain Eukaryota; kingdom Viridiplantae; phylum Streptophyta; class Pinopsida; order Cupressales; family Cupressaceae; genus Sequoiadendron; species Sequoiadendron giganteum. The sequence continues at coordinate 341,542,123 of CM021108.1, forward strand.
GCTTTTCAACATCTCGTGACGGGGAAGGTGTACGAGGCCATGCCAAAGGGTAGTCCTTGATCTTGTGGTTAGATGACTAACACTAATAAAACATGTTAGGCAAATTAAAATACGTGACTTTTTGGGTGTGCCTAATAGATCCAATTTGAATATCAACAGATTCTTTCAAATCCTTGGAAAGATCTACTTCCACATAGACCCGCTTTTGGGGATGAGCCTAGAAAAACCTATCCGACTCTATGCAGATAACTCTCCGCAAGGAGGAAGCAACATGTTTTAGAAAGGGCACACAAGGCAAAGGCAATCTAGGGAACTCAATCCAAACTCGGACCCACAATTTGGTGTTGTTTGAGACAAAAAATTCTCAAGTCCATGCTTGGAAAACCAACAAGGATGACCTAACATACCAGGGACCGTGGGCTAAAATAGCCTGGACATGGTTAACTTCCACAAAGCAGAACAAAAAAACCCTTGGTGAAGTTTTGGACTATATCAAGGCGGACCCCATGAGGGACCCCAACCTTGCTGACCCATTCTTTTAGCACACTTTCGGGGGGAGTCCTCCCAACAAAATAAACCATAAGGGTGTGTACTTCAAGCCACTAGCAAGCAAAATCAAAATTTGGTAAAGGAAAAAATTCATCAGCTGGGGAATCAGAGTTCTTACCTTGTGAAAGACTTTCAGAAGAAATTTTCGAGGATGTTTTTTTAGAGGAGGAGCCATTTGTTGATGGTGAAAATGACACAAACAACGTTAAAAAAAATATCTCTATTCTATTTCTCCTGAAAAAGAAAGACAACATATAGTAGCCTAACTCCCAAGGTCTTGGTAGTTGGTTCTCAACTATCTGGTGTCACTCAAGTGGTCCATGCAACTGTAATATTCAAGGGGCATTTGCTGGTAATAAGGAATGCAAGCAATGACTGATTCATCGAGCCGTTCTTAACGAAAAAGGGGTTTTTTAAATAAAAGAAAAAAATATAGATCAGGGCGTACATCAGTGAAACATGAATAAAACTTATCTAAATCCGGACATATATCTTCAACAACAAATGTTCTTCTAACAGATCAAAAAAACCACAACATGATGCAATTTACAGAACAATCCATACTATTGCATGCATCTAAGGTACTTAATTTTAATATCCCAATCACACATCATAAATATTTTAAAGATTCAAAGAGAACACACTCTCATTCATTGCCAAGATCATAGATCAACAGACTTTCAATAATTTCAATTCACAGATAATCCAATGAAATAATCCTTAAATCTGGTTCCTTCTAATGATTTTCATCACATAAGAAACACTTATGCTTCAGCACAATCATTGGAATACAGATAGACTATAATTCAGTAACCTTATCCAATAAACTCAATTCCAACACCATATTGCGTAAAAAAAACTTGTATTTATATTCAACTGTAAATAAATTAACAAAGTATCTCTGTAAAACCTACAAAAAAATCTATCTCCTACTATTAGGTGGCTAATCTTATTCTCATCAGCCGACCTTTACAAAATGATACCCTTCCGGTATATATAGATGTACAAAAGTGTGAAGTCCTTTCTATCTTAAGTCGATCCACCTTTTTAGGAATTTAAGTCTTCTTGGAAACTCATTTCAATTTGATCTCTAGTTCCCACATTGATTATCTCATAAACTGGAGAGAAGAAGATAAAAGAGAAAATAAAGCCATGCGCCTCTAAGACTGCCAGTCCTGCATGCGGAGGAGAAAAGAAATCCATGCATGCATGAGACTATTAGTTATACATGCAGAGTTTTCTCTGAAGTGTACTCATTATAACTAGAGAAGACTTGTTGAAGCATATCCAAATCCGACCCATCAACCCAACTGTCTTCAAACTTAATCCTCTCTAATTCCGTAGTAGAAAATCCTCTCCTGTCTTTTAGCTTTGTTAACACCCTTTTAGTAGCCCTTACTGCTTCTTTAATATCCATCAACCGATCTAACAACAGATCCTCTCCATCATCTCCCTTTTGTATGACCTCTTCAAGCCTATCATCCCATTTCTCTTTTACCAGTATATCCATATTTACTATAATAGCAATAATTGCTTCTAGCTCCTCAAACTGTTCATTTAGATCCTTGGTAGAATCTTGAACTTCATTTTTATGCTTGTATAAAAAGTCAGATCTAAACCAAACTATGCTGGAGGTCTTTTCCAAGAAATCTTTGTTGTCCTCTTCAAGTATTGACTGTTCTAGAAGAGTGGACTTCGGCAATTTATTAACCTCTTTCATCTTCTGGCTATATCCTCTGTACTCCTCCTTCTATTCTCCCAATACTTTGACATACTGATTCATCTCTTCTATTAACTCCTTTTTCATATTGTGAACCTCAAAATTGTTGTCCAACACATCACCTATTTCCTGATTTAGTTTATCAGTCCGTTTATCCAACATCTCTGCCTTACTCCTTACCTGCACCAAATCATCCACCTCTTTCTTGCTAAGAAAAATTGGTGTCTCAATGGTGGAAATTTGTTGTGACCTCGGAGCAGAAACACTCTTCAAGAAAGTATGCAATTGATCTAATTGAGCCTTAAGCTCATCCTTTCTCTGTTTATCCTTCACCATTCTTGATTTAGTGGATGATGCTACCACATCTATCAAGTTCATCTGTTGATCTCTTATGGGTCTCCCCAAGTTAACCGTGCCCAACTGATAATTAGTTAGCTGCATGTCCCTCACATCCTTGTCCACCATCGGTATGGCACATTCAACAATAATTTCTCCTCTGTCGGCGAGTCTAGTGGAATGCAAGATTTTGGCCTTCTTCTTGAGCCTTTCTTTTTCAATCTCCATCATATCATCCCAATTGAGAGGCTATGAGGGTGTCACTAATCTCTTTTGAAGATCCAATTTCAACCAAGTGGGAGCACTTGGAGTAGTGGTCATTATAGTTGAAGAAGAAGTAGCAATAGTAGAGGGTTGTTGCATATCAACCTTAGGTTGAGAATCAACCTCTTGTACCTTTTGTTGTTCTTGATCTACACTTGTCTATGCAAGATTTTTAGCTTCCTCCTTGTCCTTTTGTTCCTGTATCCTCTTGTATTCTTCTTGTTTCTTCAATTTTTATTCTTCTAATCTTTTCTCCTCAAGTACCCGGTTTCTCTCTTCTTCCAATGCCTTAAGTCTATTTGCGTCTTCCTTTTCCTTTTGCAACTGCTTGGTCAGCTCCTCAACATCCTTCTCTTTTTGCATATGTTCTACTTCCTCTTTCTTTAATAGGCCTCTTCAGCAAGCTTCAATTTGGCCACAAGGACTTCTCTTTCCCTTCATTGTTTTTCCTTTTCATCCTCTAGATCATGAATTTTCTGTACTAACTCTAGCTTATCATTCTCTTCTTTGATCTTGAGCTCCTGCTCCTTTTGCCTTTTCTATTTTTGTACTTCATCAGCTCTTCACTTGGCTTCCATTTGTTGTTGTTGAAGTAAGGAATCAACTTGTGCCTTAGCATCTATTGCTTTATGCTTTTCCATTGCTTCTGCATGTGCTTGAGCATCCAAAGCTTTCTTTGCTTCCTCAAACAGTGCCCATTGATCTTCCTCTATTAAAATATGTTCAATTTCCTCCTCTAGAGTCATCTTTTCTTCTGCATCTTTCTTTGATAAGGTCTCATCAGAATCTATTTCAACATCATGGATCTCCTGCTTTACTCCTTTTACCTTTAATGCTTTAGCTATACCGTGAAGAGTTCCTTCAGGCATCCCTGCGCCTGATTGCTCCGTAAGAGGGACTTGAGCAGATGACTCACCTATTTCTGGTGTTGAAACCACATATCTTGTTTGGGCATCCTCCTCTTGTACTCCAGGTAAATCTTGAGTAGGGACTTCAAGATCGATCTCTTCAATATAAAGAGGGAAGAACTCCAAAGGCTTCTTGGAAGGAAATTTCCTCTTGATTCTCTTATATCCCTTCCCTTTCTTAGGAGCTGGTCCCTGAGGAGTTTTGGTTCTTAGAACAACCCAGTGGATACTCCTATCCAAAACTGGTCTCCCTATTTGCTTAATGTCGATGGTCTCTTCACCATCCCAATCTACTAGATCCAAACTTTTGGTGCCAATGTTCAATGCTTCATATGATGGATCCAACACAACTCCATCATCTACTAATGTATCAGGGATATCATCCTTGATCCTGAATTCTACCATGAGTGAAACAGGAAACCTCTCATAATTCCTTTTGCTGAGGTCATATTCATCTTGAAGATCACTCCAAAAGTCCTCTAATAGATTGAAATGTTTGTCAAAGATCGAAGGCAACAAAGCATTCATTTTCTTCTTTGGATCAAAGTGTTTTCAAGAAGTATATAAACCCAACTTCAAATGTATCAACTCACTGCAAACCACCTTAGCTCCCACAAGGTGTGGGAAAATTTATTCACCCAATTGCATGGGGAACTTGTGATAACCTGTCTTGTGTTTTAACCCAAATCAGGCATTGACCCCTAGAGCTTGATAGACAAACTCCATCAGAACCATCCTGTTGCTGCAACACCTTAGAAGTAAGTGGGGATGGCTCTCAAACCCTACCAACCTGAAATAAGTGAACTTGGGGTATTGGATATACCAACATCCCCATTCTATGATAAAGGCCATGGCTTCGTGGCTCAATCTGTATCCTGCATCTCCATTAAGCTGGTTAATGACTACATATAAAAATACATCATTAACTCTCCTAAATTGTGTTTCAGAAACCTGTAGGGATAATTGATCATAATGATCCCATATTCTCTTTTGTCCATCAGCTTCTCCCAATATTCCTACTCTGTTCAAACCTGGAAAGATACCTCCTCTAGCTGCTACATAGACAACATAAGAAGTCATGAAAAAGCTCTTGGTTTCCCTTATTCTAGTTAACTGGTCATGAATGGTATCCGAGACAATCATAGGCCATTCAAAATGTTTCTTTCCATTAAAGATTTTCTGAATGAAAGGAAACATCCATTCCTTAAAATGAAATGCATCCCTCTTCCCAAAGGCTCTAGACAACATCATTATCAGGTCGATACCTCTTTGTAAAAGTCTTCCCTCTTTGGTTGATCATGAAGCTTTGTCAAGGACTTTTTCTCTATTTTTAGCCACTTCTTGTTCAAGTGAGCCTTGTTGGCCTCCTTGTTTTTGCTATATATCCCTAAAGCATTTGCCTCATTTAACTGTACTAGGTTCTTTGGATCAGGGACACTGAACATGTGCTGAAACATTTGAGGAGTTAGATCTATAATCACATTATCTTGTGAATCCATACATTGTCGGGTGGCTGGGTTGTAAGCTCCTGCTACTGTCATGATCAATTCCGGGCATTGGATAGCTAGAGGAAATAAAGTTATGTGAGCTAAGCTAGACTCAACTATTCTTCTAGTTCTCCCTAATCCATCCTCAGTAAATGTTTATGAGTATAACTCCTTAAGATTGAATGGGCCTAGATTGGTGTCAATTACATTAGACCAATCAGATTCCACTTTGCTAACAAGAAAACCAAACAAAAAGAGAAAGAAAAACAAAACACACGAACTCACTATAGAACAGAGAATCGCGAATTCATTAGAAACCATTGACTGAATAAAAATGGAAAACACAAAACCAAACAAAAGAGAAGAACAAAAAATCCCCTACCTTGAACACAAATAAATAGGTTAATTCCCTGAAGCAATCCACGTGTAATTGCCTCCCTTTCGATCAATTCACATGCAAAAATGCTCCACTGCAACTCTGGTTCGCTCTTAGTCTCTTTCAATAATGATGATAACTACCAGTTAATCCCTAATTAAGGTAAAAACTCAGAGTTTCACGTGTGCATGGCACCTATAATTAATGCCATAAATGTGGTAGAGCGGAGTCAGAACTACGGAAGGAACTGGCATATTACTGCTGTGCAACTTCGGGTTAAGTCAACGACCAAAAATGACAAGAGCGGAATCGGAATGAAAACCGATTCATAAACTTGTCTAACTTTCCAACTTGGTTCCCATTCTGGTTCCGGTTCTACCAACAAAGAAGAAAGTGAAACAAAACATTAAAATAAAACAAAAAGATCGAAACGAGAAAACTTAACATAAAAACGTAGTTTAAAAGGAAATAACAAAAAGCGGAGGCAGAGGCAAAATTTGATTTGATTTTGAAACTTCGGATAAATTCGGACTTAACTTCCACTTTGGCTCTGGCTCCGATAAAGATAAAAACAAAAAAGGCAAAAGAAGACTATCGGGATGGAAATCGGAACTAGTTTTGAAAGAAGTTTTAAAGCCCGATTCGGTTCCGACTCCGGCTCAGACAAAACAAACCGAAGAAAAACAAAGTATTGGAAAAGAAAGACTCCAAACTTTGTTTGAAAAACAACCAAGGATGAAAACATAAAGGGGGACCCATTTTGACCAAGGCAAAAGATGGGGTGGTTATGCAAGGCATAACACCATTGAGTTGCGCCATCAAACCGCTAACACCAACATGAATTGATGGGCTAGAACCGGTTGAAGGCATAATAAACCCCTAAAATCATAGTAAATGTGGCCATACTCAATGAGGGAAGATTTATTGCATAGTAGGCATAGTATGATGTGAGAGGGGCCAAGGATGACCGCATAAACCAAAAAACCCTAGTAGAGCTCATACACCATTGATAATCCATAAATCCAAAAGCTAGTATTTTCACAAGAAATCTTTGGAGAATTGGTAAGAGCAAAGAGCTGAATTACAACACACAACCAAAAAGTAGTTCAAGGGGATTTCTAGAATAGGGAAATTGACTAAATTTTAAAAGGTGCATATTCTCTTATAAACCTATGATATGTAGGGGATTTTTCTACGTTGAATAGGGAAATTTCAAGAATATTTGTGAAGTTTGTGACCATATAGTGAAAATTAGAATCCCCACAAATTTACTCACTCGTCTTCTTGACGTTTTTATTTGCAATTTCTGCAATTTCGTTTTTATCATAATGAAGTATAAATATCTTGTATACAAACACTTGTTTTGTTGAGAGAGCGAATTGTTAGAAATTGGTGATACAAAACTAGGGCAAGTGAATTTAGACGACTTCTAGAAAAGGATGAAAAAAGATGAGAAAACCTTAATCACTAAAAAATAGTGGAAAGTGGATAGTTGTAGGCAACTAGTTTCCCTATAGCTATACAAGGTCTTGAGCTAGCAATGGAATGCATAAATCACTATGAACCTCAATCAAGTGAGGTTAGAACCAATGATAACATGATCATTGAATAGGAATGCATGTCAGCCTACATCTTCATGGGTGGTATACAAAAATGATGCAACATTATTTAAATTTCACCTAGATGAGTCAACATGACTCATACAACATCTAAAAGTACTTCTTGAACTTTGCTCAATCTTGAATTAGTGGTGCACATCACCAACATACCCTAGTAAGCCTCAACAACAACATAACTTCACAAAATGACTTGAAACAACTATGTGACAGTGGAAATGAGATAGATCTTCATGTGCTTCAAACATGAGATACTATGAGAAATGTGGAGTTTCCATACAAACTCATACAACCACACTTTACATTCTTCTGTTGGTGTAAGTAACCAAACATATGTTTTGATGAAGACTAGGCATCTAGAACTAATTATAACACTATCACTTCAGAACTAAACTTGCAGAGCAAAAAAACACTCTAGTATTCAATATAGCGTGCATAAGACATTACTGAGAATGTCCCCAAATCCACTTGGACAAATATTCACAACTAGAGGAATGCAAAGTATTATAATAAACCTTCATAACCACTTTATACAACTAGATCATAGACCATAATTCTGTCACTTGTAACTTTCACTACAAAATGATTAATGAATTGAAACCTTGGATATAAAACTTTCACACCTCCATCAAATTATACTCAAAACCACAAGACTAAATATTTATTTGCAAAAGGATACAAACCAGCACACTATGTCTCTAACTTAGAGAATATATTGTGAATACCTTAGATACAACTTCCACAATTTGAGTGTGGTACACCAAACTGGCAAGATATTATTATAGAAATATTGAAAACACATTACGAAATGTGTACCCACCTCCACATCATACTTAGTCATAAGGAAAATTACTAATCTTCTATATCACTACAATGCTAACTTGTATTATTAGATATCTCTACACATCAACTATCTCTGGAGCATATACAATATTTAGCACACTTTTGACATCAATGACAACCAATATTATCAAGCTGCAACAATCTCCCCCTTTTTCATTGATGGAAAAACCAAAAATATGTGCACAAAAACTCCCCCTTATATGCACATTTCTCTCCCCCCCTTTGACATCAAGGGTAAAGAGCAACAAATTTTTTTGTACATTAAAAAACTTATAAAGTCCCCTTTAAACTATACAACTTTTACTCCCTCTGGGATGTCATAAAAAATATCTTCACATATACTGATTGATCTACTCCACATATATACACAACATAAAAAAGAAGGATATCTTATAGAAAAAATAGACACAAATCAATTGAATTGAAAAATATTCTTGTAGATAGACTTGATTTGAACTAGGATACCATTCCATTTCTTCTTAGTTACAATCAGGGTCTAGGATTGACAGGTCAGCTGTACAAATGTATCTTCTACATCTTCCAAGGAAGATGGTGCCTTGTATTTTTTAATCAAACAACTATATTCTATTAGGAGTCCGATGAGTGAAGAAAACCTTAGGCTCACTACTTCTCTCAATTGTGTCACCTGACCTTTTAATTGCTCCCTTTTATCTTGCAGTTGTTGTATATGGGAGTGAAGACTTTCCACTTGTGCCCTGATGGTACCATCATTTTCTTCTACCAGATCATATGTTACAACCACCTTAGTGATTTGCACTTCAATAGAACTAATCTGACCCTTTATGCTCTTTGTTGTTGTAGAAATTTTAAACAAAAAATATAAAACTTTGGCTTCCTCCAAGAAATTTTGAATATCTTTAATACAAGAAATAAACTTAGTAAGTGAACACTGAATGGCGAAGAAAGGAAAGATGGATCCCGAGTGAAAATGGTCCCCTGTGTATGGTAACGACTATTTTTTTAAAATGGTAGTCAACTTCAACATCCTCGAGGGCCTCAAGCTTACCCTCGTCATCATCAAACAAGGCATCAGGTGTATGTTGTTAGAACTACTACTTTATATTAGCATTGGGTCCCTTCTCACCCACATAAAAGGCTTAATGTAATAAGCATGAAGTCTTTGACATTTGTGCAGAGGACAGTTCCCAACAGGTGTACATAGTTGCTCAGTGACAATCGCATAGAGGGGCCCATGAGGTTCACACCCACATAATGGATTAGCAACATCCCTCAAACCACCCTTTTTGGACCGTGAGACTACCCTCAAACTAAATGTTATGGAACATTCACACTCAACTAGGGCTCCATTTGAAGATACTAAGAAATATTTTTTGGATCACCCCACACCAAGGGTTTTTACCTTCATTTTCAAATATATTCCTTGTGAGAAAGGCACTCCACTTAATCCAAATGATTAAAGCAGAACTATTCATAATCAACAAAGAAGAGATTTCTCAAAGGATCAAAATTAAACCAAACATGCACAGGTTCCAAATGAATCACAATAATGGAGATACAAAAAATATTGTCAAGCAAAAAATAAGATGAAAGGGGATGGAGAGTAAATAAGTGGGGATCCAACAATGGAGGTGTAAAGACATGTAGCAAGGGCTTTCTTCAAAAAACTAGGAATAAAAAATTCATTCAAACCAAGGTCAAACACAATAGAAGGAGCTATACTCAAACAAAATGAGCACAAGGGAGTTCTCAACATCACCTTTTCAGAAGATTTTATTGAGTGGCAACTCCAAGATCTTTGTGGGAAAGCTTTGATATGTAAGTTCTGGAAACTTTTCCATAATATAGAGATCTTAAGAGGTTTGATATTTGATGAATGGGTCAGAGCTAATCAAGTTTTTTATTTAGACCAAGGGAAGGGATTTTTTGTAGTGATTTTTGACACAAAACCTCAAAGGGATGTAGTATATAAAGAAAAACCATGGGTATTTGACGGATCTGGTTTATTCATTCAAACATGTTCCCCAAATTAATCCTGAATTATTTGTGACAAAATTCATTCCTTTCTGGATTCAACTAAAATCTCTTCCTCTTGAATATAGGGAGACAAAAAAAGTTGAATCTTTGGATAATCACATGGGGATTTTCCTAAATATGACTATTCTTTTTTTAAGAATCCAACTAAACTAATTAGGGTTTGTATACTATTAGATTCTATTACCCAATAAAAATCATATAACATATAAATATAGAATGTGGGTACAAAATATTTTAATTGAAACTCATGAAAATGTGTTTTTTAAATGCCATAGCCTGAGACATTTTAGTAGTTCTTGTCAAGAGGTAGAAGGTACCAGGAATCACATGCCTAATATTTTACATAGTCCTATGCCTCAGACAATTGTATCGAAGGTTATTACCATGAAAGCACTCCCCAAAAATAAGGTAATGGGTTGCTTGACATGTTATAAAGTGACTAGAACTACAATTAATCTGGTAGCCAAAGAAGGGGTTAAACAAATGCCTATTTCTTTTCCTAAATATTGGTTAAAGGAACACAAATTTCTTTATAAGGGTTTTGAGTAATCACAATAACTTCACTTATACACCCCTTCTCTCTCCCATATCACTTTGTAGCAGTTGGAAGTGATTGTTAAGTCCTTGATGTTTGATATAGGGTCTATCAAACATCTTTATAATTCATCCCCCGTAATTATGTTAGAGCTACAAGATAATCAAGGGGATAGGCATGGTCAGTAGGAACTTCAACCAAAACATGAAATAATATCACTTCCTATCAATACTAAGGAACTTGATCTTTTGAGTTTTAAATGGTTAGTTGAGGAAGGTGATATGGAAGAGTTGGCTAACATAATAATTACATTTGAGGGGTCTAAATTGATTGGTGTGATATCAGAGGAACTAGCAAGGGAGGAGGGTGTTTTTGATTATTTTCAAACTCCTTGTAGCAACTTTATGGACATATCTAAAGAGGCTAAGGAAATTTTAGAGGAAGCAGTCAGGGAAATGGATGGATTTGATTATTCTTAAACTCTTTCTATCTCGAAGACACCTAGTAGTCAACCTACGGTCAAGAAATAATCTGGGAAAAGGGGGAGGAAATCTCATATATGTAAGATAAAGGAAGAGATAGTATCAAGGGTGCAAAAACATTAGATAATAAGGTTACAATCTCTACAAGCAAGCATATGAGGAGAGCATGTTTTTCTCCTCGAATGCAATGAAGTTTATATCATGGAATGTTAGGGGTATTAATTCCCCTAACATTGAGCTCAAATAGAGCATCAATTGGATGCTTGTGGAGATGATATCATAGTACCTTAGGAAACTAAATATTATAATATCATGTATGGCTCTTCAATTCATAAATGGGAAAAGTGGAAATCAACTGCTCAAGGGGAATTTGGGGGTCTTATTACTTTATGGAATATACTATAGACTCAGTCAAGAATTAAAGCAATTGGCAGTTGATGAAGGTATCAAATTTTGATTTAAAATGTTTGTTGATAAATGCCTATGGCCCAAATTCCATGGTAGACAATAAAATGTTGTGGGATACCTTTACACATATTTTGGATGATATAGGAGAGGAGAAGGCAATATTTTTTGGTGATTTTAATGAAATTACATGATTTTAATGAAATTACATTACTGTAAAAAAATAAACCTAAGGAATTTACCCACCTTCGAGAGCAATGGAAGATTTTACATATTTAATTGAAGATAATGCATTAATTGACATACTACCTGAAAAGGGGAAGTATACCTAGACAAACCAAAGAAAGGATTTCCTACAGACTTTGGAGCAGTTGGATAGGTTCTTATCTTCACCAAATTGGGTTTCAGGGAAGAATACTCTATCATTTGAGATCTTACCCTTTTTAGGGTCAGATCATTATGCAATATCTTTGGATATAATAGATACAAGCTCCTGTTCAAAGTTCAAACCGTGTTTCAAATTTGAAAATATTTGGTTTAGGAATCTAGAAGTTTTACCCCTTCTCTGCCAATGGTTGGTAAGTGCTTTGTTTATTAAAGGATCTAGAATACACCAACTATGTAAAAAAATGATGCATGTTAAGCAAAAAATCATATTTTGGAATGTACATGTCTTCAAGAAAATATTTGGTCAAAAGGAAAAGGTATTCAAATAGTTAACAACAATCAATGAACAAATTATATCACAAGGTTTGGATGCTATCACATTTGAGCAACAGAGAAAGTTGCAATAAAAATAGGAAGAGTTAGTTGAAAGGGAAGAAGTATATTGGAGACAAAAGTCTTAGGAGTCGCGGTTAAAATGAGATCATAATACTAAGTTTTTTCATATAGTAACTCATATAAAGAGATTAATAAATATAGTTTTCACAATTCAATATAGCTCCATGGGTTCATGATTCACTAAGGAAGAGGAAATTCAAGAGGAAGGTGTTAGATTTTTTTCAAATATTTTGTTTACCTTAGTGAACCGATCACCTAATGATAATAAGGATGGGCAAGAAATAATAGAGGCTACAACAAAGAAAATCCTTAAAGAGGATAATAATTTCTTATTGAGGCCACTCACTCTCGAAGAATTAGAGAATGTGGTGTTTTCCTTGTTACCCGATAAGGCCCCAAGCCCTGATGGATTCACAACTCTATTCTTCCAAAAGTGTTGGAACTTCATTGGTGTTGAAATTCTAATGGCATTGGAAGAATCAAGAAGAATAGGGACCATGCTAAAGAAATTCAATGTAACACAAATAGCAATAATACCAAAAGTGAAAGACCCCAAGTTATTTGCAAAATTTAGGACAATATCATTTTGTAATACAATATACAATTATAAAATCCATTTACCTTAGACTCCAACCTTACATAGAAAAAATCATATCACAAGAACAAGGTGGCTTCATGCTAGGAAGGGAGACAACTGAAGGAGATTTGGTAGATCATGAGATATTTCACTCCATCAAATCTAATAATTTTTCATCCTTTATCATTAAATTGGACATGATGAACGCTTATGATAGGGTGGATTGGGCATTTTTTATTCAAGTATTACATAAATTTGGCTTTAGTAATATATGGTGTAAATGGATCCTTTCATGCTTATCTGGGGCAAAATTTTCAATCATCATAAATGGATCTCTAGTTGGATTTTTGAGTTTAAATCAAGGGGTTCAATAGGGGGATCCCCTATCCCCATTCTTATTTATTATAATGGCAGAGGTATTGAGTAGATCAATTCAAAAGGCGCATTCCCAAGGGCTATGGTAGGGTATTTCAATTCCTCACACAAACATCCCAGTTACTCACTCATTATTTGCATATGACACCATCTCATTTGGAAAATCTTCAATTAAGGAAGCCAATTAGGTGATCAAAATCCTAGAAAAATATTCATCTGCTTCTAGGAAAAAATAAATGCAAGTGAGTCCAAGATATATATATATAACACAAAAGTGGCCATTGCAAGAAGGATAGTGGAGCTATTAGGATTTCAAATGGAAGATATTCCTTGCTCATATTTAGGCATACCTTTGTTTATGGGTGCAAATAAAGCTTCATATTGGGGAAAAGTGAAAGAAAAGATGAAAGAAAAAAATTTGTCTAGAAAAGCCAGGTGGATTTCTCTTTTAGGTCGAGTTTAAATGATCAAGTATATTTTAGCAGTAATCCCCATCTACTAGTTGGTTGTTTTGAAGGAACCTAAAATAACCATTCTACAAATTGAAAATCTCATCAAAAGATTCTTTTAGAAAGGCGACATTGATGAGAAAAAGAAGATACCTTTAATTTCCTTAGATACCATTTTCTCTGAAAAAATTAAGGGTGCAGCTGGTGTTCATAATATTTCTACAAGAAACATGGCTCTTGGAGAAAAATTGGTATGGAAAATGTATACAAAACCAAGCTCAAAGTGGAGTAAAATAATGCATGATAAATACTTGGATAATGGAAATCCAATAAGAATTCTCACCATATAAAATCCTCATACTGGTTCAGTAATGTGAAATTTAATAGTAGCATGTAGGGAAGTAATTTTTCCATACATATCATGGGAAGTAAATAATGGAGAAGAATTCCAATTTTGGAAGGACTCCTAGAATGGTCATCCCCCGTTAAACACTATTCAAGAGTTGCTATCAACAAAGGAGATCTTATCAGCAAGTTGGGGTACTAAATTGAAATATTATGTCATGTCTGTAGATGCTATTATAGGTAATGTATTTTGGAAGTATTTCTTGAGAACTATGCCTATTTCTGCCAATCAAAAATTAGTGTTACATAACATTCTAAAGGAAAGAGTTATATTTAAATCAGATAGTTTGGATAAGATCATTTGGGCTCCTAAAAATGGAAATTATTTAGTAAAGCAGGGCTATATGTCAATAATTAGAAATGGTATACACAATCAAACCCAATGAGAATATTCATTTTGTTGGAACTCTATGGTGCTTTCCAAGACTGGTATCTTTTCTTGGTTGGCTTTAAGAAACAAGATTTTGACAAGTGACAGGTTGGCTAAAATGGGGATAAAAAATCCATTTAAATGTGTTTAATGTGGGGAGGATTTTGAAGATATAGATAATTTGTTTGTACATTGTCCTTATGCATAAGATTTTTGGGAATTTATTAAAGGGAAGTTAAGCTGTTCTTTCCCATTACCCAAAAATCTTTGGGACCTCTTCTCTAGTTGGTATATTCCTTACAAGTCATCATTATTTGCATGCATTTGGAGGTTAGTTCCAATAATAGTTAGTGGTATGTAATATATGGTGGGAAAGGAAAAAACATATCTTCAGGAAAGAAAGCTCATCAATACAACAAACTTGGGTAAAAATTGAGAAATCTATATCAGAGGTGACAAATTCTTATGTTCAAGCCCATTAAAATGTTTCTTCTCTTTTTACAAATTGGGATCGAAGCATTCTAAAGAAATGGGAATACATTATTTTACCCGTCAAAGGTAGTTATAATCAACCATACAAACAAAAGGTTGTTAGGAATATAATAAAGTGGCTACCTCCATCGGGCTTCTATAAATTAATCTTTGATAGTGCGTCAAGGGGAAATCTGGGTTTATCAAGTGCAAGAGTATGTATCTGAAAGTGTAATGTTTCACTAATAGGTGATAAATCAATACATATTCCCAATGACACAAAAAAATTAGCAGATGCTTAAGCATTACTTCATGGCTTAAAATTAGCAATGAAACTAAAGATACAAATAATTCATATTGAGGGTGATTCTCTAATAATAGTCAATGCATGCAAATAAAAGAGAGTACATAATTGAAAATTAAAATACATTCTAAAGAAGGTTTGGATATTGATAAGAAATTTTAAAGTAGTCTATATATCTCATACCTATCGAGAAGGTAATCAATTGGATGATTACCTTGTAAACATGGGTTGTGAACAACAAGAGATGGAAATAACAAATGATAGTAGCCTTATAATTGCATATCCTCATCTAGAAACTATAGTAGCTTTTGAAAGTTCAAATCCAAACTTATGTAATGTATGAAGAGAAGGGATAACAACTAGGCTAAATGTGTTAAAAGGGGAAAAAATATTTAGTTTGGTGGCAATTTTATGTTTTAAGGAAAGCTGACAATGCAAACATCTTTAGGATGTATAAGTCTCAAACATATGCTTTTGTCAACAACATATCAACTTGAATGTACTAAAAATCTAAATGTTTTAAATACTAACATGTGTGCATTGTAGGTACTAGTTGAGCTTCCAACATAATGAAGTGTAAACAAATTTCACTTGAATTTTTTATATCCTTTCAATTATGAAAAACATGGTGACAAAGCTTGAGACTCGTGTCGCGTTAGTTAATTCATGAATTGATAAGAAAAGATGCATTATCATTCTAACACCCATTGAATGATCATTTGTCCTAATGGGAGGTGGGTTGCTTTAAAATGAGGTATTCCTAGACATTTTGGGCACAATAATTTCAAACATTGGCAAGTTTCTATTTTTATTTCATTGCCATTGCAAGGGTTTCATGTGGAGTTCTTCCTTTTGTAGGCTCTGCATTTGGTAATTTTATGCATAACTAATGGAGTATAGGCCATGGAACTTTAGAGTTCCTATGAAAGTCCATGGGTGGGAACGCCTATTCATAGGGTACCTTTCTCATACGAATCTAGAGATTACCTTCAACTCAGAATGCCCTACCATTGAGGAATGTGTGTGTAATTTTGGGTGTTGAGGTAGTTAGCCCACATGATAGGCATATGCTATTTACATCTTAGGTACTTGCCATTTTTCTGTCAAACATTTTGGATTTGCTATAATCATTTTTTTCGGTTGAACATATTGCAAATAAAATAGTTAAAGCCCATTTCCTTGTTGAGAACACTTTTCTTAAAGGGGTTCAAGATTATGACTTATTCAAGGGGAAAGGGTATATTGGAGGTATTTTCCCTAGGAAATACTTGAAGCAACAAAGATATTTTGTATTACTCTATGATGCCATGAAAATAGCCTTTGAGTGAAGGAATGAAAGGATTCTGTTGAGGACTCTATAACATAATGAAAATGACATATGTTTGGAAATGGAGGCAAAATTCAAGGAAAGGTTTTTTCCTATAAACTTCCTGCTCAATCATGCAAACCACCCAAATTCTCCTGCTGCGCCACCTCATGCTCCAATCACACCACCTCATGCACCATCCCTACCACCTCTAGTTTGAGTGGACATCACCTCATCCAAGCAAGAAGGTGAAAATTTAGTGTTATTTTCAAGGATGGAGGAGTAAGGTGGCTATTTGATCAAAACTACTATAAAAGTATATAAGTTGGTCATTTTGGGTTTGTCTTTCCAACTTATCGATCATGGTGCTAGTGTTTGATGACTAGTTTCAATATTTTTTGTTATGTAATTATGACCTCATGTTTGTATTGTTAATCACCTGAAGGCCAATTATGTCAGGCATGCTCAAAAGATTCAAACTGGAACTGGTTTACTAGTTAATTTTGTAACTACTCTATATATTTCTATATTTCATAATATAATATATAGGCTAATACCTTTTATAGAGAAAAAATTGGCAAGTGAATTGTCACACTTTCAAGAGGCATCATTCAATCTCTTTTCATTCAACTTATATTTTTCTTGCTTCTACAAATGAGATGAGTAAGTCTCAAAAGACTCCATTAATTGCTTCATCTGTTGTGTAGGGGACAAATATGTATCTCTTTTTTCTTCTGATAGTTTCTCTTCCAAAAATTTCATTACCTCTTCCAATACTCCAAAACTCTCCACATGTTGTTGTAACAATTCTTGTCTTGTTGTAGAACAAAGTATATCTCCAAGTTTCATCTTATGTAGGGGAGACATATGAGATAGATTAACTTGTCCATCAAAAGTAGGAACACACAAAAATTGAGGAGACACCATTGGTTGTATATGCATTTCCTAAGCGAATAAATCCTTGATGGAGTCAACTAGAGAGGAACATGTTTTCTCTGAACTTCCTTCTTCAACATCCTTCTACTTCTCCTTCTCTTCCTCCATTTTATTCTCCTTTTCTTTCTCCTTATCTGAGGCATCTTTTTCTTGTTGCTGAATGGAAAGACCTTGTTCTTTTTACTGATTAGACAAATCTTGTTAATTTATATTCACAGGAGAGGGCATATTGATAGTTTCTTGTTCTTTTAGAGGCTCTTGTGTATTCATTTCAACATCACTTGTCACGTATTCAATGATATTTGTAACTTCTTCAGTTTTGATTGAGCTTATTTTATAATATCATCATCCATACTCATTAGAATATCTATTCTTTACTTTGTATGGAGTGATTTTTCTTGCTTATAGACAATATTTTCCTTTTCTACCTAGGAGACAAAGGAACCAACCTTGTCAATTTCCTGTTTGCTCATATCCTTATCTTCTTTGATAGCATTTTATCTTCTTTGTCTCAAAGTTTTTTGTAGGATTTTTCGAACTTTATCAATAGTATCACTAAAGGATATGTTCTTCTTGAGCATATATGTAATGAATTTTTTTTCAATAGTCTTCTTATCTTTTAGAGGGACATCTAGATGGAGATCCATTATATCATCCAACAAACCAAATCTAACAGTTCTACTCAAGATGGCTTCAAAATCAAGAGGGTCATATGAGACCAGAGGCGTTTTCTTTGATTTTCCTTCATCTATCTTCTTCCCTTTCTTTTTCATCTTGGAGGTATCTTCGTCTCCAACTTCTTTCTCCTCTTTAGGTTCTTCCTCATTAACCTTCTTCTTCTTAGCATTTTCTTAGGCCTAGTATGCACAATTTTAGTGGCCTTCTTTTGTGGAGGATTTTTTATGTAACTACTCTTCTTCTTGCACTAGTTGACTATATAGATCTAGAGGGTTGCAGAGTAGATGCAACAAAAAAAGTGGATCTACTTGACCTTCTTGGTTCTTTGGTAGTTTCCGAAGGAGCATATTTATCTTTAGAAATTTTTGTAGGGGCATCAAATATAGTCTTTGGAGGAAGACCCCGTTTCTTGTGAAGCTCATCCTTGTGTTTTTCAAAATGCTCCTCTACATGCTTATTATACACCCTATCCATTATCTCATCATATGTGCCAAATCTCTCAACAGTTGTATCTTTTTCTTCAATAGGATATCCACATATCCTTGTACATATTCAAATGCAACATTGTAAGGAAATATAAGAATCCATGAGGTTCTGGGCTCTACAACTTCCATGTAACAATGATCCTTATCCACCATGAATAATACCTCTTTCTTATACTTCTAGACCAAATATGAGGGTATCCTCTCTCTAATTTGCATCTCTGTTTGTAAGTTTTTAAAGAATCCCCAATAGAAGGTAGTGTAGGCTTTATTGTTATGGAAACCTCTTATGTGATTTCTAATTTGAGTAGCTACTGGAAAGAACTTATCCCATATTTTCCCTCTAAAATAAAGAACTTCATTCAAGAAATAGAATGTAAGGAAAATGATCAGTGGACCAAAATTGAAATTTTATGCAGTTTCCTTTGTCCTCTTCAAATTATCCATAAACTGCTCTCTTAAAAATTCTCAAAGAACAAAATTGGCACCTTCCTTCACCATCTAGTAGGCAGTATGAATTATGGTGGTAGTTGTGGATCCTTCTCTATTTGTGAAGTAAATTTTGTATTCAATCTCCATTGAAGCATAACAGACACTGAGATTAGTGATATCATTCAAAGCTAGGGTTCTCTATCAAATTTTTCTCTGATAAGCTCCATAACCATCTCATTCTTGATATATTTCAACATTGGGACTAGTTTGGAGGCACAAAGATCAATACCTTCCCTAATAGATTCTTTTGTAATCATGCAGGGCTTATCCGACCAAGTGAATTATTCATGAATGAGATTCAAGATGATTCTTACCCATTCTTTGCATTTGTAGAAGTTTAGAAAATCTTTCTAGATGTCTAACATTTTTTCTCCCACATTTGCATACTTAGGCTTGTACACACCATTCTTATCGAGGAGCTCATGCCGAACCACTTCAAAAGGAGATACATGATCAATTTAATTTAGCGAGGCATGGATGCATATTCTTACATCTTTAGAGAATACCACATCCACAAGAAATTTTAAAAATGAACCATCTTTATCAACCTTTATTTCCTTGAATGAGAACTTATTGCACTTTGGCTTGGGTTTCTCCACAACACCAACCACCTATTGGGTCGCCATTGATATTTCTTCTAAAATATTCAAACACTGTCTCTAGGGTTTGACACAAATTCACAAAGATAGCTTGAAAACCATTTCTCCTTTCTCTTCTTCCAAACAAAAATGATTTTGATTGCAAATGAGAAAAAATATATTCAAATGAAACATAAAAAGATTTTCATTTGCCTTAAATTTCTGTCATAAATGCCTTCGTACTTGTTAGGTAAACCATCTGCCAAATATCTCTGTGTAATCACATGGATGAAAATATTCTCTACACACCTCCAAAAGACATTCCCTCACTTCAGAACCTTGATCAAAAGGTTCAATCTTGCTTAGTAGATCTACATAGCAGAGGGATTGGTCCAATTCATCTTCTATGCTGAAATATTCAACACTTTATCCTTTTCAGGGAGCTAAATGATTTGAAATTGATAGCTCCCCATGAGATAATTTTTCATCTTAGTTTGTCACGGGATATTTTGCAGAATGCACAAGCATGGTATTATCCTTATTCTCATTTTCTTGACCTTTCTTCTCTTTCCAATATTTAATATCTCCCTTTTTTTCCGACTTAGGGTTTCTTCCTTCTTTCAGTTCTGAACAAGTGGCTTCATAGAATCAATCCTACAATTTTTTTTTCTTTATGCCCAACCTTATTTCAATGATAACACACAATGTTGTGCTTTGAAGTAAAGTTATTCCTCATAACTTTAGTTTTGCACTCTATAGACTTATGATGAAATTTGCTGTAAGCATAGCAATATCCATGAAATGAACCAACATCTATATTTGAGGCACAAATGGTTTTCTACCCATGTAATCATTTCTTCTTTTCCTAGATCTACAATCAACAACCTTATACCAAAATTTATTGTAAGAATAACAATAACCTTGAAAATATTGAGTGAACCTGGTAGGGGCATACTTTCTAGTAGGTGGAGGACATCTAAATCTTCTTCATATCTAGATTAGAATGAATCCACCTTCTTTCTTGATATCTTGATCTTAATTTGTATCTTCTGAGGCTATCTTCTTAGGTTCTTCAGTGTAGGATTTCTCCTCTTCTATTTCAAGCTTTTCTTTTTCTTTAAAATTATTAGATAGGTTTATAGATGCATTGGTAGGACTTTTACCTTTTTCAAAACTAAGACTAGATTTTTATTTTGATGGATTTTGAGAGTTGATCAACTCATCAAGAATGTCAAAATCTCCTTTTAGATTTAGACCTTTTTCAATTTTTTCTTTTTCTTTATCCAACTCTTTCCTTAGGGAGACAATCTCTTTTTCAAGCTTTGAACATTCAATAGTTTTATCAATGAGCTTGATATTCAAACATTCTTCAATTCTTTTACATTCTTCAACTTGAAATTTCAACTTTCCAATTTTTGCTCTATTTTTTAAAGTTGGAACTAGATCTCTTCATTATTTTATCTTTCTTTATCCAAATCATTTAGAGTAAAAATGAATTCTCCTTCATAATCCACTCGAAAATCTTCTTTATTGAATTCAAATTCAAATTCATCATCCTCCTTTTGGAGTATGACCTCTTTCTCCTGACAAAAAATATTCTTGGACACTGCTTTATTCTCCATCTATTCCAAATACATGATCTACCTTAGTTGTTAGGCTTGTATCAAGGAACCTTGCTCTAATACCAATTGTTGTACACAATAGGATGGTAGGAGGCAGGGTGAATCAGTATGCTTTAAAATTCGATCCCAATTAACTACTACTAAAGTTAAGTTATACCAAATAAGAATTCATACACTTAATCAAAATAAGAGAGAAGACAAGCAACCACACAAGAATAGAAATAACACCAAATATACGTGGAAAACCCCACAAGGGAAAAATCATAGTGAGAAATGTTGCTAGGAGTTACTATCTTAATCCAGCCTCAAAAGTAAATAACAATTTACAACTTTGATTTTGGGTTGCAACCTAAGGAAACAACTACTTCCTGACTTAATTTTATGGGCTAGAACCCAAAGAAGCTACTACTCCCTAATTGAAAAAGGAACAACTAAAATATTACTAATTTATGGCTTCAACCACTGATAGTCATCAATTCTACACATTAGGTCTATAAAAAATCATGTCACGCTCTAATAATTCCCTCATACATCTTCACACACTTCATCCATCTCTTCACATCTTTGATCTTCTATATATATTATCCACATACTTGCAAAACACAAATTCAATCAGCCATAAAAAATCAATTATGAAACTTGTAGCATGTTGGCCTACATCTTCATGGGTGATATACACAAATGATAAGACATTATTTAAATTTCACCTAGATGAGCTGGAATGGATTATAAAAAATCTACAAACTTCTTGAACTCTACTCAATCTTGAATTAGGGGCACACATCACCAACATACCCTAGTCATCCTCAACAAAAAAATAACTTCACAAACTAACTTGAAACAATTGTGTGGTATTGGAAACAATATGGATATTCATGCAATTTAAACATGAGATACTATAAGACTTGTGGATTTTCCACAAAAAATAATACAACCAAAATTTAAATGCTTCTACTGGTGCAAGTAACCAAACATATGTTTTGATGAAGATTAGACATCCAAAACTAAATATAACACTTTATCACTTGAGAACTGAACTTGCAGCACACAAAAACACTTGAGTCTTCAATATATCATGCATAATACATTATTTATAATGTACCCAAATCTACTAGGCTAAATATTCACAACTATAGGAATGCAAAGAATTTCAACAAACCTTTGTGACCACTTTGAAATGCTAGAGTATAGATCAGAACTCTGTCACTTGTAACTTTTACTACAAAAGGATTAATGACTTGAAACCTTAGATATATCACTTTCACACATCCATAAATTTATCTTAAGAACCACAAGACTAAATCTTTATTTGTGGAAGGATGCAAACCAAAACACCATGTCTTTGACTTAGAGAATATACTATGAATTCCTTCGACAAAACTTTTGCAACTTTTCTCTGAGTGCAATACACCAAATGGAAACGTATTGCTATAGGCATACTGAAAACACATTAGGAAATGTGTACCCACCTTTGCATCATACTTAGTCATTAGTCAGGTTACTAATATTTTGTATCACTGCAATGCTAACTTGCACTATTAGATATCTCCGCACATCAACCATATTAAAGAAGCATATACAATCTTCATCACACTTTTGACATCAATGAAAACCAATATTATCAAGTTGCAATAAATAATATCCTCAAAATTTACACAATTGATTAATAACTATAAGATCTTCTTCATTCAATTTCAATAGTTCACATACGTTAGGATTGGGGAATATGATGGCTTGCCATACAAACTTCCCAGGTATATCAATGATATATTTGTCCTAATTGTATTTTTAAGACAAATTGGTGATCTCAATAAAAGAGTTTGGGAGAGGAAAATTCTAGAGTTAGTTTTCCTATTGGTTTATTATTTTACCAATGCAAAACTTCCTCCGATGCATTGAACCTATAGAGGGATGATGTGAAATACAACCTCCAATTATTTGAATTCTATTTTCCATTTGACAACAATTTTTTTTTCAAAAATATTTACAACTTGGGTATAGTTTTTATCATGTACTTAAATTGGAGGACTATTGGTCTCATTGTGACAATGAATTCAAGGTAAGAAAAATAGATTGGATGATATTGTTAGTGAGGCAAGTTTGATCTTTTTGTTAAAACTAGGATATCAAAGGTATAGAAGATGACGAGTTTGATCTGGCAGATCCCATATACTTGAACCAAATAAAAATATTGCCAATTTTTATAGTTAATTGGACCACCCAAGTGATTGTAAATATTGAGGGGAGGAAAACAATGGTTCTTAGAAGAAAAAAGGAGTGTATATTGTAAAAGGCTGGTGAACAATGTGACACTAGATCATCAAGAACAAGAGGAGATACCATACAAGGGGAAACAAGCCACGTGAATTCCTCCTCTTTTCAACCTACATCCATAGTTATAAACCCTCATAGCATGGATGAGGAAGGTGGGGATGGAGGAGAAGAACAACCAAAGAAAAATTCAAAACGAACATGTAGATGTTGGAGATATGAATGAAAAATAACCCACTTGAAGTTGCACACACTTCAAAGGATCAACCAAGAAAGAAACCATCCACATGAACAAGAAAGTGATGCATTATGAGAAAGAAGACAATTTCATCAAATGATGATCTATGATGAATTGCTCTAGAATCTCTAGAATATGATATCATGAGATGATTTACAAACATACAAGCACCTTTTTTATATAGGAAAGGTGAGAGGAGGTACGATAACTAGCTTGGATGCAAACATTAAATTCCTAATGCATAATTTTAAATGCATGAGTGAAATATTAAATATCTAGATAGCTATAAGCTAATTAATGAGACATGGCCCCATCAATACTAGTCTCTAGAAATAACAACTAGAAAAATTAACTCCTAAGTAAACTTATAATGATGTGAATAGGTCCTCACTAAGAAATAGTTAGGAAATAACCCCATTCAAACTAACACCCCCATAAATGCAACTGAGGGAGTGTAGCTATTATGAAATATGGAAATGAAATATGAAGATGCAATATGGGTCCCGACTACTAGGCCATGTTAGGTACCCATGTACAAGTGAAAATGAAATCTCTTAAAATGGAGAAAAGGAGAAAACCTCATGGGAAAAAACTCCTCTCCAAAAAAGAGATGTAATGCAAATCTAATGCAAATCATGTACAAGTAATGGAAGTGATGTATGCAGGTCTCAACATCAATACCCCCAAGATCTACATCCATCACAAGAATCAATATAATATAATAAATATCCCCCACAATAGGGAAACATAGAGACTATGTATCCCCCACATAATATGTAATCGTCTGCAAAAATGGTAAGTGTCTGAAAATAAAACATGATCTAATGTCGACAAACAACTTGTCTCCCTTTTGGAAGAAACAAAATCAAGTACAAATGCATGAATGCTTCCCATTTCAGATAGGAATTGTTAGAAAGAGGAATCCATATGTATGATAAGGATGACGATGTCTCTGAAAATTGCTCATGTGTCTCATTTTCCACTAAAGATGAAGATGCCACAATCAAATCAAGTACATTCCCAATCAAAGAAGAAGGTGAAAAATAAAGACCATTTGGAAATTGATGCTAAACATGATCCAAAGAAAATGATGATTTGACAATAATTGTGCAATGCCTATCATCAAAGAGGAGAGATAACCCCTCAAATGTGTCCTCCATATTTGAAATGTGATACTCTAAAAACAAGGATGCAATGTTTGTCAAATAAGAATCCAAATCAGGAAGACAATCAAATACTTATTGTAATGAATCACTATATTTTTTTAATGAATCACCAACATAAAATGACTGGTCCCGATGAATATGAATGATGGAAGCCTCAATCAATGACTCTACACAAGGAATCACTGAAGGTGAAGGTATAATAACTGTCTCTGATGAAGAAGAAGTATGTGAAGAACCCTTGAAATTCTCATTTAAAGATTTAAAGTATTCCAAATCTGTAAAATTCTGCATAGTATTATGATCATAGGGTATCCTATCTGTATAATGAAGAGGCTCATGACATTCTGAATCATGATCATTGGGGAATGGTGGAGTATCAGGATCTCCATATAGATCCCAAATCTTAGTCAAAAGAGTATGAGTACGATCAAAATGATCAATACCTTTCAAAATATCATCATCAACATGAATTGCAATAACCTCTAAGACATCATACCTTTTGCAACTCCAAGAAATTTTTTGGATACCTTTATTTGGAGGGGGAACTAATCCACACACATGTGGCAATAATTGAAGTGATTAGAGATGGTTTATGATGTAATATCTCCATTGTTTATGGTTTCCCCTTTCCAACATAAGCAATGAAGGATGAAATGAAAACCCCATAATGAACTATGATAGATCTCCAAGATTACAAAAAAATTAACCTTCAATAGTAAATAAAAACTCCCAAATATTATGCACAACTGAAATGAAGCCTCCCAATGCAAATAAACCTTCTCCAAATTGCAATATGTCCAAGATATCGAGAAAATGCCTCAAATTGCAAAAAATAAATAGAATGTACTTGGAGTTGAATCTGAAAAAAGTGGATGGACAAGATGAAAGAACTCTGAATCACCTTCACAATGCAGCTAGAATCTCCAAAATCCGAAAAATAGGTGAAAAGATACAAGATCAGTAGTCTAAAAAGAAACATTAAATTCACTTGACTATAATTTGTACCAAACAAAAATTTGAAAAAATAATCTACACCACTGTGAAGTACACAAAACCACCTTTCCATTAATACCTTGTTTGCAAAACTTTGTTATCCTAGTGAAAAGTTATGCTCTGTTGAAAAAGTCTACCCAATTTGGGCTTGCAGGTTAACTAGGTGTAGAAATCAAGCACTTGGGGCTAAAAAAAAAGGTCCCCCAGTCACTTATATGACCAGGGGGTGGGTGTTGTTAAAAAAGAAAGGGGCTGCTAGGTGAAGCAACAATGGAGCTTTGGACTGGTAGTGGTCGGGGCGACATCGCTACATTGTCACCTTTGGCTTCACAAAATAAATGGGCAATAAAGAGATCGCTGGTGAAAAGAAATAGTGGGTGCGACATTCAATGGTAAGGAGTTCAAAGCCGAACATCACCGAAAAAAAAAGGTCAGCAGTAATATGGATGATGAGAGGTGGTCTTCAATCATGGTAATAAAAAATCCCAAGGTCAACAATATGGGCCAACAAGACAATAATTGTGGCCTGCAAAATTTTCCAATACAGGTATGAAAGCTAGCAATATAATAATTACCCCTTGCATTTTTTGAACAAATCTGATCAGATTTTGGATAAGCCATAATTTTTTTTTGCAAATTTTTAATGTTGCAGTTTACAATTAAAAATATGATAATTAAAGTTTATGCCAACCGACATATGATTTCGACCAATATTACAAAACCATTATGATATTAATTTGTCATAAAATATTTTTCCAGGTATTTGAATAAACCACCAAAATTATTATGTCATTGATAGAAAAATGAAACCCCACAAATATATTTTTCCAAACTATATAGAATTTTTATGCCCAATGAATAAATAATCAAACCTACAATATGATTGAATGTTGCCTCATAATTTTTTTCTACAACAAAATTTTTGCCCGATGACCATATGATCCATATGGTATAGATTCCACAAACTATGCAAAAACCTCTGTAGGCTTTGGAGTAAAGATGCCAAATTTTGATGAATGGATAGGCATTCCTATGTTTTTGGACCTCCTGATTGCAATGGCGGGTCAAATCTGACCCAATGTGCTTCAAAACTCATTTGCCTCCCGGATGAGAACAACTATCCCTTGATGTAAATCCTTCAATGTACAATAATATCCTCAACTCAACTTTCCAATTTTGGATGGACCTTTAATGGCCTTAGCTCTGATACCATCTTGGAAATATGAATGAACAATAACCCACTTGAAGCTGCCCACACTTCAAAGGATCAACTAAGAAAGATACCATCCACATGAACAAGAAAGTGATGCATCATGAGCAAGAAGACAGTTTGATCAAATGATGATCTGTAACAAATTGCTCTAGTATCTCTAGAATATGATATCATGAGATGTCATGAGATTATTTACAAATGTACAAGCACCTTTTTTATATAGGAAAGGTGAGAGGAGGTAGGATAACTAGCTTGGATGCAAGCATTAAATTCCTAATGCATAATTTTAAATGCATGAGTGAAATATTAAATTCCTAGATAACTATAAGCTAATTGATGAGACATGGTCCCATTAATACTAGTTTCTATAAATGACAACTAGGAAACTTAACTCCTAAGTAAAATTATAATGATGTGAATAAGTGCGAACTAAGAACTAGTTAGGAAAAAACCCCATTCACACTAACAATAGAGGTATAGAGAAAAGCAAAGGAAAAATTAAGAAGGATAAAGAAAAGTTTGGATCCATCCAAGAGAAAATTAGAGAAGATACAAACTATACACCTTTGTCCCCTTCTCCAACAAGTAACCATTCTTCTCCTTCCATTCTTCACCAATTCCATTGTCCCCTCATTCACCTGAAATATCATCTTTCATTACACCACCTCCCAATAGATCTTTGCATTTTTTATTCAGTTACAGGGAATATTTCCATCATTCCTCCAAGTACACCCATCTTATGGTTGCATAAAAAATTATTCAAGGAAATGAATTTGGTTGAGCTTGAAATCCCATAAAATTGTTATTTTTGGATTACTTCAAAGAACATTTAAACCAAATAAACTAAAGATGATTTCTAGGCTAATGCTAGGTACCTCCTCAGAAAATATGCTTATAGAAATAGATTATACCTTAGCACATAAAGGATCCTTTGTGTCGGTAGACAAAGATTACAATATTAGAAGGGTTAATTTAGGGTATTCTTGTTGGGATGGTGATGTACACAATTTTTATGTGTTTTCTACTAGAATAGTTGGAAGAATATAAAAGGACAAGAAATCAAAAGATGAGATCAAACTTTAGGTAAAGGCTTTATCATTTTGTCTGAAATCTATCATTGATACTTCATATCACCCTATAGGGAAAATTGATTTTGTTTTGGATCCAATTTCAGATGGTACAAAGGATATTATTGATAAAGTTTAAAAATGTAAGATTTATGTCCAAACAATAAAATATTGGGTAGGTGAAGTCATAAATAAGACATCCAAGTTTATGGAAGAGATAAAAAAAATATGTAATGGTTTGAAACTCAGGAAAAAGGAGTTTGATGATGACATTGTAGTCTCTAAACAAGATGAAACTAATTGGTTGAGCATAGATAATACCTTGAAAGAAATGATAGACCTATGAATGGAAAATTTGGTCACTAAACAAATTCTAATCCATACTAATGATGTCAGATGTATCGTATGAAAAAAGAAATATAGTGGAAGGTGGTTGCTCTCCAAAATAATGTTCAAGAATAGACAAAACCATCGAAGGAGTGTGGCTAAATCAAGAAAATTGTGCAAGGTGACCTCCAATCCACCAACTTAACAAACCAAACAAAATTGTTTGTCACAAATTCCCAAGATAATATAAGCACTTTTAAGGCTAAGATCAAGGAGCTGTTTAACGAGATTTTTTGTGTAGAAAACTTGGAAAAATTGAGCATTATCAGCTCATAATTGACTCAAGGTGTGAACCATCTTATAGACTACTAGAGAAAGATAGAACGTATTGGTGGCAAAAAAGCATTATGAAGATTAAAAAATGATATCATCATCATTACAAATTACAATGATATGGGACCTATCATCAAAGAGTTCCAAGCATACAAGGGCAAAAATGTTACAAAAATTCCCTACTCATTGACGAAAGGAAAAGTTAGCACCACTAATGTTGATGATGTGCCACCGCAACAAAATGTTTAATTTCTTCAAAATATTGTTATGTTTTAAGAAGTTCCCTAAATTTTATGGGATTTCTTTATATTCTCTTGGATAATGTCTTAAAGATTTAGTTACTTTCAATGATATATATAAGGTAGGTAGACAGTCAAAGAGAATAGAGATTGAAAAGTAAATTTTTTTGGGTGATAATTTTTTAATAGGGAATAATTGTAAATATGTGAACTTTGCAATTTATGACTATCCAAAATAAAGAAAATTGGAAGTATATGCACTTTTATGGTTTTATGTTGTCATTTCCTATCTGAATGATGGTTATTTTGGGTGTTTGATATTCCTATGTTGATTATTATCATACATTTTCTAAACTGCAAGGTTCATTTAAAATAGTAATTTGGTCTATGTGCTAACTATTTCTTTGAACTGGACCTTTATCCTTCATACATGCGCACATAGTGTTATTAAAATAACTATTTATGAATTTTTTATTTGTTTCATTTTAAATATACCTTTCTTGCTTTCTAGTTAAAAACATATCTATTAAAATTAAATTTCATTAATAAAGGAAGTTGTCCCTTTAAAATTCAAAGGACAATTATAAAAATATGAGATATAACTTATCCAACTATTAGTCCATTTCTTACTTGAGACCTCTATATATAAATTTAGGATGTATCAATTTTTTAGTAACAAATATGGTAACCAATAGATATGATAACATTATTAACTAATATTCCACTCCTCCCAACACATCATGCAAAGATTATTGATCAATGTAGTGCAAATCTTGAGTTTTTGGAAACTCAATACATCACATTTAATCATGTAAGTTCCATCTTGATCATATAGAAGGATGAGCTCCCTTATGAAAACTATGAAGAATATTCTAATGATAAGAGTTCTTAGACAAAAAAATGACATGCTTATTGAGAGAAAATAAAATAAAAATTAAGTTACTTGAAGCTAAAATTATTGCACTAGAAAATCCACATGGCCTTTCAATAAGAAAAGATAAATAGATTTATGAGGATAATTACATTCAAAACTATGAATATGCAGATATTCAATATTATGCATTAGGATATGATTTCATGGAAGAATATTAATATGCTAAATATGATGCATTTAATTAGGGTTTTCATGGTGAACATAGTGATGATCTAGATAAATATGAGTTTATTTATCACAATATTGAACATTCAAGGGAATTCATGCAACCATCCCGATAATCCAAGCCGTTAAATAAAAACATCACAACCCATGTAGATACAATAGTAGTACAAGTCCAAAATGAATATCAACCAAAAAACAAATGTGAATACATAAAAGATAATCCTTCTGCCTTTAGATCAAATAAAATTAACATGAATAAAAATATAAAATTGAGATAAAGAACATTGGTGTTGCTAAGGAGGTGACAAAAAGAGAATAATTCAATACTATAGTGGACAATAAAGAAATAATATATGCCAGAGTCTCATAACAAGAAATGGTTAATCCAATCCTAGCTCTTGGAAGAATAATGTTTAGATAAAGTGGAGAATGAGGAAGTGAGTGTTCTTTCACGTAGTCAAATCATTCCTTACATTCTTGATTCAATTTAATTTTACCCTCAAACATGATCAATTGGACCTACCATATGCCAGTGTTGTATTGCATGAAGAGACCAACCTACAAAGGGAAGAGATTTTTTGCAGATTATGGATGAAACATACAAGAATAAAATGTTAGAAATCAAGGTGAAACTACTAAAATAATAACTTAAATAAAGTTTATGTAAATGTTAGAGTTTGTTTCTAATATTACACACAATGATGTTTATGTATTAGTACATTCAAAAATAATATGAAGAAATAAACACACACCAAGTGTTAAAGAATTTATGTAGAGAATCTCACAGGAAAAAAATCCACACCCAAAGAGATCCAATGCTTGTATTAATCCTTTAAATAAGTTTACATCAACACAACATTTATCTTTGAATTTCTATAGAAATTCATTACTTATTCAACATGGAAAACACAATATGAATCTATTAACAAAATGCACCAATTTAAAGAAGAGTTGGATGTGAGAATACCACTATGATATCTTAAAACAAGTGGTAAAACCACATGCAAAAAACATACACCCCCTTAGTGGACAACACATAAAATTAGTGAAAAACATAAATGATCACATGGCCTTTGCATGGGCACATAACCCATAGCTAATCAAATTTGATCAATACTGAGTGATTCATTACTCTCCAATGATTCCAATGGCTAACATGCACAATATGCAAACCTTGGAGCCCCACTTAGGTTAACATGCAAGATACATGCAACAACATGCATTAACATGTAAGTATAAGTGGTCCCCACCTCCAAAGTGGATGCATATAAGGAATATTATACCAATATGATTTGTAACTACCACCGATGACTAAATCCTCCTTTATGAACATAATTATAATTTGTCAAAGGTAAATAAACATTAAATTTTTTCTTACATGTGTTTAGGTGTCTAAGTACACTTTCCAAGGATGATGTAGACACATGAAAATGACTTGATATTGTAAGGTTAATGTCACCTTATCCTAAAATTCTCCCACTTGATATTATACATTGCAACTACATCCATAAGGAAACATAAAATTATAATCAAGTATAATGATCAAGGCCCATGGTCTTTTGCACCAAGAGAACTTATCCATAGTCATTGGCTTCATGAGAGAATTAAAAAAATTATCTAAAGTGTCAATTATTTCATAAAAAATATTACAATAAACCATTTCTCACACAAAGTGATACTAAACATCAACATTCTTATTATGAGCATGATCCATAGTATTTTTAGCCAAATGCATGACACTTTGACTGTCACATTTGATCCTCACAATCCTGCAACCAAAACCAATACTTGTACCAAGTCTTTGTAACCATATCACCCCCCTAGAAGGTTTTTTAGTAGCCATATACTCTACCTCTATGGGAAAATAAGCCATAGGATGTCTTTTACTCATCCAACTCAACACACTTCCAAATAGAGAGAAAACATAGCCACTAGTGGACCTTCGACTATCTAAGCCACCTGCCCAATCTACATAAAAAAAATCATTTATGTCCAATGACTTAATCACATCATAAATACCATGAGAAACCAAGAAGTAATCAAAATTTCTTCATAAATATATATAAAAAACTTTAATTTTTTTCAATTCTCTCTACTAGGGTTAAACATAAACTTGCTCAAAATTCCCACTACTTGGGCAATATCTAGTCTAGTGAAAACCATTGTATACATCAAAATATTAATGTTACTAGCATACATAACCTTAAAAATATCTTTAAAATAATCATCAAAATTAGGACAGATGTCTAAACGAATCTTAGTACCAACCAAAATGGAATAGTCACTATCTTACAATCATGGATATTAAATCTTTGCAAAATGGTATCAACATATTTACTTTGAATTAACCAAAGTTTCTGTGTACCCAATTCATGTTTATCTCTATCCCAAGGATAAATTTAGTAGCCCCCAAGTCATTCATATCAAATGTGATTGAAAATTTAATATTAAGCTCCCTAATCAATATCTTTCTATTACCCATAAATAACATGTAATCAACATACATGACAATAATCAATATTTGATCATCAATAATATTAACATAAATATAATGATCCTCCTTGCTCCTAAAATTCCAAATTCAATCCAAAGACATCAAAATTTTGGTACCACATGCTAGGAGACTATTTAAGATGATAAAATGAGCATTTACACTTGCAAATCAAGTGTTTTTTTCTTTTCACAAAAACACCATTAGGCTATCACATATAAATATCCTTAAGATCCCCATACAAGAAAGCAATTTTAATATCCATTTTATTAATCTAAAAATAACAAGAAACAAAAATACATAATAATAATATAATAGAAATTAAATTACCAACATGATAGAAAATTTAACCAAAAATCAATTCGCTCTCTCTAGGAGTAGCCCTTATCCACTAGAATGGCCTTGTATCACTCTAACTAGCTGTTTGCAATAAATTAATTTTTAAATACCCACTTGTAGAAAATGGGATTTCTACCTTTAGGAAAACTAACAAGATCCTAGGTATGAAAACTATATAAATCCATCATCTCCCGCTTCATGGCCTACATCCAATATTCACCATCCTTTGAAGAGATAGCCTCCTTGAAAGATCTAGGTTCATTGTTAGTACTTAACAAAGAAAATTCATAATGGAAATTTGGTGGGCTATACATGTTAGTTGGATTCCGTTGTCTTATGAATCTTCTCAAGGTAGGAGTAATGGGATCTACTTGTTATTCTATATTCTCATATTGCACATCATCTAAAATATCTAAACCCTCTTCTTCTTCTCCATCCTCCGATCCATTTGATTATTCTTCCATATTTGCATCTTCCTGCTTTTCTATTTTTTGTCACATATAAATCTCTTCAATATCCCCATGCAAGAAAGAAGTTTAAAAATCTATTTTCTTAATTTCAAAATCACAAGAAACAACAATAGATAATAGGAATCTAATATAAGTTAACTTAGAAATATGAGTGAAAATTTAACCAAATATCAACTCCCTCTCTCTAGGAGTAGCCCTTGGCCTCTAGTCTAGCTTTGTACCACTTTAATTGACTGCTTGCACAAAATTTACTTTTAAATACCTGTTGCAAGTATGTGCAATTGGTGTTGTCATTGATGTCAAAAAACTTATGTGTTGTCATTGATGTCAACAAGCTTATGTGTTTTCATAAGTGTCAATTGTATGAGAAGGATTTTGTTGTAAGGATGTGCATTTGGCATTGAGTTGGTGTTGTCTTTGATGATGCTTCGATTAGTTGCATTATGTTGTCATTAGTAAGCTACTGGTGTCAACCTCTAGTGTTGCTTTGATAAGCTTCTATCTATGGATATATGGTTGAGTTTCTATGTTGAATTTGGCTTGGTAGTGATGAGGAAATATTGAAGATTTTGAGGATGTGTCTTTGGTGCTTGGTTTCCAAGTGCTTTTGAGAAAATTTGACTAAAAGAGGAAACAATGTGTTGCAGTTGTGTTCTATGTTGCAAAGTAGTGTTCTTGTTTTGCTCCACATTTCTTCCAGGTTGAAGATATGCTTATACACTTCAGATATGTTGATCAGAGGCATTCAATGGTGTTATTTTTAGAATTTGGTGTGTTAGATAATTGTGCAGTAGAAGTTGTGTTTGCTAGTGGGTGAATTGTGTATTGCAAAGGTGTCTACAAGAAATGTTTTTTCTCCACATTCCTCTGCACAATGGTTTCAGGTCTTGCAGATCTAGA
Source organism: Sequoiadendron giganteum (assembly GCA_007115665.2). Lineage (NCBI taxonomy): Eukaryota > Viridiplantae > Streptophyta > Pinopsida > Cupressales > Cupressaceae > Sequoiadendron > Sequoiadendron giganteum. Next base: position 341,576,634 of record CM021108.1, read on the forward strand.
AGGGTACTGATAGTGTTCATATCCTTCTTCAGTTGAAGTTATTTAAGGTTTTGTGCTTTGGAAGTCAGTTTCTTGAGTTACAATGTATGATAGGATTGTCTAGATGTATTGGGTGTGTACATTCTTTAAGTGAAAGATGTTGCAAAGGAATTTGTTCGATTTCAAGGTTTTTGTGGAATGTTCTAGATTGTGTTCAGGTGAAATTTTTTTATTGTGAATTTTCTTTGATCAAAGGAAGTGTGTACTTAAAGTATAAATGTGTTAACACATGTTTGATTGACCTTGGGTGTTTACACTAATTGTGAAGCTGCTTCAGTGTTTGTGGAAGTGTGGCATGACATGTATGAATGGATTTAGATCCTAGTTAAATCCAAACATTTGAAGATCATGTTTGAAACCCTACAAATGTATGAAGATGAAAACATCATATTCTACTTGCAAAAGGTGGATGAAGTTATCAACGACATTGTTGGTGTTTCAATTCACACCTCTAGTATGCGAATTAGAAACACTCAACTATGCATAGATTAACTGATCTTAAAATTAAGAGGGGAAGCTCCCTCTTCATTAATGATGATGCTTAAATAAATTAAAATAAACTAGTTTTCCAATATTTTTGTTCTTAGCTAAGAGCACAAGGCTATAAAACTCTAGCGTTGTAGTTGAGATTTTCTCTTTTTGAATTTCAACTACGACTAAACCTACTCTTATGATGCTTTTAACTACTCAAGTAAACTTAGAGCTTGAGAGTTAAAAGTAAAAAAGGAATGATATTTGAAACATATACTTAAACAAACTTTCTCTTAATGCACAATTGAAGACTCATTGTACTTTTCGATGCAATATGAATTAAAGATTATCTAAGTAGAACACATAAAACAAAACTTAAGAGAGTAGATCAAAGCAACAAAGCAAGAATAAGTTTTCCTTTCTCAAATTCTAAATAACAATGATTACACTTCTAGGAAAACATATTTGTAGCAATAACATGCTTACAATTTAGCGATCAACCAAAATACACTTGACACAAAACACATAAACTAAACAATATCTCGCAACAAAAGGTAGGCATGCAAGCTTTCTCTTACACTAAGTGAACGAACATTGAATAACAACTTGCAGGAAAAATTAGGCTGAATAATTTGTTATCACAATAATGGTTCCCAAAGAATGGGCAAGGCTACCCTAATTTATACACAAGTAGAGTAGGGAACCCTAAAATATCCTTGCTTTTACAACAAGACTTGCCAAGATGCAAGATTTATTTCTAAAACTAAAACAAGATAACTATCTAACAACCTATGAAAGCACAAAAAATATGGAAAGTGCCAAATATTACAACTTGATATTTCTCTTTCACAAAGAATAGATAAGCATGAGACAAGAATATCAAGAAAACTTAGAAAAAGTGTCGAGTTAACTACTGCTTTTGAGTTCTATTCTCAAAAAATATCACTACCCCAAAGAGGTGACCCATTTAGGAAACTCAATCCACCAAAAAGATAATTTTTTCTTGATTTCAAGTGGAGAGTGCTACATGCTAAAAATATTGATTGTTGACTGTAAAATTGACTAGGTTTAGAAATGTTTTTGCACAAATTGGTGAAAATAAAATGTTTATAATTTGCCTTCAAAAAGCAATTTCTTCGAAAAAAGATGTGACCTGGGTTTTGAAGAGAATCTATCTCCAAAGACACCCAATTGATCAAATTTTGAAAAAGCTAAGGATTTCTTGAAAAAGTGTGAAAACAGTAGATTCTTGAAAATATTAATTTTTTAAAACTTGAAGAGGATGAAAAACCAAGCAGACCCAGATTGATGGAATTTGAAAAAGATGATCCTTCTTCTGAAATTTGATGTCCTAGAAAAATAAAGAATGGAAAAGCGAGCCTCTATGCAACCTAATCTCAAAACCATGAAGAACACTAAAAAAGCACCACATTTTGGCCTCCAAATCTTGATGTGAAGAAAATTTTACGTTTCCTCCTTTGGATGCTAATCTAGAAAAAGTGAATAATGAATGCCAAAAGCCTTCTTAAATAAGTTTTGAGGATAAAAACTCTCCATTCTCTAGCTTTAAATATTTGAAGCCAGTCCAAAAGCAGGTACATTGAATGTGGACACTATTTTTGAATGATGCATGATAAAATTCAGAAATCACTAAGGCATTGAACTTGGGCGCCTTTACTTGGCAGGCTTAGCCATTTTTTTTTGAAAATTTAAACTTTTTTCTTGATTTTGACCTCATTTTGATCTTGATTTTCTGATACTAGATGAACCCTACGAACTAACTGATGATATCATTGTGGAGTTCCATGAATTCTGAGAAAGACCTTTTGGAGGCGACTTGCCCTGAAAACTGCATCTGATGGGCTGAATCCTTGGGTGCCCCTAGCTACTTGGGGCACCCAAATTTGCTAGAGTTAGATTTTTTTAAATGATTTTCACTTTCTTTCCTTCATTTTCTCTGCTTGTTCAATCACCAATATCTGGTGATTAGAAAATATTCTGAGTTCACCATTGAATCCGTTGGAGAGCTTGCTGAAATCTAAAGGAGTGCTATGAAAACTGCAAACCTTAAATCCACCTCCTGTGCCCTCAAAATCTTGGGTGCCCCTGGCTAGCTGGGGCGCCCAAACTCTCCAGAATTAGTATTTTTTGGACATTTTCAACTTTCAATTTTGATCTTCCATGCCTTGTCCTCTATTTGATCTGAAATTACAGGTGACTGAAGAATCTGATGAATTGGCTGAGACATTCACTGGATAGCCTAAAGAATCCTGGAGAAGATGAGCATCTTAGCAAACCCTAATAGCTAAATCTAACCTTCCAAAACCCTAGGTTCCCTTGGATAGCTAGGGCACCTAAAGTTCCCAAACAATTTATTTTTTATGATTTTCAAAATTTCCAATTTACCTCTCTGCTAAAACTTCCCCATTCAATCCACGATTCCAACTAACTGATTGATTTGATGGACTTGCTGTTGGATTCACTGTGAAGCCAAAATAAATCTAAGAAAAAATGTTTTGGATGTTGTGTCACCAAAAAGTGTAGCCTTTGACACTTTTCACTCATTTGGGCCTTTGCCTATGGATTTTGAACCTTTTTTAGCCTCTTTTAACCTCTTTCCAAGCCTTGTTCCAAGGTGTTGTAAAACATTTTCGTACTTTCCTAGGCTTTTCATCACTAAATCAACCCTTTCTTATGCTATAATGACCCCTTAATGCACATATATGCCTTACTTTAGTGTGTTTTATGAGACAATCCTGATAAAAAATGATAATCACACTTTAATCCCCGACAAGCAATAAAAATTTCCTAGGTGGGCTAGGTCACCACCTTGGGTGACCTAGTCCCATATGGCATAAGATTCAAATTTAACTTAATATTCTTTCGGGATTTTGTCTCTAAAACCCTAAGGTCGGCCTGTATGGTGTTATTTCGAGAAAATTAGGTTACAACTTGTATAAATAAGGAATTTTCTCATCTTTTTCATCTTTTTCATCCTAATCTGCAATCTTCTAACTAACCTCTATTCTTTTCAATCATTCCTCTCTCCTTCTTCTCAAGCAAGCTAGGGTTTGAGCATTCCAAGTCAATAAGACATCTTTTCTGAAGCATTCAATGGCTGATTGCTGCAACAACACAAGATCTCTCATCATGGAAAGGTAACTTCATTATTCCATTGTTTCATGTTTCATCACATTATTTATATTAATTTTGGTTTAGTTACCTAAAAGGGGTTTGACCAAGGCAAGCCCCTAATCCCTAACAATCAACATTTTCTCTTTCTCTCATTGTGTGTTTGCATATTTAGGCACATTGAAGATCATTAAAGGCTTTGAAGAATTGTTGAGGACCTCTCCTTGCATGAAAAGTTCAAACATCCACCAAAAGTCACTTTTAGGCTCGAATATCAAAGTTTTAGAAGTAGACAACTGTGAAGAACCAAGGTGCAAATCAGGGGCTTCCATTTCCCCTTCAAAAATTCCAAAAATCTTGAAGAGGACTAATTCGCTAACAATGTAAAACTAGTCCCATTGGATAGGCCTATTTTATTATTTTCACATTTTTAGACACCCATTTGGCAGAAATGGGCTCTAGACTAGTTTTCTCAAATTTGGGACTAGATTGCCCAGATTGGCACAAGTGTCCCTTTCGGCTTCTGCAACATTTCCATTAGCATTCTAGACTTCCAATAGATCCTTCCTCAAATTCCAAGTGCACACATTCTATCTCTTTCATTTCTGTTTAGTCTAGTGTACATTCTTAGGTCATTTTGTACATGTTTGCATATCATTATGTGTTTTCCAGCATAGTTACATTTCTTGGGTTTAGCATTAATAAATCATTCTATTTTCAGTTTATTACACTTATATACATTCACACACACCTCAAAACCCCCTTAATCCTTTGAATGCACTCACCCAAAAGAGCATATCATTAAGTGGAAAGAGTGCCATTTCCTAAACCAAGTGCTCCTTAGGTGAAAAAACCTAAGGGCCTAGTAAAGGGGAATGCTCTTTCCCTTTTAGTATATCATCTTTTTGGCAATTCGAATGTACAAACTGTAACTCCAACATCTGATCCCTTGAAATGATGGGAACCCCTGGCTAGCCTGAAGAATCTTGAAGACCCGTAATTGGATGAGACATTCACTAGATGGCCTGAAGAATCCTGAAGAAGATGAGCATCTTGGAAAACCTTAATTTTTAAATCTGACCTTCCAAAACCCTAGGTGCCCCTGGCAAGTTGGGGTGCCAAAAGTTCCGAGACTTAGTTTATTTGATGATTTTCACCATTTTTGGTTTACCTCTCTGATAAAACTTCACCATTCGATCCATGATTCTGGCTGACTAATTGATTTGATGGACATGTTGTTCGATTCACTATGAGGCTGAAATAAATATGAGCAAAAAATTATTAGATGTACAAACCATAGCTCCAACATCTGATGCCTTGAAATGATGGGTGCCCCTGGCTATCAGGGGCACCTATCCTGTCCAAAGTTAGTTTTTTTATTAGTTTTTCAACTCTTACTTTGCTCTCCACTTTTTTCCTTGTGCTTGGTAGTTGGGGACTAAAAAATGACGAAGGAAAAAAATTCCAAGCATCTAAACTGGCAAAGGGAGCCTGAACTCTCCAAATTTTAGTCCTAATTTTGCAACTTTCAATATTTCCCAACTTCCCCTCCTTTGATCTCCGTTCCTTGAACATATTTCTCCATTTCTCATTTTGTGTAGTGCTCGAGACCAAAAATCTAACACCTAGAAATTGAGAAACCTCCATTGATGACCTCAAAGCTCCCATTTTAGCTTCTAAAAAGGCATAACATACCCACTAGAGAAAAATTGATCTTTTGATGATTTTGACTAGACTAGCCTGATAAGGAAGTATTTTCAACTAATCAAAATTAGTTTGAGGCATGGAAGCAAAAATTCTATTTTTAGAAAAAATTTCCAGCATCCATTTGAGAAGAAACCCAAAAAAATCCCAAAAAAGTTCTATTTTTAGAAAATTTACTAAAATTTAGGGCCGAAAAAAATGAGATTTGGGTTTTGTAGACAAGGTCGCTAAGAGTAGACCCAAATCATCAAATTTTAAATTTTTTGAGTTTTTGACCAACATGCATGACATGTAAATTTCTATTTTTGACCTTTTTTATAATTTTTGACAAGACTTTTACCATTTCTTCAAAATGCCTAAATGTAGCAAAAAAAATAATTTTGGGTACAATAGACATCAGAGGTCTTGGTGGAGAACTAAAAGAAGAAGTGGTAAATAAGGTACTCATAACTCTTCCTAAAGGTTATGTCATAAAGTTTATGATATTAAGAAATTACAAAATTTGAAGCAATATACCAGAGATTAGCTGTATGGTTCCTTAATTGCTTTTGAGATGAGATAATTTGGCACAAATAATGCAAAAGTTGAGACTTATTTTAAGGATAAAATATTAGAGAAGACTATGAAATTAGATCAAGAGGATCTTGATGATGTGGAAGAAATTTTTTTAAGGAGAATGAAAAAGTGTTTGGAAAGTATAGAGGTAAGTTGCCTTTCAAATGATTTAGTTGTGGAAAGATAGGTCATTATGCTTCAAGATGTCCAAATAGAGCTTTGGATGACAAAAATAAAGAGAACAAAGGTAAGATGATTAAGAAAAATTATTATGTTAGAGAAGATGCAAGTATATTTGATTATGAATTTGATTATGGGGATGATGATGATGAATGCTTGTTCATGGCTTTAAAGGATGAAACTAATTCTACTAACATTGAGAGATATGTGAAGAACACTTTGGAAGCAAGTGCTAATACTGAAGGCACTTTGGTGTCTTCTTTTTATGCTATTCACGAGAAGAACTATTAGATCATTAATAGTGTATGCTCTAATCATATGACTGGTGATTAGAGTAAGTTCATTAAACTTGAAAAATATGGAGGACTTGTTAGGTTTGGTGATGATACATCTGCTAAGATATGTGGACAAGGTTCAATTAGTTTTGATGGAAAGCATAACACTAATGATGTTTTTATGTTAAGGGTTTAAGACATAACCTCTTGAGTGTTGGAAAAATGTGTAGCAAAGGATACAATCTTAAATTTCAAGATGATGGCTGTGAGATCATAAAAGAATAAAAAATTGTGATTGTTGCTGGAAGAAGGAAAGATGGAAATATCTATCAACTCAAAGGTGCTGATGGTTATTATTTCATGACTTAGATCAATGAGAGTTGGCTATCACATAGAAGAATATGTCACATTAATTTTTATAGCATAGTGAGAATTATTTCAATTCAAGAAGTGAGAGATATTCCAAAGGTTAAAAATCCTATCAATGTTGTCTATATGGAATGTCAAGTTGGAAAGAAAACAAGAAGAAGCTTCAATTTCAAAGAACAATCTTCTATCAGACTGTTGGAATCAATGCATATAGATATTTGTGGTCCTACTAGAGTAAGAATTTTTCAAGGTGATAGGTATTTCATGCTATTTATTGATGACTATTCTAGTGACATGGGTTACTTTTCTCAAAGAAAAATTAGAAGCTCTAGAGAAGTTTAAAGAACTCAAAGTTATGGTTGAATGAAATGGGTATGAAAATAAAATGTTTGAATTCTAATAGAGGTGGAGAGTTCACCTCCAATGAATTCAATATATTTTGTGAGAATCATGGAATAAAGAGGCATTTATCTACCCTAGGGACTCCTCAACAGAATGGAGTGGTTGAAAGAAAGAATATGATTGTTCAAGAAGCTACAAGGACAATGATGAAAGAAGAAAATCTATCAAAGGTTTACTGGAGAGAAGAAATTCACACTGCTGTTTATATACTTAATAAATTAGAAGTAAGAGAAAACAACACAAAGACTCCCTATGAGCTATGGTATGGGAGGATTCCTACTGTCAAATAATTTTGAGTGTTTGGGAGAAAATGCTATGTCAAAAGAGATGAAGAAATGTTAGGAAAGTTTGATGAAAGATTTGATGAAGGTATCTCCCTTGGATATTCTACTAAAATAAAATCTTACCAGTGCTACAAAAAGAGACTAAGAAATATTGTTGAGAGTGTAAGTGTCAAAGTTGATGAATACCTACAAAATAATTCAGTGGTAATAGATGCATATGAATTAGATGAGTCTTCTTGCAAAGAAGAAGAAAAAGCTAAGGAAAAAGAAGTGTAGATTGAAGAGGAAGAAACTTCAAAAAAGGTTCCTAAAATACTAAGTATGTGTAGAAGAATAATTATGAAAAGAAGATCATTGGTGATAAGAACAAAGGTGTACTGACAAGAAGGAAAGTTGCTGAAGAACAAGTAAATCTATTTTTACTTTCTAAAGTTGAACCCAAAACAATGATTGAAGCATACAAGGATGAGTATTAGATCAAGGCTATGGAAGAAGAACTAATGCAAATTGAGAAGAATCAGACTTGGGAACTTTTCCCAAGACCAACAAACAAGAATGTGATTGGAACTAAGTGGGTATTTTGAAAATTAGTGAATGAGAAGGGAGAAGTGGTAAGAAATAAGTCAAGGATTTTGTGTAAAGGTTACTCACAAGTAGAATGAATAGAATTTGAGGAGACATTTGCTCCGGTGGAAAGAATGGAAGCTATTAGGATGTTTTTGGATTTTTCAAAACATAATAATTTTAAAGTTTATCAAATGGATGTGAAGTCTTTTTTCTTGAATGGAGAATTAGAAGAAGAGGTATACATAGAACAATTGGAAGGATTTTAGTTATCAGATAAATCAGATATGGTCTGCATATTGTAGAAGAATTATATAGATTTAAGAAAGCTCAATCCCAAATCTTGGTATGCAAGGTTAGATAGGTACTTGCTACAACAAGGATTCAATAAAGGTACCGCAGATAGCAATCTTTACTTTAAAGTTGAAAAATATTAAATCTTGTTTGTGGTTGCATATGTTGATGACATAATTTTTGGAGGAAATGAAGTTATGTGTAAGAGATTTCTGAAAGAAATGTAGAAAGAGTTTGAGATGTCTATGTTTGGGGAGATGAATTTCTTCCTTGTGCTATAAATCAATTAGATAGATAAAGGTATTTTCATTTCACAATCAAATTATGTTAAGAAAATGTTGAAGAAGTTTGGAATGGAATATTCTAAACTGATAGGTACCCCTATGGTTACTGGTTGCAAGATAATCAATAATGATGAATCTCTTAAGGATAATCAGAGAAAGTATAGACCAATGATTGGAGGACTGCTATACCTAACTTCTACTAGACTGGATATCATGCATGCAAGTTGTCTTGTGGGTAGATTTCAAGAAGATCCCAAAGAGTCACATGTTGCAGTAGTGAAGAGGATATTTAGATACTTGAAGGGAACTTTAGATCATGGTTTATGGTATCCAAAGGATATTGATTTCTCTCTAAGTGCTTATACAAATGAAAATTGGGTTGGTTGTGTAGATGATAGGAAAATTACAAGTGGTGGCACATTATTTCTTTGATGTAGATTGGTGTCCTGACTAAGGAATAAACAAGATTGAGTATCTTTATATACTACAAAGGAAGAGTACATTGCAACAACATATTTTTGTACACAAGTTTTGTGGATGAGGAAAACATTAAAGGATATCAAAGTGGTATATGATGAACCAATTTATATCTTCTATGATAATGAAATTGCTATCTATATCTCAAAGAATCCGGTAATGAATTCAAGGAAAAATAATATCTCAATGTGGTATCACTTTTCTAGAGAGAAGGTTGTATAGAATGAAGTGAATCTTGAATATGTGCCTACAAAGGATTAGGTTGCTGATATATTTATTGAGGATCTTCCTAGGGATACTTTTGAGTATTTCTGAGAGAAGTTATGGGTTATTGCCCCTTCTTCTTTGAACTAGATGGATAAGGATATGTATTAGTCCATTGGATCTCAAGGTTCATTCTTTGGTTTGTACTGATTTTGGTGGCTACCTCTCAAGGGGAGTAGGTAGTGAAATTATTGATTGATGCAATTTTGTGTGTGTTCCTAAGGGGGAGTATGTAGAGCAGTAAAGGAAGGGAAGTTGTAGAGCAATGGTGTGATTTATGCCAAATGGGGAGAATGAGTGATGCAAATATTTTATCCTTTACCATTGATGTGAAAGGGGGACAAAGTCACAAAAAAAATCAGAAAGATAAGGGGGAGAGAAAATGATGTGAACAATATTCAGTTGAGGAGAGAATAGTGTAGCTGAGAGAGATTCATGAGAGAAGAAGAGTTGGCATGGAGCAAGAGTATTGATGATCAATTTTTTTTGTTTTTTGTTGATGTTTTTTCACATCATGTGTTGCCATCAATGACAAAGGGGGAGATTGTTGCAAGTATGTGTAGTTAGTGTTTTCATTGATGCAAACAAACTTATGTGTTGTTATTAGTGTTAGTTGTATGAAAAATATTTTGTTGGAAGGATGTGCAGTTGGTATTCAGTTAGTGTTTTCTCTGATGATGCTTTGATTAGTTGCATTATGTTGTCATTAGTAAGCTACTAGTGTCAACCTCTAGTGTTGATTTGATAAGATTATGCCTATGGATGTATGGTTGTGTTGCTATGTTGTAGTTGGCTAGGTAGTGATGAGGAAATATTGAAGATTTGGAGGATGTGTCTTTGGTGCTTGGTTTTCAAGTGCTTTAGAGAAAATTTGACTAAAAGAGGAAACAATGTGTTGTAGTGGTGCTCTATGTTGCAAAGTAGCATTCTTATTTTACTCTGTATTTATTATGGGTTGAAGATATGCTGATGAATTTTGGATATGTTGATTAGAGGTGTTTAGTGGTGTTATATTTAGAATTTTGTGTGTTGGATCATTGTGCACTAGAAGTTGTGTTCACTAGTGTGTGAACTATGTATTACAGAGGTGTCCACGATAATTTTTTTCGCTCCATATTTCTCTATAGAATGGTTTTAGGTCTTACATTTCTATGAGGGTGTTGATTGTGTTTGTATCCTTCTTTAGTTGAAGCTATTCAAGGTTTTATATTTTGGAAGTAAACTTCTTGAGTTACAGTGTATGAAAAGATTGTTTGAATGTATTGGGCGTGTACATTCTTCAAGTGAAAGTTGTTGCAAAGGAATTTGTTGGATTTTAGGGTGTTTGTGGGATATTATTGATTATGTTTAGGTGAATTTTTTTTCCATGAATTTTATTTGATCAAAGGAAGTTTTTACTTAAAAGCATAAAGGTGTTAACATAGGTTTGACCGACCTTGGGTGTTTACACTAATTGTGAAGTTGCTTTGATGTTTGTAGAAGCATGGTGTGACATGTATGAATGGATTTAGGTCCTAGCTAAGGTATGTGGTGGTCCACCTTCATTAATTTCCACAACGAGAATGTTTTGGTGTTGACCTAATTTGAATTTACATGATTGAGGTGCATATTCGACCTTCAAGAATGTTTTCAAGGTTGAAGATGGTATAAATAACTAATGAGTTGTTGAGGGATGATAAGGTAGATGTGTGAAATGTCAATGATGTAAATTTGAGAGTTGTAAGGTATGAATTTATGAAGTGAAGTGCAATCTTTCATGTGTTAGATTACTGAATGTAGTGAGAAGAAGGCGTCTACAGTTCTTTAGTGAGATTGCAAAGGTGTTGGTGATGTTGTGGTAGATTTCTATGTTGCACTAAGATGGATTTATCATTGTAACATTCTTCTCTATCTTCTTTTCTATTTTGGCAGTGAGCCTTTCTTTCTTCTGGGTAGTGAGCCCTTTGTAATTGGTATTGGTATTACTGTATATTATGAGATAATCCTTATTGTGGTCTTTCCCATCTTGTATTTTCTACGTAAATTTGGTATTTCATTGTGTATGGTGTTGCATTGATTTTGTTTTTGTTATCTTCTTTCATGATAAATCATTCAAATAGATTAAGGGTTAATTGAATTAATGTGGATCTGAATGTTTGTGAGGGTTTTGCAGTTTTAAGGCACAATTGATTCATCCCCATCTTAGTTATCTTATACATTCATCAATACCTACTTGCAGCTAATGGATTTCTACCTTTGGGAAATCTAACAATATCCTAGTTATCACAACTATATAGATCCATCATCTCCCCCTTCATGGCCTACATCCAATACTCACTATCCTTCAAAGAGATAACCTCCTTGAAAGATATAGGTTAATTGTTAGTACTTAACAAAGAAAATACACAATAGAAATTTGGTGGGCTACACATGTGAACTGGATTCCATTGTATTATGGATGTTCTCAGGGCAGGAGTAATGAGATCTGCTTGTTCTTCTATATGCTCATCCTGCACATCATCTAAAATCTCTAAACCCTCTTCTTCTTCTCCATCCTATGATCCATCTTCCTCATTTGCATCTTTCTTCTTTTCTATTTTTGTCTCAAAGTGCATTATTTTAGTCTTTTATTTCTCCTTTGGTTGTTCTTCATCTAAATAAGCTTTAAACACCTTAAAAATCACATCTCTAGAATAAATTATTTGTCAAGTTAATGTATTCGAAAGATTATAACCTTTTAAATTCTCACTATATCCTATGAAGATACATTTTTTAGATTTTGGATCCAATTTAGATAACATTTATTGAGGCACATAAATACAATCCTCACAACTAAAGACTCTTAAATGTGAAATAAAAGGATTTCTACCTATCCACACTTCAGAAGGTGTTTTATCAATAAGATATGAACAAGGAGATCTATTAATCAAATAAAAAGTACTACTTACAACATCTATCTAAAAGCACCAATCTATCTTAACACGACTTAATATACTCCTATCTTTGTCCATCAAGGTTTGGTTCATTCTTTTTTCTACCCTACTTTGTTGGGGAGTATAAGGAGTAGTTTTACGTCAAATAATACTTGCATGCTTAGAAAAATCATCAAATTTCCTAGAAGAATATTAATCACCATTACTAGATCTCAAAATCCCTATCTTATAATTTATTTTTTTATCAACTAAGGCTTTAAATTCCTTGAACTTAGCGAAAAACTTAGACTTTGCATGCATAAAATAAATCTAGGTGCATCTTGAGACATCATTAATAAATGTAACATAATATAAATAATTTTCAAGAGTCAACATCCACTTTTCCAAACACATCCAAATGAATTATCTCTCATAACCTCTTAGCTTTAATAGTTCCAACAAGAAATGATGATCAATTTTTTTTACTAAACACAATCTCACAAAAACTATTTTTACCAGCCTAATAATAAAAAATATCATCAACCAAATTTTTATTAAGAATGGTCCTAAGACCTTTCTCACTTATGTGACCAAATGTATGGTGCCACACCATACATGCATTTTTAGTGCTAGTCACATTCATAAAGTCACACAAATTGGAGACATTAAGATTAAACAAAGTCATGATATAAGATACTTTAGCAACCACCAAATTCCCTCTTACCAACTTGCAACAAGACTTTTCAAATGTCACATGTATTATAGAATAATTCAAATTTGATACAAATAGTAAATTTATCACAAGTCATGGAATATACAAAACATCTTCAATAGTTTTAAATCTTGCATCACTGAATAAAACTTTACCTTTCTCTTACCAAAAAATTGTTTAGTGTTGTTAGCACTAAGGAAAAAATCTTCTCCATCATAAGATGAATATGTAGAAAACCACTCCTCGTGAAGAGTCATATGGTAGGAATAAATTGAATCAATAAGCAAAGAATCATTACTAATAGTGTTAGATGAAATTAAAAAGCATCATTATCACTTTCATCCAAATAGTTTTCTATGGAGGAATCTACACTTTTTTATTTTTCTTACATTCATTCTTCACATGGCCCCATTTCCCACAATTCCAACATTTTAATTTGCTCTTCACATGGGTTTTAGAACATAATTTTGGCTTATCCTTCTTCTTGTCTCCCTTTAGGTCCTCTTTTCTCTTGAGACCTTCCTCACACATACAACACATCTTGGGAGCCAACATTCATGTAATTTATGATCATTTATTTTGAGAGAAGTGTAGAAATGAGGCTATCCATATTTTGAATCTCCACCATTACAACTCATAGGAGCATTATATTTTCCTAGAATTTGGATAAAGAATAAAGTAACAAGATGAATTTATCTCCGTCTTCTAATTTATCGTCTACAAATGCAAGATGAATTAAAACCAAATTAATTTTTTTCAAATTATTTGCAACATAATCACCACCTTGATTTTTAAGGAAAATAACCATCTTTTGAGATATAAATTATTAGTAAGACTCTTGGTTTGGTAAATATCACTTATCCTCTTCCATAACCTATAAGTGGTTGCTTCCTCAAAAAATTTTAAGAGGATTAAGTTGACAAGACACAATTTAATGGTTTCTCATGCCTTCTTATCAATCTTCAACCAATCTTTATTAGGCATTTTGAATGACTCATTTTTATTGGAAACTACCCATAATTAATTTCTTTTTTCTAGTAGATCTTCCATCTTCAACTTCCACATATCATACCTAGATCCATTAAACTTATAGATATCTAGATGGGAAGTAGAATCCATGACATAAAATCTTCTTCACAAATTTATAAAACCCACAATGTGAAAGCTCCCATTGTAACAAAAAACCTTCAACACTTAAGAGAAAAATATTACTCTCTCAATAGAACCATTAGCTATGATACCAAATTTTGGAAATCAAGGTGAAAATACTACAATAATAAATTAAACAAAGTGTATATAAATCTTAAACTTTATCTCCAAGATTACCCATAATGGTGTTTATGTGATAAACATATTCAACAAAAATAATATGAAGAAATAAACACACAAGTGACATAGAATTTACATAGAGAAACCCTTGTGGGAAAAGTCCACACCAAAAAGATCAATTCTTGTATTAATCCTTCAAAGAAGTTTACATCAACACAATTTTTTTTTCCAAATTTTTATATCACTTCATTACTTATTTAAATTGTAAAAAATGATATGAAACTACTAACCAAAGAAATCGGTTTATAGAAAAGATAGATGTGAGAATACCACTATGGTATCTAAAAAAAGTGGTTAAAAAACACAAAAAAACCATACGCCTCCCTTAGTCGAAAACCTATAAAATTAGTAAAAAATCATAAATGATCACATGGCCTTCACATGGGCTCCTATCCCATAGCTAATAAAATTTGGTCAATACTGAGTGCTCCATTACTGTCTAGTAGCTTTGACAACTTATATGAACCACATGCAGACCTTGGTGGTCCAATTAAAATAACATGGAAGATACATGTAACAATATGCATAGAAATTCTAGGAGAAGTGGTCCCCACCTCAAAAGTGGATGCCTTGAAGGAATATTTTTCCAATACAACTTGTAATTGCAATTGATGACTAGATCCTCCTTTGTGAATGCAATTACAATTTGTCATAGGTAAATAAATATTAAATATCTTCTCACATGTGCATAAGTGTCCAAGTAAAAATTCCAAGGATCATTGAGACACATGAAAATGACTTAGGATTGTTAGGTTAATGACATCTTATCCTACTATAAAATGAAGCACCATAATTTAATGCTGGCCCTAACCTTATTTTTGGATATAATGATAAAGATCATGAAGCTATTGATTCTATAAATTTACTTTCTCTCATTGAGGATGTAAGTGAAAAATCAATCATAAGTAGTGAAGATCTAATTGATGCATATGTGCCACTGGAGTAATAAATTTAGGATACAATTGTCGTGATAAATTTAATATTTTATGGGCCTTTTTAGCCATATACCCTTGTTGCTTTGTCCTATATTTATAATCCTATTATTCTTGAAATGAATGAAGATGGGTACGAGAAACCTATTGCACTTATTAGAAATTCATTACATGATAAAAAGGAGGTATATACCATGGAATGATACACTATCATCTAAAGAAGTTGTTGGTTGGAGCTCATTTGAGCTAGCTTGTCAAGAAGTTGATAAAGCAATATGATTTATGCCTTTAGTGCATATATTTTTTCATTATGTTGAGGTCCTGACAATGCAAGATGTAAGTCTGGACGCAACCAAATTTAGTGAGGAAAATCTTGAATGTGCATCTTCATCTTCTCACCTTAAGGATGTTTCAAGGTATAGGAGTGATATTTTTGTTGGATACATGAATCATATCCTTGGAAGAAATGATGATTAGTAATGAATGCTTGAGATGCATTCCATAAGGTATGTGATAATACATATCGTTTTATTATGGAAAGATTAGAATAAGTTGCTCCTTAAATACTCATTTTGGAGAAGAATATAGATTTTGATATGGTTGTATGAACTTGATTATAAGAATAAGGGTAGTGCATGCTACCTTAGAAGTTTCACTAAGTACCATGTGAAGTTTCCGATTCATGAAATTATGGATTAACATTACCTTATAAGAAACATTTCTTCCTTGTACATATTTTTTGTTGTGTTTTCTATGTGTGTTTGTATTTGTGCAATATTAATAGTAGTTAGTCCTTATGTAATTATCCCTATCTCATCTTCGCATGTCCCTTTTTTTGGTCTAGTCCTAGAGATATTTTTTTTTTGTGCTTACAAGAGACACACATCCCCAATAGATCCTACTAAGACTCAATTTGATAGTGAAAAGATTTTCTCGAGTCCTATCTCCTTTATATATTTAGGCCTTATTTTATCCATCATGGATAACCAATCAAAAAAGTCTTTCAATTGGCCCCATTTTTCAAAATTTCTCTAACTGTTCTCCTTCATCCCATGTGCATATCATAAGTTGGAACTTGCAACACTTAAAAAAATCCGTCGCATGTATTTCTACAAAGTTTTATAATTTCCTTTTCTTGGCATGCATTTCCTCCAAACTCTAGCTTTTCTTTTGTCTTTATTGAGATATTATATCTTCTCATCCTAACATACCTTTCTCCTAAACCCTACTCTTTCCCTTGTACTTGTCAAATTTTCAAATTTTCTCTTACTGACAAGCTATTATCCCAATCCCCAATCCCCCAAAAGAGGTATAGATTATGAGTTATCCTTGACCCCTAATTGCCCACATTTTTGAAACTCTAAAAATCCCATGTTTTACATTGCTCACTTCACCTAACTCCTTGCATGACCCAAGTTACCATTAAAGACTAAATTTTATGCAACAACTAATTAAAAAGGATTTATCAACCCATAAATGTTTTTTCATCTTAAGGGTGTTGATTCACATGATGTATTTTCAATGATAAATATGATAATTCAATACCACCATTAATGTAGTGTTTGCGTTTCTAAATGATTAATTTTTGTGTAAGCTCTAGGTTACAATTTTATTAAATTTCATGGGATTTTGACTTGTCCACATGCTTTATTGGTGAAATATTGTTCTCAAATTATTTACACAATAATTTAATGACAAAAAAGTGCTATATATAGTAGTTCATCTTTTAGAATAAAGTTCAATATCCATTTTCATGTGACTATAGCATGGAACAATATCTAGGATTTTGATCCTTGCATGCACATTTTATATTAAAGAATTTCATCTTGAAAATTATGAAGAGATAGATATTTGTAATTGAATATATCTCTAGCCAATTGTGGATCTTTAGGAAAAACTCCAAGTAGTGAAATGAGATAGGGTCTTCTTAGCTTATTATTTTATCTCATCATATTTTCTAGCATGAATGAAATATTGGTTTGATAAGTGTCACAAAACTTTAATATATTGTAAACATTATGTATAATGGTTATTTCCTTATTGTTTGTAGATTTATAGAAGTTTGGAGCTAGATTAAATTAAGTATGTTTAGTTTCTAATATCATATATCTTTGTCATTTCTATGTGTTGTGTGTTTTGATTGAATGCAACTTTGTAACCTAATATTATGCATTGATATTGAAACTATTGACCCTTAATACACTATAAAAATGGAAAATACACATTAACTAGTAGCTTAGGACTAGAAATTAGTTCAAATATATATTTAATTATTTAGTAATTTTCCAAGGTAAAAATTTGAAATTATCCATTAATTTTTCATCTTAGATAATCATGTCTTTCATGTATTCATAAAATTAATAGACGTTATATGTGTAGCAGGTTAGTCCTAGTATAGTGGTAAATTTTAAGGTTAGACATAAATTTGGATACTACTAGAGTTAATTTATTTGCATAAATATAGTTTAGATTAAATTTGATTAAATATTACCTTTAGGAACATCCTCATGGGTCTAGCTAAGCCTAAAGTGAATGATAGATTATACATGCTTAGCAGTTGGCTTGTCATCACTCACTCTTTTTTAATGAGTTGATCAATCTACCCCTAGGGTAATATATTCTTAGTCCCCCAAAATTGGTTGAATCCTTTAGCAGTGTGAATAGAAATTATGGTACTCAACACCTCGTAGAGTAATTATTGATTGACTAGTTTGATGCCTATAACCAAGAAGTCCAAGTGTAACTCCAAATCTCTAATATGAAGAAATAATTATACTTACAAACCTCCTACACATGAGTTATAGTATACCTAGTAATCTATTTAATGACTTATTATGACTGTGGAGAAATTTTTTCCTTCAAAATTTTTGGTTTTTGACCCTTACTTCCTTTCCACTTTGAGATGGCTCCGCACCTGAAAGATAAAGATTACTCTCGCATAAAGGCATGCAATATGCCACATGGTGGCTGCACGAATTTTTATATATTATTTTCCTTCTAGACCTGAATCAGGACATGTGTCTATTTGGTAGGGATTTGTTCAAAGTTGTTCTTATAAGATTTGAAATCCCCCGCCCGCTTGCCACACTAGCCATTTTGTCGAGCAGATCATGTCGCCCGTGGATGTATTTATTTTTGGGTGGAGTTTGTCAGAGGGCATGATGGAGATTCTAATTTTGGGGTTGAACCTTTGGGATAACATCATCATTCCTCATAGCTGATTGGATCAAATTTTAGATAGGCTGTACTAGGCTCTGGTTGTCTTTTAGCAATGTATCTTTATGAAAATTCTACAAAATCTATAGCCATTAATGAGGTAGCCCAAGAATTTATGAGAAAATATCACTGCGATCTAATAAGGCCCTAGATTAGATTACGATCAATTGGGTACAAACATATGACAGTTATTAATTTCTTCTAGTTGTGGTGGTGGTTCTTTCTTTTGGCTATATAAGGGGGGTCTACAACAATGAAAAATGAGAGGTTTTAGTTTAGAAATTGTTTGAAGATAGATTTTCATAGAGCACTATTTACGCTCTATGACATGCATTATTTATCAAGGCTATTAATCGGATTAGAATCCAACCTTCATTTTTAGTTGGTTTATTGAAAAATAGATATTTAAGGAGAAGATTTTGAAATTGTGCATTTTATGGCCTTTATCATGAATTTCCCCCTTTTTTATATCATTTATGTTGAAATCTCTGTGTCAAGTCTTTCTTAGATAGTTTGGATAATTATTCTACATGTTATTAGCTTCTATTTTTAAAAGTTATATTTCAAAAAAATGAATCATGTCATTGTAATCTTTCCTTTTTTGTAGAAGATTATGCTAAAAAACATATTACGCTGTAAGAGCAAAGGCAATCCTGTGAATATCCAAGTATCTTGATAATCTTTGGGGTTTCTTGCTTCTATTGAACCTTAATGGATGCTTCCCATGAGGATAATTGAATGGCTAGACTATGCTTTTTTAGCCTTTTTTGCTTTGTTCTCTTCCCAACAATGAAGGGTTTGTGGAATTTTGTGTTTATTTCATTAGAAGTAGGAGATTTCTAATCTTTGAAATGTTGTAAAATCTTTGGCACATTGCCATATTTTTATTTTCTTTGTATTTCTCTCCCCCTTTTCCAAAAAAATCAAAGAAGAGCTGACTTTATTTAAAAATCCCAAAGGTCATTTAGTGAGGCACAAATTGGTCCCCCACTCACTGAATTTCCCATAAGGATGTTTGAAGAGGCATAAGATTTTATGATCAATAGTTATTTTTTAGGTACGCCTGATGGGAACCAAAGTTCTTCAACCATATGATTGGAAGTTAGAAATATTTCATAAATCAGTTTAAGAAGAGATGCTGGCAATCTCTTTCTCAAAGTTCAAACAAGAGAATCTTTGAGAGGCAATTTCCAATACTCCCAACTAATTTCTTCGACACCTAGGAGGAGACAGCTTATAGGTTCCATATCACCTATCAAGAGGAATAGAGTGAGAAGTGTTAGTCCACAATCTAGAGCTTTATCCACTCCACTAGGAGATTGAACCTTCTAAATCAAAATAATTGTCTACCTCACCCATAGTAATTTGTTCTCAATGTCCCACTTAGGTGCCCTGCTCCTAGAAATTTTGTAACTTGGGATAGCAGTAGCTCGCTACAACCAACTATGGCCCTATATGTATGACTTTCCATACTCGCCAATGATCTTAAGGCAATCTCAAATTTTTCTCCGGAGGATTTTAAAACCCCTTTTGAGAATCTCCAAGATATTGTGAAAGTTTGTAGATTCTATAACATCGTGGAAGAAAATGTGGCCCTCTGATTACTAGCCACGCCTTTCAAATGAAAGGCTCAAGACTAGTATAGATCCTTGACTTCCAATTCCATCCGCTCTTGGGATCAACTCAGGGATAAATTATTTGAGTGCTTTTCAGATAAAGGAGATCGCTCCTCTTTGTTGCAAAAATTAATCACTATAAAGAGGTCCCCACAAGAGGCCATGAGTGACTTCAACACTAGGTTCCACAAAACCTAGCAAAGGGTTCCCATGAAAACCAAACCTCTAACAACTAATGTCATTCATGTTCTATCTAAAGGCCTTCAATTTAAACATCATAGTCATGGTATAATCAATGGGAGGAGACACTATTTTTGACGCATACAATTTTTCTATGCATGTAGAGAAGAATCTAATTGACGTAGGGAAACTTCCACCATGGCCACCAATGCCCATATTCATAGAAATATCTAGTGGACCTTTAGAAGAAACAAATCTTAGTGCCTTTGTTCCACAATCCAACACGTCGGCTGCACCACCACCATCTATGTATGTGTACCTAGGTGAACAACTAAGTACGTCGAGCTCCTCTTCACTAGTGGCAGATGTCAATAAAATGAAGAGCCTCATGCAGTAATTTTCAAATGAGCTATTCCTTATCAAGTTTCAACAAAGAAACACCTCCAAAGCCTCCGACGAAACCTATTAAGGAGGAAGGTCATATTATCAACATAAAACATATCAAGGAGCTTCAAAGGAAAATAAAAAACAATAGATGTCTATGAAATAGATAGCCCCAATCATCATGCTGCTTAAGATTATCAAAAATAACTTGAACAAGGATTTGGTCCCAGGCTAGAATAATCTGGTAGAAGATGAGAACAAATGGTGTTTCTCATGTAACAATAGCCACATGCCCCAAAATTGTTTGAGGGGAAATCTTCAATAGAAGATAGCAGAACAAATAGGCATGTGTGTGTTTTTTAACACAAAAGAATATCAGTCTCTCAAAATTGAAAATATCCACTTTAGAGAAAAAATGCAAGGGATGTACTTAGAGAAAGAGATGGATATCTCACTAGACCAA
Source organism: Sequoiadendron giganteum (assembly GCA_007115665.2). NCBI lineage: Eukaryota > Viridiplantae > Streptophyta > Pinopsida > Cupressales > Cupressaceae > Sequoiadendron > Sequoiadendron giganteum. The sequence continues at coordinate 341,597,651 of CM021108.1, forward strand.
GTGTTATTTTCTTGGATGGAAGAAGAAGACATAGTATTTGTAAATAATTTTTTAACAACTAATGCCCTATAGGTACAACCAGACTACAACATGTGGTCCAAGAGAAGATTCACTAGAGAATACATGCAATGAGCTCCACAACTTCCACAACCACAATAAATGAAACCAAAAGTATAGAAAGCCTCACAAATCTGACCTAGTCAGTAGTCGCAAGATCTGCCATTACCAGAGAAAGATATGTACAAAGAACAAAGCCCATCCACATCAGATTGACCTCTTCCTAAGATAAAAGAAATACCACCATTCAAATGTAAGGTCCCGCTAGTCAGAATGCTTAATGTGGTGGAGAAACTAAAGAAGGAACTTGCTAATGTGTCTCTGTGGGATGTTATATCAATTCTAGAATAAAATTCATTGCTCTAGGAGGCATTAAAGAAGGAGTAACAAATTACATGAACAAATACAATCCCACCACATAATTAAGATAGAGGAAAAGGGCTCGTGTCGAACCCACAACCTTTGGGAGCCACAACATACGTAAACATCACAGAAAATAAAAATATGAAAGATTTAAGCAAACCAAAGTCCACCCCTTTCTTTTTAACACTTATTGTGGGAAATATGCTTTTACACAATAGTATGATTGATTCGAGAGCTAGTACCACAGTTATGCCCAAGCAAGTGGCTAATGCTTTGAATATTAAGTAAGAACCTATTGAGAAAGGGATCATGCAATTAGATGGGAAGAAAGTCTCAACCTTTGGCTGCATCAATGATCTATCTTTGACCCTTTTTTCATGTCTGAGCCAAACCCTCACACAAGTAGTAGTTGTAATAGACATTTCCCTAGTTTTTGGGATGCATCTTTTGAGAGACTTCACGATGAAGCTTGGTGGGATTGGTCTCATTTAATACTACAAATAAAGCATGGGGTAAAGATGAAGATCCTGTTTGAACCCTTGTACCCTAAACATATAGCAGACAACGTGGTCCTATGCTTTGAAGTAGCACATACCTCCTTCTCAAAATAGGAGACATATTGTGTAGAGATGTGAGAATATGAAGAGGTAATAAGTGATTGGACCCCTGAAGAGGAGGTCCTTCTCAATCAGTTTATTGATTCTGACCTGTTCAGGATCTTCCATGCTACTGGGTTAGGCACCTATGTGATCTTCGATAATGATCAAGTCTTCTCAAAATTGATAAAATAATAGGAGGAACATAGTGGACCGGGTGACAACAGTCTATAAACACTATATTTTGATGGTACCAAGTGCAAAATCAGTTCTAGAGCCAACATTCGATTAGTATCTCCGACTAGAAAAGATACCCTCAAATCATTTTTCTTCAAGTTCCCGTTCTCAAATAATTATGCAAAGTATGAGGCTTTTGTCAGTGGCTTGATTCTTAGGGAGTGGATGGGCATAAAGAGAATACAAACATTCAAAGATTCAAAGTTAGTCCTAAACTAGGTCTATGGATAGGGAGCTGCAAAAAATGTAACAATGAGGTCTTACAAACATAAAATATGGGATTTGATTGAGGGCTTCAAAGATTTTAAGATACAATTTATCCCATGGTCCCAAAATTTAGCCCCAGATTGGATGGATTCAATTGGCTCATAGTTTGAGCCAACCCCAAAATCAATGAAAAACTAGAATACAATGCAAACCATCATCTGATCGTCAATACTTGACAATGATCAAAATTGGCAAGTTTTTGAGGATGAAATTTAGATTGCCACTTTTCTATAAAATTTAGGGAAAGCTTCCAATCATTCATAGTTCAAAGCTAGAGGGGTTATTGAAGGATAAATAATTCAATTAAAAAGTAATAAGCTCCCATGAGGCTTAATTTCTCTTAAAAATCTCTTCAACTATGAGGATGCAAGAAATAGAAAAAAAAGATTCACCACTAATGAATGAGACTATGAAGACCTCGATGTTGAGAATGACATAAAGTTAAAAGTTAGAAGAGACATCCCATAGGTGGACAAGAAAATATTGAAAGGCTTGTGTGCTAAATACATTGGGGTCATGGCCTGAACTTATGATGATCTCAAAGGATATGATCCATGCATCATCAAAATACTATCGACTTAGTGAAAGGATCAAATCTTGTCCAATAGAAATAAAGATCGGTGAATCCAAAGGTCGAGGCACTGATGGTGCAAGAGCTTACAAAATTATTTGAATCAAGAATTGTATATCCGATCAAAAATTCCACCTGGATATCCATACTTGTACTAGTGTGGAAAAAGAATGGTGAAATTTAACTCTGTGTGGATTTTTGGGACTTGAACAAAGCTTCGTTAAAAGATCACTACCCCTTACCCTCAATGGAGAAAATTATACAGACTATGGTTGGGTCAAAAATTTTCTCACTGCTCAACGATTTTTCTATTTAGAACCAAGTTTATGTAAAGGAAGAGGATCAACACAAAAAAATGTTCATCACCAAGTGGGGAACGATCACATATGTAAATATTCCCTTTAGACTCTCCAATGCAAGTGCTACCTTTGAAAGAGAAATGTATATCACCTTCAAGGGATTGATCAATAAGATCATCCTAATATATTTAGATGACCTAACTATTTTTTTGCAAATCAAAAGATGACCACTTTGACCATCTAGAAACGGTCTTCCAAAAGTGTCAATAGTTTGAGATTTCTTCAAATCCCAAGAAATGTGTTTTCAGAGTACCAAAAGGAAAGATTTTGGGATTTGTGGAATCAAAATAAGGTATAGCCATAAAACTTGAAAGGGTGAAAGATATAATGGAGCTACCACTGCTAATCAACTAGAAGGGGCTACAATCATTTTTCGGAAAGATCAAATTTGTTAGCTGATTCATCTTGGAATTTGCAGGCATTGCGAGACCTATCACGTTGATGTTAAAAAATAATTTAGCGTTTAAATGGACTCCCAAAGGTAAGCTTGATTTTGAGTAAATAAGGGAAGCCATCTCTATAGCTTTGGTGTTAGACAACACAGACTTCTCCAAAGGATTCCTTCTCTACATATATAGCGGCCCACATAGCATAGCTTTAGTGCTTACTCAAAAGGGCGAAGAGGGAAGTGGATAACACCCCATAGAATTTCATTCCAGGACTCTCAAAGGATATGAAGCTAGGTATAAATTTGTTGAAAAATAGTCCTTTGCTATTGTGAAGAGCCTAAAAAAATTCTGACACCTGGTATCCGCCAATAGAATCACCATCCTCATTGCCCACTCCAACATTAAGGAATATATCACTGAAGGTGACATAATCGAGAAGAGGGACAAATGGATCACTAAGATCCTAGAATACAATGTGGACACCAAAACAATCAAGATGGTTCAAGGGGGAGGCCTTTGTGAATACCTCATGTAGGAATTTAGGCTCCTAAGTAGAAAAAGAGCTACAAAACCAAGACTATGCAAACCAATTTGAGTTTGATGAGTCGTGGATGGCTGATCAAATGTAATTAATGCAAATTGGGCAATATCCAACCAACATATCACCTCACAAAAGATGTTAATACTGACTGCAAGACACCAAGAACACAATAATTGAGGAAATTTTATTTAAAATATTTTAGGATGGAGTCCTTCTTTGTTGCATAGACAAGCCACAAGCAGAAAGGATTCTAGGCAAATTCCTTAATAGCCTAGTGGGCGAACACTTTTCCGCCAAGACCACCGCTTTGAAAAAAATGTGAGGAGGCTATTACTAGCCTTCAATGTTCTCAAAGGCTCATCATCTTGTGGAGAAGTTTACTTAGTGCCAATATTTTGTTTGCAAACAAAAGAACTCCGCCAGGCCATTAAGCTTGATTGTGACCAAGGAACCCTTTGCACAATGGGGTATGGATTTTGTCAAGATGATAAATCCTATCTCCAAAATAGGCCATGAGTGGATAATTATGAAAACTGACTACTTCACAAGATGAACATAGGTTGTCTCCTTGAAGAATGCTACATAAGTATAAATCATAAATTTTTGCAAGGAATTGGTAGCAAGGTTTAGTTTGCCCAAAACCATCATTTTCGACAACACACAAGCCTTCGTAGGCTTTGGGATGTCTGAATTCATTCTTGAGCATGGGGTCTACCTCAAGACTTCATCCAATTATTACTCACAAGGAAATGGGTTAGCATAATCAACTAACAAGAATATGATTAAGTTAATAAAGCACATCGATTCAGAACACCAGAAATAATGGCATAAGCATCTATGAGCAGATTGATGGGCAGATAGAATTATACCTAAGTAGATCTTGAAAACCTCCCCTTATGAATTAATGTATAGGAAAGAGGTGATTTTACCCATTTCCATAGAAATTCCAGCACTACAATTGTTAAAAGCTTTGGAAGTCAAGGAAGATAGTGGAATGGAAGTAAGATTGACGAATCTCTTAAGCCTCAAAGAAAAGAGAGAGAAGGAATTTAACACCATGATAGAATTCCATCAGGTGGTCAAATGATGGTTTGATAAAAAGACCTTTGACACATATTTTAGGGAGGGAAGTCTTGTGCTAAAATATGATGAATGAGCTGCAAAACTAGGGCAGCATGCAAAGTTTGATTCATTGTGGAGGGGGCCCTTCCACATCCATGCATGCAAAGAAATGAATGCGTACGAGCTAGAGGATACAAATGGAAATGTTTTGGATATACTAGTAAATGGTGTTCATATGAGACTATTCAATTGAAGTACATGCAAGTTCATTAAAATTCAACAGTTATGTACCATATGTAAAATTTTGTAAAATAATTTTTTTTTGCGAATAAAGTCATAAGAGTGAACACTAGAGAATAGAAGAAAGGTACTATATTTTATATTCATAAAAATATTTACAAGATAGTACGTGCTTTCAAGCCTAAGGTTCTGAAGGAATATTAAACCTTGCCATTCAAAACCCAAAATTACATCTTCAAAAAGAAAAAAGACGAGGTGACATTAAAACACAAAAAAAAAATCAGCCTCCATCGGTTGCAATGATAAAAAATATTTATTTCTAGGGTCTCTCCAGCAAGGAAACAATGGGGTAATAAAAAATAGAGCACACGAGGCATGCAGTCATGACACAAACCTTTAATCCTCAATGCCAAGTTTATACACTAGAAACTCAAAGTGATTTTTCCAATCAAGCCTAGGAATGTGCTCCATGTTATACATCCTCAACAAGAAGGAGGCCATAGGTAAAGAAAACAACTGATGATGCTCCAAGTCCATGGTCTAGAAGTCTATAAGAAAGGGAAGCCATTGAACTGCTTCCACATAATCAACATGCCTCTGGATATTCATGGCAGATGAAATGCTAGCACAAGGGATAACAACTTGGATGATTTTGCCCAACCCATCCAAGTATGTTGTATCAAACATAGCATGGCACAAATCTATAATCCAAGGCTTGGAAATGTCCAAGTCCAACAATGAGGCCACAAATCAGGAAATGACATTGGAATTACACTAAGGCTGGTTCTCATCCTTCACATAATATTTCTCAAGCACCCACTTGAACACCATGACCACGAGGCCATCCTTCATTCCTATTAGGTGTTCTATCCAATCATTGCTCACTTCTCCTACAAAAGCGTTATGCAAATTTCGACTCAAGAGCCGAATTGGGGTTCTTGGACCAGTCATAATGGTAGTGAAATCTTATAGACTAGTAAAGGAAAACACAATAGAAGGAGCTCATCAACTCAATACTAACTTAGCGAGTATTTTTTGCCAGGTGGATGTTGCTATTTATAGAAAAATATGCATTGGGGAGTTTGGAAATGAAAAATATATTTCCCATTAGACAACAATGGAAAAAATCTTAAAGAAATGAGAAGTGAGTGATAAATCGTACATAAAATCTCTAATCAATCTTGAATTAATTCGAGCATTGGGAGTAAATACTCATGTGTACAATTTTTTGCCATGTTCCCATCATTATCACCAATGCCAACCTGCTTACTTGTGTGAAACATGTCTTAAAAGGATAAACTCTACTTAATTAAATGCAAATGTCTTTTCGAGGTACAATTCACATTGCTCGAATCATGATTCCCATTGCTCAAATATTAGCTATCAAAATGGTGGTGGATAAAATGTACTAAATACATTCTCACAACGAAGTTGGAATTTTGAGGAGTACGAGCTTCCCAATCAACACATATCACCTCGTTGGTAGTACTTAGCAGGCCATTAGTGATAGTAAATCATTTAATGCATGTACGTGTGAGGATTGAATGCACCCAAATTTTTCTTTTTTTTCTAAGTGTTAGGTTGTATCAAGCAACTATCACTTTCAAAGAGGTTTCTATGAATCGTTCCAAAAAAGAAACAATAGTAGAAGCTTCATTCTCTAGTAGAGACACTGGAGTCTCATTCCAAAGGCTAGGTTAAACCAACATCTTTGGAGAATTTTCATGTGCTAATGCCCTAATGCTAGAGGAATTAATCTTTATGCATACCAAAGTTATGTAGCCAGGCAACCCCATCAAGGAGGAGGTGGTCAAAGATTTAATAGAAAAAATTTATGACTCAAAGCTGTTTGTAAAACCTAAGAGCCTTAGGGAAGGAGAAATGTAGATAATGTTTTCTCATGGGTCAATGGATGGTTTCACAACTCGTCTCTAGCATTGTGGTTTGTCACAATTCATATTGCACTATACACATCCATGTCCAAAACTGGTTAATGCATGTGCAAAAAAAATGGACAAAGAAATTGAGGTTATTATTGGCAACAAGATAAGGGTTATCATCAGTGAAATAGACGTCCAAGATATGCTATGCATCCCTAAAAATTAGGAGGCCAAAGTATTCCAAAGCAAACAAATGAGAGATTTATTGAGAACCAGAGACAAAAAGTTAAAATTCTAAAAGGATGAAACAACTAAGGGGTCAAATAATAATTAGTTGTATTTCCCTTTGGAATGCAGAGAATTCAAGCTGGATGTGTAAGAAATTTTCTCAATGTTGGACTTTATTTATGGGCATGAAAGTGATGAGGAGGTCTACGAGTTCTCGATGGGCTTATCCTTCATGCTTAAGAAAGAGAGGAGCCAAAAGTATTTTGATTTTTTTTGATGCAATCATTGATGGAATGATGGAACAATTGAAAAATTATATTACCATCTTTGAGTTTAGGTATTCCTCTTTTCTAGAACACTTAATTTTACACCAAAATATTGAATTTTTAATGAATATTTTTCACTCAGTAAGTTTGATGTGGTGGGGTTATACCAATCAGTTTTGGTCAAGACCCATGTGCTTTCCAGAACATGCATGGACTACTATTCATTTGTTGATTATTTCCTACAATCAGTACTCTTGGATTTGTCTTCACACCCTCCTTATAGGTTCTTTCTTTAAGGTTTGGAATGGATGAAAAACCACTAGACCCTTGTGGATTATTTTTTCAGAGTAGATTTTTATTTTATCAAATTTCATGTTTTTGTTGGAGAACCTTTTAGGCTTCCTATATTTATAAAAAACATAACCCTCACTTTGGAGGCATGCCATTAGAAAACCATTGACGAAAAATATTACGATAATGGGAGACACAAGAAAGAAATTTATACAATTCCAATTACCATTTTCAAAAGTCAAATAACGCTTGTAAAGTAGGAAGAACATGAGGTGTTGACTAGCAAGTTGGCTTGCTTGGGCCTAGTCCTTATTTGTGATATGTGAAGGCACAATCCTATTGGGTGTCTTTCAAATGGAAAACATGAAGTGAGGGAGTATTTTGAGTCAAGGAAGAACCTGACTAAGGAAAGAGAAGAGGTCTACATCAACCTAGCCTTTATACCATTTTAAAAATCCCCATGGCTTGACTTCTATCCCAGAGTGGTAAAGTTTTGACAAAGCATCCAGATGGGCTAGTACCTCAAAATGTAGTTAAAGAACTTTGTATGGTTAGAAAGGAAGAAGGTGGAGTTCTAGAGGTACCAATATGAAATCATGAACTTAACACCTTATACAGAGAGGTTAAACCAAATGATGAAAATTTTAAAGAGATCTATGAGGCTGAGGCTAGGTTTGATAATAGCAATCCTAAGTCAAATTGGGAGACAAAACATGATCACACACTAGTTTCTATCCCTCCACCTCAGGATCCCAACGTAGGAAAAATAAAATAAAGGGGTCAAAACACAAGGGATTGTGGATTACATCCTCCACTAGCACCTTGCCAAAGGGAAAGAGAACCCAACTATCTCCAAAAAGATCTGCCACAACTCTAAAGACCCAAGGTTCATCAGGATCGGTTGCTAGAGAATCTGAATCGACCAGTGCATCCCCTAAAAATAGGAGATGAGTCCAAGACTTAGGACAACTAGGTGTATAAAATAGAGGAGAAGAAGAAGTGGACTCAACTCTATCAAGATTTTTGGCTTCGACGGTCTAGGTAAGTCTTTCACCGCCATCCTTCTAATGCATCTTTGGTTGCTACTGCCCCCTCATCTACAAAAATAAATTCTCTATCCGTGGGTTCCAACATCCTCATCCTTAATATGACCCCAACCATATTTGATAATGAACCCCTCAAATAAACCTCACACATCGAATGAGCATCTTCCGCTTTTACCACAATTGATTCCCTAATTGTCTTGTCAAACACCCATTATAAACACTGATACACCCATGCTGCAAGTTTCATCATCCCCATTTGCTTCCTGAAAAATGCCTCATTTTTTTCCACTTCCCCTTTTACTCTTATGGGTGTCTCTCCTTCTTAGTCCATACATGGCGTCCCACCCTTTCCAATGATAATGCTTCCCTCTTCCTCTCTACAACCTCAAATAGTTGAGGTCTCTCCTTTCATCACCCTCTTTAGTCTCCCCACTGGTATTTCACTTGCCGCACAAAGTATTCTGTCCCCACAAAGCCTTCAAAATCATATTGAAGAAATAAGGCAAGCTCAACAAGAAAGAAAGTAAAATTTGTGGGGAAAGGCTGTGACAAGTCCAAATACTCAAAATTTAGAAACTTGTTTTGATGAAGAGAGGAATTCTCTACTAATCACAACTATGAGGCCATGGATGTCCAAGCCTGAAGGAGAAATGCAGTTTGAGGATTACGATGTCTAAGCTGTGGGTGTAAATTTAAGTGAAACTCTTCCTTGCAAAAAGGTAGTCCTAGCCAAAGCAACTCAGAAGGTGGTCTACATTGACTATGAAAATTTGGATAAAAATTTGAAGAAGCATGAGGCAATGTTGGTGAATGTAAAAGCCACATTGGACAGATTGCAACATAAATAAAAGGTAAGGATTTGGAGATAGACCACTTAAGGAAGTTACAAGGTCAACAAGGTGAAGCAAATAAGTTGCTTGAAGGGGCCCTAAGTGAGAGGGATCAACTTCATGTCGAGGTAGAAATATTGAGATGCGATATCATAGTTGAGCATGGAACAATTGTGGAGCATCAACAAAGGAAAAAGAATTTGGAAAGTGATATAGCTAGAAAAAACGTTGTATATAATGAGCTGCAAAAGGTGCTATAGGAGATGGATCAGGAAAAGGAGGATATGAAGAAGGAATTGGCTAGTGTCAAATTTCAAGAATTTGACGATCTTCAAAAGGCCTAGGCAGAAATAGAAAAGGAGAAATGAAAAAAATGAGACATTCAATTTATTTTGATGACTCGCAACGAGGAGATTTGGAGGCTATTCTCTGAACCTAAAAATTATCTCCAAGAGAAGAATCAATTGGAGGAAGACATAAGAGTAAGAGAATCCCAATTCCAATAGGAATTGGCCACGTGAGGAACTGGGATCCTCCCGATATTAAAAAAATTAATATCTACTCATTGGGAGAGATTCATTGTTGTAGTAGCAGCCCTGAAATTGCTTTTGTAGTTTCTAACATATATTTATGAATTAAACACAAAGGTCAACATGTTGGTTAACCAAATTATACATTCTTGATCTCGAAACTATATAACGTGACTGAGGAAGCTTTAAAAGATGTCGAGATTCTCGACCAAAGAGAAGCTAGAAGAAGGGAAAATGAATTCATCATTTGAAACCAGGGAGCGGTCAGAAGAAAAACATGTTAGATAGTGTTGAATAAAAAAGTTAGGGAGATAAAGGAAGAATTTAAAGTTCTACTCCAACTAGGATTACCTGCCCTTTTTTCATCAGTGAAGGAGTGTTGATGGTAGAATAGCTCGTAGAAGCAATTAGGCTCAAGATTTAGGACTCCACAATGCTTCAGAGTTTAAGCCTATCACCCACAGTCAAGGAGATCAAGAAGGATATTCTTACCCTTTCTTGAATGTACTGTCACATTGGAGCTATTTCATCAAGGTAGTGAGGAGTTTCTTTCAAAGAGGTCCTTGATCTTGATCAGGAATACAAGGCATTGCGTGCCCTCATCTTGCCCATCGATGGAGATTGGGAAACCCAACGCGATGCTTTCCTGAAACTCTAAGAATTACCTGAGATCTAGGTTCATGCCTCCACAAGCGAAGGGCCCCTTCGAGTTGCCATAAATGTGGAGCAAATTTTATCTTCAAACATTTTGGTTTTTGACCATTACTTCCTTTCTACTTCGAGATAGCTCTGCACTCGAAAGATAAAGATTACTCTCGCATAAAGGCATGCAATACACCATGTGGTGGCTAGGTGGATTTTTATATATCATTTTCCTTCTAGGCCTGAATTGAAACACACTTCTTCTTGGCAGGGATTTCTTCAAAGTTGTTCTCATAAGATCTAAAATCACTTGCCCGCTTTCCACATTAGCCATTTCGTCAGGCGAATCATGTTGTTTGTGGATGTATTTATTTTTGGGTGGAGTTTGTGAGAGGGCACGACGAAGATTCTACTTTCAAGGCTGAACCTTTGGGATAGCATCATCATTCCTCATATCGGATTGGATCATGTTTTAGAAAATTTGTGCTAGGATTTGATTGTCTTCTAGCAACGTATCTTTGTAAAACTTCTACAAAATCTAATGCCATTAATGAGGCATCCTAGGACTTTATGAGGAAAGATCATCATGATATAATTAGGCCCTAGATCAAATTGTGATCAATCAAGTATGAAAATCTGGTAGTTGTTGATCTCTTTTGGTTGTGGTGGTGGTTCTTTCTTTTGGCTATATAAGGGGGTTTGCAGCAGTGAAAAAAAGGAGAGTTTTTTGGGTTTTAGTTTAGAAATTGTTTGAAGATAGATTTTTACAGAGCACTATTTACACTCTATGGCATGTATTATTTATCAAGACTATTAATTGGATTGGAATCTAACCTTCATTTTTTGTTGGTTTATTGTAAAAAAAATATTATTAAGGAGAAGCTTTTGAAATTGTGCATTTTATAGCCTTTATCATGAATTTCCCCCTTTTTTATATCATTTCTTCTAAAAGCTTTGTGTCAGAGCTTACATAGATAGTATGGATAATTATTCTACATGTCATTAGATTCTATGTTTAAAATTTATCTTTCAAAAAAATGAATCAGTTTATTGTACTCTTTCCTATTGAAGATTATGCTGAAAAACATATTATGCTGTAAGAGAAAGGGAAATCCTGTGAATATTAGAGTATCTTGATAATATTTAGGGTTTTTCACTTTTTTCAAACCTTAATGAATGCTTCCCATGGGAGATTTGAATGAAAACACTATGATTTTTTAGCCTTTGTTGCTTTATTCTGTTCCCAACAATGAAGGGTTTGTGGAATTTTGTGTTCATTTCATCAGAAGTAGGAGATTGCTAATCTTTGAAATGTTGTAAAATATTTGGTGCATCACCATATTTTTTATTTTCTTTGTATTTCTCTCCCCCTTTTCCAAAAAACCTAAAGAAGAGATGACTTTCTTTAAAAATCTAGAAGGTCATTCAGTGAGGCACAAACTAGTCCCCCACTCACTAAATTTCCCACAAGGTTATTTAGAGAGGCGCAAGATTTTATGATCAACAATAACCATCATAATACTAGTGAAATAATGGAGAGTGCCAATAATAGAATCTTAAGATTTCATCCAAATATGTTTCCATTTTCTATTGAATAAATATATTATGAATATATTAAATAATTTCTGTTAGACCTAGGAACTGGTAAGTTGTACAATAATGCCTAGTTCTCTAGTTTTAAAAGTATCCCACTTTTTTAATAAATGGTAATGATTATAAGTGACACTCAAAATAGGGAATTACTATTAGGGGTTAATCTTAACATGTATCCTATGCTATGCAAAATTTTCTATGATCACATGTTTTATCAAAGTATTTGCAATGTTCATGAAGGTATTTAATTTCTCAACCATAACCCTCTTATCCTCCATCATGCCATGGAAAAAGTGATATTGGACATCAATGTGCGTTGTTTCACATGAATGATAAGGTTATTTTTTTACTGATGCCACTTTAACTATCACATTGAATAAAAAATATCTTTATTCAACCTAATATCAAAATAGAGTCTCCAAAGCTATATTGATTCCTTATGTGCATGAGTATATACTATGTACTTTAAATTTGTATTTAAAAGATAAACAACCTATTATTTTATCATCCAACTAATCAAACCACCAATTAGGGTAAACACATACACACTAGTAGATCTCCTATTATCCACATCACTATCCCAATCGTAATCTTGAAATTCTTAAATGTTCTCTTGGTCAAATCTTATTCTCCTTGGTAGTAAATCAAACACTCTAATGTGTCTCTATGGTACTTTAATCCATGCTTAAATGACCATTTCCTATATTATATTCATAATTTCTTTGGACTCTTACTTCTTGGAAAATTTATAGTCTAATGTAGACTATAACATACATAAGACTAATATCTAGACTAACATATGATATGTGGCTCATTTACTCTATCCAATTTAGAGTTCAAGGAAACTAATCATCAAAATATTATCTCCATAGTATGATAACACTCATTGGTTTTCAATATTTTTATATCCTAAACAAATACAAAATTATTAAAATAATTCTACTTGATCTATCTTTTTTATTTTCTCTCCTGATTTCCATCCCTAAGATAAAATTTTGTACCCCTAATTCCTTCATATCAAATTGTGAGAAAAGATAATATTTTAGAGTCTTTATCATATATATTTTATATTTATAATCACATTATTATTATTCAATAACATGTCATCATCGTATACAAATTAATAGTAAAATGATCACTATTTTATTTATAGTAATTGTATTTTTTTGACATAGCTCTAACATACTCTAACTTCAAGATATAGGTGTGAATTTTGTTATACATCTTGGGGAAATATTTAAGAACATAATGATATCTCTTCAATTTTCAAACAAAAAATTTCTTACCTTTCACCTTGAAGTGCTCTAGATGTGTCTTGTAGATATCATCCTCTAAATCCCCATTTTAAAAAGTTGTCTTCACATCCATATGTTCAAGCTCAAGGTTAAATAAAACAACAATAGATATCAAGAGTATTATTGATGTCAACATTGCAATATGGGAAGATATTACCAAAATTAATTCCCTCAACTCGAGAATATCTCTTAGCCACTAACCTTGCCTTGTGTTGGCAATATGTGTTGTCATTGATGTCAACTTAGGATGTGTTGTAATTGATACCAAAAGTGTATGCTGAAGGATGTGCATACTCCAGAGTTTGGTTGTATGTAGAGTATATTGAAATAGTGCTATATAAGGTTGAAATGGTATTCAGTTTGGTGTGGAGGAAAGTACACAAGTTTTGATATGTTTACAATATTTTTACATTGACATCATTCTTTTTTGGTGTACCACACATTGAAATAAGTTGCAAAAATCCTACTAAGGTATTTATAGTGTATAATCTGAGGCTAAGTCATAGTATTTTGGTTTGCATCCCTCCGTAGTCTAAGATTTTTTCTTGCAGTTCAGAGGATAAAGGTGTTATATCCAAGGATTTAAGTCATCATACCTTCTACAGTGAAATTTATAAGTGACAGTGTTTTGGTTTGTGCTCTGAAAATATAAAGAGTTGATGAGGGACTATTGGGATGCTCTACATTCCTCTGGTGAGACAAATGTGATTTTGAAGACTTAGGGGTATGTTCACAAAGGTATATGGATTATTTCTTGCAAGTGTCAAGTGTTTTTGTGGTCTACAAGATCAACTTTCAAATGACAATTTGCTATAGTTTGTTTGAATTTATCTATTCCTATGTTTTTCAGTGGATTTCTTCAATTGTGCCAAACATATGATGATCAAACACTTTAGGAAAAGGTTGAGGATACATTGTGCATGAACTACATTGTTTACATCTTGGTCTACATGATGTTTTTTGATCTCTCCCCAGTGGTGCAAATATGAACAAATAGTAGTTTTGGTGGTGTTGTCATTATTTGGGTCGATAGACTTGTCTCCTTCATCTATGATTGATCCTGATTAATCAATATTATTTTGGTAAATGTGTTATGATGTTTTTGGGTCTTGTAATATCGTGTGTTGATCCACATCTTTTTTTTTTTGCAAATATTATACATGTTTGGAGTCAACTAGTGTGATATCATATGTTTCTTGTAAAGGTAATCTTTGGAGCTGACCTAATTAAGGTTTTGAGTTATTGCAGAGGATATATATAGAAGATCAAATCCATTTGTGAATGTGTTGAATGTGAAGGAGTGTGACTGAGTAGTAGGTTGAAGATGAAAAGTGAAAAGTCAGTGTGAAGGGCTAATTGTGTGAAAAAGACACTGCAACATCAACATATGTTTGATGCTTCTTCATAACAATTTATATTCATATTTCTCACTATAATTTTCATGTATCCTTCTCTAAGACAATTATTTTCATTAGGTCCTTTGTATCTTTCCCTAAGGTTATACAACTTCGTCTACAAGTCCATAAGCAGTGAGCCTTAAACAAACACTGTAATATTTGTAAGTAGTGAGCTTGATATATTGTGAGTTAACTCTTACCATGGTTTTTCCCTCATTGGGTTTTCCATGTAAAAATCTTGGTGTCCTGTGTGGTGCATTTTTATTTTCTACTTTTCATTTAGTTTATGTGATGTGATGTTTAATTTGCAAATGGGAATGGTTGAGTTTTAATATATGCTAATTCAACCCCCTCTCAACACTATATTGTTTTCAACAATTGGTATCAGAACCAAGTACCTTTGAGAATCTTAACAGCCGAGGTAGATCTCACACTTGAACACATGGGGTTTGTGGCAAAGATTAATGATATATTCATTCTAGAACTAGATCTAGAAGTGATGGAACATGAAGGTTGGAAAAATAATCCAAATTATTATGAAGTTGATTTTGAAGGAGAACTTTGGTCTGCTCTTGAAGATCTATATGAAGAAATATTGTAAAAGATCAAATATCAGTGCATGCTAGAAAAATCAAAAGAGACAGTTGAAAAATTGAAGGAAAATGCCAAAAAATTAAAAGAAGAGATTGGAAAACTAAAAGCTCAAATAGGAGGAAATGGATGTGAGACTAAAATCAAAGAAGATAAGATGTTATCTCAAATTTAAAAGTCAAAGTTGAAGAAGGAAAGAGGATTATGGATTTCTTGAATACCAAGCTCAATGATAAAATTGTTGAGTGTTTAAAGCTTGAGCAAGAGATTGTATCTTTGAAAAAATAACTTGAAAAATAAAAAGAGAAAATATGAAAAGGGTTTGAAATCGAGAGGAGGTTCTAATATAATTATTGACGTGTTGGTTAACTCTCAAAATCCATCTAAAGAGAAATTTGGACTTGTCTTTAAAAAATGAAAAATTCCTATGAACAATGCATCTGCAAACTTGTATGATAAATTCAAAGCAGAAGGAACACCTGAAATAAGGGATGAGGAAGTGTTATCAATCAGATATGCACCCTTGTTAAATTTTCAGAAATATAACTATCTATTGACACATGGAAACTTTCTTCAGATGTGGGTGACCTTAAACAAAGAAGGAATCTCTAGAGTAAGCTGGTTGTCCGAATAATAATCTATTCTAAATGATATCTTCAGGAAAAGGGTAGAAAGATGAACTTGAATGAAAAATATGACTTAAGAACTTAATGATTGCTTAAAGATGACTCTGTTTGTTTACTCACAGACAATTTCTCAGAAAACAACAATGATTCACAACTTCTCATGAACACTTAACACAATAATGATTTGCATAAAGATTCACATTGTGAATACAACATGCAACCTACATCTATGATCTTTCTGCACCAAACTACAATTCAAGGACATGACAAGGATTCTATAAACAAAAATCACAAATTACATCAAACTAAAAATTGCAATTGACACAAAATCGAGAAAATATGAAAGTTGTTTCTATAACTGAAGGAGTATTACAAGTTCGAGTACAAATTTCTAAGTTACAAGAATCTCTATTTCAGCATAAGATCAAGAATCAATAATCTGGACTAGAAAAACACTAAGTTTTTCTCCATGATATATCACTAAAACCCTAATCCGAGCTCAAGAAGAAAGCTTAAGTAGAAACACCTAAAACTGGTCCAAAATGTGGCATAAAAGTGGAAAAAACACACTTTTTGCATGTGCATGCCATGAGACCTCTAAAAATAGGCAAAATATGCTTTTAAAGAAAATAAAACACTTCATCTTTTCACTATGCAACTGAGATCTGACCAGAAGAAAAATCAACTTATCTTTGCATGCAAACTGCTAAAAATAGGAATAAGAAATAAAACAATTTATAAATTATTGTTTTATTCTCTACTTTACATCATGCAACTTTGTCAATTTTCTTTATTTTGCAACTAAAGATAAAATCTTTTGCAAAATATTAACCTTATGTCTCCAATTATAAACTTGATTTTTCTTATAAAAAATAATAAAAATAATATGCCCCTCCAATATTACATTTAATTGATTTTCTTTAAAAATCAATTGAAAAATGAAATGCCTAAAATATGGGTTTTAATCTAAGGCATATCTCTCTAAGACCTAATTGATTTATATAAAATCAATTACAAATAAAGCCTAAGCCTAGTTATTTTACCTAAGCCATAAGTAATCTCTCATCCATATTTCAATTAATTTATCTAAAAATCAATTAAAAGACCTAAGGTATTTGGGACTTTCTTCATTTAACACTAAGGAATAGGTTTTGATTTTTAAATAAACATCACAAGGCACTTGAAATTTGAGAATAAGATCAAAACCTAACTAAAGTTTTAGACTTATGAAGTCAAATTCAAACCTCTAAAGTTCGACCTAGGACAAGCATAAATGTTAAAATGAAGGCATTAATCTTAATGAAAAGTGAAAGGCTCATAATTTGAATAAGGAAAAATGGTCAAAACCAAAGGCAAAAACCGTAAACATTTCATTTCCACTTTTGAGAGAAAGCTCTACCTGGGGAAGGCGCTGCCACCATGAGAGCTTGAATTTGTAGCCTAGAGGAGCTACCATTCGAGATTCCTACCAGTCGACTCTCCATGAATGAAGAAGGTAAGTCATTCTCACATTGTTTCATGGCCTTACTCTGTATTTTTTGAGAGCAACAAAAATGCCTAAGGTCACGACTTGTATGTGTAATTTTTCTAATTTTTGTAACTCTCTGTGCTTCCATTCATATGCTTGATGTAGCTGCCATCATGAGCTTCCAGTTTGAGCATATTATTTATGAATAAAAAACCATTAATAGAAGAAATAATAAAGACATTGTATGGGAAAGATAAACTGGAAATTTTTGTATTTTCCTCTCCATCATAGGCCATGCCTATCACATGCTTGACAATGGACTTGCACAATGAAACTCTTGTATTTATACATTGTTTGTCTCAGATTTTCAACCTTCAATGACAAACTATAAATGGGTTTTTTACCCTTCTGTGAATTGACAAACATTTTATGAGGAAAAAATCCTCTAGGCCACACCATTATAGCACAAATGAGTGTTTGTAATCTGCATTCTGAGTCATTGCATTTTCTGAAGAAACCCCTACATGGGTATGCTTGTAAATAGAAGAAATTTGTACTTGAATAAGAAAATTCATATGGGTATTTGATATTTGAAATAAAGTCTCTCATTCTGCATCTTATGAAAACCCCCATGTGGGTAAACTAAAAATGGTAAAATGCTTCATCTTATAAAAAAACCCCAATGTGGGTATTTCTAAAAATGAAGGAAGGCCTTTGTATTTATGGAATAAAATCTCTTATTACTAAATTTTAGTCAAAAATGTTGAAAAACCATCATGGTATTTTAAGAATTTCGCTTTCCTATCAAAAATATTTATGTGGATTCATTGAAATAGAACAAAATCTGTATTTGAAAACTCCACAGTATGCTGAAACCCATGTAATTTCTAAAAATATGCAGTAAGCTCTTTCTCTGTTCTAAAAACAATGTTGTAGTAACTATTCCATTTGCAACCTAACTTTCTTGATATTTAACAAAAGGTGCATTAAATTGGGAGAATAAGAAAACTTACATTCTTAGCACCATTGTAGCTTCATTTATCTCTTGCACTGTTTATCTCTGTATACACTCTAAACTCCACTTGCTCTCAAAAGCATCTTATTTTTCTTGTCTTACTATGAAATTTCCATTTCCATTAATGTTCTGTAGGTTGATTTAATGTCTACTACCACTTTTCCATTTACTTCACAGCTTCAAAAACATGCATCCTTAGCTGAAAACCCATAAGGCAAAAGACAACCGAACTCCTTCAAATACTTTATTTATTGTTGCTTTGTTGATAAGGCGTTATGTATGCCTATTCACCATCACCATCATGAGATAAAACACTACTGATCCAATAGGAAACAATATGAAACAACATAAATGTGAACAGTCTTATGGTAGCAAAACAATAAAATGGCCGCAATATTAAAACTTTTCTAGACTGAAAATGATAGTTTTCAGCTGAATCAAGTTTGTTAAGTTTATTATCCATTTGTAATTTTCACTTCAATGCTTTGATTTGACTGTTATGAATGCATGATAACTTTGATTACTCCTTCATTTAAATCTTTTTTACTTGGACGACTTGTAAATTTAAGGGATAACATGTCGAGCTCTACCCTTGTGGGAGCCCGTTTTACCCCACATGCTTTTATGTATTCATATATGGTCAGCTTCACGAATTTTCCTATAACTGCACAAGAAACAAAAAAATTTAGTAAAGAACAAAAAATTATTATGATGTTTACATGATATGGCATTTCATTTTCAGGCTCTCATTTATGCACTTTTCTTGGTTGTTTTAGTGCATTGTTAGCAACATTCTCAATTACTGTCAGTGGTTCATGCAGATATTTTCATAGTCGGAGCTCTAATGGGACATTCTTAACTTTTACAGGTCAATTGGAGCTCAAGGATGAAAGATGGTGCACCACTTCTGCATCGGCTGACAATAATCATGCAATGATGATTAAGTCCATATTTATGTGTTTCTCCTTCTTGCATCTTCAGTAGTGTAGAGTGTTCCCTATAATGCATTGCAACAGTTAACTCCATGGCATGTGTGGATTCTTTTAATTCTCTTTCTGCTTTTCATTCTGAAAAGAAATGCATCAAAAATGCAAACTTGTACTATCATTGGTATTCTTGCCATCAAATGAAATATGTAATGTAACAATGTCATTGAAATAAAATGAAAGCAATGAATGCTTAATCATTTGTATAATCAACTTTGTACTTCATTTGTTCTATAAGCATTAAGGAATACTTCTGAACTCCATTCTCTCAAACAATGCATAACTGATACTTGATAAGAATAGTGCAAACAACACTTAATGCATAAGCATAAAATCATCGAACTTCTACTTTAAGATATAACAAAATTTAATCAGCTCCACCAATTGAGCTGTTAGTGAAAATTGGTAACAAGAAGCTTGCACTGAAAAACTTAAGAAGACATTATTCAGAGATGGAAAGAAAAATCAAGAAAACAAGAAATAAGGATGATTCATTCTTGTCCAAAGAAAGAAGAGGAACTTTAGAAAGCCCACCCCTAAGCAAATTGCTTCCATCAAGTTCATAAGGCTATGCTTGCAACAAGTTTGGTCATAAGGAAGTTAAGTGTAGAAGCAAGATGAGTCAAAATTAATTTGGGCCTCCAAGGTACAATACTATGAACTCTCATTCATTTCACGGTCAGTGCTATGCTTGCAATAAATTTTTTCATAAGGCTAATGAAGGCAAAAGTAAAATGATAGGGAATAGTAATGCTATGACTTCTCAATCCTTCTATGGTTACTGCTACACTTACAACAATTTTGGTCATAAGGCTATTGATTGTAGATATATTGTGAGAAGAAGTAATTATGCTCCGAAAGCTAGTATCACCTGCTACAATTACAAGAAACTAGGACACATTGAAAGGTTCTACAAAGAAAAAAATGTAAGACCTTCTGCTCCATAAAAGAAGATTGACACTAATCAGAAAAAGGGAAATGAACAAAGTATGGTAAAAGAAGGAAGAAAGTGGAGTAAATAATGAATCTACACCTCAACATGGTGCAAAAGAGTCCTCCAATAACTGAAGAGAAAATATCTACTTAGGGGGAGTTTTAATTGCAAATATTTTCAAACCCTTGTAGAGCGTAAGATGATGAAGTATTTAATATACTGGTTATTGATGACATGGATATGTTTTCTCTAGATTTCAAAGAAAATACACTCTACAAAATTGTGGTGAAAGATTATGGATCTTTGTGATATCACAGAAAGTAAAAAGATTCTAGTAAAAATATATTCAACATGAGTGACTAGGGATGGTATGAAGCATATTTAGTTCCTATTTGATCAAAATTGATCTCATTCAAACTATATCAAATGTGTGCAAGTGCTAAAAAATTCAAGGAATTTTTTAGTGCATTACATTCAAACCCTGGCGATAGTTCCCATAGGTATTTATCTAGTTTTTCTTGTAAAAATCTAGTATTAGAAAGTGGTATCATGACTACACCAATTGTCATTGATTTATTTGAGAGGCCAAGGCCTAAATACAAGAAGTTTCTATTCAAAGCAATGGAGGTGGATAAATATGGCACATTTTCAAAAGTTCTAGTGGATGTCATGCACTGCAAGGATATAAGGATTTACATCCATGCCATGTTGAATGAAATTAAAAATACCTCTTGTTTTGAAATGGTTCGGTATGAGCTACTAAATGAAAATGGAGTATACAAGCCAAAGTATGTGAGTATTATTGCAAAAGGGTTGGAAATTTGGAAAGATTTTCCAGACTTATATGAATGTAAGAAATGTGTAAGAATTTTCTTGAGCCGCATTCATGGGGAATTCATTTGGCTTGAAAGACCCTTCACAACCACAAAGGATGAAATTAGGACAATTACTGGTCTTTGTGCATCCAAACTAGTCTCGATGCAAAATATATGAAAAATGAAATGGTTATGGAGATCACTGGTGCTAAATTTGATAAGAGATCCCTAACAGTTAATGATATCATTGGTCCTGGAGTCTGGTATACATAATTTGGGATTGCATATAAGATCTACTTCACAAAAAGAGAGGGGTCAACCACCACCATTATAATTTACACCGCACATCAAATGGTAAAAGAAGGTGAAAACTTGGATCTATGTGAGCTATTAAGAGAGAAGCTAATACAAAACCTAAGGAAAAAATGAAACTAATTATAATTTTAGGTTTGGTTCTTTGATTGTATGCCTTACTTTCCACTTTTTGAACGAGTTACTTGGTTTTAAGGGTAAAATATGGGACAAATTCACTTTGGTAGAAACAAAAATTATACAACATATGAAAAGTTACCAGTATGAGCAAGCTTTCACTACTTTCTGCTGGGGATTTTAAAAGAACTTGTAACAAGATGAAAATCAAATATAGGATACTATCTGGTTTAGTTCAAAAGTATGAAATGAGAAATTTTATGGTAAACAAGGATAATTGTTTTATGGAAGTAGTGGAACCTAGAATCTCATAGATATCTGATCTTCCCTATGTTTGAGAATGAATTTGTAAAAGGTTATGTAGATATTATGTTATCTAACCCTAACAATCCCAAAGTAAAAAGATTTGGTACATATAGAGAAATTATTGATGAGATTTACCAGAAGGAGAGAGAAGAAGCCAATGAAAAGAAAGTGGAAAGAGTGCTTAAGGAGATTGATGCTCCATGGTATTCAAAGATAAAAGATAAATATGAGATCCACAAGATATTGGGAACTTCTTCAATAACTACATTTGATATCCCTACGAAGGTTTCTGTCGCCAAATTTGTTCCTTTGGAAGCTAGTCAAGGTTCAAGGAGATTAGGTAGATCTTCCTCTATTGTTAAATCTACTCTACAACCCTCCGAGTCCACACAAACATTTGGTAGAAAAAGGAAAGCTACATCTACAACTCCAAAGAAAAAGGCCACTAAAGATAGACATTACAGACCTAAAAAAAAGTTAGATCTAGAGAAGTAAAATGAGGAAGAATCAAATGATGTTGAAGAAGTTGAAAAAGAAGATACCCCCCTACAAAATGAGAAAGGGAAGATTACAAAAGAGGATGTTGAGAAACCTCTCCGATTACACATGAACCACTTGATTTTGGGGCTATCTTAAGTGGAATTATTGAGTATAGTCTACTAGATGATATAATGGAGCTACATCCGGATGTTCCTCCTAAAGATGAAAAACAATTGAAAGGGAAGTTATTGAATGCATCCTCATACAAAACATTCTATTCAATAATATTATTGAGAAAGCTTCAGATATCCTTGTTGAGGCCTTGAGAAAAAGAAGAGAAGAAGCTATCAAGATGGATGAAGTAATGAAACAACAAACAATTGATAAGTCTGGGTTCTCTATCTCCTAGGAAGAAGAAAAAAAGATTGTCTAGAGACAAGTCAAGGAGCTTTGCACTAAAAGGAGAATAGATGTACTAATGAGCTTGAATGAAAGTGTCAAAAGGAAGATCTAGAATGATATTGAAGAGGACATAAAGAAAATCATCAATGCTTTACATAGTGAAGTTGATATTAATATGGAAACCATATCTAGTAAAAAAGAAGTACAAGGACCCTTTAGATTGCAAGAAGGAGAAGGTAACTCCAGTATGCAAAAAGTGCAATCACCCTCTAGTATGGAGGTAGAAAAGAAGAAGAAAAATATTCATATGAAAAGACAACCAAAATCATAGAAGAAATGAAGATGGCTAAGGTGACCTCTGAGGATCAAGATCCTTTGGATGACATTATTCTATAGGATATAATTGATGTGTCTAATCAAGACATAGATCTATTAATTTTTGAGGAAAATGTGATTGATGGTGATGTAAAGAAAAATGAAGAGACTCCTCTTCTGGTGAATATTTATGCACAAGGTAAAAAAAAATCAAGGTGAAGTTGGTGTCCCTCCTTTAAAGAGTTTAGGAAATGATGAACAAAAGAAAGGGGACAATCCTGAAAAATTTCAAGATGCAGAAGAGAAGGTAGTTGAGAAGCAAGATGATTTTGTAGGTCAAGGTTCTTCCTCATTAGATTATTTCAAGGACCTACTAGGGATGCAAATGTAGTTTCAACTTATGGTAGCACCCCGACTTCTATAGATTCCCACTCATGAGTGGCAATTTGATTTGTAAAGTATCTATCGTCTCCATAAGTTACATCTTGAAGATATTTTGCATGCCTCCGTAAGGAAGGAAATTTTACAAGAACATGTGAAGAAAAGTGAATTAATTGATGATGTTGTGAATATCATTTATGAAGGATTACCAAAATCAAACATAGAGCCTTCCTTGTCTCCAAAACATAAGTTGAAGTTATTAATAGATTCTTGTAAGGATCATTCTTCTCAAATTTTTCAAAAGGTAGATCAAGAGGCCTTGAGAAAGGAAACTGATAAAAGAATGGATGATGTATCTGAACGGTGTGTTAGTGCATACAATAAATTGCTAGAAAATTTGAAAATTTTGAAAAAATGTGTGGATGAGGTTATTGCTTTGTATCAATTCTATTTAAAATGGCCTTGTTACACTAAAAGCATCAAAGACTAGATTGAATCCATTGAGTCACAAGTCACTCAAATGGTAGGAATATATGATCAGTCAAAAGATAAGGATGGGGTAACTAGAGATCAAAATGAAAATTTCACTTGCAATTGTCATTGCTTTAGGTCTAGAGAGAAAAAATAAAGAATTTTTTTAAATAGTTAACATAAGAAGTTAATGTGAGGCTTGCTTCATTATCTAGTTTTCTTGTTGAATCAGAAAAGGTTGAAAATAAAATGAAGACTCCAAGAAATGTGGAGGGGGCTAAGGATTTGCACATGTAGTTTAAATGCCAAAATAATGTTCTCACTTCAACAAAAGTAGACTGGTTTGCAAATTTGAAGCAAATTAACGTAATTCATAAGAAAATTCTTCCGTATAAGGAAAGTGCAAAGGTGTAGATAAGACAATTTTATCTTTGTATTGTTTAGCGGAGGATTTTAGTATCTTTTTGGGTTTTTTTTTGTACATAACATCTTTTTTTGGGCATATCCATCTTAGGGGGTGTATTTTTTTAGAGTCTATATAGTAAGGGAGAGATTATATAGTTTTTGGATTGATAAAAGTGTGTGAGGGGGGAAATGTTAGATGCAAATGAGATCAAACATGCTTGAAATGAGAATCTAAGCTAAGAACAAACACATTAATCTAAGATCTAATCCTACACATACGAAATGAAACTAAGTTATTTGAACATACATTAAGAAATATATGATTACTAAATTGAATGTAAACAAAAAGCACATGGTTACCATCCTCTATTGGAGTGTATTCGCCTGATGTTGGATTGTTCTTATCATTGCGAAGCCTCCATATTTCATGTGAAAAATCTTGAAGAATGATGACGTGGTTGGTTGATCAAAGAAATGGTGTTGAAGATCTAATAATGATGGTTGTGAATGTTAGTAGTACTTCATTGCACAAATGATTTTAATTCTCCGATCCTTATTTGTGAGGAAAGGGGTTTGTTATATAGAAAATGAGATTTCAAATGGATGATCAGGATCATGTTGGAGAATATTTAGATCAACAGTTGAAATGTGTTGAGAGGATTTAGACATGATAAGATTATGCAAAGTTGATTGCAGAATTTGTGTGATTGAGGAATAGATTGGCTAGTTAGGGATTAGATTGTCTAGTCAATATTTTAGATTGATCAATCAGGATTTAGATGGATTAGTTAGGGAATTGATTGATTAGTTAAGAAATTAGATTGCTCAGTTTACAATTGTAAGAGAGGGGGACCAACCATGTCAAGGCCCTAGGTCACAGAGGGTTGAGAGCAACAAGTTTCCTTAACTTACCTCAGCTTAAGGGAGTGTTAGGAGATGCAGGATGAGAATGATGAGGACTGTAAGATCCTTCAATCACTTTGTAGACCTGAGATTTGGAAGGGGCCTAGGCAAGTCAATTTTTGGATTCAACACTGTGTCTCAGATAGCTCTTTGTCAGAGGAAAAAAGTGTGGTTCTGGGAGAATAGTGCGATGCACTAGTATCTCTTAGGTGAAGTGGCATCCATACAACCAAAGGACCAAAAAGAAAAGGTTGGCTTCGAAAGAACAAACAAACAACCTAGCTAACTATGTTTGAAAGGCCAAAATAACACTGTCATGAATAAATTACGTACAAATATGATATAGTAGATAAATAAGGGTAAGGATAGTGAGGATGATCTCACAAAGATTTTTGTTTGCCAGATAGCTCCAAGAAGCACATCCACCTACACACAATAAATAGGAAAATTATTGGGGGGTTGTATAGGGGTCTGCCTCAGTTAGACACCCATTTTGGTGTTTCCACCTCCACGAACATCCAAGTTTGCATTGATAAAGAAATAGTTTGATAAAGAAGGAATAAAGCAAAGAACACTAAAACACTACAAAATAATAATATGCTTACTCAACCAAATAATAGAGGAGAGAAGTAGGAAACTTACCACCTCCACCAAGAGTGCTCAAGGCTAATGGGGGAGAAAATGAGAGGACTCAAGCCTTTGCTGCAATGGTGTTGTTCTAAACTTGTTCTACTGAGTTGATGGAGTGATGGAATTGCTGCTATGGAGTGTAAAATTTTTTGCTTGAATGCTTGAAGTGAATGCTAGAATCTATAGAAGAGATTGTGGAAGAAGATCGTAGAGTCTCCAAATGGATGAATGAATAGTGAATTTGAAGGAAAGAGTGAAGAAAATGACCAATTCGGGTCGGTCAGCCGAATGGGGCGTTACAAATCGACTTCCAATGGGAAGTGTAACGCCTTTGTAGGCTCTAGTTGTAGGAATTTTCCAAGGATGTAGGAAGGTCGCGCGGATGTCTACGCATTGTGCGGGCATCCCCGACTGTTATTTCTCTATCGACGCTCAAAACGGGTGCCAAGGAGAACGAAGGTAACAAGCTTATGTGGAATTTGGCCTTCAAAATTGGTTTTCTAAAGTGAGGAAGGGAAATTCTCCTAAGGGGTGCAAATTCACTCCTATACACAAATTTAAATTGATTAGTTAACAAATTAGATTTCTCAATCAACAATCATAATTTTCTTAATTAGAAAGTGGGTGAGGAATATGAATTAATTGATTTAATTAATTAATTCCTTTTTGAGTTGAACATGCAAATCAAGTTTGAATTTTGCAAACAAAGTTGCATTAGTTTGATTTGATTTTTGATAAATGATTTGAATAGTTTTGATTTAATTATCCAAATTTTGGAGGGAAAGTGTCATAATTAAATTATTATGATTTAATAATTTAATCAACTTAGGGGAATAAGGTGTTTTAGTGATGTAATTAAATAATTGGAATTATAAAGTGAGATTAGGAATTTATTAAATAAATGTGATTTATTTAATTGGTCGAATTGATGAAACATGAATGAATCAAATAATGTTATTTTATTTAATTAATAGTAGAATTAAGGTTTTTTGGACTTTATTAAATAAATTAAATTTATTTAATTTTTCAGAAATGATGAAAAAGTAAATTAATTAAATAATGTTGTATTATTCAATTAATAGAGGAATTAGGGTTTTGGATGTCGTTTTGATGTTGTGTGATGTTTTGGGACGTTGCAGGATGATTCTGAGATGTTGTGGGATGATTTTGAGATGTTACAAGATGATTTCGAGATGTTTTGAGATATTATGAGATGATTTTGAGATGTTCTGGGATGATTCTGAGATGCTACAAGATGATTCTGAGATGTTTCGAGTCATTATGGGATGATTTTTGAGATGTTTTAAGATGATTATGAGATGTTTCAAGATGTTCTGAGATGATTTTGAGATGTTCCGAGATGATTCTGAGATGTTCTGAGACATTTTGAGATGATTCCAAGATGTTTCAAGATGTTCCAAGATAATTTGAGATGATTTTGAGATGTTACAAGATATTATAGGATGTTGTGAGATGATGTTCAATGTTGTTTGATGTTGTTCAATGTTGTTTAGGGTGTGTGATAGGTGTTAGGTCAATTTTACATGTCTACATTTTTTCCCTCTTTGATACAAAGTACTGATTGCTTTGTTTCAAAGATTCTATTTATTTACTTTATTAAATAAATGAAATTTATTTACTTTATTAAATAAATGAAATTTATTTAATTTTTCAGAAATGATGAAAAAGTGAATTAATTAAATAATGTTGTATTATTCAATTAATAGAGGAATTAGGGTTTTGGATGTCATTTGATGTTGTGTGATGTTTCGAGATGTTCCAGGATGATTCTGAGATGTTGCGGGATGATTCCGAGATGTTATAGGATGATTTCAAGATGTTTCGAGATATTATGATATGATTTCGAGATGTTCTAGGATGATTTCAAGATGCTACGGGATGATTTTGAGATGTTTCGAGTCATTTTGGGATTATTTATGAGATGTTTTGAGATGATTATGAGATGTTTCAAGATGTTCTGAGACGTTTCGAGATGATTTTGAGAAGTTCTGAGATGATTCCAAGATGTTTTAAAATTTTTTGAGATAATTTGAGACAATTTTGAGATGTTCTGAGACATTACAAGATGTTGTGGGATGATTTTCAATGTTGTTTGGGGTTTGTGATAGGTGTTAGGTCAATTTTACATGTCTACATTTCCCCCCTCTTTGATACAAAGTACTGGTTGCTTTGTTTCAAAGATTCTATTTTTTTTAACATTAAGTTTTTTGAAAAAAAATTATGCCCCACTATGCCTCGGTGTTTCATGGAATGATGGTAGGACTATGTGCTTCCCCCTTGAGAGGTTGACCAAAAATTTCATGTTTTTGAGGTTAGGTTTTTGACACTATTGTATTTCAATTTTGATGTACTTTGGTTGAAATATTAGATTAGTAGGTTCTTCATTTATCATTCTAATGCTTCCAAGAGCTTCTAATTTGAAATTAGGAAGGTTCCCTAAGTAAAATTAGGGTTTCCAAGATGAAATTAGGGTTTTATTGAGGTTTAATATAGGCAATTAGTCCTCTAATTAGCTCATTTGTGCTTTGATCCTTTTGCTAATTCTTCTCTCTGTATTTCCCATTTTATCAGTTATTGGGGAGCAATACCGAGATTTGAGGATGCCCCACATTATTCTAAGCTTGTTCAAGAGTTTGGACGACCTTCAGGTGTCAGTGGCCCAATATGTACCTTCTCACTTTTTGTTTTCATCTTGTATCATTCTCGTTATGTATGTACAAGGTTCTTCAAGTCAATAGTGAAGTTCTTGTGATTTTTGAGCACTTGCATGATTTTCCTTGCCTTTTCTAGGTCAGGATGTCACACTTGACACTTAAATCCTTTCCTTTCCATAAAACATCACCCTTGACTAGAAAATTTGCTTCTATTTCATGCACTTGCTCTGAAAGCTTTCCCTTGACCTAAAACTTCACTTTTCCTTGCTTTGGAGCTTGAAACCTCACCCTTGACCAAGAAGCTCACACTTGACTGAAAAAATCACCCTTGTTTCCTTTCCCTTGAACTAAAAGCTTGCACTTTTATGAAAATATTGCTTTTGCTTGGTGTTTTCTGAGAATTTGCTCAAAAACCTTGCATTTGAATTTTCCTTCTATATTTGATTTTAGAATTTTCCTTGGAACTTGGAATGTGGTTTTTTTGTCATCCTAAATGTCATTTTTTAGCATGCTTTGTGTCATTTTGTGTTGCTTTACATGTTTAGAGTGAAACCCTAACATCCAGGTTGATAATGATTGCAGGTGGGTCTCAAACCACTGTAGCCGAGAGAGAGACGTCCTCGACACTTGTTTGATCTGATTTCCCATTTCAGTGTGTTGGAGCGAGACTTTATTGATGCCATTGGACTATGCTACATTTGTTACATGCTTCCTATCAGGACTCACATAACTATGATGAATGTACTTGTGGAGAGGTGGCATTTTGAGACTTCCTCGTTTCATTTGCCTACATGAGAGGTGACTATTAATCTTGAGGATGTGTGGAGGATAATTCATCTTCCCATTCATGGTGAGCTTGTTACTGATCATGTTTGATGTGGTAATCATGCCATGTAATGTGTGTTAGGTGTTGCACACTTGGAGGTACGATAATTAGAGATTGATCTATTTGAGTTTTCTGGTAGTGGAGACACTATTTCACTTGTCCTATGTGGTCTGATTTTAGGACTAGTTGTTCCTGATAGGAGAGGATGATAGTTTCCTATGGTTTGGGATGCATGTATTGAGAGTATTCTTGAGCATTAGATGATGTATTCCTAGGGTTCTTGTCTCCTAGTTCATCTTTATAGAGATATGCATGAGGCGGTGTATCAGGGTGGGAAATATATTTCTGCAGGTGTTTCACTTTTGCATGTTTGGGCATGGGAGTATATTGTAATTACTCGACCAGATGAGATACAAGATCATTCTCCTAATAATTCGTACTCTTCTTGTTATGGGGTTTTCATGCACTACACCTTTCTTGGGGATCTTCCTTATTAGCATCACATGTTCAATGAGATGCTAGGTTTTGTGTGGAGACCTTATATGAGATGTGAGGTTTGGCCAGAGGATTTAGATCATCTTGTTCATTGCCGATAGACCCATTGGTTGATTGGATATTCTCATTCTATGAAAGAGAATTACCTACTAGACCGATTATGTCACCAGTTCAGAGAGAGACAGGGGTGAGTTATTGATGCTTATGAGGCCCGGTTTAGTCAAACCACTTGAGAGGTCCATGTATGGGGTCTCTAGGCAGATATAGATAATGTTGTTGCTGAGTTCAGAGTACTTGCCCTAGTTGGTTGGGGTTGTCCAGCTAGTTTGGAAGATCCAGACACTACTTGTGATTATGATGAGTGGTGGGCACAACATAGGTCATTGAGGTTCACTAATCCTGGGGGTGATCCATTATGGGTAGGCTAGGTATTACAGGTTGTTGTGGGGAGCGATAATGCGTAGAGGTTCTCACAGAGCACTTGGATTGGGCTTGACATGATGGGGCATAGG
This sequence comes from Sequoiadendron giganteum, assembly GCA_007115665.2. NCBI lineage: Eukaryota > Viridiplantae > Streptophyta > Pinopsida > Cupressales > Cupressaceae > Sequoiadendron > Sequoiadendron giganteum. The sequence goes on from CM021108.1 coordinate 341,627,996, forward strand.
GTAGTCAAGATGCATTTATTCCTCCGGCATAGGATCATAGACAAGTTTTGAGTCCTCCTCCACTAGCTAGGGATGGGGATTTACTATTAGCTTAGATGACTTGCTAGGGATGCAAAGATAGTGCGATGATAGGTTGTGAAGGCCCGGGTAGAAATTTTGAGGGTTGAGCAAGATATCAAGAGAAGTTAATGACATGTTGTAAAGGCTCAAGTACTATTGCTTACAACAAAGAGAGATACTCTCTAAGCAAAGCGTGATAGTATGTGAGCTGAGTGAAATTCGTTTCTATAGATGTCTACTTATTATCAGACCTTATATGATGCTACTATTCCTAAGACTGCTCAGCGTCCATGGTTTGGAGAGACTAGTGCTATGAGCAATGGTGGTGGTGGTGGTGGTGGTGTAGGTAAAGGTGTAGGTAACCAGTCTATGAGATAGCCAGATCCTTTTGGTGGTCTATAGTGTCCTATCTTTCCTGTCGGGGCCTTACTTTTTTTGGTACTTGATCTTCATGTTGTTTCATTGCGCAGAGGCATGTTGTAGACATGCATTATATATATATATATATATACATATATATATTCATTGGTCTAGTCGAGACCTCACACATATGTTATAATTTTGTATTATCATATCACACTTGTGTCACTATGGATGATGTACTTATGAAATGTTCCCTTTTTGATGATGATATATATGAGATATACCTTCTTTGATTTAGCCTCATTTTATGCTTCTATGATGGTGATATATGATGATGCATGTTTATATATGTTTTTGTTTGTGCTTTTTTGATGTATGAATTTGATGTGGATGGATGAATCATACTTTATCTCATATTTTTTTGTTTATGTGGTGCTGATATATGATGAATGAATGCCACATACATGATACATGATGTTTTTATTGGTTTATTATCATCATAATATGTATTGATGAAATTTATGGATGCAGTATGGATATGGTGTTGATGATGTTTCTATGTAGGATGGATGCTAATTAGAAGAAATATCGATGATAGATAGAGATATGATGTTAATTAGAAGAAATATTGGTGATGGATAGAAATAGGATGTTAATTAGAAGAAATATTGATGATGGATAGAAATATGATGTTGTTCATAGTTGATGAGTTGCTTTTTCTTTACCTTTAGAGACTTCGCTTTTTGAAAAATCCTGTTTGATGTAGCAAAAAAATATGATGCACCAGGGTATGAATTACCAAGGTGAGTTTGTATCTATTGCATGGACTTTGACTCTACAAATAAAGAGTATTTTTTCTCATACCAAACATACAATTTTTTTTTTTTAAAGTATATATTCAGGTTGTGTTAAAATTTTTTCAGACCAGTCACACAGAGAGGTATAGAACACCTAACATGAAATTGCTTCATGAATTATTTCAACACAACTTTATATAGTCAGTAAAGCAAGTATTCACCATGGTAGTATTACAAAAATATCTTACAAACAAAAAATTTAAATGACACTCAATTTCCCCCATTCCCTTTTCTCTAAATCCTTATGGACATCCTCGAGAGATCTTGGGAATGAGTCAATAAGATAAATCATAGAAATAAGACTACAAAAAAAACAAAGTTGCAGTATCACTTGCCATATCTGTTTGGGGTTTCAAGACTATTATCCGTTGTTGATCATGTCTATCGTAGGAATGGATCTGTTAAGGCATATCTTAGGATGTTGTTGGTGAATTGTCAAAAAGATAGGTAGTTGATACTTGGCTTTGTTTTCATCTATTTTGCGATCAAATTTTTGTGATTGTTTGATTTAAGGTTCTAGGATTTTGATGTTTTCTTTGTTTTGTCAACATTTTAGGATGACAATTTGTTTATTATGGGTGAAATGTTTTATTACAATTTTTGATGGTGGTATGGGTCTTCTTTTTGTTTTTTCTATGTTTTATGATGTTGGTTTTTTTGTTTTCAGGAGACTAACCTAGGGCCTTATGGGCTCATCAAAGATAAGCTTTGCCTACGTAGTATACACAGAGGCTCATACTTTGCTTGATTTGAGTCTTTTTGACCTTTTCTATTTTGTGATTTTTTTTGGATTTTGTATGTTGTCTATGATATTTTTGACTAAGTTGAAATAAAGCTTGTTGGAAAACTAAGGGGACTAACCTAGGGTCTCAAGGGCTATTAAGCCTTGGCTACATTGTACATGCAAAGACCATGTAGTTAGAATTTTTGGACTTAAAAGAATAATTTTTTTTTGGATAAACAACATTGATAATCTGGATTGATATTCTACTTCTATGTCTAGAGGATTTGTTGTGGGAAAATCTACTTGAACTAGTTGTGAGGTTTAGGAAAATTTTGATATCGTAGACTATTTGAGTGAAGGAATAACCCAACAATGTTTTTTTTTTAATGTTTTTTTTGATGTTTTTGACTTTTTGTTATTTTCTAGTGTTTTTGACTTTTGTTATTTTCTTGTGTTTTTGAATTTTGTTGTTTTATGACCATGAGTGGATGGTGCAAGATCTAATCCACAACCAGCTTTGAGAAGTTGCCCCCAGTAAAATGAATTTCCTTAATCAGTGACAAGCCATGGTTGGATACATGTTTTATGAAATGGATAAGTGGATGCTATGAAAAAAGTACCGATAAATAATGATGCAAGTTTTATTCAAACATAGCTCTTGTTTACCAGGTTTTCATTACGGTACCTATTCTAGGAATACCACAAAGTGGTTTTCACTCAAAGAAAATTTTATTTCTCTTTAATATTTTTCTTTCTTTTTGATTTTTTTTGTATTTTTTTATCTTTTATCTTTTTTATTTTTTGCATTTTTACCGTTTTTCCTAGGGTATTTTGACTCGCTTCATGTGTAAAAATTCTTGAGGTGGCTATTGTTCAGTGGTTCAGCCAGAGGTTCTCCTTCAGGAGTAGCCAGCTGATATGCCCTCAATTTGTAGCTTGTTGTGATGATGGACGATCCTAACCAGTTGGGATCAAATTTTCCTTTACCATCCCGATTCAATTGTATCTTCTAGTTATCCTTGAGGACCAAGTCACCAATTTTAAAGTTTTTGTCCTTGATTTTCTTGTCATAGCTTCATTTGAGCTGATTTTGATAAACCTATAGATGGTTTAATGTGCTCAAATTCCTTTCATCTAGGAGCTCTAATTCATTTAGTCTGGATACCCTGTATTCTTCATTGTTGACCATGCCTTTGAATGAGACTCACAAGGAGGGGATTTCAACATCGATAGGTAATAAAACCTCGTATCCGTAGACCAAGTAAACTGGTGTGGCACTATTAGGTGTGTGACTATTGGTTTGATGGGCCCATAAGGCTAGGTTTAGCTGCAAATTCCAATCACGGTCGACATCATTGACAATATTTTTAGTATTTTTAGGATTGTTTTATTAGATGCCTCATCCTAACTGTTTCCTTGAGGATAATAGGGCATGGAAAATCTGTGTTGGATAGAGAATTTGGAACAAAGTTCCTAGACATATTGATTCTTGAATGAGGTGCCATTGTCTATTATAATTTTTTATGTAATTCCATACCTACAAATGAGATAATTCAAAATAAATTTTGAGATCTATTTGCCGGTGATATAGGTCAATGGAATTTCCTCTATCCATTTAGTGAAGTAATCTATTGCTGTGATAATGAATTTGTGCCCATTGGATGAAGTTGGTGATATATTACCTACTAGGTCTAATCCCTATTGTGAAAAAGGAAATGGTTTCATGATGGGTCTCAATTGTGCTGGTGTATGAACTAGATCACTATGTTGCTGACATTGTCAACACTTTCAGGAATGCTGAATGTAGTCTTGCTCCATGGAGGGATAATAATATCCCATTCTAAGTAGCTTTTGGACTAGGTTAGGTATGCTAGAGTGGGATCCACAAATACCTTTGTGGAACTCTTGTAAGGCCATTTGTTCTTCTTCTATGTTAGGACATTGGAGTAGCATACCATCTAGACTATGATGGTATGGGGTTTCTCCTAGGATCATAAAGCGGGAAGTTCTACAAGTGAAGGTTTTCTTTTGAGTGCTCGTTAGGTCAAGTGGTTTGATACCACACTGGATATAGTCAAAAGTGTCTTAGTACCATGGGGAGTTAGGACCAACAAAAACACATACCATTTCTGATTTTGGGATGTTGAATGTAGGCACAAGTAGTTTCTCCATGAGGAACTCATACTTAGGCACATTTTGAGGACTATCAAGCAGTGCAACTATTGTTGCCATTGCATTGACAAATCTATTATTGATATGAGGAATTTTTTCAAAGGTTATTCCTTGAAGCATTCCTTGAAGCTATCCACCATCCTTTTATATGGTAGAAATTTTTCATCTTTTGTTTGGTACTCATCATTCACCTATCTGATTACTAGTTGAGAGTCTCCAAAGACATGTAGCTCTTTTATTCTCCATTAAATAGCCATTTTGAGTCCTGTGACAAGAGCTTCATATTCTGAGATGTTTTTTGTGCATGGGAATGCAATCTTGTAGGACTTGGATATAATATCTCCCTATGGTGTGAGAAATAGAACACCTACTCTAAAGCCATGTTGACTATGGGACCAGTCAAAGTATAGAGTCCATTGGCCTGCCTGTTCTATCATCAAGACACTCTCATTTGGAAAATCCATTGTGAGGGGTTTATGATCATCTATGGGTGCTTTGGCTAGTTGGTTTCCTATAATTTTCCCCTTGATAGCTCTCCTATCCACATAATCTATATCAAATTCACTTAAGATCATCACCCATTTGGCTATTTGACCCTTTAGGGCTGCCTTTGCTAGTATGTATTTGAGTGGCTCTAATTTTGAAATCAACTTCACCTTTCTATTTAAGATGCAATGTCTTAGATTTTGTGTTGGAAACACGACTAAGAGACATGCTATTTCAATGGGTGAGTAGTTCAGTTCATAGCCCACCAATTTTCTACTGATATAGTAGACTTCCCTTTCTTTTTTGTTATCATCTAGCTAGGACAAGAGAGCTCCCAATGCTACTTATGTGGTAGACACATAAATTATAATCTCCTTTTCTGGAATAGGTGGCATGAGTACAAGAGGAGTAAGTAGGCACTCCTTGACTTGTTGGAATGCTTGGTCACATATACCATCCCACTTGAAGGTGATGTCCTTGTGTAGGAGATGAGTGAAGGGGTGGCACTTATCTGCCAATTGTGTAAAATTGCCCGATGGATTGTAGCTTCCCTTGTAGACTTCTTAACTATTTTAGTGTCTTTGGAGGAGGCATCTCTATTATAGATTTTATCTTTATAGGATCTAATTATATCCCTCTTCTTGAAACTATGTACCCCAACAACTTTCTAGATATTACTTTGAACACACATTTCTTAGGGTTGAGTCTCAGATTATATTGTTCAATTAAATCAAACACCCTTGATAGATTTTTCAAATGATCTACCATTTTGACTGACTTTGCTAGAATTTCATCCACATAGTCCTCCATGATTGTGTGTAGCATATCATGGAATATGGTCATAATTTCTCTTTGATATGTTGCTCTTGCATTATTTAGACCAAAATGCATTACATTCCAGCAGAAAGTTCCCCAAGCACAAGTAAATATTGTCTTATGTTGGTCATCTGGAGAGATATTTATTTGGTTGTATTTGGAGAAACCATCCATTAAGAATAGCATCTCATGCCTTGTTGTTAGATCCATAATCATGTCGATGCTTGTAAATCAAAAGTCATCCTTTGGATAGGCCTTATTCAGGTCTCTGAAATTTGTGCATATCCTTATGCCCCTAGTGGGTTTGGAAACTGGTAGTAGATTTGATATCCATTATGGATAGTTAATGGGTTTGATGAAACCCACATCTAGTAGTTTCTTTAGTTTTAATTTTACCAGTAATGCTATCTGAGGATGCATTTTTTTGAGTTTTTTCTTGATAGGATTTTCTCTAGGGAAAACATCTAGATGATGTACCACTAAGGCCAAATCTAGTCTAGGCATGTTAGCATAGGTCCAAGAAAAGTTTACCTTTCTATTGTTGATGAATGCTATGAAATTTTCCTCTTCCTTGAGATCAAGTGATGTTGCATGGTATGTTATCTTTGGGTACTTTGTTGTGCCAACATTTATGGACTTTGCTTCTTCTACTAGGAGTGTTGATCTTTCTTGATATTCTGATATGGGGAGATTGAACCCTCCATCCTTAGGTGCCTCTAGGAGGTTTTCACCTTCAAATCCATCCTTTATTTTCCTCTTTTCTGGATCCGATAGAGCCATAGTGTGGTTTTTCCTAGGGGATCATATTTTTATGTTTTTATTTCATTTTTGCAACTAGAAGATTCAATCTCTCCACCAAAGTATGCTCCTATTTGAGCTCCATGATGAACCCTAATTTGTGATCTTCTGTTGGTATTTTTGTTTGAAGTCGCATGAACACAATTGCCTCATTGTTTTGGAATTGATCCAGAACGGGTGTATGCTATTGTTGATCCCAATCTGTGAGTTGTGGGTAACAAAGTGGGAGGCTATCATCTTGGTCTACAAAGCTTACAGAAGTAGGTGAAAGGGTTAGTATGGACCTAGTGTCTTTTTCCCATGGGTATCTAGGTCATCATTACTAGAAGTGGGGGAATCATATCCTGTGATGAAGGAAGGAGAATCCAATTCATATTCATTAGAGTATGTTTCAAAATGGTAATAGATGTTGGGAATGGTTTCCATGTATTGGATAAGGAACCTATCAATTATAAAGTTGTTGAAAAAGTCTTTGACGAGTAACTTATTGGCCATGATATGATAAATATCTAGTGCCTTAATGCTACCAAAAGTTTCTCATTTCTTCCAAGAGGTTGGTCCGATTTTTGGAATAACCACGTCTTTTGGTTTATAACCTAGCCCCATATTTTTATTCCTTTGTTCCACTATGATAGGCTCTAATCGATCTTGTTTATGTCGCCCAAGGCCACCTATTCCATTGTATCCCATCTGCTTAACTAATTGATAATCTCTAGTGTTATGATCAATTACAATGGGTTGTGGCGTTTTTGGTTCTTCTTGGTCCTCTTTGTATATCATAGATGAGAAGTCCTCCTCAAATATTTATTAATCTTTCATGTCTCCCCATCTATTAAAGATTGTGGGTTTGGCTATCATTTGAACTATCTTGATCTCTTTTGGACCTCCATATAATCTAGGTGTTGGTGGAAGCATTCCAATGCAAAATTCTGGTTAAAATGGTAATTCCCATTACCCTTGTCAAGTACTTGAATCTTGGCTTTTCTTTTTTGATTGCTCACTTGATGTGTTCTTTGTAGAGATTGGAAAAAGCATGGAAGGGTCGACATAAGAAAAGGAATGGAAGGCTATATTGTTTCTAGGAACATGTTGGATTTTATTGTACTTCTCCAACTTTTCACAAAAATGGAAAGCATCAAGATCAATATATAGTGTTACTTCTTTTCCTTCATGAAGAAACTTTAGACACTGATGAAAAGTGGAAGGGATTGCTTGTAATGCATGTATCCAAGTGCATCCTAGAAGGAGGTTGTATGGAAACTCAAGGTCCAGTACTTGAAAATTAGTTTCTGTGATGGCTAGTCCTATCTACACTCACAAACCTAACTATTGCTTTAGACTTTCTTTCCAAGTCATTGTAGGCCTTTATGGTCATACTCTTACCTTTTTCAATCATGTTGTTAGAATAACCCAATTTTTTGATTAAGGTATAGATGTTTAAACCTACACCATTATCTATCAGTACTCATTTGACCATGGTTTTGTGAACACCAACCTCTATGTATAGAGCTTGATTATGGAATGTTATTTGTGTTAGATATTTCTCTAAAAAGACTAAATGATTACTTGTGATCTTTCCAACCATGGCTTGTAATTTACTAGGATTGAGGTCATTAGGGACTAACATTTCCAATGATTTTTCCAATATTTCCCTATGTGCGGATGACAATTTTAATAACTCTAGGATTGAGATTAGGGCACATGTATTCTTTAACTATTCCACAATGTTGTAGTCACTTGCTGGCTTTATTGTGGGTTTGGGAGGGGCTCCTTGTATTTTAACTCTTCCTCAACAAGTAGTTACATTACAATTATTGTCTCCTCGTATTGTTACTATGTTTTCCCTATTGTCATCAACTTGTGAGAGGGTTCCTAAAACTGTGTCACCGTACATGTAATTAGCATTGTGGTACTCTTGTTCCTTTTCCTTTATCATTCATCTTAGTGTGGTTTGGGATTGGGTTTGAGTATATTTGAAGGTCCTTATTTTTGGGATGATTCTCAATGTCTACTTCCCCTTTGTCTATCAAATCCTGGATGATGTGTTTGAGGTGCATGCAATTGTTGGTCATGTGTCCTTTGATCTTATGGAATTCACATAAGTCTTTCTCATTGTATCATGGTTTCTTAAAGCTAGGTTCCTCATAGTTCAGGCGATCATTCATTTTGATGAGGTTTTGATGTACTAGTTTGCACATGACTCTTAAAAGTGACTCACCTAGTACTATGAATTACCTCCTAGGTTGATCGTATCGCCTCTGTTTCTCTCCCTGATTTGCCTATTGGTTTACAACCTATTTTTTCTTGGGATAGGTAATTTGGTTGCTTTGTGTGTTGTTGGGACCATAGCTTGTCTGGGCCACCTGTGGTTTATTTTGATGTGTGTTATATGTATTCCATACTGTTGTAGCATTTACCACTCCATCCTTTGTGACATACTTGTTTTTGGCCTAGACTTTAGGCTTCTCATTTGAGCTAAAGGGACTATCTTTCAAGATGTTTGTTTTAAGGACTCCTCTTTCCATGAGAGCTCTCTCAATATGTAACCCCTTTTTGATGATTTCCTCAAAGTCTATAGGACATAGCATAGTGAGCTAGTAGTTTATTTCAAGTAGGAAATTTGTGACGACAATATCCACCAATTCCTTGTTTGGAATGAGCCATTTGCATCAAATCAATTTGTGTCTCCATCTCTGCAGGTAGGAGGTAAATGAATCTCCTTGGTTCTATTTAATTGTGGAAAAAATTGTGATTGTGACATCTTTCTCTATGTTAAACAAGAAGTGGCTTAAAAATTGCTAGATAGCTCATCAAAAGTTCTAATTCCTAGTTGTAGACGAGTGAACCACTCCATAGCATGACTTGAAAGGCTGCATGGAAAGAGCCTCATGAGATACAAATCATTTTTTTGTACCTCCATACATGATATTGAGAAGTCTCTTACATGCTCTACTAGATCTCCTTTTCCTCTATACTTGTTATCAAATCCAGGTATTTCAATTCGTTTGGAAAGGGTAGTGTCGTGATAGAACCATTGAATGGGAACAAACAAATTTACTGAAGAGTGTAGGTTTTATTTTTTTTCCTACCTACTTATCTGCTATTTTTTGGGTGATGACATCTACTTTTAGTTCCATCTCCATTTTTGGTAATTTTTTTGTAAGCCCTACATGTAATAACCTTGTTTCCCTACCAAGTTTTGGTCATATATTGGGTATTGTGAAGGTATAGGACCTTGGTAACCATATGGGATGTAAGAAGGGTTAAATCCTAGTTGTGTGTAATGAGGGTTAGCTCCTTGTTGTTGGGGGGAATATACTAAAGGATTCCCTGATGATGCATTGATAGGTTACCTTGTTGATGGGATGACTGAAGAAAGGTGCTTTATGGTACACCTTGCTGAGCAGGACTAAACTGAAGGTTACCTTGATGATTCATTTGAGGGATCCCTTGTTTATGGGATGAAAAAATAAGGGTGCTATGTGGCACACCTTTCTAGGAAGGACTAATTTAAAGGTTACCCTGATGATGTGTTTGTGAGATATTGAAGAAGGGTGCTTTGTGGCACACCTTGTTGGGAAAGACTAAATTGAAGGTTACCTTGATGATGCATTTTTAGGATACCTTGTTGATGGGATGAATAAAGAAGGGTGCTCTATGGAACACGTTGTTGGGTATGACTATAATGAAGGTTCCCCTAATGATGTGTTGGTGGATTACCTTGTTGATAGTATTTTTGGTTTGGAAGGGGACCCTGTGGTCCACCTTGTTGGTGGTACTGATTGTTCGAAGGGGGACCTTGTGTTCCACTTTGTTGATGGTACTGATTGTTCTAGGAAGGGTCGATGCTGGAAGTGTTTTGGGGTACATATATTATCTAGGAGGTGGATTATTTTTTTGAGGTTCATACTGAAATGATCCTCCTTGATACATTTGTGCTACTGTTGCTTGTTCAATCTGAGCTGGTTTTTTGAATAAGGGGTTCTCTTTGGATTGACCATTGTTTTGTGAGAACATGGGTGGCATGTTTGGCATCTCTAGGGGTTTGTTTATTTGTCTTAAAAATGAGTTATCCCCTAAGGGAATAATATTGAAATATTTGAGAGCATCTACGTTGAAGTCCACTAGTAATTTAGCACCTCTTTGTGCTAACTTGAAGAAATATGCATTTGGGTCCTTTCTCAACAACTTGTCAACTAGCTTGAGAAACTTGGGGTTGTTGGAATGTTTGAATAATTCTTCATCATTAATTTCCTCCTCTGTATCCACCTCCTCTATAAACACTCTGTTTGGGTCCTGGTTGTTTTGTTCTATCACCTCCTTTTGTTTGCAATTCAATTCTTCTTCACTAAAGGTGTCTCTATATACTGGTCTCTTTTGGGGTGTTTCAAGGTTGCTTTTCCTATAGACCCATGGGATACTTTCATTGTTCATGGTATTTTCTGGTGGGATATTGGTGTTGTTCTTGCTTGCTTCCATTTTGTTCCTATGTTGTAATCTTGTAGCTGGCATAAACAACTTGGGTCCCTTGTGGGAGAGTGGTGTAATGTTTGAACTCTCTAGGTGACTCAAACCCTAAAGATCCAATGTTTTCCTAAATGAGAGGATAAATTTGGGTAGGTAAGTTTGTTTTGTTCCTACTAGCTCAAGCATAATAGTTTCTTAACAAGAGGTTGTGATTGTGATAAATATTTAAGGCCCACTTCCTACCAAAATTTGAATTATGATACCTATGTCTGCAATGGTAAGACATAGATCTTCCCCTATGGATTTTATTTGTGTAATAGATCATCTAGAGGAGTTCCATATCATGAAAAATCCCAGGGTTTTGACTGAAAAATAATGTATACAAGTCCAGGTTATTCCTTGAAACACATTTTTAGAAGTATACCAACTTAGTTCTATTTTGGTGTATTGCTAAAAGGTGTTTCTTGAGAGCTTTTGGAATAATATGCCCAAGTTTGAAATGATGACCTATAAATATTCTCTTGGGGATTCTTATTTTTTGTGAGATCATGGAGGAAAGAGGATATTTATTTCCATGTGGGTGGTGGTAACACGAGCCTTCCAGCTACTATGCCTGCTTTCTCTTCCTCTTTGTCTAAAATTATTGATGTAGTGAGAAACTGGCAAGGTGTTTTATTCTTCTAAAATATGAAGGTTCTCAAACTACTTATGATGCCAGTTTGTTCACCTTCAATGTATGTGAGAATTTGTTGAAGGATTAGTGCTACAAGGTCTGGTTGCTAAACTGGAGCAGTTGGTTGCCAGATGGTCATAAGATGTAATGGTTTTTTGAGATGGTTTCTATGAAGCTCAAGACCCTAAGGTTTGAGTTCTATTTTGGAATGGTACTACCTTTCATAAATCAAAATGTTGAAGAACTAGGGTTGATATTTCAATTCCTTTTCTAGAGGATATGTTGTGGGAAAGCTTACTCATTCTATCTATGAGTCCCAAGTAATTGTTGATATCATAGATGTATGAATGGAAGAATGATCCCAATGGTTTGTTTGATTTCATTTCTAATAAGTAGGATGGAAATAATGGATGAGGGACTATGTGACCTTCTAGTTTTCCAATTGTTTGGTTTGAACAATGATCCTATAAAAAAATCTCTCAAATTTCTCCGTGTTTGGTATATGGAAAGTGATAAAACAACACTTGGACTGACTCAACAAGCATGGACTTATGTGACCTTTATGTCTATAACTTAAGTTGTGAAATCAAAACACCGAAGCCATAGTTCCCAAATGTTTACTTTGATTAATGCAACCTAAAATAAAAGCTGGAATGTTTAGAAACCTCTAAGGAAAAATCCTTTCAAGGAGTGAAAACATAAGACTTATTTCACAAGTATACACTAAGTCAAAGGGTTTTTGATTCAATCATCTCATGTAGTGTTTGTTTAAATGTGCTCTTTTTCTTTAAATCAACCATAAAATTTGATGTCAAATTTTTTTGAATGTATTTGGCGAGCTTAACATAAACAAGTAGTTACTACCCTAGTGGATATAAACCATTCTTTAGGTAGGCTTGCCCAATGCTTCGAAGAGATGATTTTACATGCAACTTATGGTGCAAGCCTATAGTTGAGAATGATAATTAAATTTTGATGCACCATTTTAAAAGATTTTTTTGGATAATAGGGTGGCTTCTAAAAAATTTGGTTCTTAGTGATAACTGTGAACATGGAAATTTGACACTCACCCACTGGCCACTTAAGGCATGAGATTAGGTGTAGTATGTTGTTAGCATGGCTTGAAGCTAATTTCTTATGATTTCACAACCTTTGATATAGCCCACCATTAAACGTGCTTCCAGACCTTGCAATGAGTTCTCCAACACAAGATGTGGCTAGAAGCAAGCCCCCTCTTTAAGGTAAAAATTGAAAATAAAGTTCAAAGCTCAAAAAATTACCAAAAGGTGTGAGGGGAGAAGATAAAACACTTTAGCTTGCCAATTATTGAATGCACAATGAAAACTTTATAGCAAATTGATTCTTTTTAAACACCTCAAGAGGTGTTATCCCCAAAATATGTGAATAACATAAAAAAATTGTTCTTTTTATTTGCACAAATATGAAGTTTTCAAGATATGATTCATTTAAGATAGAAATGGTGCAAAGAAATAACTTGTTCATTTTTAAGCCCCAAACTTGAGTGTTTCCAAGAAATCAGTCCTGGTTCTAACTTGGTCAACAAAAGTAAATTGAGCATGCGTAAACAAAATGGAAATCATTTTGTGTTTTCTTTATACACCAAAACTAAAGTTCCTAATTATGAAAACATGAAATTGGTTCATTTTTAGAGCCCAAAATTGAAGTGATTTTTTGTTCATTTTATGAGCACCAAAATAAGAGTTCCTAATGTAAGAAAGCTTAAAATTGGTTCAATTTTAATAACACCAAAACCAAATGTGAGTTTGTGTTGTTCTTTTTAGAGCACCAAAATCAAATTTTCCTAAGTTAAGAAAGCTAAAAAATGTTTCAATTTTAACAACACAAAAATCAAATGTGAGTTTATGTTGTTCTTTTTAGAGAACCAAAATCAAATTTTCCTAAATTAATTAAAAATGTTTGTGGATCTAGAAATCTCTAATCGATTGTCTAGCCTACAAATAAAGAGTTAAATTCACTTGAATCCTACATTCAAATTTGTTAGTACTTGTTACACATTAAAAAAAAATCAAGCGTTAGCATAGAAATTCATTACAATAGTGCATGATACATGCACTTGTATATTAGAGAAACTACTCAGTTCTTAGAGAAAATGCTTAGAAAAAAATACAAAAGCGCCCTTGTTAGAAATAGATGCTCAAATCTGAGAGTAGATGCTACCCTTGTCAGAAACAAATGCAAGGGTTTTGAAGAATATGTGAGGATCTTGTTGCCAGCGTGTAGTTTCCATGATAGATGCACAATTCTTAGAGAAAGTGCACAATTTGCTTGACAGTCAAGTGCGCAGTTCTTCCAGGTAGTGTGTGAAAAATTCTTCAAGTACACTTTCAGGACCTACAACTTCAAATACAACTCATAGGAATGTTAATGTAGGGGAAAAGGGTCCCACCAGGTGTGCCAGAATGTGTGAGGGGGGAAATGTTAGATGCAAACAAGATCAAACATGCTTGAAATGAGAATCTAAGATCTAATCCTACACATATGAAATGAAAGTAAGATATTTGAACATACATTAAGAAATATATGATTACTAAATTGAATGTAAACAAAAAGAAAAGTGTTACCATCCTGTATTGGAGTGTATTTTCATGATGTTGGATTGTTCTTATCACTGTGAAGCCTCCATAGTTTGTGTGCAAAATCTTGAAGAATGGTGCCTTAGTTGGCTGATCAAAGAAATGGTGTTGAAGCTCTAAAAATGGTGGTTGTGAATATCAGTAGTAATTCATTGTGCAAATGATTTCGATTCTTCGATCCTTAGTTGTGAGGAAAGGGGTTTTTTATATAGAAAATGAGATTTAAAATGGACGATCAGGATTGTGTTGGAGAATATCCAGATCAATGGTCAAAATGTGTTGAGAGGATTTGGACATGAGAAGATTGTGAAAAGTTGATTGCACAATTTGTGTGATTGAGGAATAGATTGGTTAGTCAAGTATTAGATTGATCAGTCAGGATATTAGATTGATCAATCGGGATTTAGATGGCTTAGTTAGGAAATTGATTGATTAGTTAACAACTTAGATTGCTCAGTTAGCAATTTATATTGATTAGTTAACAAATTAGATTGCTCAGTCAACAATCATAATTTTCTCAATCAGAAAGTGGGTGAGGAATATGAATGAATTGATTTAATTAATTAATTCTTTTTTGGAGTTGAAAGTGAAAATCAAGTTTGACTTTTGCAAACAAAGTTGCATTAGTTTGATTTGATTTTTGATAAATGATTTGAATAGTTTTGATTTAATTATTCAAATTTTGGATGAAAAGTGTCATAATTAAATTTTAATGATTTAATAATTTAATCAACTTAGGGGAATAAGGTGTTTTAATGATGTAATTAAATAATTGGCATTATTTAATCAATCAAGATGAAATAAAGTGAGGTTAGGAATTTATTAAATAAATGTGATTTATTTAACTGGTCAAAATGATGAAATGTGAATTAATCATTTGAATAATGTTGTTTATTTAATTAATAGTAGAATTAGGGTTTTTTGGACTTTATTAAATAAATTAAATTTATTAATTTTTTCAAAAATGATGAAAAAGTGAATTAATTAAATAATGTTGTATTATTTAATTAATAGAGGAATTAGAGGTTTGGATGTCATTTTGATGTTGTGTGATGTTGTGTGATGTTTTGAGATGTTCTGAGACATTACGAGAGGATTCTGAGATGTTTTGGGATGATTTTGAGATGTTACAAGATGATTTTGAGATGTTCTGAGTCTTTTCGAGATGATTTTGAGATCTTCTGAGATGATTTCGAGATGTTCTGAGATGATTTTGAGATGTTCCAAGATGTTTTGAGATGATTCCAAGATGTTATGAGATGATTCTGAGATGTTTTGAGACATTCTGAGATGATTCTAAGATGTTTCGAGATGATTCTGAGTTGTTTTGAGATATTTCGAGATGATTCTGAGATGTTTTGAGATATTACGAGATGTTGTAGGATGATGTTTAATGTTGTTTGATGCTATTCAATGTTGTTCGAGGTGTGTGATAGGTGTTAGGTCAATTTTACATGTATACAAAAAGTAGAAGATATTATGCCATTTTCCCTTAATTTTAAAGGGGGAGAGAAGACTTGTATATAAATGAGTGTTTTCATCAATGCCAAAAAGGGAGATTGTTTGAAATATGTGTTTTCATTGATGTCAACTCAAGATGTGTTGTCATTGATGCCAAAAGTGTATGTTGATGGATTACATACTCTAAAGTTTGTTGGTATGCAAAGTATATGTTAGACCATAATTATTGTATAAGATTGAAATGGTATTTAGTTTGGTGTAGAGGCAAGTACACAAGTTGTAATATGTTTAAAATATTCTTACATTGAAATCATTATTATTTTGTGTACCACACATTGAAACAAGTTGCAAAAATCTAGCTAAGGAATTTTCTAGTGTATACTCTAAGATCGAGTCATAGGTTTTTGGTTTGCATCCCTCCATAGTCCAAGCTTTTGTATTTCGGTTCAAAAGATAAGATGGTAAAGATGTGAGGGTGTTATATCCAAGGATTCAAGTCATCACACCTTATACATTGAAATTTATAAGTGATAGTGTTTTGATTTGTGCACTGACAATACAAAGAATTGATGAGAGACTAGTGGGATGCTTCACATTCCTCTAGTGAGACAAATGTGTCTGTTCAAACTTAGGGATATGTTCACAAAGTTATATGGATTCTTCCTTGCAAGTCTCAAGTGTTTTGGTGGTACACAATATCAACTTTCAAATGATAGTTTGCTACAGTTTGTATAGATTACTCTATTCTTGTGTTTTTAGTGGGTCTTGTTTAGTTGTGCCAACATATGATGAAAAAACACTTCAGGAAAAGGTTGAGGAGATATTTTAATGAGCTAAATTGTTCACATACTGGTACACATGATGTTTCTTGATCTCTCCCCGATGGTGTAAAGATGAAAAAATGGTAGTTTTGGTGGTGTTGTCATTATTTAGGTCGATAGATTTATTTACTTCATCTATAGTTGATCTTGATTGATAAATCTTGTTTTGGAAAATGTGTTAAGATGTGTTTGGGTCTTGTAGTTCTATGTTGGTCTACAAATATCTTTCTTACGAATATTATACATGTTTGGAGCTGACCAGTGTGATATCATACATTTCTTCTAGAGGTTATCTTGGAGTTGACCTAATTAAGGTTTTGAGTTGTTTCAGAGGATATATATAGAAGATCAAATTCATTTATGAAGGTGTTGAATGTGAAGGAATTGCAACTGAGTAGTAGGTTGAAGATGAAATGTTCAAAGTTAGTGTGAAGGGATAATTGTGCAAAAAAGGGACTACAACATCAACATATGTTGGATGCTTCTTTATAGTAGTTCATATTCATACTTATCATTAAATTTTTTATGTATATAGCTCTGAGAAAGTGATTCTCATTAGGTCCTTTGTATCTTTCCTTAAGGTTGTACACCTTAGTCTACAAGTCTATAGGCAGTGAGCCTTAAACAAACATTGTAATCTTTGTAAGCAGTGAGCTTCATATATTGTGAGTTAACTCTCACCATATTTTTTCCCTCATTAATTTTTCCACGTATAAAATATTGGTGTCCTTGTGTGATGCATGCTTTATTTTCTTCTCTTATTTTAGTATATGTGATGTGATGTTTAATATGCAAATGGGAATGGTTAAGTTTTAATATATGCCGATTCACCCCCCCTCTCAACACTACATTGTGTTCAGCACCTTGTACTTATCAAAATTTCCTTGTAAACTAGATTTCTTCTTGAAATTTTATTTTCACTAGATAAGTTTCATATCTTGAGGAAGATTTAACTAGTCCCATGCCATGTTCTTATGTAGTGCAACCATATCCTCATCCATAAAATTCTTCCAAGACTTATTATCTATATACTATAGCCTTATTCACCATTTTTGGTTCATCCTCATCAACAAATATAATTTTTTTTTATATGAAATCAGATGGGCCTTATCTATTAGATTTAATTATTTTACAAGTGGTCCTCCTCAAAGGTTGGGTTAGAGGTTGCTATTTCTCCTTATAAATCTTTTAAATATCCTCATCATCAAGGTCATTCTAAACCTCTAGTTCAGTATCTTGTGCAACATACTTAGTTTCTAGCTTTATCTCCACCACTATTTTGTCTTCATATTCTAGTTGCAAAGGCTTAAGAGAAGACTTAATACAGGTAAGGAACACATTTTAAAAGTACATGTCTTTATTATCTTATGATTCCTAATTTTTAACCTCTCACAATGTCATTATAACTAATGAATATATACTTTTTCTTTGAAATCTAATATGGATCTCTTTGCTTTATGTATATGTATATATTGTTTATAGCCAAAAACCTTGATATTTTTAAATGAAGGATTATTTCTTGAAAAATCCTCTTTAGATGTTTTTTCTACAAGAGTTGAAGTAGGATACCTATTAAATAGATAATAAGTTGTGTTCACAACTTATTCTCTTTTTTAAATTTCAAATTGAACTTATTTGGCACAATCCTAAATCTTTCCATAAATATTGTTTTCAATATTTATACACATCTATTGTAATAGGGGGTATATTGATTTGTCTTCTGATTTAGAATATCATTTTGCGTATTAAAAATTATCAAATATTTCTAAACATAAGTATCCACTATTATCTATCCTCAACACAAATTAATCTTCTTATTTTTTTGGTTCTTAGTTACAAGAATGTTTGAAATCATTACACTTTGAGAAGACATTAGATTTATTCTTGACTAAAAATAACCATGATTTATTGGAGAATTCCTATATATATATATATATATATATAGTACATCGAAAAGAATGAATACATCACTATGAATCAAATATAAAATCCTTACATATTTCAAAGAGCTTGAATAAAATAAATCAATTATAATGTTTATGTACACAATGCCAAAAAAAAATGAAGACATATGGAAAAATATCTAGCCCTTCTACTATTTTTTTATATTTCAAGGCCCTAAGGTCTTTCTCACCAATGCGACCCATACACTTGTGTTATAAAATACTCTTCTTTATTAGAAGCTTAGGATTCCTTGAATCAATGCTACATATTATGGTTCTATCATCCAAATGGAATATATTTCTAGAATTACTTCCCTTACATAAGATCATTGCCGCACAAAGTATCCTACACTCATCATTTGTGAGAACCACTTGCATAACAACACCATTCAATTTTCTTATAGAAAGTATGATTTTTACCAAACTTGGAATGTGTAGAAAATTAAAGAGGGTTTTATTATTTCCATTTTCAAGTGTGAGAATTCATTTTCCTCAACTATTTATTTTGAGAGAAGCCTAGTTATCTCTCAATTATTATCATCCACCATCAAATATTTCATAATTTGAGAACCATTCCTATGGAGGCATTTTAAATAATGCTCTAGAATATATAAAATATGCAACCTCATTTTGATGTGTATAAAGGGATACCATGAAAGCATAAAAACATCATCATTAGAAACTAAAAAATCTAAATCATATTTAAAATCATTTTCCTTGCAATCCTTCTTAATATGCTCAATCTTGCCACATTTCCATATTTTTATAGGTTGAATTTTCTAGGAGACTTCGATCTCCCATTATACTTAGTAAAATTGCCCTTTATACTCTACCATTGTATTTGGAACAACCTTTGAAGGTTAGAAAATGTTTAAAAAATTCTCTTTTTTCACCTCATATCCTTAGAAAGTAATGCACCAACCACCTCATCAAGATTTATCTTTGAGAGGGTTCTATTGCTCACCATAAGGAGGTTGTCCCATACATTAGGAAAATAATATGCATGGGAGTTCTATACTAGTCCTCTACATCCACTTTTATGTCCATAAATGCTAGTTATCTCACCATAATATTTAATGTATTCATGTGATCCATCACTAATCTTCAAGGAGTAAAGAATTTTTCATAAAAAAAATATTATTAACAAGGGAATTTTCTTTATATAAGTTTCCTAAAATTTTCTAAAGGTTATTAGTTGCGGTATCTATTCAAACATTCAAGAGGGCCAATCTACAAGTTAAAGATAAATTAGTTTCTTTACCTTTTTTTTTAAAAACTTATCATTCTTCATCCCTCATGTTAGAGGGTTTCTATTTAGATACCAATAAATATTTCTCAATAGGTAGATCATCTTGATCTTCCAAAGATCAAATTTTGTTCAATTGAAATTCTTCACCTCCGTTCTAGAAGTGCTTTCCATATCTATTTAGTGAAATTCAAAATTAGATACAAAACATCCACTTGACCAAGGATTAATAAAAAAATTATACTCCTCCCACATATCTAAAAATATGGATAGGGTTATGCCAAATGAAAGGATTTATAGAATATAGTTCTATTTAATCTAATGAGGGAAAGATTACAACTTTTCTAACTTAGCTAAATTTTAATATTTTAATATAATAATAAAACTTAGACAAGGAACAAGAATAGAAGAGAGAATAAGGAAAATATAAGAATATATTGATATGAAAAAGTGATACCATATATACTCTAATAAAACCATAATAAGAGAAAAAAATCCTCAAAAGAGTGATCTAATGTATTGATTAAAACTAATATTTGTAGCATAATGACACTTTTTATGCTTCAAAAAATATATAGTCTCTAAAATTGGAAGAATTTTGACAATAGAATCCTATATAAAACATGACATACAATCTCTATCACAAGTCTTGTATTTATCATCCAAGGGGAAAACAAGAATATTTTTCTAAAATAATGGGCTCAAAACTATGATCCAAAATCAAGTCAAGGTGATCTAGGTCCAAACCATGCAATCCACTTCCAAGAGACACTCCTTCCTAATTGAAATGTAATTACCAATTGGATAGTTTTATCCATATGGTTGAGGGGCCAAGTGTAACTCCAAAACACTCAAACATGAAGCAATAATGACGCTTATACACTTCTTACAAAAAAACATGAGTATCCACACATAGATACTAGTTATACTCCACCTTATGACCCTCTATGCAATGAATTATTTCAACCATATTAAAAATTATTAATAATAATTTTTTCTTTGTGATATGTCACTAAATTTAGCATGACTTGGCTAATGAGAAATGCAAAATGTTCACATTTATTGCAAAAACTATTTTTGGGTTAATGATTTACTCTACATTTGTGAGAGGAAACTCCCTCATAGAATAGTTTTTGAAGGGTTTTTATGTAATTTTAACCAAAAATTACAAAGATACATATGAAATGGGGAAGAAAAGGAAAACAAGGAAAGCCTTTGGTAGGATTATAAAAGACACTATTTAAGATTCCTCAAACTAAATATAAGAAAAGGGAAAATAAATAGTTTATATAGCTACTAACACAGTCACAATTTATTTTGTTTCCTCAAATTAAATATAGGAAAAGGGAAAATAAATAATTTATATAGTTACTAATATAGAAAAAACATTATTTGTTTATGAATACAATATGTTGTTTTTAGATTGTAGGAATCAGGTAGTCCCCTATAAACTATAGTGCGCCTGGTAAATTTTTTTCACATGACCGGTGATGCTGTCGCGACATGCCCTCTAGTACCATGGGGACAGGGGGAGACTAGATCTCATGACCTCTTGCTTGAAACAAGATTCTTTATCCAATCAATCTAGGCTCCCCTACCCGTTTATGCATACAATATCAACAATAAATAAATTATTTAATAATACATTCTTTCAAAATGTAAAGAAAGATGAAGAATTAATTACACATTGAACATATAAACAATATGCAATGGATAAAGAATATAATGAAACACATTTCAAAATTAATTTTCTAATTCCTTTGCCAATATGACCATAATTTTTTATTCTATTGATACAACCAAATATGCATGGAAAAAACAAAGAGGCTAAACCTAGAAAAAGTATGCTACTATGAATGACATAAAAGACACAAATTTCATAAATACTCTTTAATTTATTATGAAATTTTAATGTAGAGTCTTCTACAATTTTTATTTTTGTTGTTGTATTGAGAAGAAAATTCCCAAAAGTGGAACCTTTTACAATTGAAATCACTTATATAAATAAATTTTCCCTCTCCTAACTAACTTACAACTATTTCATAACTATTCTCATATTTGAAATAATAAATATATTTCATAATTCACAATTCACTTTTAAATTTAAAGTTCACATGTTAAGTCATAAAAGTGACTTGAGTTATAATTTTAAAAAAGTGCAATGAGCAAGTTGAACATAAAAGGTATTTTTATGGCACTTGTAGAGAGGCATAGTAATATTTATCCTTAAAAAAATTAATCTTTTGATGTTGATGCTAGAAGTTGTTGATATTGTCAATAAAAAAACAACTTGTAAAATTTGAATTGGTGAATAACTAGAGTAATTAATTTTCTCTTGGGTTCAACATACACTTACCTAATAATCCATGTGATTAATGAGACTAATTTTTGCACTCTATTGGATGAACCTAGGAATACATTAGTGCTATTTAGTAGGTTTTGAGGCAATGGTCTTAAATTTATTTATAGTTGTTGGTACCCTATTTAACCATGTCCATTGTTTCTTGAATCATTGAACCTTAGTGATTAGGCCTCAATCTAACCATCATAGAGAAAAAATATGAAATATTTTCAAGTGGTCCCATTTTATCAAAAAATTCCTATGGCGTTCTCCATCCTCTACTATGTGTGGCTATTAAATGTTAAAATTTTCAAATATCCCAAAATATCTAAGAATGAACATTTCATGTTAAAATTTTTAAAGAATACTCTTATGTCAAAGTTTTAGAGTTTCCTTCCTAGTATTCCTTCCCCCTAATTTACAATTTTTATTTTTCCTTTTCAGGATACCAAAATTATTCATTTGGGCATACCTTTTATTTGTTCCCTTTTCCTATCACAATTTTGGAGTTCTCCTTCCAATCATCCCTTTCTTCTAATATATATTTTCATTTTCCTTTGTTGGAGTTTCAAAATTTACCTTATAAGCATTCCTTTTATCTAAACCTAAAATCCTTGATCCTTTAAATTATGATACCTTTGGATTTAAATCTTGGACCATCCTTACTCAAGTACATTGTCCTTGGTATCCTTAAACCTTGATCCCTAAAAATTCACTCTATCATCTCACTAAGATCACGAGTTTAGGCTTATCCTTATTCACATGACTTATGGGATAATTTTGTTGGTACCCTTGATCCCCAACTCCTCAAAAGTTTCCTTTATGTGTCCTCTTGGAGTCTATGATGTGGGTATTTCCTTATTTTCCTACTATTTGGTATGAAGTATGTCATCCTCAAAATTCCTAATCCCTAAAAAGTAGCTTGAGTTATAGGTATCCTCGACCCTAATATTTAAAACTCTTGTGTTTTGTACTTGTTATCACTAAAGTATGCACCCTTGCTAAGTATAAAACTTAGCTACCTAGTGAAATGTGGGATCATCTTCAAGATTTGGGTAGCCTATGATGAAGATGAACTTATAGAGAGGGATAGTTCCCTTGATACCTCACCTAAAATGACTTAATTATTTATTTTCTAACAAAAAGGGGTGAAAAATATATAAAAATGAAAAAATAATATCCTATGGAGGTGATGCACCAAATGATATTATAATATTATTTGGAAAACAATTCTCAATAGTTCAACTGGTTCTTACGCAACTCAAATGTTTACACATTTTAATGCATGTATTTTATAGGGAGGTTTAAAATTCCACAATTTAAGAGGAAAATAAATGTTTTCACACTTAATGACAATTAAAACCAACACAATTTATAGCCTACAATAAATATGAGTTTTTTATGCTTTTAGGTATTGAGATATGAGACATATAATAGAGTATTTGTATATAAATAACAAGATAATATATTGATCACTTGTTTCTACACAACATAACACAATATTGAGAAGGAAAATTTTGATTTTATTGATAAAAGGTTCTTATGCAGTAGTACCAATCTAAATTTTTCTTCAAAAATTGTTTGAATAAACAAATTTACATTTATTCATAGTCATGAATTGATTGGTTTTTGAGTTGCAATATGATCCCCTTTTTTTAAAAAGAACTTTTTAAAGTTACAACACTATTTTCATAATGCAATAACTAAATTGAATGAGAACTAGGTGTGCCTTTTAGTATTAAAATTGTACCTTGGAAATCAAGAACATGTATCACAAAGAGAGAATGATAAGTTTCTACCTTATGACTAGGTCAAAATCCTCCTGTTGGGCACCTACCACGAGCTCCTAGATTCTTATAAAGACATCATACTGATTCAACTCTCTCCTACATATCTAAATTTTTCCAGGTAATCCATCAAACTACTCATTAATGCTGACGAGTCCAGTTTATGGTTCAATTATTTCTAGAGTTTGTTGTCCATTTTCTGCAGTTGTCATAGACTTTGATACTTGGATGTTGACCTTTTTATGAAATTTCCTTAAAAACCATAGACTTTGGAAATGAACTTATTTTCATAACCTTTAAATGACATTGAAATGCTATATGAATTATCTACATTAATTTTACGTGTGAATTAATGAATGCCACTTTAAGATAGTTACATATATGCAGTTGTTGTGTGCAATAATATTGTCATGCAAATATAATTAGAGGCCTACAATTAAGGAAGATTCCACTAGCTGGTCATCTTCCATATCAGTCAACAAGGTGGTCATTCAAGGAGGGAATACTCTTGATGACAGTAGATTCCTCATTCAAATCAAAGTTGTAACCACCTTGTAATGGTCTTAATTATCTGTTGAGTGAATATAGGTGTTACTGTTGTGCTAGATCTGCATTGAGGCAAACATTCCTGACCAGATTCCGTGCATGCATAACCACCTCTCCACTTTTTATGATTTCCCTAAAGTGGCATCCTTTAGGTCTGATGGAGTTGAACACCTTGATAGGTGCTTAGTTAGTAGATTCTATAAATAATACTCTAATGATCCTTCTCAAGAGGTTGCTTAATCTGATGATGCACTCACACTCTTAGATTTTCAGTAATATAGTCATGTTGCTCGATTGTACTCATGTAAATTCAAATCAAATCAATGAATTTATAAGTTCATGCATATGAGTTTACATTTGTTTTAGGGGATACTAATCCAAGGGGGCCCACTTGGTGAGTATTTTGTCCTTTAGTTAGTTAGTTAGTTATTTTCTATTTAGTAATTAGTTAAGAATCATACACTATCTGTTCCTATAGCCACTAGAATTCCATTATGTGACTATTCCTACAACCAAAGCAGATAGAGTAGTTTCTTGTTTTTTCCCTCAGATTTTCATTTCTATCATGCATTTCAGCTTAGTATAGTTATTGGTTGATGCTCAACACTTATGTTATTTCCTTCCAAGTAATTTAATTTTAGCATTGTGTCTTTCTTAGCTATAAGATAAATATGGCTACTTTGGATTCCTAGTGCACATACTATGCTGACCCATTTCAAGTTTACATCCTTGGATTGACAAGTTAAATGCACCTTCATGATGATTGAAATAGCTATTCAGGTTAGATGTCCAATCTCTGAATCATAGTTGTAAGGGATTAGTTGTTAAATCATTGTAGGAGGCCAACATTTTTGGTGTTGTTGCTGGGGATGGTGTCAAGCTAGGGTGTTCATTGGAGTCATTGATAGTTTTTCATGTTGTATTATTTTTGGAAGTTGTTCTTAGTATACCCCTCAATTAGGAAAGTAATGAACCCCTTATTATTTTTCCACTTCTTTGTGTGAGCTAGATGATAGTGAGTTGATACCATATGCATAGAGAAATGAGGAGAGATGATCGTGGGAAATTACTTCATAACAATCCCAATCTATTCCAGACAATTGAGTATCAGAACTTTCCAAGAGACGAAGAAGAAGAAGAGAACACCCCTTTCATGATACATTTTCGGATCTGACTAGTTCTGAAGTTTCCTCTAAAGATCAAAATATGATTGATAACCCCTTGCTTTGGAACTTTATTAGGTAGGCATGGGTGATGCAAATAGAATCAAACCAAACCAACTATATTTTCCTTTCCCCATTTCTCATTAGAATGAAGTAGATAACCTCAAAAATATTCCTGCTTCAATCCTTCCTAAGTTCTATAGACTTGTCACATAAGATCCTGATACATTCTTGTTCGATTTTGATATACTCTGCAAGAGTTATAACTATACCATTGATGCCCATAGGCTCAAGCTATTCC
The DNA here is from genome assembly GCA_007115665.2 of Sequoiadendron giganteum. Classification (NCBI taxonomy): domain Eukaryota; kingdom Viridiplantae; phylum Streptophyta; class Pinopsida; order Cupressales; family Cupressaceae; genus Sequoiadendron; species Sequoiadendron giganteum. The sequence goes on from CM021108.1 coordinate 341,653,636, forward strand.
TTGCCACCTTGAAAGAAGCTGCATTAAGATGGTTCATGAGTCTAGGCAGAGATATTGTGGAGACTTGGGAAGACATGAAGAAAAATTTCATTGAGAAATACAAGGACTATTGAAGGGGCAGTGACATGAGAGGAGATGACATTTTTAGGATGCATAAAAAGGAAGATGAGAGCTTGGAAAATTGTATTTCAAAGTTTCTATTTTTCCTACAAAAATCTCCACAGCATACACTCAATGAAGAGTCACATAAGCTGATTTTCTTAAGAGGAATTAATGACAGTTGCACAGATTCCTTGGACCTAATGGAAGGAGGAGATATCACCCAAGTTCCTTGGGAGGATATCAAGAAGATATTTCAGAACTATTCAAGGGCAGCTTCAAAGAAGGGGAGAGCTTACCAATCCTCCATGAGTAAGTCATCCACTGGTGGAGTTTCAAGGATGGAGATTACTCACTTACTAGAAAACTTCAAGCAAGAAATCATAAAAAATCTAGCTACTTAGTTGGATACACTTCAAGCCAAGAAAAAACAAGAGGAGGTAGAGGAAATGTTGGCAAAATATTTCCCTCATTGCAGACAAAAGAAGGAATACAAATGCAAGATGATAGCTAATATTGATAGCAAGAAAATGGCACCCAAAATCAAACCAATCCAAGGTGAAGAAGATCAAGTCTACTATGTTGCACAAAGGAGGTCATGGGCTCCAAGACAAGACATGCCACAAGATCCACTATATTTTTTCGAGCCATATTTCAATTCTTATTCATCTGGTAACCAATGGAGACCCCCATATTCATCTAATTATGGAGGATATCCATCACAGCCTTGGAATAACCCTCCAAAGGCCTAGACCAATCACCAAAACTCTCCACCCCAGTGACAACAACCTCAAGGGAGTTGGGAACAGTTTCAAGGAAATTGGCAGCTACCTCTAGGAAACTGGTAATACAAATCTCAATGGAGAGGAGGACAACAATGGCCAAACTAGAAAAACAATTACATGCATCCACCTTCTCAGCCCCAACAACCTACTATTATGCCTCCTCCTTCTAGTTCAAGTTCAAATGCACCTAAACGTACTCAACTACCAACTCAATCCACATCTAACCCAAATAATAAACCATAGCAACAACCGGTATACTCTACTTATCCAAATCAATTCCCTGCATATGTTGTGAGTGTAAGTAACATCCACTTGCATTCAGGAACTACTTTTCTAGATCCTTCCAAACTCATTATCATTGAGATTCTTGTGGAAGAAGAGGAGCCTCCAACTATCCCCATTCAACCAAGTGCACCTAAAAATCTTGAACCAGTCCCATTCAAGTAGACTGAACCAAAACCACCATTCAAGGAAGAGGAGGACACAACTTTTAACATTTTAGATCAGTTGAAGCATATATGTGTTCAAATACCTCTATTTAAGGCCATAAAATATGTTCCCATATATGGAAAAGCAATCAAGGAAGCATGCCTTAAGAAGCTAGGCAGGAAGAAGAAAGACCCCACTAAGGTTCATGTGGTGGGAAAATTGACTGACATCATACTTGAGAAAGTGACTATTCCTAAATATAATGACATAGGGAGTCCTGTGGTAGGAGTTGTTATAAATGGGATCTAGATAAATAATGCTCTGATTGATTTGGGAGCATCAATAAATGTAATGACTAAGGACATCCTACAAAAACTAAATATTGCAAGCATGAGACCTACTCCTACTATCCCATAGCTTGATGATAGTTCTACTCTTAAGCTTGATGGGATAGTAGAGGATCTTTTGGTAACTCTAGACTCCTAGGAGTACCCAACATATTTTATGATTCTTTCTCCTAGGGCCACACTAGGCGGGTGCCCCATTATTCTTGGAAGGCCATGGTTAGCAACAACATACACCTATATTGGATTCCAAATAGAAGAAATGACCATTTATGATGTAAATAGCACAAAAAATATTGTTCTCCACCCCCTACTCAACCATCCCATGATAGGAATGATCCTGTATGGCCACATGTTGGTGAACAGGCCGAGGAAGTTAATTCTGTGGAAAAAATTATTATGTTAAGAAGAAGTCCTTTCATGCAGCTTCAAGATAAAGATGAAGTATTGGCTAACATAATTTATAATAATTATGAGGTAGAGGAATCATCATCCTCTCATGCATCTGATTCAACTAGTACAGTGAAGGTACTCCTGCCTGCTCTTCCTGCAGTCACTCTTCTTGCAGTTACTCTACATGTAGACACTCTTCCTGCAGTCCAATTTCCTTCAAAAATAAGTATGTCTCATACATTTCTGCCACATGAATTCAAGGTAACAAGAATTAGTGAAGAAAATATGGTAGAGTTAACTACACAAGTGCATGTGTCAGAAGGAAAATATCTAAATATTAACAACAAATTGAGTGAAGAACAAAAATTGTCATTGGAAAATTTATTGAGGGCCCACCAGTGTGCATTTGCATGGGACTATCATGATATGAAGGTATTGGACCCTAAGATTTGAACTCATAGGATATACATAAGAAATGATTGTACACCAATGAGGCAGCCTCAAAGAAGAATTAACCCTGCATTGAGAAAAATTGTAAAAGGGGAACTATAAAAATTGCTAGATTTAGGATTCATCTACCCCATTTTAGTTAGCCAATGGGTGTCCCCATTAGTGATTGTGCCAAAAAAATGAGGGAAGTGGTGAGTTTTTGTGTATTACAGGGAACTTAGTGCTACCACCAAAAAGGACCATTTTCCCTTACCTTTCATAGATCAAGTTTTGGACTCACTTGCAAGAAAGCAGTAATTTTATTTCGTAGATGGATTCAACGGTTATAACTAGATCCAAATTGGACCATAGGACCAAGAGAAGACCACCTTTACCTATCCATAGGGGGCCTATGCCTACTCAGTACTTCCATTTGGCTTATGCAATGCACCTGCAACTTTTCAGAGGGTAGCCATTAGCATATTTTTTAGATATCTCTCTTGATTGGATGAAAATCTATATGGATGACTTCACTACTTATGGTGCTGATTTCAATGAAGCATTGGAAAATATCAGGAGAGTCCTACAAAGATGTGAAGACCATAATCTAGCTTTAAATAGTGAAAAGTGCTTCATGATTATGTAGGAAGGTGTAGTTCTTGGTCACTACATCTCTCACAATGGAATTCAAGTAGATCCTACAAAGATTGAGGTGATCACCAATCTGCCTATCCCTACAAAATAAAAAGATGTTAGGAGTTTCCTAGGACATGCAAGTTATTATAGGAGGTTCCTCAAAGACTTCAACAAAATGGAAACACCATTGTATAATCTCCTAACTAAAGATGTTGAATTCTAATGGAAAAAAAGACTGTGACAAGATATTTTCTGATTTGAAAGCAACTTTAACTCATGCTCCTGTACTCAAGGGTCCTAATTGGGAGCTTCCTTTTCACATCGATACAAATGCATCAAACTATGCTATAGGAGAAATACTAGAGCAAAAAGAAGGAGCTATTGAAAATGTTATTTATTTTGTCAGCAAAAATCTGTAGGGAGCTGAATTCAACTATACAGTGACATAAAAAGAAATGTTGGTAGTGATCGATGCCCTAAATAAATTTAGGTACTACATAACAAGCTACTAGATATTTGTGCACACCGATCATGCAACCATTACATACCTCATGAATAAACTCCCAATCTTAGGTAGGAAAACAAGATGGTTATTGTTGATGCAAGAGTTTGACATAACCATTATGGATAAACCAGAGAAGGCCAATGTTGTTGCAAACTTCCTTTCAAGGGTGGCTACATCAAAAGACAATCGAGTTGTAGATGAATCTTTCCCTGATGAGAATCTATTTTCCATTAGTGTGCAGACACCCTGGTATGCTGAAATAGCTAATTATCTGGTCACAGGGAGAGTTCCTCCTCATTTCTCTCCAAAAGAGAAGAGGGTGCTCATTGAAAAACATTTTCCTTTCTCATGGGTTGCTGGATTTTTATTTTACATTGGACCAGACCATGTCATGAGGATATGTGTGAGGGAAGATGAGATATATGATAATTTGCATGCATTTCACAATGAACCCTATGGAAGGAATTTTGCAGCCAAGAGGATAGTAATGAAGATCTTGAACACATGATATTACTAGCCCACACTCCAAAAGGATGCATGGAGATATACAAGGAAGTGTGATAGATGCCAGAGGATGGGATGACCAACCAAATATGATGAGATGCCACTTTACCCCCAGGTAGTAATCACTCCATTTGATAAGTTGGGATTGGAATTTGTAGGACCCATTGATCCTCCATCAAATGGTAAATCCTATATCTTGGTGTGCACCAACTATGTAACCAAGTGGGTAGAAGTTAAGGCCATGAAGCATGAAAGAGACAATAAGGTTGTAAAATTTCTTTATGAGGAAATTTTAACATGGCATGGGGTTAGAAGAGAGATAGTGACTAATCAAGTACTAGTCAACGAGTACAACATTAGCCACAAGAAGTCTACTCCTTATCACCCTCAAGCCAATGTCCAATTTGAAGTGACCAATAGAGAAATTGAAGCCATTCTGACCAAAACAATGACTATCCATAGGAAGGATTGGGCAAGAAGGCTACCAAAAGCTATTTGGGCCTACATAACTACTTGGAAAACAACTACAAGATTCACTCCATTTGAGTTGTTGCATGGAAAGACAACTATTATTCCCATTGAATTTTAGCATAAGACTCTTAGGACAACAATAGACTTGGGGATTGATATATCTGAGGTGCAAAGGGATAGAATCATGCACCTGAATGCTTTGGATGATATGAGGAAGGAAAATTTGCATCACATAGAGGTAGTGCAGAATCAGAGAATAAGGTGGCATGGAAAATTCATCAAGGATAAGAAATTCCAGCCAAGTGACTAGGCACTGCTCTATGACTCAAGGTATCAAGACAATGCAAGAAAATTGTATACAAGGTGGTTAGGACCATATGAGGTTGCTAAATTTTTTTCCAATGGAGATGTTTAGCTCACTACCATTGACCCTATCAGATTTAAGCTGCTTGTCAATGATCATTGCCTCAAGTTGTATCACAATCCAACTTCCAAGGAGGAGTTCCTACAACAATTCACTCAGAATGTAACACCTGAACTTCTTGCAACCAAAGGAAGTGGACCTATTATCCCTCCTTCTGGCTAACTAAGGTATGTAACTTGTCATAATAAAGACTTCCACTTTTGTGAGGGTCCACTTCTTCACACATCTACCCATCCATCTCCACCTTTCTCTCTCTTTCATCACGTCGCCATCATTTCACTTCATTCCATTCCATTGATTTCTCAACTGATTTATTGAAAAGTGATCGGTACTTTCTCCATAATCTTTAAAAAAAATCTTCCATGAATTGAGGTACGTGCACATCAATTTTTTATATCTTAATTATCTTTTAGTACATTCATTTAATTGTTGTACATTAATATGGATGTTATCCATAGCATGTAATTATTTCTTTCCCTTGTCAAATCATCATTACTACCTCACATGTGAGAACACATGTGCAAATTTAGGTTGGGGGAAAAATGTGAATACCATGTCTGCGTGTCTGTTCATATTGGTTCATGTCAGCAAAGTTTAAGTTATTGAGCTGATTTAAATTTTGAGTGAGATGAAGGATCGCATGTGTGAAACAATATCAACCGTTGCCATTTTCCTTGATCATAGCCTTCATTTATTACTTCTTTACTACCTTTATTGCTCCTATCATAATCTTTAGCCAAAAAGGTAAAATTCAGATGACACTGGCGTTAGAAATTTAGTAGCGTTATAGAATGGAGAATTTTGGATTTCAGACAAAGATTGTAGGAAGGAAAATTTTACAGAGCGATTATTTGATTGCAAACAACTAAACAATGGGAGGTGGGTTAATTCAAAATGAACCCATGGTTCATGATTTATTACTACAGGATGCACCTTGCCTAGCCGAGTTCAAAAATTATGGATGCTTAGGTTATTTCTTGAAGCTAAATGGTTTTGATGAAGACGTTACGTTGGAATTTTCCCAAACATTGTTTGAAGGAAAGACCACAATAAAAAGGTTGGAGGTCATAGCCACTGAAGTGAGGATTGTAGAAGTTATAGGGTTGCTTGCTGACGGTGAACACTACCTTGCTACTAGAGATGCCAAGTCAGCTAGGGCTGAATTTATAGAACCTAGTGACCCTCCATTGAGTGTGGAAAAAGAAGGTATGAATAGAATTTCTTTTCTTGAGCCATGGAAGCAAGTAGAAGTTTATGTTTTGAAGTACATTACCTGTGAAGGTCATTAGTCGAATCTACATTCTATGTATTTCAAACTCCTAAACCACATGAGGCACAAGAGAAGAATGAATGTGCCAAATGTGCTATACCACCTTCTTTCAATCATGGCTGTCGAGACCCAAAAAGGTAGGGAAAACTATATTCCCCACCATTTTCTGATCAAATTATCAATTGAGGAGTCTTTGCATGATGTGTCTGATATAACATGGGGAGAATTCTTGAATATTGATAAAATTAGAATAAAAAATTTGTGACCTAGGGTTTTGCCTCAACCTCGTAGGGTTAGTAGGAGAGTGAGCAATGTTCAGGCCACTCCTAGAGCCCCAACTTTTGGCGCGAGGCCTAGTGTAAACCCTCCTACAACTAAAAAAACCATAGAGATTAGTTCTTCTAAGACTGAACATTTAGACAAAGAAGGTTCCTCTCCAGATTCTGATGATGAAGTTCCTCGCGACATCCTAATGAGAACTAGGGCATAAAAGAAGAAGGAAAAAATAAGAAAGGGAAATGCTAAAAAGCAAATGGAAAAAAAATAATTGTCAAGCTCTAAGAAACAAAAGGCTGGCATTGTTCTTCCTATAGCAAAAGAAAAGCATGTAATACCTCTTAGAAAATCAAGACCAGCTAGGCTAGCCTTTGGTGTATCTCCAAAGGGAAGCCCTGAGCCTAGAGAAAAATAATGGGAGGATACAAAAGCTCCAATGGGACAGGTGAATGCTGGGGAAAATGGAATATTTGAGGAAACAATAAACATAATGTTGACAAATCTTACTGACATCTGAAGAATAAGTTGAAAGCCAAGTGTATGAGGAAAATAAGGAGCTCCTATAGTAAGAGTATAAGCAAGAGTTCTTGTAGAAAGAGCAAGAACAAGAACTTGAGGCCCTATTTCTAGAACTAGGAGACCAGCCAACACCCCTATAGTTGGAATTGGTTGAACAAATAGAAGCCTTGCAACTGGTACTCTGTCAAGAGCAAGCAAAAGTGCCAAGAAATGTTTTGGTAGGAATACAAAGGCCCTCTGATTCTTCAATGCACATGGTAGCCATGAACTTATGCAAATAAGTGAAAAGGAGGGAAGAAGAATGGAAAGTGGAGAAATGAAGGCTAAAGAGGGAAATTCAAAAGAGAGATGAAGAGATTGAAGATAAGAATGAATAAATTACTGCTTTAAAGAAAAAGGTGGATAATATGACAACCTTAGTACCTCAGATCTTAGAATGTAGGAATCCTCCAAGGGTCTATGCTTTGTATTTGAAGGAGAATAATCTTTCATTTAAGCTAGCAAGGATTGTTTCAGGTTTGAATCCTTCCATTGAGACCTCTCTTGAATTTTTCAATGCTTATCGGATTGCTCCTCCTGAAATGAAGAATTTGTTGTGTGAATTTTATTTGCATAACTATGTTGTAACCCAATACCATTATTGGAATCCACTGTTGTATGTTGGAGATGTACCGTTAAGGGAATTTATGTATTGGATATAGAACAAAGTTAGTTGGGGAAATTAGTTCAGGACTTATAGGAAAACTGAATCCAACACTCCCCTACCCATCAGGGATGTATCTATAAATCCAGGAGACATTTTTAGGGATTGGCAGAGAATTATTTACAGACCAAGCTATGGCAATAGGATCCCACCTGAGAGAGACTCAGTTTATAAAGAATATGAGGGGGTAGAAAAAAACATGGGGGAATATGTAATGGGATGCCTATCACAAAGGTGGAACAACCTAACTAATGAATTGAAACAAGTTGAGCCTCATTCTACACAAAACTATACTACAACACTTAAGAGAGTTGATAGATATATAGAGATTGGAATGAAAAAGGGACAATTTTGGCTTCCACTAACTTTTCAGCCACCTATCCTACTATGGCTCGTGCCAAACTTTAGGTACTACCAATATGACATAGCTATAGAGAGAAAAAGATGGAGCAAGTTGGACAAACAACAAGGGTTCTATTGGGACCCTAATTCACACACAACAAAAACTAATGTAGGACAACTGGTAGTTGCAAATTTTAGGGCATTGACCAAGCAAAAGAACAACTCTTCCTCTACCGGAGGAACAAAAAAACTTTAGGTTGGGGGGAGTGATGAGTTCAGTTTATGGTTCAATTATTGATAGAGTTTTTTGTCCATTTTTTGTAGTTGTCATAGACTTTGATACTTGGATGTTGACCTTTTTATGATATTTCCTTAAAAACTGTAGACTTTGGACATGAACTTATTTTCATAAATTTTAAATGAAATTTACATGCTATATGAACTATCTATGTTAATTTCACATGTGAATTAATGAATGCCACTTTAATATAGCTACATATATGTAGTTTTTGTGCGCACTAATATTGTCATGCAAAGATAATTAGAGGCCAATAATTAAGGAAGATTCTGCTAGCTGGTCATCCACCATATTGGTCAACAAGGTGGTCATTCAATGAGGGAAGAATATTTATGACAAGAGATTCCTCATTCAAATCAAAGTTGTAACCACCTATTAATGGTTTGTTGAGTGAATATAGGTGTTACTATTGTGCTAGATCTGTGTTGAGGCAAACATGCCTGACCAGATTCTGCACATGCATAACCACCTCTCCACTTTTTATGCTTTCCCTAAAGTGGCGTCCTCTAGGTCTGATGGAGTTGACCACCTTGCTAGGTGCTTAGTTAGTAGCTTCTATAAATAAGACTCAGATGCTCCTTCTCAAGAGGTTGCTCAATCTAATGATGTACTCACACTCTTAGTTTTTTAGCAATACAATCATGTTTCTTGATTGCAATCATGTTTTCCCATGAATGAAATGAATTTATAAGTTTGTGCATCTGAGTTTACATTTTCTTTAGGGGATACTCATCCAAGGGGGCCCACTTGGTGAGTATTCTATTTTTTAGTTAGTTAGTTAGTTGTTTTCTATTCAGTAATTAGTTAAGAATCTAGCATTGTCTGTTCCTGTAAACTCTAGAATTCCATTCTATGTCTGTTCCTGCAGCCAAAGCAAACACAATAGTTTCTTGTTTGTTCACTCATATTTTCATTTCTGTCATGAATTTAAACTTAGTATAGTTATTGGTTGATGCTCAACACTTATGTTATTTCCTTCAAAGTAATTTACTTTCAAGATTGTGTCTTTCTTAGGTATAGGATAAATATGGCTACTTTGGATTCCTAGTTCACATACTGTACTGACCCATTTCAATTTTACATCCCTGGGTTAACAAGTTAAATGCACCTTCATGATGATTGAAATAGCTATTCAAGTTAGATGTCCAATCTCTGAATCACAGTTGTAAGGGATTAGTTGTTAAATCATTGTAGGAGGCCAAGAAATGCTCCAACTATCATAATTTACCATGCCAATATGTTTAAAGGTCATGTGTTAGATATGTTTGAAAATGACTAATTTCCTTAGGGGGCATATGATAAATTCTAGGCTAGTATTTCTCACATAATTTTGTAGATTAAGTATCTTTATATTCATTTTTTATATTGATTTTTCCCTTTTGGGAGTCTTTGCATAGTGGTTTTCCCTCTTTATTTTTAGGATTAGATAAGATTTTGATTGTCCTCACTAATATTTGCCTTCATGTTTCCTCTATTCTAGCATTAATATTTGAAATGACTCAAAAACTTCATCAAGGATCTCTACATTGCCACCCTTGCTCTTGATAACCACCTACCATTATATCTCTATACTCTTTATTTATTACATATCTCTATATATATTGATTACAATAAGCTTTTAAAAAATATCACACTATCATTAAAAATACTTTATAATATTCACATGTCTATGCTTCTTAGCATGTTATGATAAGCCTATTTATTCCCATGGTTTCCATATTGAATTGACCCCTAGATGCATTTCCTTCCATTCTCATGGGAATCTCTTACTCTCCCTAGTTTATCATTCTCACATAAAGGATATCACTGATATATATTCATGCATTTAGCCATGTCACTATGAGTTTGACCATCATGATTATGTAATAAGGTGACGTCTTCTTCACCGTGACTTGTCTAAATAATATTTCTTCCACATGATTGTTCTTTCCTTATCAATCTATCATTGTTATTCTTTGTGCTTCTATCATCTCCTTTAATTTTTTTTTCCTTTGTAACTATTTAAACTGCCCTAAAAGTTCAAAAGATTCATCCAAATGTCATTCATCTCTTATTTCATATCATTATCTATTGTCAAAAGCAAGTTGTCATAGCAGGGAACACTATCTTATACTTTTAACCTTTTAGTAATGTCCCCTCTTTGTGTATAACTACAATTGGGTTTATGTTGTCTTCTTTATGACTCTCCTTTTGAAACTTTCAATAGTGAAGGAATCATATGCCATATTATATTCACATTACCCCTTTATGGACTATACTGTCCTATTTGATTTGGTTTATGACTATCATTTATCAAGACTAATCACTTTATTCATTTTTAAAAGCACACAATCTATTTGATCATTTGTTAAGAGTGCATGTTCACTATTCTCTATGATCATTAATCTATTCTCTCTAAATACCATTATGAAGATTTTAGATCTTCCCCTAATTTCTAATTATCTAGTGTAAATGATCATACACATAACCTAATGGACCTGAAGATCCCTGAACTAAGCAATTCATCATTCGAGAGAGGGATTCATTAATTAAATTATCAACTAGGGATTTTTGGACTTTGGATGATGCTAAAAACATATATGAATTTAGGAATCCTAAACATCCTACATCATCTAAGTATAGGTAAATTGAACACAGATAAATGCATCAAAATATTTTAACCGAAATTGGCTTCTATCTCCAAAACAGAGTAAGCGAATACTAATAACTGCTTAATTGCTACAGGTACTTAATTCTTATTAATGTAACTTAATAACTATTATACTACAACATGTACTAATCCAAATAAACTTTAGGATTATTGAATGTAATATGAACTAAATATTTGTAATTCAAAATTTACAACACAACATTCATAATAGCATAAACTAAAAAACTACAAATTAAATCACTTGTAATGCATAGTCTAATTAATTGACTACGCTAATGTGGCTCTAAAATACCTCAAGTGGCCCTTGCTTGAGTTGTTACATCTAAAAAATATTCTTCAATTAATCACTTAGGAAAACATGCTACCAAAATATCTTCTCTTTATTATATTTCAATCATACACATAGATTTTGAATAGAATCTAATAGAATATATTATTCAGTCTAATACATGCAAGATATTGTTGTACTTCTCAACATGGTACCCTAATAAATAGTTTTTGCAAGAGTTCATTTATTTATGAACTGCAAAAAAACTTAAAATAAGATGTCAACTCTCCCATGAAAAAAGGAAGAGCAATAGGTTTTTCTAAAACATAAAATAATAACTAAAAAAACAAGAGTGTAGAAGTTGAATAAGGACTCTACACTTAATCAAGATAATCATTATAAATTGAAAAATATTCCCAGATAGAGAAATTCTTGTTATAAATCCTATTCCTTATTGGAATAGTCTCCTTTCTCCTTCATGACTTATTAAAAGATGGAGTGACACTTGACCATCCATGATCTTGTCCTTAAATGATCACTTTATTCGTCTAAAAGCATGGTTGTTTTATCACAAATTAACTCATTTGCATCAAATTTTCATCCTTCTACTATGAGTTGAGAATAATTTTGCTATGGGTTAATAGGTTCCTTGCTGCAAGGGCCAGTCCTTATTTATTCAAGGAATTTTCATTTCTAACAAATATGATTAAACATGAAATTATACTAAACTCACAAAAAATAAAAGTTCATACACACACTTATTAATATAAAATATATCAACTTCTAATTATTTATAATTCTTAAAGTCTATCAAAAGCTTTAGTAAATTCTTCTAGAGTTTAACAAAAATAAGATAAAAGTATGTAACTACAAGGAAATATGACATTTTTATTGCTCATCAACTCCCACAACTTAACTTATTGCTTGTGATCAAGAAACTTAGGTCCTCAAGTTGTACTAAAGTATGAGATACCTATAGTTCACTGTATTGGTAACCCATTCTTCCTTCTTCAAGTTAAATCCTCTTTGTTTTGATATCTTCTCCCATATGGTGTCCTCTATTGCATTGCTTTCTTGTCTTCATCTATTCCAATGTGGAATTGGGAAAAAGAGAAGAGGAGGATGAAATGTCAAGGGGAGCCAAGTGATGTCATTTTCAAGGGATATTTATATATTATTATGGGTCATTTTTACTACTACTAGGTAGTTAAATACTGAGTAGGGTTCTTTCCTTCATAGCTCAGGTGTCAATTCTCTCCATCTATCCTAAGCGAAATCAAGTGCCTCTTTTCCAATCCCTACTATAAGCTCCTTAAATATTTTGTAATCCTATTATCTCCATTATAGAATCTTCTCCCTTTCCCTCCTTCATTTTATCAATCTAATCCATTCATCCACCACCACATAAGGATTTTCAGCTTCTACCTTGATTAGGAGGGGAAATGACTTTTTCCTTTCCCAATAACTCCTCTATATCTATTCTCTTTGATTCTTGTTTAATATAACTAAATCCAATACTTTAAAATGGGAATCTCCAACAAACACGAGTGGATTCCATGTAGATTCATGAGGGATAGCTAGGTTATTCAAATATAATTCACATAATTGATCCTACATATCTTGAGTTGATTTCTTGTACATTTCAAGAAATAGAGTAGGTAAAGATAAAGAGACTAGAAGATAAGTAATCAATTAACTAAATTGAAAACTTAAAAAAAATTTCTTGAAATTATAGGGTATAAACCCTAGCAAGGGGTACACACCTTAAAAGCTATACTATCTTGCTAGCCAACTCCTCTTTTGACCTTTAGTTTCATATTTTATACATATTTTTTTATCAATTTCCTTGGTGTGTGCTATTATCAAATCTGTTTTTGCTTTCTCCCAATATTTATATTTCTTGGATAATTCCCTTACCTTATTCCATAGTTCAATCCCAAGGGTCACCATAGAAGGGTTTTAGGCATTCAAAAAGTTACATCTTGATTTATAGGATGTGGAGTCTTGTTGTTAACTTCAAAAATGACCAAGTGTGCCAACTTCTCCAATCCCAATCATTATTGATCAAAGGCATGCAACCTTTTCTCTAACTCTAAGATTCTATTGTCTAATCCTTCCTCCCTCTATTGGTATTGGTATCCCTTAAGTTGTTCTTCTAATTCTTTGATTCTTTCCAAGAATTGTTGTAACTCCTTGTTCTCATTCTTTCCTTTCAGAAGTAATTCCTCTTCTTTCTCCAAAAATATTTCTTCCTCAACCTCCTTATATAGAACAAAACCTTATTTAGAAACAAGACTACTTGAAGGTTTGTTCTTATTTTTGGTTGTAAGCAATTCCTTTGAATCAAAATCTAGATTGTTGCTTAGATGTAGAGGTTGCAATATTTTATGTTGCTTGTCACCACTAGACACCCTTTCTTCTTGATAATCTATCTTAGTTTGAACCACACAAATATTTTCCTTTTGATTTTTAGTGCTTCACTTTGTAGGGAATTTCCTTATAATTTGGTTTGATCGCCTTCTTGGTTGTGTTGACCCCTTCTACTTATTTTTGGGTGTCGAAGTAGAGGCTACACTTTTTCTTTTCTTGGGCCTAGAAGGGCTCTTGGCAGATGTAGGGGTTTTTATGGCTTCTTTTGATATGGGATCATCCCCAAAAGCTACAAGTTATGTTTCCTCCACTTCCTATTCCGCATGCTCCCCAACGATACAAGTGTAGACACATAAAAATGACCTAGGCCTACAAACACTATTTTACAACTTTTCGTCCTAGCATAATTATGACATTTTAATTATGTTTCTAACCCACCTTCGACTATTAATTAAATAATTCATAATTATTTAATTAATTCATTTCTTTTTATTTTTCATGATTATTAAATAAATAGATCTTATTTATTTATGTATTTAATGCGTCACTAATTATCTAAAGTCTACTCATAATTAAATAAAGTTCTCAATTTATTTAATTAATCTTTTTCTCATTAATGTCCTCTTGATTATTAAATAAATATATTTAAGTTTATTTGTTTAATATGTCATTAATTTCCAAATCCTCTTTTAATTAAAATGATTTATTAATTTATTTAATTAATCAATCACCTCTTCTAAATTAAACAATTATTCTTAATTATTTAATTGTCTTATTTGGCATTTCCCTCTTTAAATAAAAAAATTTATTTAAAAAGGCTTCACATGGTTAACTGCTTCTTCTTTTAGTAAATAATCTTAAATCAATTATTTACTATCTCACTAAAATCCATATTTTGAATTAATTTTAATTTAAAATGGTAATATTCCTCTACAAATCAAGTAATTGCTAAAATTACTGATTTTCTAAATCTCATCTTCTTGTTCAAACATTATCTTCTTATTTTTACTAATTTTCATCTCATTGTCACATTTATTCTCCATCCTTGATTTAATTTATTCAATTAAATCTTGTCCACTCATTTGGGAATTTTACCCTAACCCTAATTGAGAGTTGCCATTTTGAATCTTGACCATTGATTCTAGGGCATTTCTCAATCTTCAATCTCATCTGTCCATCCAAAATTGCATTTTCTATAAAATGTCAATTTTGTCCTCATTTTCAACAATCTTGAATATTGGAATTTGACCTCTTGATCTCTTATTTTCTTAATCTTAATATCTCTTTCCTTTTAGAATTGTCATTTTAATTGTTTGCATTTAGAATTTAGTTTCTATTGCATAGCTTATAGTACAAATCCTTCAAAACTTTTCTTAGGGCTAGGCCATATAGTAGAGTTTTCTCATCATAATCTGAGGGCACACTCATCATCACAACAAGCTAGAAGGTGCAATGGAAGTCAGCCATGGAGAAGGAAGGATTGGGTGAGATATCTCTTATTCGTTTCTTTACATTATTTCCCTATGCATTCCATTGACATTGTGGGTTTTATTTCTATTGCATTTATATTGTTATGCTAACCTAATCTGAAACTAATGCAAAAAAATCCTCAATCACATTGGTGAACCCAACATTATCTTTTTAACATGTTTTGCAGGTTCTTGTACGGTTTCTATTTTTTTTGGTAGGTACAGGTATACGAAATGACACAATTGACAGATTGTGTGACACAAACGCTCTGTTGCGTCCCATCTTCTTGCACGAGCAATGCAATCGCTTTGTCGTGATGCATTTGACTACCAGAGCAACACAATTGACATGTTGAGATGCATTTACCAAAATTCAAACTGCAAACGCCATACCAAGCCACATTTGCTCTGCTGCGATGCGAATGACAGGTAACAAATTTTTTCTATTTTTTATTTTTCAGTTTCTTCCTATTTTTTGCTTGTAGATTAGAGATTTTTCAGGATACTAATCTTTCTGTGATAGTGTGTGTCAAGATGGAGTTTAACCAAATCTTATTGATTGTTATTTAATTTAATTTCATAATTTTCATTTCACTCATAAATAAAATGAACAATCACATAATTGCATGAAATTAAAAAGAACAATCACTTTTTTTTTTCATGGGTTTACAATTAACTGTTAGTTAGCTCACACTACAAATGGTTAAAATGAACCCCATGCTTGAAAATACTACATATAGTTAAAATGAACCATTGTTTTTTTCTGTTTGGTGATTTAGTTAGTAATCATGCCAACACACTTCAATTTGGGTTTAAAAAGAACAACATGTGAGTGTGAGTTAGTATATTCATGTGGTCTCTCTTTGTTTTTAAACAAAGATTGATTGAACTATGAATATGTTTGCTCACTTTTGTTAGCCTTAGATATTGGGCCTGCTTTGGTGGGAAAAAGTACTCACCCCAAAGTGACTCAAAGCAGTAATATGCTAAAGCCAAACGATGCCCAATCGGTATATAAATTTTAATGTTAAGGAAAACTTAGCATTACAGAACTTCCTACGGACTAGAAATTGACTCCCTAGTACCCTTGTGGTGCGTCAAAACCTGTAGAGCGTAACCTCTATAGAATGGGATGATATTGCCTCTCGCGTGGCCTTCTAAATGGGTGCCTGAAATAAAACCTTAGTTTTAGTGACCAAAAACCTTCTATTCTTTGGTGCAACAATGATCATTGCCAAGGCAACCACACCTACACAATTTTTAGTAGAGATGATCAATCTGCCATGGGAGTTTCATGGAGGTTGGAAGCTTGGTTGCTTTGAGAAGTGAGTGCACTGTAAGGGGGAGCCCGTAGGGCCAAGCTTCTGAATTCATCTGCTAAGGATATGCAGTTGGAGTAAAATCTGTGTGGGATCCATAAGAATACTGTCCTTGCAACCATAAGATTGTTGTAAATGTCTTCTATGTGGTTGATTTTCATTTTTTACAACACCATGTGTTTTCCAACTATTTTTAGACAACTTCAACACATCAAACTTGCCAAAATCTAAAACAAACTGGTCAAACTACTGAAATTATTTTCCAAATTTTCTTCCCAATACCCAATTGCCTGGTCAAACCACATTCACTTAATTCTAAGCCACAATTTCTTTGTTGAGATGCATCCGCAACTACTTACACCGCAATCGCCATATCACACTGCATTTGCTTGTTCTTACACCACAATCACTTTTTCAAGTCGCATTTGATTGATATCGAGCCGCATTCACCCTTTTGAGCTGTATTTTCCAGTTAAAACACCTCCATCGCCTTACTGAGACACATATGCCCTATCGTGATGCATTTGCTGCGACACATTTTCTAGTCTTCATAACTTTCTTTTCACTGTCAAAACTAAGTTCCAAACTTGTCTTATCCAGATTTCATCAAGTCTTTCTCTACTGTTTCTGTCAAACAAGACCTTGAATTTCTCAACTTCCCTCATTATTGCATTATAGATAGAATTCTTAAAGTCACCATAGGATTCCATTTGCATTTCATTATTTGCATTGTTAAACTCTACCATCTCCTTAGACACTCATTTTGTAGATTTTAGGAGTAGATTCCTTACCATCCATTGTGAAAACTTTGCATTCAAAAGTAGGTTATCATTGGACTCAATCACCTTTTTTCCTTCAATCAATATCTTTTGTGAATTATTTCCCACTCAATAGTCTAGTGTGGAAATTTCTCTTTGTCCTCCTTTAGTCCTTTTACAGTCCATTGATATTCCAAACCTGAAGCATTGCCAACAATTTGTATGATCAAGTATTCATCTCCTTAGATTTACTAATAGTGAGTGCATCTTAGGCTTCTTTTAGTTAACATCCCCTTAGTCTCCTCATTTTTGTGTCATACCATTTGCATTCACAAATATTTAGTCTCTTTTGGTCTCATTTTTCATTCCACAAAACCCAAAAAAAATAGTGTCATATTTAGGTTGTCCTCCCTCATCATCCCAAAGTTGAGAAAAACTTTTTATGGGTTGAAACTAGATTATAGAGAAAGAAAAGACTCATGGCTTCTTTTGGTCAAGACACCAGCTTTCTCAGTTTCATCAATGACATGAATTCATTCCCTAATGAAATGAACACTCTTACTAATGGCATGGGAAATTCCATTATCAATCCTTTCAGTGAGATGTCCATTCTACCCTCTTCACACAATCATTTTGAACAATTTATCCATAGAGACCAAAATGGGGAAGTCTATGAAGAAGACATACACACTGCTACCCAAAACCAAAAAGTGGCCTCTTTTATGGAAGAATTGGTCTTAAATGACTCAGCTAGATACCTAGCTATGCTCCTTGACCAAGGGGCTAGGTTACCAAAAGGATTTGATCTCAACAGTCTTAGAGCAACATCTCTAGACCCCCAATCACACAATCCTTCCATGGGAGCCTCTTCACAAAATATCATCAACACCATCAATGCTACCTCCCTTGGTCATACTACTACCACAACCAATGCATCAAGCAACACAATATTTATTAGGGGATCATCTACCCAAACCAACACTACATCATAATCCAGCCCCCAACAAACATCCACTATTCCTTCACAAATGTTGGGATCAACAATGGGTGCAACCACCTCAAACCTCTTTGGAACTTCATCTAGTTCCATGGGTACATCAAAAAACCTATTATTAGGTTCCTCAAATGCTATGGAAACCAACTCATCAAACCCTTTTGGGAGGAATAAACAAAGAGTTTTCATTCAAGGCACCCAACCTAATGTCCCAAATTCCTCACAGGTTAATACCCACATTCCTTTGAGGCAAAACACCAACATTCCTTAAGGACATAATTACCTATTTGGGCAAGGAAATCAAGGCACCCAACCTTCCAATCCATTTGGGAATCAACATGTTCAAAGTCAAAAAGGCCCCCAAATTCAGTCCAACATGGTAGGATCTCATATCCCCACTTATGCTTCTCAAGTTCATACACAACAACACATCCCTCATCAAAAAATTCATTTCCAACAATTGCAAAATCATAACACTCATTTTTCTCACCAAAAACCAATTCCAAACCAATAAATCTCATCACAATAGGTGGGAATTCAATCCATACCTATCACCAACATGTGTGATACTACCAACAACCCAATTGTGGAGGCACTCACACTCAAACTTGTTGCTCTTCAAACGGAAGTGGAGACCTTGCAACAATCCAAAAAAAATTCTTACATGTCACATGACTTATGTCCATATCTATTCGACACAACCTTGTATATGCCACCATTTCCTCATGGATATGTGGTACCACATTTTCCTAAATACAAAGGCAAAACAAACCCAATTGAACACATAAGATAATTCACCACCAGATGCATGGACATTGCATATGAACAAACCTATCTAATGAGACTTTTCTCTAGAATTATCCTAGGCCATGCACTTGAATGGTTCTTGCTATTGCCCAAAGGAATAAAAACATGGGATGAATTGGTAAAAACATTTATTGAAAACTATGCCTATAACATTGACATGGATATTGACATTGCCTCCTTATGCAGACTTACCCAAGAGGAGGCAGGAGATACTTTTATCCCATTCTTTCAAAGGTGGAGAACCTTAGCAAGTAGATGTCTGGTAGAAATACTTGAATAGGAGAAAGTAACCATGTTTGTACAAAATATCCTAGGACCGCTAAGGTATGGCTTACAAGTCCATTGTTGCACCACCTTTGTTGATCTTGTTGAAAAGGGTGTTCAACTTGAGAAATCCTTGATCGCCAAAGGCGAATTAAAGTATGGTGGCAAAAACATCAACAAAACCACAAATAATAACCCGACTAACTCCAATGAAAAAACCAAATATTGGGTTAAGAATAAATGCATCACAAATGACGGTGTGGTCGATGCAAAAATCGTTAATGCAACAAGTCATGTACTCACCATCAAAGGATTTAAAAATCAAAATGCACCTATGACTACACCGACACCAATTGCCAATGCTATTCAAAATAATCCTGCTCAATCTAATCAAAGGTAGTTGCGTCAACCACGACAATTTCAAAAATGCACATACACTCCTTTGGGTGAACCTATCAAAATTGTCTTGAAGAAACTTATCCAAAACGGTGTCATAATGTTGAAGAACCTAAACCCTATGACCCTGGTCATTTCAAGTCATCATGGTCGTATGATAATGCATTTTGTGATTACCACCATGTCAAAGGGCACAAAAATTCCTCTTGTCGCTAGTTGCAAAATCTTGTGCAAGACTTTATTGAAAACCACACCATTGAGTTAGGAGGTCAACCATTTGCATCTAATACGGATCATACAATCCACAAGAACCCACTGTAGGATCATGGTTCTAGTAAAAGCTCCTCAGTTGGCATGAAGAAGACCAATAATCAATCCAAACACATCCATCCTATCTTCAATTATTCTGGTGGTACCATCATCAACAACTTGCAAGCTGCTGATGAAGACCAGTGTGTCAATACTATTACCATTAAAAAGGCCCTAGACTGCAATGTCACAACACGTAAAGGCAAGGTCACCATCCCAGGTCCCTCAAATTATTAGCCTAAAATCACCATACCTGGTCTGTCAGACAGACAATCAAACCATAAACCAAAGTTCAACCTTATTGAGCAATTAAATACAACACCCTCAAATATCCATTCTTGAATTGCTCTGTATCTCACCCGCACATAAGGCCATCTTGGATAAAGTCATGCAAGAGTCTTCCGTCCCAACCAACATTGATGTCAACCATTTTGAAACTATGGTCAGATATTTGAATTCACCTCACCACATTACCTTTTCAGATAGTGACTATTCCTCACCCAAATCATCTCATAATGATGCCCTTCACATCAAGGTTTTTGTCCACAAACATAAGGTTAGATGAGTCTTAGTAGATATCAGAGTACGATTGGACATCTGCTCTTTAAAATTAGTTAAAGCTCTTGGATTCTCTGATGCATGTATGGATGCTACCAAGAGCATTGTCATCAAGGAATATGATGATGAAGAGCATGCTTCTAAAGGCGTCATCACAATTCTAATTCATGTGGGACCAGTTATTATAGATACAACATGCCAAGTCCTAGATCATGACATACATTACAATATCTTACTTGGTCGCCCATGGATTCATGCCCTAAAGGCCATTCCTTCACATAACACTAATGCCTGAAGTTCCCTTTTGATGGTACTGAAATTACTTTCCTAGGAGATCCTGATCCATTTCAATACTGTACCAATCTATGAGCCACTTTTGATCACTAGGAACCCATCAATCGAGAAGCCTCAACTTCCACCTCTTTCAAATATATCAACCTGTCTGCACTCACCAAATCATCCATTCCATCAACTTCCACCACACCATATTCCTCAGCCTCCATACCAAGTAAAGACCTTTAGATCCAGGACCTTGGCTATGGAGAATTCAAACTGAATACAACTTACTGTATCACCATAATACCTAAGCCGCCTAAAGTCTATTGTAGACTGTGTTTCGTAGGCGAGCCCAAAAAAACTTTGAAAGCTCCACCAAAAAGTATTTTCACATTATGGGGGGACATGAGTAATGAAGTCATCATCAACATAGCTAACTGGATCTACAAAGACCCATAAGAGTTACATCCACTACCGGTGCATCTCTATGGAAAAGGCTATGACATATGCAAGGCACTAGGTTTTGACGGCACAAGTGGTCTTGGAAAGGCCAACAATGGAAGGAGAGAACCTTCTATTGTTTCTACAAGATGAAGGTACATAGGGCTAAGGTTTGACCAACTCAAAACTAACGATCGACATACCTATGAAATTTCAAGTGAGGACGTAATGACTCTAGAAAGTGTCGAGACAAGCGAAGAATCCCTTACCGAAATAAACACTAATGAATGGGAATGGGGATATGAGAAAACCCCAAGAAACTATGATATTGATGAATTATTCCTAGACCCTGGTCAACTCCCCTTTGAAGAAAGATTTTGACAAGAATAAAACATTGATCCTATTGATCAAAATTCTAAAAATAAGGAATGGGTAAGCATTCCTTGGGATCCGAAAGAACATGAATTGTCCTCGACAACATTCAAAATGTACCACCCCATTCTCAAGCCCACCCATGAGCCTGAACTATCTAAAACTACCATCCCTACCTCTAAAAGGCCATCTAGTAGTCATGATGCTGATACTTTTATGCCCTATTATGACTATGATTTCAACTCATCTAAATCTGAATATGGTCCATCCATTGCATCTGACACAAAATTTGAAATTGACAACTTTTCCTTCACACTTGATGCTTCAATTTGTATGCTTTCCACATCTTCCCCATCCTTTACCAATACTGACAATGGTATTCCCCTTGTTTACCCACAACTGATTGACTAGGACCAACAGGAACCACCAGTGATGGATATCTTTCAGAATGATGAGGCAATTGCAAAATTCATGGGACTTCGAGAAGGCATACCATGGGGTGATCACAAAGCAGGATTTTCCATTGACCTAGATTGCGTAGAATACTTCGAGGAGACTGTGCAATCCTCCAATCGCAAAAATACAAAGAATAAAACAAAAAAATAAAATGTCTTTAGGTGAAAACCGCAAGGCACCTTCTGAGAAAAAAATAGTAAAAATAAAAGACGTATCCGAAGGTGAGAACCTCTCTGAGGTGCCTAAGGATGGAGGATTGAAATTTCTTCCCATAACACAAGAAAAATAGGCAATGCTAATCAAAGACACCATCAAACTTAACATAGCCACAAAGGAGAATCCCAAAATGGTTCTCTTAGCTGCATCCTTAACGGAAGAAGAAAAACCCGAGTTTCAACAATTCTTCACAGAAAGGAAGGTTAACTTCACATGGTCATATGCTGACATGCCGGGCCTAGATCTAGAATTGGTATTGTATCATCTTCCGTTAATCCCAAATATCAAACCAGTCAAACAAAAATTGCGGAAAATGCATCCACAGATTGCACTACTTGTAAAGGCTGAACTAAACAAGTTACTATATGTTGGATTCATAAGATCAATAGAATATGCTAATTGGATATCCAATATTATCCCTATGACAAAGCCAAATGGACAAATCCGTATCTGCACGGATTTTAGAGATTTGAATAAGGCTTGTCCAAAAGATGATTTCCCATTACCAAATATAGACATGATTGTTGATCTCATAGCAGGGTATGAGATGTTGTCTCTCATGGATGGTTTCTTGGGCTATAACCAAATCCAAATTACAACTAAGGATCAACACAAAACATAATTCCCCTACCCATGGGGAACATACTATTGGAATGTTATGCCATTCGGCCTAAAGAATGTAGGCGCCACATACCAAAGATCCATGATAAAAATATTTCATGACATGATGCATATACTAATGGAAGATTATTTGGATGACCTCTTGGCCAAATATTTGACATGGAAAGATCATCTCAAAGTCCTGGACAAATTTTTTAGATGGTTGGAGGATTACAAGATTCATTTGAACACAAAAAAATGTGTCTTTGCCGTCACTTCAGGCAAGCTATTGGGATACATAGTTTCATGACGAGCAATTGAGGTTGATCCCATAGAGGTGAAAGCAATACTGGACATGCCTCCACGAAAAGGAAATAGTGAGCTGAGAACACTTTAGGGCAGATTGCAATCCATCTGATGCTTCATTGCACAGTTGACAGACAAGTGTCAACCATTCCAGTACCTATTACGCAAAAGTATTCCCTTTATATGGATGAAAAAATTCCAGAAAACCTTCAAACAAATCAAATAATATCTATTGAAACCACCTGTCCTAATGCCTCCAATTGAAGGCAAGTCATTGATATTGTATGTCTTTGCAACTACAAATGCACTGGGGGCATTATTGGCACAAAATGACTATCAGGAAAAAGAAAGAAGCATCTACTATATCAATCACACACTGATAGGATATGAGTTGAAATATACAAAAATTGAATGTGCATGCCTTGCAATTGTCTTTGCAGCAAAAAAACTAAGACATTACATGCTAAGCCACCAAACACACCTGGCAACCAAGATTGATCCACTAAAGTATCTCCTAAGTTGGGCAACATCGATAGGCTGGTTAGCAAAATGGGTCATGATATTGAGTGAGTATGACATACAATATGTTGAGCGCAAGGAAATAAAAGGGAAAGTAATAGCGGATCAACTTGTAGATGCACCCATCCAAGACACTCATCCACTAATAACTGATTTTCCCAATGAGTCTATCTTTCATGCAAAACCTGCATTACCATGGAAACTATCTTTTGATGAGTCCCACACTGGTCATGGCTCAAGAGCTGGTATCTTGTTCATTACACCACAAGGGGATTCAGTTCCTAAGGCATTCTAGATAGCCTTCCCTTATACTAATAACATTGTAGAATATGAAGCATTGGTCATAGGACTCAAGATCACAATTAAATGGAAAATTAAGACATTGCTCATATTCAGGGATTCTCAGTTAGTTATCAACCAAGTGAATTATGATTATGAAACAAAAGATGAAAAGTTGCTTCCCTACAAGCGAATGGTGGATAGATTCTTGACATATTTCAAATTGATTGTCTTTGAACAAATTCTGAGGACACAGAATATGGTAGCCAATGCAATGGCTGCTATTGGATCTCTCTTAGACATCCCCAAAAATGTGTCACAATTAGAGTTCTGAGTTGAACAGTTATTGATGCCGGCATATGACACACCAAAGTCAAAAATGGTTTGTGAGATTGTTGGTCCTAGTTCACCTTGGTACCATGACATCTATGATTATCTGAATTCCCAAACCTTACCACCCAACCTTTCCAATAACCCAAGAAAGTCCTTTATAGAAAAGCCACCCAACACACCATCGTCAGTGACACCCTATACCATTGTGGCTTTGATAATGCCCTTCTTCGCTATCTTGACACTGATGAAGCCCAAAAAAATTTATGAGAAGTACATGAGGGCACATGTGGATCTCATTCAAGTGGTCCAACGTTAGCTAGGAAAGTCACCGGATTGGGATACTATTGGCCAACACTAGAAAAATATTTTCTTCAATTTTTTAGAACATGTCGGAAATGTCAGGTGCATAGGAGTTGAGACCAACCACTTCTCCGTGGCCTTTTGCACAATGGGGAATCGACCTTGTGGGAAAGATCCATCCATCCTCCTTTAACGACCATAAATTCATAATCATTGCCACTGAGTACTTTACTAAGTGGATTGAAGTTGTCCCTCTAACCTACATCACTGGTAAGAAGATATCCAAGTTTATCCTAAATTATATCATCTGCCGGTATGGTGTTCCACAATCTATCATCACAAATAACAAGAGTCCATTCAAAAATTAGGACGTTTGTGAACTCTGTGAACGATTCCACATCCAATATCATTTCTCCACCCCATATTATCCACAAGGTAATGGCCAAGCTGAGGCATCAAATAAAACAATTATTCACATTCTTAAGAAGACCATCAATGACGGTGGCTGAGATTGGCACCTACAACTAAATCCTACCTTATGGGCTTACCGTACCAGCATTCGTACACCCATGGGAGCCACTCCATTTTCTCTTGTCTACGGATCTAAGGCCATATTGCCCATCGAGGTCAAAATCCTTCTCTATGATTCTCCTTGAAAGGAATGATCAATGATGAAGAGTACAAATAGTAGCACCTGCATGAGCTAGAAATGTTACAAGAAATATGACAAAATTCCTTAAATCACTTGTAGACATATCAAAATCGTCTCTGCTAGAGATATAACAAAAGAGTGATGGTGAGAAAATTTTAAATTGGTGACTTGGTCCTCATGTAGAATTCAAGAAATCAGGTTGACCGTGAAAAGACTAGAAATTTTGAGCCTAACTGGCTCGGTCCTTATATTATTGCTATAACTTTCAGTTCTGGAGCATATCAGTTGGCTACACCTGATAGAGAACAACTGACAGAACCCATCAATAACCTACATATGTGAAATTTCTACACATATCATCAAAGAGCTTGGCTAAAAACCTAAAAAAACAAAAAAATTGAAAAAAAAAAAATCGTCCCTTGATGAAAACCTGGCAAACAGGCGTCGTGACACCAAAAAACAAAAAAAATAAAAAAATGACAAAAATAGTAAAAAGAAAGAAATTCGTTCAATAGTGAAAACTTGGCAAACATGCACTTTGGCTAAGTACCATGGTGAAAACCTAAAAAATAGGCACCATGCGTAGACGATCATTGCTTCACCATCTACTGTTACTCTAATTGACCCTTATCCACTTTCCATAATCACAACAGCCTGACACATTCACAACATTTGTCCTAAGTTCTGTCCATTCCGGCCATGGTTAGCATTTGGTTGACATCACCCCTTGCATATCCTTGCCTTTTGCCCCGTCTCTGCATATTTCCATATCATTTGGCCCGGGTAATCCTTGATCTGTCTAGGGGGCAATACCTTTATTGTGTACTTGCAGTGGGTGTTGCACATGATCCCGCATTCATAAAAATTCCTAAAAAAATTCATAAAAATCTGAAAAAGTCCTAAAAAAGTCATAAAAATTTGAAAAAGTCCTAAAAAAGACTTAAAAATTGAAAAATGTCTTGAGAAAATAAAAAAACATCCAAATAAATGTCAAAATCCCAAGAATAGAGTCAAAGTCAATGTATGTCTCGTCAATTCAATCAGTCATGCCAATCAATCTTTTGTCCATGTCCAAACTACGTTGTCTCTACGCATTTTCTATGTAGGCAAGATTCATCTTTGAATCCCTGAGACATTAGGTCAGTCTTTCTAGGTTTGTCAAAATAAAATCATGATTCAAACTTCTGTCCTTTGGACAAGGGCATTGGTCATGTTGAACTATGAGGTCTTTGAGTGCACAATGTATGTAAGGCCATCAATCTATGAACCCCCGAGGCCGCACTAGGTTAGTCCATTAGGGTTCATAGCACCATATTTTAACACACATCTAACTATCTTCAAATCAAAAAAATATTCTATCAATCTCAAGCAGGCAGTCTATCAACAATCTGTCTCATCAACACTTTTAGTCAATTTAGCATGTCAGCAATGATATGTAATCAAACTTTATCAAGACAAATTAACCTGGAAATTTTTTGGGTTCTTCTTCAATTATGTCCTTCTGATAAGCAGCTCTTATCATTTATTTATGCTTTTGGATGCGTCCTTCCTAAGCATCGTCATCATCATCTGGTATCTTGAGGGATTCTCTTAACTATGAGAATCAATTTTCTGGATATCAACGTCATTCAAGATTTGTCTTTCTTGAATCTGATATTGCTCGAAATTTGGGAAAACTTGACATTAAAACACTTGGCAAACTTTAGTTGTCTTTTTGATGGTTATCATGATATTAGTTCCTTACATCGTAGGAGCCACAAAATATCATGATGATCATCCTTGTCTTTTTATGATCACCTTGCTACTAGTTTCTCTAGGATGTCCTAACTTCAGGATTTAGAGAAGCAACAATGTAGTACAATGATTTTCTTGTCTATTTTTTACTATCATGTGGCTAGTTTCTCAAGGACGTCTTGACATCAAGATTTAGAGAAGCAATGATATCTCATGATCAGTTTGGTTTTTTTCTGGCGGTTGATCATGACAAAGTGACTAGGGGAAATTATGTTCCTCATATGAGTCATGCTCATCCTTTTCTATGACTGTTGATCTACGTGGTGGTTTGACCTTGCACAATATTGATCTACGTCATATCATAGTGTTTTTTAGCCATCATGACATTTTCGCCCAATGATGATTAAGAGCAACAACTAGTGTAGACATGGAAAATGTACAAGTTCATTTTGGCACACCTGATCCCGATTACTAACAACGCTTCCTCTTAAATCAAATTCTCAGCATTTCATCACTTTCTATCCTTTAATTCAATACTTATTGGATTAAGTCTATCACCTCCTTTGATTAAATTAATCAATTTAATTTAATTAACCTTACATCTCTATTTAATTGAATAAATCATTTTATTTGATTAAAATCTCTAAAGTCCTCTTATTAAATTAAATAAATTAAACCTTATTTGGTTTAATCTAACACATTCCTTCTTTATTAAATAAATTAAATCATTTATTTAATAAATCATTTCCTCTCAATTTCTGACTTAAATCAATTCATAAATCTAAGTCTAAATTGTCACATCACCTAATCTCCATTAAATTAATCAAAACATTGATTAAGTTAATCTTTCTCACTAAAATTCTCTAGAGAATGCAAGTTGCACAATAAATCAATTACTTTGATTTATTAATTCCTCTATTTTCCCTCACAAAGCATCAAAAGGGAATATTCCTTATTTGAATTCAAAAATACCAAGTGGACTTGGTCCTTCCAACAAGGCATTCAATGCCTCTTACATGTCCTTGGCCTTGAGCCAAGTGACATTAACTTCATTTCCTTTCCCTCTTCAACATGTCATTTCTCAAATTTCAAATGCCACCTGAATGCATTTATTGGCACATTGGCCAAAACTTGCACATTCCTCATCCAATCACATTTGGACAAGTGGCACAA
Organism: Sequoiadendron giganteum; assembly: GCA_007115665.2. NCBI lineage: Eukaryota > Viridiplantae > Streptophyta > Pinopsida > Cupressales > Cupressaceae > Sequoiadendron > Sequoiadendron giganteum. The sequence goes on from CM021108.1 coordinate 341,681,882, forward strand.
TGCCATTGGGCTATCTTTTGTCCCACATTGTTTATTTTCACTATCTCTTCCAAGATTTGAATCTATAAATTGGAGACTCTTCTCCTCAATCATTATCCACAACTCACATGCAAAGTTACTCTCTTCAATTGAGAACTAATTTTGCTCATTGCTTCCAATCATCCATCAATTTTCATAGCTCATAACAAGATTATGTTCAAATCTCCAAAGAGATTTGACCATTGATTCAATCAACCAACATTTGCTCATAGGAATTGGGAAAGGGCCAATTGCAACATATCATTGGCACCAATTCCCCCATAGGATCATCATGTTGTTTACTTAATTAGGACTAATCTTCATCTATTTTAGTTGTTATTTCTTTGTTCCTATTTTAAGTTCATTAACAAATGGATTTTGTGGGGAATCCCTCATTGTTTGCTTGCATTTAGATCTAACACTAACAATTTTTGTCGTCTTTGTGCAATTGCAAGTTTAGGGGTTCACATTTTGGTGCTAGGAGGGCAGGAAGTCAAAAAATTAAATCACGTTTTCAATTTCCGCGGTTTCTAACTTTTTTCTTGCAGACATAGGCAAACTAGTCTGCGTGGCACCATATCATGCCGCTTTCAGGGACGCACCGAAGTATTTCGCCACTTTCAGTTCCGCGGATCCATATCGACCCATTGTCACATTGTCCAAACTACGCAGTGGAATTCCCACCTGTCAGTTTTTTAAATTTTGTAACCCCGCTGCGCAGGTCCTTAGTCCGCTGCTTTCACCACTGCGGCCCTATTTTGAATCGCGGTTTCTCCAAACTTCACCGCGGTGCCTTTCCCGCCCATAAATTTTAAATTTTTAAAGTAGGCCGCTTTCAAACTGCACCACGTGCCTCTGTTGTGCCACTTTTGCGCTCTCTATCTGTGCAGAGTGCTTCCCAAAGTCACCCGCACGACGCTATATAGTGCCGCCTGTTTTCCAAACTTCATTGCTTCTCCAAACTTCGCCGCAGGATGACAGTAAAATCTTAAATTAACATGTGCTTTTTAAGTTTAGTTTTTTTTAACCTTTCAATCTGATTTCCCATCTTTATTGCTTTTTGTTTTACTGTCATTTTGCAGGTTGGAGCAAAGGAAGGAATCATTATGACATCATGTTTACAAAACCAAAGTGTTCCTAAAACTAAAAGTTTTCTTTAACACTCCTTGAGAAAATTTGTTAAAATCTTTGACCTTAGGAAAACTAGTTTTACTTTGGGCTTTAAAAAGAACAATTAAATTTCTTTTATGATATCATGTTTATTTTATGCAAAGTGTTTTTAAACACTTAAGTGTTTTTCAACACTTTTCAAGAAACTTGTTAAAATCTTTGATCTTAGGGCACTAAAATTTTCATTGGGATCTAAAAAGAATAATCAAATTATTGTTTTCTAAAGTTGCCAAAGGGCTAAAAAGAATTTTAGGCAAATACACTAGAGTTGGTTTGAAAGGTAAAAATTGAACAAGGCAACTTCACACTTCATTTGGTGCTTTTAAAAAGAATTCATCATTGCTTTGAGGATTAAAATTAACAAGTGTCTTTTATGTTTTGCAAAAATTTTCACAAATTAACATCATTAAAATGTGTATGCGCTTCTCTCGCGCTTTATAGCTATCTTGAAAATCAAAAGCATTTTTGTGATATTAATTTGTCAAAAAGATTGCCTCCACATTTTGATTTGGGCATTTAAAATTGAACAAAGCATGCGAGTGTGAGCATGACATATTGTGGAGGTTTTCCCCTTTTTTGTTCAACAAAGGTTGTGTAAACGATAGGATATGTTAGCTCGCTATTGTTTATTTGAGAGGGTCTGCCTTGTGGGAAAAAATAATCACCCAAGGGAATGACCCAACTGAGAACACGCTAAAGCCAAGTGACTTCCACCCGGGATAGTGGAACAAAGGCCAATAGCACGAGAATTATTCTGACGAGATGGATAGCAATGGACTCTCGCCGATGTTGGATAATCCCCCATGAACGAAATGCCCGAATTAGAACCCCTTGTTTAGAAAAAGGCCAAAACCTTATCTATTTTGTTGGTGCAAAAGTTTATGTCCTTTGAAGCTACCCTATGTAACATGCAATCTTGTTGTGGAAGTGGAAAGTATGCCATGGGAGATTCATGGGTACTAATGCTTGGCTAACCCAAATAAGTGAGTGCCATGGAGGGGAGTCAGTGTGGTCAAGCATTTAGCCATTCGCACAATGTAATACCCCTCCGTTTTGCTTCTTGTTCAAGTTGCTTTATGTTATGTTTGGTTGCAGTCACTTTGATAATGGATACATTTTGTTATGATGTTTTGATCTCTACTATTGAGTGACAACTATTATTGTGGGAAGTAGTTATCTGATTATCGTTTCATATGCATTATGGATTAATGATGTTGTAGAGTTAACATGAGATGTTATTATGAGATTATTGGAATTATGATGGAAGTGTCAGTTTTGATGAGTGTATGGGTGAAGAGAACGGTTTTGCATCACTCGCTTGCGAGCACCCTACGAATCTATAATTCCTTCTTCATGGTGTGTATTATATGCTGGATATATTATATGATGTTGTTTACTTGGTTGCAGGATTGCAGGTACATGACACCGACTCCACCTGGTTTCACAGGTTTGAGCGTGTCGATCCAACAGTTAAGTTGAATGAGAGATAGTAGATAGGTAACATGTGTCAAGTTTACACCCTAACCTTAGTGTGTCGTCAGTTGTGTGTGTCGAGTCATTGTATGCATTGCTTTAATGTTATTTATTTCTGAAGGATTCTTGATTTGAAAATAGATATTTAGAATAATTGCATTTAAATCATGTTGATGGTTATTTAATTTAAATAATGCAATGTGAATAAAAGTTTATATTTAAATTATTTAATTAATTAAATTTAATCCAAAGGGGTTGAATTTAGTTATTAAATAATTAAATTAATTAATTAAACGTGATACAAGAGAATGAAAGGAAATAAAATAATTAAAATTAATTTTGGAATTTAATTTTGACGTGTGGGAATTAAATTAGAAATTGTAATTAAATGTTTATTTGAGAAATTAGTTGCAACTTTGGAAATTAATTTATTATTTGAAATTGCATTTTAAATTGAAAGTGGGTTTTTGAAAAATGAAATTGAAATTGAAATTGAAATATCTAATTTGCATATAATGTGAATTAGGGTTGTAAATATTGAAATTGAAATTAAAATTGAAATTGAAATTGAAATATCTAATTTGCATGTAATGTTAATTAGGGTTGTATTAGGCATTTTTGATTTATAAGGAATACATGTTTTAATTTTAGGGCAGAGGAAAAGTTGTAGAAAAAAATACATTTTTATAGCAGGGAAGAAATTTTGGAAAATGTGCACAAGGGTTTGAAAAAAAGTTTGATTGTAGAATTGATTGAAAGAAATATTGTTTGCATTTGTTGGATTTTGGATTGGATTCATTGGAGGATTGAAGAAAATTCAGGAAATCTTTGGAGGAGGCTTGCATTAGAAATTCATCTCTTCCTGTAGCTTCTTGTACCAGGTTTTCCTCTTTATATTTTATTGTTCTTGAATGTTTTTTTTAACTAGTAGTGATTAAAGATTTGTTTGTTAAATTTGTTTTAGAAAACAAATTTGATATCAGAAGAAAAGAATTAAATAAATTTACAGCCTTTGCTTGTGAAAATTGTGAAAAAACTTCAGTTGAATTTAAATTATTTGGGGAAATCGATTATGTTGTTATTGAAATCAAACATAGAGATTGAACAATGCATTTAGAATGTTTTTAGAAAATGAAACCTTCTGTTTATTATTAAAAATCAGATTTTAAAATCTGCAGGATAGTTATATTTTTCATGGTAAAATGGTCTGGTTGCGTCGCCTATAACTCTATTTACACAAACTGGGTTGTCAGGAAATTTAAAGGGTTTTTGCATTTTAAAATTTTCTTATTGTTTTGAAAAAATCACAAATACCCAGATCGTAGTTTTTGAGTTATGCTTGAAATATGAGACTGCTGTTAAGTTATTTTCCCATGGCTGCTCTGAAAATAAAATAATAATAAATTGATATTTATAAATACTAATATTTTATGTATTGTTATTATAATATTAAAGTATTATATTTATTTATATTATTTTAAATAAAATTTATATATTAGATTAGTGGAATTAAAATTATAAACGTATGGGAGATTATTGTTTATTTTAAAATAGCATGTTAAAATTTAATTGAAGGAGTTAAATATTTGATTTAAAGAATCCATAATTTAAAATTTAATTGTGGAATTTAAATTAATGTGTAAAAGGTCCAATTATTAATTTGATTTTATTGGAAAAATATATATATATTTTGAAAAATTGATAATAAAGGATATTTTATTTTGAATTAAACAATTTGATATTCTGTAAAGAATAGAAGATATGTTAATGATTAAATATATTTAAATATATTAATTTATATTTAGTATATATTTATTGAAGGTATATATCCATTTGAGAGAATAAATAATATTTTATATTATTTTATTCTGTTGTTGCAAATTGGGTATTATTAGTGTTCTAAAAGAAATGATTAGTATGCGTAGAAAATGTATAGAGAAAGATATTTTTTTTAATAGAAGTAATTACTTGATTTAAAAGGAAATGTTTATTTTGTTAATATGATTGAAAAAAATATATTGAAATGTATATATATATCCATGAGTATTTTCAATCAGTATTTACTTTGTTTTATTTAAGTGCGTGTAATTTAGCTTTGCATGAAGAGTTTAAAAGATAAGTTTTGAATGTATGGTCAAAATTGATAAGGAAAAAGATATTTAAATATATTGAAAAATTATAAAAATATTTATATTTAAATGTTTGTTTTAATTAATGAGATTTAATTAGAAACAATATGAATGCATGGTCAAATAGATAAGCCAAAAGATATTTTTATACATTGATGAAATTGCATGTTTTTAAATGGATAGTTGAAGAGACAGACTCCGGATAGAAAATTGAAAAGATTGTTTGCAATAATGTTAGGTTGCATTATAAGTAAATTTAGGAACTAACTATATTGAAAAAGACAAATAGTTATTATGTTTTATTTAATTCCATAGAGTAATCTAGTCATTGTGAATGGAATATTAAAGAATATATGTAATTAAATTTATTAATATATATTTGGTGTCTATATAATATGGAGCATATATATATATTAAGTGTAAAATTCATTATCGTATTTTATTTTAATGAGATGCATGCAATATATTATTGAATAGAGATTTAAAAATGGATTGATTAGTGTATATGAAAAATGGTTAGAGAAACAATATATTATTATATTAAAGTGATTGAATGTTTTAAATAGAAAATTGAATGAGACGTAAGATTTGGTTAGGAAATGGAAAGAGTTTACTTGCATAGATTTGTGTTGATTTAAAAGTAAATTAAGAAGTTATTCTTTTGATGAGGCAATCAATTATTTTATTTATTAATTTCTATTTAGATTAATTGAATCATTGTGATTGGATTATGAAAGAGATATGGATTTAGTATATATCCAAAAGTAGTATCTTCCTCATGATTATCTTAAAAGATTTAATTCTCTGTATTCGGTAAAGGGAAGTAAGTTTAATTGTTTTAGATTTCCAATAATGAAAAGGGAAATAGGGGTTATGATTATTTTAGATGATCTAGTTACCATGTTTTTGACTTTGTCAACACTACCTATTGAATGAGTATGGATTTATGAAATCCAAATATTAAATTTGATTAATGACTTGAATGCTGTTGTTGCTATGTCGTCAAGTTACATTGTTGGTTTTGGAATTTAGTGTTGGTCCTAAATTATAAGTCTTCCAGAAGATCTTAGAGGATAAGGGTTTTCAAATCTTTATGCCATCCAGTTGTTTTCCCTTGGGTAGTGCATGGCATCTTTTCAAATTTTTACCCTGTTTTCACGAAGGGGGATGTTTACACCTCTTTGGTTTAGGAGCGGATTATGGGATCCGTGTCTCCTTGTATGGAGTGACCTTGTTATGTGGTTTCATCTTGTTGCCTCCTATGAAAGGAGTGGACTATGTGATTGTTGCCTCCAAGATGGTTGGAATGAGTTTCTATTATTTGTATCCTCCTTGTGTTGGAGTGGTTATGATGCCTAGTTGGTATACACTTGTGTCTCCCTTGGTGGATTGTTTGGGTGTGTGTTGTCGAATAGAAGAGTGACTTTTGATAGGGGCCGGAGCCCAAAGTGGTAAACCGGGTAACCTTCAAAAGCGAGTTAATCAAGTGATAATTAAATTAATGTACTTAGATGATTAGGATGTAATTCACATTAATCAAGATAATTTAATCCTCACTCATAGACACAAGGGCTCATTTAGACTTGGGATGAGTGAGAAGGCCTGGAATGGCAAGATCAACTATCTTGTCCTTGCGAGAGGTAGTTGATTCCGCATGAGTGAGTATGAGTGTCGGGATTCGGTTGAGGCCACTAGGATTACTTGTGCCGGAGCCTATGAAGAATGTCCAGAGGAGATCTCATGACAAACTTTGCGATGACACTCTATCTAGGACAACTATTGTTAATTATTTTATATGTATGGTTCTGTGAACATACTTGATCTACTTTATGTTTGGAAGCAATGTGACCTATGTCAGTGATGTGAATGTTGTATTTGAGTTGTACTGAAATTGTACTTATTGATAGCATTTATTTGGTTATGTCAATTTGAGTCAGTATGAGTCTGCCTTTGGTTAGTGGTTGTAGATCTTTGTCCTTGTTACTTTGTTACTATCTCCTAACATGGGGGGTGGGCCTTCAGGTACCACATTGGTTGGGTGGAACATGCACCAAAACCGTTGGGTCCCCATCTATCTTCAGTACTTGGTGGCGAGACATCCAGATAGACAACTCGCGATTCTTGTTGTAATTTCTTGCATTGTAATATTTTAACTTGTACAAGTTATTTTATCCCTCTTATGTTTATGAGGTGGAAGTTTGTAATTGTAACCTTGAGTACTATTACCTCATTCTGGGAATGAGTGATGTAACTATTGGATTAAGTTAATATTTATGAGATTGTATCTTGGTTGATTATCTTACTATGTTATGTGGTATTCTTATGATGTATGATGTTTATTTCATAAAGTTTATAATGCTATGGTTATATGTGATGTGTATGTGTGGGTTTAAGTAATCCTAACCTTGTAGCCTTAGAGGTTGTTGTTAATTAGTAAGTGAATGTGTATGTTAAATGCATTGTATAAAAAAAAATTGGTTCGCTTATGATGTTAATTGCAACTTCCTTTATGGTTACTTGGCGGGGCATTACACACAAGATATACGTACCTGAATTTATCCAAGTGGGAACCCAACAAGATATTGCTTCATCATCCTAGGAGTGTAAAAGTGCTTGGAAAAAATACATTGCTTGATCTTGAAAACATTTGAAAAATAAACATACACAAAAAACCTTGAAATTTCAAACACCTTGTGGGAAACAAATACCTATTGACGAACTTGGCCACTCTTGCTTTCCCTAGGTATCACGTTCCTAGAGGTTTCTAAGTGTACAAGTTCTACCATCATTTGTTTTCAATAAGGGTAAACATAAGGAAATTTTTCCCTATTTTCCTTGATTTCCACAGAAAGGACCTTGTGGGATGAGAAAGAAAATGGGACACTAGACATATAGTTTGGAACATAAGCAAGCAAGTGTCTTGGATAAAAAGAACCACATTTAACCAAGATAAAGAGACAAATTGAATTACACATGTGTTGTTTCCAATGATTTCCCGCAAGATTAAAATCCCACAGCCAAAGTTCAAGAAAGTGAGTCTAAAAATCCATGAGCAACGCCTTGAGATGCTCCTTGAAGTAAGGGAGAGACTTGTATACAATTTTTACAAAAAAGCCTCAAGGAACAATCCCGCATTGTATGCATTTTATTGTCAAAAAAATCTTGAACTTTTTCAAAGGTTTGCATTTCTCCCATAGGAAGTCTAGCACGTTCTTCAATACCGAGGTTTTGTAGAGAGAGTCACATCTAGGTTAAAGTTCAAGATCAAATTTGTCATTCCCATTCATTTCTCCATCAACCAAGTCTCATTTCATCATCAAACCTTTTGAGAACTCTAGAATCAATCATCACGCTAAACTTAGGGGGCTAAATCAAACATCATCATATCTTGGCTTAAAACACCTAGCCAACATAGTCTCAACCATTGGACAAAATTTTCTTTGAGATAACAGAACTTTTTAAAGTCTATTAGTTCTCAAAATACATTGGCATAACACACTTTCCTAATTCATCCATTTGTACGAGTTCCCCTAGGATAACACAACTTCCTAGGGAAAACAACTTCACAACAATCCTGTTTGACTTAACACATCTAGTCAAATTATCATGATCAATCAAATCAAAATCCCTTACAAGTTTAGCACATACCTTCAAAAAGTTCTTCAAAAAGGTTTTCACTCACTCATTTAACCCATCACCATTATCACCATCTTTGATCTTTTAGCTTCCCTAGTTCTTCTCTTTTGGACTTAAAGGATTAGGATCAAACAAATCCCTTTTTTTTATGGTCCAAACAAGATCTCAACACAAGAAGGACATGGAGAATATCAAAGAAATATCAGCTTCTATGGACATGAGTCACTTAAACACCGAAGTGAACCTAGTGGGATCAAGCAATCCCCCAAGAAACTCTCCCTTATCATCACAAAATCCTCAAGAGGAGAGTCATCAAGAGGAAAACACAAATGAAGACATGGAGATGACACCAAATGAAATCATGGAAATGGTTCAAAATCCAGAGAACCACAAAATTGTTAGTGCTATGTTCAAATACCTAAATACGATAGCAAGAGGAGGGGTCATGCCCCCTCCCGACCTTAACACAAGCACTAGTACAGATGCATCCCCATTGTCAAACATCAATCAAGAAGTACCTTGCACTGTATCAGTCATCACACCAACCTCCCCGAATGTGAACAAGGGGAGTGCCATGTTCCAGGACTTGCAAAAACATCACCTTGTGGCTAATAAAGAAGCAATCATCACCCCCACACTGGCTACATCCATTCCAAAAAATCCATCTCACCCATACATCCCACTCACATTTAATAATCCCACTGGTTCATCCTCATTTCACGCCTCACCAGCATATCAATTGAACATACCAACTGCCCCACCGCATGAGGAAGCTAGCTTGTTTGGAACGACAAAAGCTATCAATCCTTTCTCCTTCCAAAGTGGTGCATCATCCCTTCCACCGCTTCCTTTCGCATCCGCGTCACCTCTTGGAGTAGGTCTTCCACCTTTATCCATCAAAATTTTTTCCAATCCAAGCAATTCGAGCACCACTTTGAACCCGCTTCTTTCGCCCATATCTTCACAACAAATCGCAACTATTCCTGTCACCACGATAAATGCATCTATTGGTCCTCAAGTCTCCCAAAGTATGCCTCCTCAAGGACCAATCATCTCAAACACCCCTCTGACAACCCAAATCACAATCACCACCACAATCCCTCCACCCACCATGACAGTTGGCATGATTCCTGCTCCACCACCAATCCCATCGAAAGCCAACACAATAAATTCATTCACCACTCTAATCCAAACCCCTCAAAAAGCCAACCAACAAAGAGTACTCCAGCAAAAGCAGCAAGCCCAAGCACAAGCACAAGCTCAAGCTCAAGCACAAGCTCAAGCTCAAGCCCAAGCTCAAGTAAAAGCCCAAGCTCAAGCTCAAGCCCAAGCACAAGTGCAAGCCCAACAATAGGCACAAGCTCAATACCAAGCGCAATTGCAAGCGATCCACCTACAAGCCTACCAACAAGCTCTGCAAGACTTTTAGGCACAACACCAAGCTAAACAACAAGCTTTATTGTTACAACAGCGGCTCGACCAACAACAAGCTTTGTTGGTGCAACAGTAGTACGACCAACAACAGGCATAAATAACACAACGACAACTTGACCAACAATAGGCTTCATGGGAACAACAACAGATGGACCAACAACAAGCACTATTGGAACAACAACAACAAGATCAACAACAAGTGTTGTTGGAACAAATGCAGGTTTACTAGCAAGCCTTGAATGTACAACCAAGCTTGTAGCAAATGCCCACAAGTACTCCTCCCACCACGCTCACTTCCCAAATGCTTTACAACTCATTCATCCCACCCCCGATCCAAGCAAAGATGTTGCAACACAAATCAAACTGCTTTCGCAGCAGGTGTTGGACTTGCAAGCAGGAAAAACCACAAGGACACCAAGCAACTTGTGCCCTTATCCGTTCAATAGAACTCTCACCATGGTACCATTCCCAAAGGAATTCGAGATCCCCAAATTCGATAAATACAATGGAACGGGAAACCCTGAAAACCACGTCAGGGAATTTCAGGTGCACTGCATGGAAGTCACATATGATGAAACATACCTAATGTGACTCTTCCCTCGAAGCCTGACTAGTCTAGCTATGGAATGGTTTTCTTGCCTACCCACGGGCATCAAAATGTTTGAGGAAATAGTGGAGGATTTCCTTAAAAATTACGCTTTCAATATGGGTGTGGATGTTAGTTTAGAAGAACTATCTGCACTCAAACAAGAAAAAGGAGAGTTATTCGCATCCTTCTTGCAAAGATGGTGATCCAAGGCCAATCAGAGCAAGTGGACTATGCCAGAAGAACAACAAGTCTACACCATCATAGCCAATCTCGATAAAAACTTGGCGTTTTACTTAAAAATGCAGTGCATCACATCATACAATCAGTTGATTCCAAAGGTACTCAACATTGAAAGAGCCCTTACGGCGTGAGAAGGCACACCAACATTCACTGCACTATAGGATAACCGCCCGTCTAACAACTACAATGATAAAGCTGGAACATGGTCGAGGAATAAAAATATCACAAACGACAGTGTGGTCGACGCTAAGGTAGTCATCAATGCTTCTAAGAAAAATACCCAAAACCATCATCAACCGCAAAATCATAATCACAACAATGTGTAGACTAATGCGGTAGTAGCATAGTCACAACCACCTTCCACCAATCAAGTCAACAATGTGGGTAATCAAGGAGGACCACCTCCCCGCAACAAGTTTCCCCCCAAGAGGAAGTTCATAGCCCTTGGCGAATCAATTGAGTCTGTAATGAAGAAGCTAGTCAAAGAGAATCTAATCAAGATCTCTAACTCCGAAAAATAAATGGAGCCCATGACCAAACCACCATGGTACAATGAGAATCTCCTATGTGACTTTCACAAAGTCAAATGAAACACCACCACCAATTGCATGAGACTCAAGAATATCATCCAAGACCTCATTGAGGACAAAGTCATCAACATTGAGCAGCCGGCTGGAAACCAAGACTTGAAAATCTACATGAATCCGATGTCGAACTATAACCAAGGAAATAATCAAGGAAATAATAAGAGAAAACAAAATTACGCTAGTGCGAATCTAGTATACGAGGAGATCATGGGATGTGTTGACGAAATGGTCACTTTTATAAATATCAAGGGAGCCAACAATGACTGCGGAGTCACCACACGAGGTGGAAAAGTTACCATCACTGGGGCACCTGCTAAGACCCCATTGCCAATACAAAGGCCATCCCCTATGATTACAATGTTATTGACCAGTTGAAAAGAACACCCACCCAAATCTCCATCATGGAATTGTTGAAAATCTCCACCACCCATAAATAGATCCTTGATGAAGCACTAGCTGCATCTACCATTGCTACCACTCTTGATACAGAGAAATTTTAGGCTATGGTGGGTAAGATCGTTACCCCAAACCTCATTACATTTTCGGATCAATATTTCCCTCCACAACCATCTCATAACCACACACTCCACCTCCAAGTGCTAATCCATAAAAAGAAAGTTAAATGAGTCCTGGTAGATGGTGGTGCAGGTCTTAATATTTGTTCGCTAAAGCTTATAAAGAAATTGGGATTCACGGAGGATTCCATCAATAAGAACAAAAGTATCACAATAAGAGCATATGATGACCAGGAAAGAGTGTCTCAAGGCACTATCAAGATCCCCATCCAAGTGGGGCCGACAACTATGGAAACCACCTGTCAAGTCCTTGACCTTGACCTACCATACAACATCCTCCTGGGATGCCCATGGATACACAGAATGAAGGTAGTAGCCTCAACTTATCACCAATGCATTAAGTTCTCATATCAGAATGAGGAGGTCACTATACATGGGGATCCTGAACCCTTCACCTATTGCAAAAAATTGGAAGCTAAGTTTTACAAGATCCCTCAAGTACCCAAAAATGATGAAGGACCATCCACTTCATACATAGACCCAGCTAATCTTGCCTCCACTTCTGCGACAGAGACACCTACCATCCATGACATATCTGAGATTAAGAACATGACACAGGACAACGGATGCGGTGATTATAGAATGAAGAGAAATGCCTTCGTTGTAGGAGAGTTACCACAATCTCCTAGATCACATGGGTAGCCACGACTGATTCAAACACCTGACCACACTAGAACGGAACCCTCTGGATTCCACCGTTGGGGGGATCTCAGTCAAGAGAATGTGGATGAGGAGGACATCACAAACACTCTGTACCAAGATGAAAGACCCACTCCCACCCTACCCATGGAGGAAACAAATAGAGGGTTACAAATGATGTTCGGTATGGGCTATAACAGGAATGAAAGCCTAGGAAGAAACAGTGATGGATGGTTGGAGCCCATCATTGTGGAAAGAAGAATGCAAAACATTGGCCTCAGTTATACTCCTCCAAGTATAACCATACGTGGAAGAGGTACGCCCAAAAGAGCAGTCCGGTGCTCTCCTCAGGTAACAACAACAATCCCTAGACCACTCATTTGCTTAGGGATCCCACTCGACAATTACACCTTTGATGTTACCGATGTTTGTGCTAGTAGTGATGATGAGGATACCATAGCAAGTCTCCCTAGGATTTTTGAGGATTCCACCTTGTTAATGATAAGCACCTCCATAGTTGAGTCAAACCAACCAACCCACCGAATTACCTTAGTATACCCCCAACTCATCGATCACGACCAACGGGGACTGCTGATTCTAGACTCATTCAAAAATGATGAGGCTCTCTCAGAAGTCATGGGACTAAGGGATACAACTCCATGCGGAGATCATAAGGTTGGATTCATTATCACACTGAACACACAAGCATACTATGGGGAGACAATTGAGTCCTTCAGTTGCAAAATAAAAATATCGAGAATAAGCTCAGAGTTATTGAGTGAAAACCGTACTATGGCACTCTCTAACCATAAAATAGTAAAGATAAAGGATGCAATCGATGGTGAAAACCTCCCCGAGGCACTAGAGGATGAAGGATTCAATCTCCCCCCTACTGCTCTACATCAGGAGAAGTCAGCAGTATTGGCAGAACAGTGCAACCCTATCAACCTAGGAACAAAAACAGAGCCACAAATCACATTCTATGCCCAAACACTTCAAACAAAGGAACAAGAACTAGTGGCAGCATTCTTAAAGGAGAGAAAGGTAAATTTTGCATGGACCTATGTAGACATTCCAGGCTTGGACCCTGAAGTAGTAGTTCATCATTTGGCCGTTTACCCTAGAGAAAAACCAGTCAGACAAAAGCTAAGGAAGATGCACCCACAGATAGCCTTGCTCGTAAAGATTGAGCTGCCGAAAATTCTGGATGTTGGCTTCATACGCTCAATCGACTATCCAGAATGGGTATCAAATCTTGTATTGGTCTCAAAACCAAAAGGGGGCATCCGCATCTGCATTGATTTTAGAGACCTAAACAAAGCATGTCCCAAGGATGACTTTCCACTACCCAACATTGACATGATAGTGGATATGAAGGCCAGACATGAAATGCTATCCCCAATGGATGGCTTCTCGGGGTATAACTAGATAATGATAGCAAAGGAAGACCAAATAAGATGACCTTTACATGTCCTTGGGGCAATTACTGCTAGAACGTAATGCCATTTGGGTTGAAAAATGCAAGAGCTACATACCAAAGAGCAATGACATTAATCTTCCATGACATGATCCATAAAATAGTCAAAGATTATGTGGATGACATACTGGCTAAATCAAAGAAGAGACAAGACCATGTAGCAACTCTAAGTGCTATCTTTGACAGGCTCAAACAATATAAGGTTAGACTCAACCCAAAGAAGTGTGTCTTTGGGGTACAATTGGGAAAGCGACTAGGATACATAGTTTCAATGAGAGGAATAGAGGTGGACCCTGCAAAGGTAAAAGCAATCCTTGAGATGGAAGCGCCAAGAACGTTAAAACAACTAAGAGGATTGCAAGGTAGACTCCAGTCCATCCGAAGATTCATAGCACAATTGGCAGATAAGCAGATTACCTATTCACACCTACTTCACAAGGGAGTAGCTTTCAGATGGGACAAAAAATGTGAGCAAGCATTCAATAAAATAAAAGAATATCTACTTACACCACTTGTGTTGATGCCACCAATTGTCGGGAAACCGTTAATCCTATACATCTCAGCAACAACAGCCGCCCTGGAGGCCCTTTTAGCCCAACATGATGAAAAGGGAACCGAGCGGGCTATCTACTACATCAACAGAACAATGGTGGGACACGAGCTCAATTATACATCAATAGAAAAAGCTTTCCTAGCACTGGTATTTGTAGCTCAAAAATTTAGACACTACATGCTAGCTCACCAAATCAAGTTGATTGCCAAGATAGATCCTCTAAAATACCTACTGTCAAAAGCAACGCTTACAGGTAGAATGGCTAAGTGGGTAATGATATTGTTTGAACATGATATCGAGTATGTGGAACAAAAAGCCATAAAAGGACAAGTCATTGCAGATCAGCTAGCAGAAGCGCCCCTCTACATAGATAACCCACTCATCAAAATTCCTAGATGAGTCCCTTTTTAACCTTGGTGTAGTAGACCACTGGAAATTATACTTTGATGGCTCCCACATGCAACATGGATCAGGAGCTGGTGTGTTCTTCATCACACCACAAGGAGACTGCATTCCTAGATCATACAAGCTGGCATTCCCCTATACCAACAATATAGCAGAATACGAGGCCCTAACCATAGGCCTCAAGATTGCAACACAATGGCGAATAATGGCGCTAAAAGTCTATGGGGACTCGCAACTTATCATCAATCAAGTAAACGATGAATACCAAACCAAGGATGATAAGCTCACACCATACAAAAAGGTGGTAGAAAGCCTAAAAGAATCATTCATTGACATCACTTTCGAGCAGATACCAAGGACAAACAATAGAGCAGCCGATGCAATGGCGACAATTGGATCCTTACTAGACATCCCTCGCAATGTCTCAAAACATGAATTCCTCGTAGAGTAGCTTCTCATACCCACATTCGAGGTACCTGAGTTAGAATATGTGTGTGAACTTGTTGGTCTCGACGATCTTTGGTATCATGATATATACACCTACCTAAAGTTAGGAATCCTCCCCGCTAACATCACCCCAAACCTAAAACGCACTTTTGTCAAAAGGTCTTCATGATTCGTCATCCTAGGAGAAACCCTCTTTCGAAGAAGTATCGATGGAACCTTGCTATGTTGTTTAAAACCTGAGGAGGCTATGACTGCTCTAACTAAGGTACACAATGGCACGTGTGGGTCACACTCGAGTGGTATGCCCTTGGCTAAAAAATTGCTGAGAACCGGGTACTACTGGCCGACAATGGAGAGAGAGGCGCATAACTTTGTCAAAAAATGTCTGCAATGCCAATAACATGGAGACCTTATTCATGCACTAGCTCAAGAACTGCATCCCATTATTACACCTTGGCCCTTTTCACAGTGGGGGCTCAATCTCATCGATAAAATTTCACCCACCTCATCCAATGGCCACAAGTTCATTATCACCGCCATTGAGTATTTCACAAAGTGGGTCGAAGCAATTCCCATGACCTACATCACGGGGAAACAAATATCTAAGTTCATCTTGAACTACCTCATTTGTCCATATTGTGTTCCCCAATCCATTATCTCTGATAATGGGACAACTTTCAAGAATTAGGATGTCCATGATCTATGTGAAAAATTCAAAATCCAACACCGCTTTTCCACTCCATACTATCCACAAGGCAATGGCCAAGTAGAAGCTACGAATAAAACCATCCTGAAAATCCTCAAGAAAACAGTCAATGACTTTGGTCATGACTGGCATCTACAGGTAAATCCTGCCTTATGGGCCTACCACACCAGCATCCGCACACCAATAGGTGCCACCCCATTTTCCCTGGTCTATGGATCAAAAGCCATCCTCCCTATTGAGATCGAGCTCCCGTCACTAAGAATATCACTGCAAAACCTCATCACGGATGAGGAATACAAGGTTACAAGACTGAATGAGCTGGAATTACTAGATGAACGGCATATGGATGCCCTTAATCATCTACAAGTGTACCAAAATTGCCTAAAAAGGAGCTACAACAATACGATCAGACAACGCACTTTCCAAGTTGGTGACCTCGTGCTGAAAGAAAACCAAAAGAACGTGCCAAATCCATATACAAAGGGAAAGTTTGAGCCCAACTGGCTGGGACCCTTTATCATCACTGCATGTTGCAAATCAGGGGCATATTAGTTATCAACATCGGAAGGCGAGCCCCTGCAAGAGCCCATGAACAGTTCGCACATCAAAAAGTTTTATGCCTAAATCTTGCAAGGTATAGAACCAAAAAATATAAAAAGAATCAAAAAAAGTCCTAAAAAAATGGTTACCTTGATGAAAACCTGGCAAACAGGCATCTTGGCGACAACAAAAAAGTCAAAAAATATAAAAATCCAAAAAAATCAGAAAAATGATTGAAAACAGTAAAGAAAAAAAACCGTCCTCTAATGAAAACCAATTCGGTGGCACTTTGGGCAAGTACCTTGGCGAAAACTTGGCAAACAAGTACCAAGTGTAAAAAAAGTACCTCCCCCATCTACCAGGATCTGCACGACTCAATCCACCGCATCTCAAAAACACCCATCCACCCATCCACCCATCCGCTCACATCCATACCATAGCCTACGTTGGTGTCTGTACCATATTCCACCATGGAACTACTTGGCATTTCTAAGGTCAGTCTATCCTACCTTTATCGAAGTAGTCTATCGCACCACACTGGGGGCACGTTCTCACAAACATCGGATTGGATTTGTGTATATTCTTATGATCTTTTTCAAATCATTCAAAAATCCAAAAACATTGAAAAAATTCATCAAAAATCCAAAAACATGTCAGAATATCGGAAAATCTTCAAAAAAATTCACCATTGAGTCTTGTCAAATTTTCACCTTGTCGAACTACATCACCTCTGACCTTGAACGTAGGCAAGGTTGATCTTTGATCATCTCCCGAGACAATTAGGGCCAGTCCTTTAGGTGTCCGCCGCATTGGCAATCCATTTTCCCATCTAGTCTGCATCTTAAGTTAGTCCTTTAAGCAATAAAAAGGGGGGCAATATGTTTGTCCATCAATATTATCATCAAGTCAGTCCATCATCATTCGAACTACGTGGTCTCTGCGTATATAACATAGGCAAATCTCATCTATGGATCAGCTCTCGAGACCCCTAGGATAGGTCTTTAAGTTAGTTTGTTCATCAAAATCTCGAAAATACAAAAAACATTTGTAAAACATCTCAAAATACCAAAAGCAGCCTCAAAATATCTGAAAATCCAAAATGGCGCATCCATTTCATCTCACTTTCACCCATAATTTATCACCATTCCTATAAATCACTCATCACTTTCACCCTTTGGTGAGTCAATCAGAAGCAAGTTTAGCATATTCAAAAAGGAAACGCCCAATCGTCAAAAGTCTTGGAGGTCTAAGTCAGTAAGCAAGCAAGTTGGTCACCTCAGAGTAAAAATAGCTTATCACCCAATCGGTCCCATCAAAACCCTGATGACTACATGTCCTAGGATGAAGCTTTCCTGCGATGGACATAAGCATCAGCTAACCCTCATAGTAGTTAGTCATGGTTAGCGGTATGAAGAACATTATCTTGTTTGTTTACTTTATTTTGGTCTCTTTTGATTTATCTTATTTTGCGCTCATTCCAAGGACCTCTCGATGATGCCTAAACAAAACAGGTTTAGAGAGAAAGGAATGGGGCAATGATCATTATATTTTATTTGCTATGCTTGTGGGATACACTTGTAAAATGACCTAGTTATGCATGTTTTGTTTGGTCTGCAGAGAGGATATTTTAGGTATCTTGTTGACCACATAGGAAAGCTTGCTTTTTTGTGTTTTGGTTCGAGATGTTTAGAATGTCTAAACTACATCTTGAATAAAGTATATATGCTAAGTGTGAACAAGAATATTCTTATCTATTTTTCAAGTCAAAGTCCATCACAATAAGTACCACGCCATCCTGGTCCTTAATACCTTGATGCATCGTACCTATGTGTGTTATCAAACATAACACAATAGACCCTTTGAAAATCTCAATTCCTATATGCAAATGTAAATCACCATCATCATTCTCACTAATTCATTAATTCTGCATTTCTTCTACCTTCTTTCCACACCAACATGATATTATAATAGTAATCAAAACAATCGCCCATGCATACATCCTGCATCCACTAGATCGTCAGCATCAGAAGATCATTGCATCATATCAATATCTTAAGTTATGGGGAATAATACAAATTTGTTATTCTAAGCATCTTAAGGACATCATTACATCATACACTATCATTTTCCACCATTACCATTACCATTGGCATCCATTACCATCATTGATATGCATTACATCATTAAAACACGAAAAAATACAAAAAGAAATGCATTCACTACATACACTGCATTACATAAAACATAAGGATAGCAACATCTCATAACATCTCATATTTTGCATCCGCATATCATACATGTACTTCACAAAAGGGTGAATCATCTCATATATATCATCAAAAATACTATTATAATACAAATCAAATCAAGTGTACATCAAGTACATAGTACAATAAGGCCAAAATACTGCAGCCCATGTGTCAAAAAATGAATCAAAACTGTAAGTGATCAAAAGGCGAGTGGGCCTTGCTGGCTGCTACCCTCCCCATCCTGCCTCTCACCATGTGCCTTTGCTGGTCGCCTCCCCGTTTGCTGTGAAAAGTCTGGCACTCTGTGGTCGGATGGTGCTACTTAATGATAATGATGCCGCTAGTACTCGGCCTCTTTGATTGCATCCCTATAATCTCGGATATCAACTGATCAGCCCCAGGATGTGGAAGCAACACTCTCTAATTATCACCGCTGGCCCACCTCCTGATCCCTCTTGGATCTTCCCCGATCTCTCTTTGCTGTCGGTGTGGCAACCTGCTTTCGGGCCTCATCTCGCTCAGCTGTCAGAACCTGCACCTATCCATGTAACTGCTGAATCAGTATATCACAAGCATCTGGCTGGCCTACTGGCTATCCTGCTGGCTGTCCTGCTTGTTGTACTATCGACTGCTGTTGTCCTGGCACCTAGGACTGCCCATCCAGCCCTACTACATGCTGTGTGGGATCCCTCAAAGGTGACTTTTGAGGAGGTGGTACACTTCCCTGACCCCTGCTCGTTGACCTACCCCTCAGCTTGCGATGAGGAAGCACTGTCCTCAGAACTGTCAATCTCACTGGCGGCTTGAACCATACCCTGTACACTGGGGTCACCCCTGCATTTGCTGGCCCCTGATCATATGCCCAAGGTCGAGCCACCAACTGCTTGAAAGAGGTCACTGCCTCGTCTGCTAGAATGGGCTCTCCCCATGCTGTCTCCCTTGCCGTACGACCAAAGATAGTTGTATACTATGCATCGGGTACATCCTGCACCTCCCTGAACTGTCTTACCACTCTATCTGGAAGATATCGCTTTATTAGCGTATGCTCTCGACCCTGCATAAGTCTGTCCTGATGGGCAAAGAAGAGCTACTCTGCATCATCCATCCATGGGCCCATACCCATATACGACCTCCAGATAAAAACTGTCATCTCATCGAGAACCCGGTGCTAGTGAGCTATGTCATCTGTACCCATGTGGATGAAGCGAATTGTTGCCTGACCATACCGCCACACCAAAGGGTCATCAATATCTAAAACAACTGGTGTAACAAATGGGCGAAGTACTGGAATCCGCTCGAAAAAACAAACATGAAGAAGAGTCAAGCCAGCCCCAAGAGCCCGACCCTCTAGATAAACAAACTCATGTAAATATCTGTATAAGGAGGCCAACAGCACTGGTCCCTAGGCATAATGCACTTGGCAAACATACATCTGCTACCAAGCTAGTCCCCAACCTAGACTGAAGTATCGGCCTCGCCGATCAGGAGCTACAAGGCCAAAAATAATGGTGGCCAGAATAAGGCTATAAGTAGGGGCTATACCCCGATATCTCTCCAGGTCTATCTGACCATCGCAGAGCATGAGCTCACTCATGCCCATAACACTGAAGCAGGCATCCCTCCCCTCCTCCAGATCATAAATAACATGCTCTCCATAAATGGGTGGACGCAAGATACGCCAAACATCCTCGAGAGTGATGGTAGCCTCACCTGTAGGAAGATGAAAGGATAAAGTCTCACTATGCCATCGCTCGGCCAAATCATGCAACATACCCAGATGAGCTCGCATAGGAGGGACATAGGCAACAAACCACAGACCCAGCATCCCCAACTACTCCTGAAGAAATATGTGCATATCGGATAAGCGCTCGAGTATCGGCCATCGGTGCTCCCTCGAATGAATAACTTTGGGTGTCTCCTACACAAGGAAAGTACCGCGTCAGCTCCCATAAAAAATTCTGGTGCCCGTTGTCATCTTTCGCTTTTGAAACAACAAAAGTAGCACTCTTTGCAAAAGCGGGGCAATTTGGAAGTCTCTAAACTACGCCACACAGTGGAGTTAGATAGTAAAAAATTTGCAAAGTGCACCGCGCGGCGGACTTAGATAGCTCCTAACCCGCACGACACTGTTTGAGCAGGCGACCAACTTAAGAAATTGATTTTCCTTAGTTCCTAAACTCCGTCGCGTGGTGCTCAATGCACACGTGGCCCTATATAGGACCACGCGGGCTAGTTTGGAGAGCTTCCGCAGCGCAATATCGCACCGCGCCGACTCGGCCATGCGAAAACCCTATTAAATGTGCGAAGAGCGAGAAAATAAAAAGTCAGATAGGGGTACATACCACGGGTCCTACGACGACTAGTCGCTGAAATACTTGTACCCACTCTGAAATGTGCAGGGGAAGCTCTCATTGCACCATGCTGTCTAGAACTCAGAGCTCAAATGTGAAAATGTTCAAAGGTAGGAGTTTAAATGTTTTGAAAATGACCCCTTAAGGTCTATTTAAGCTCAAAAATTAGGGTTCCTTTTGACCTAATTTGACTTTTCGGAGGGGGTTTTTTGCCCTGATCCCATTTTCACCAAACCAAAGGTCATTATTCATCCCTTCTGGCATTTTAATGCATTTTTGGGCATTTTTGGGCATTTCTAGCCTGTCGGACACCTTGTTATCTTTTTTCATGAAATCATCCAAAAATTCAAAATTTTCGTCTGATCTCTCAAGGGGGCAATATCCAGCAGTATCCTTCCATTGGGGCAGCAGTGGGGCATCTAAAAAAATTTCAAAGAAAATCCGGACCTTTGATCACAACAGTTTATTCTCTAAATCAATGCAACAATTACATTGCTTCAAAGAGGGGCAAAATGTAGACATGGAAAATGTACAAGTTTGTTTTGGTACACGTGATCCCGATTACTAACAATGCTTCCTCTTAAATCAAATTCTCAGCATTTCATCACTTTCTATCATTTAATTCAATACTTATTGGATTAAGTCTATCACCTCCTTTGATTAAATTAATCAATTTAATTTAATTAGCCTTACATCTCTATTTAATTAAATAAATCATTTTATTTGATTAAAATCTCTAAAGTCCTCTTATTAAATTAAATAAATTAAACATTATTTGGTTTAATCTAACACATTCCTTCTTTATTAAATAAATTAAATCATTTATTTAATAAATCATTTCCTCTCAATTTCTGACTTAAATCAATTCATAAATCTAAGTCTAAATTGTCACATCACCTAATCTCCATTAAATTAATCAAAACATTGATTAAGTTAATCTTTCTCACTAAAATTCTCTAGAGAACGCAAGTTGCACAATAAATCAATTACTTTGATTTATTAATTCCTCTATTTTCCCTCACAAAGCATCAAAAGGGAATATTCCTTATTTGAATTCAAAAAGGCCAAGTGGACTTGGTCCTTCCAACAAGGCATTCAATGCCTCTTACATGTCCTTGGCCTTGAGCCAAGTGACATTAACTTCATTTTCTTTCCTTCTTCAACATGTCATTTCTCAAATTTGAAATGCCACCTAAATGCATTTATTGGCACATTGGCCAAAATTTGCACATTCCTCATCCAATCACATTTGGACAAGTGGCACAAAGCCATTGGGCTATCTTTTGTCCCACATTTCTTATTTTCACTATCTCTTCCAAGATTTGAATCTATAAATTGGAGACTCTTCTCCTCAATCATCATCCACAACTCACATGCAAAGTTACTCTCTTCAATTGAGAACTAATTTTGCTCATTGCTTCCAATCATCCATCAATTTTCATAGCTCATAACAAGATTATGTTCAAATCTCTTTGGAGATTTGAACATTGATTCAATCAACCAACATTTGCACATAGGAATTGGGAAAAGGCCAATTGCAACATATCATTGTCATCAATTCCCCCATAAGATCATCATGTTGTTTACTTAATTAGGACTAATCTTCATCTATTTTAGTTGTTATTTCTTTGTTCCTATTTTAAGTTCATTAACAAATGGATTTTGTGGGGAATCCCTCATTGTTTGCTTGCATTTAGATCTAACACTAACAATGTTTGTCATCTTTGTGCAATTGCAGGTTTAGGGGTTCATAACTAGGATAGCACTATAGCAAAGTTTTGAAGGATTTTTTTTGTTTCTACACTAACATGCATATATTTCTTTGCACTAACATCCATCTTTGTCTTCTCTTCTCTCGTTCTCTGATGATATCCCATGACATACAAAAACCAAAGCCGCATACATGATCATACAAGCATTTCATATTTGCATTTCACATCTACATAAATCGAATACCATAATTCACATTGCAGAATGCTATCATTTACATCCATCCATCTCACATCATAAAACCATCATTTGCATCAACATATAGGCATCATAAATATTATTTGCATTAACATATAATAATCACATCATCTTACTTTACACAATGCATACATACATAACCACATCCATAATTGCATTCTTAAGCATAAAAAATGATATCCATACATCACATAGCATCGAATAAAACATAGAACACTGTAACACATAGAATCATATAGGCTGCATCAAAAACTACATCACATATATATAATCTAAAAAAAATGTAATCTCATAGGATAGAATCATGGGATATCCCAAAAATGGAGCTCACAGGCTCGAATGTCAATATATGAAAGTGTCTAATACAAATATCAAAATACAAGTCCTATGATGTGCCCCCTCTATCCCGTGGAGGTGACTCGTGTGAAGGTTGGGACTGAATCATCAGGTGAAAGGTAACCTGGATGAGAGTAGTATCTGGAATTTGACTCTGGGATCCTGAAGACTTAGTAATGGGAGGCTGGCTCTGCTCTACTTGGTGTCTTGATGACATTGGTCTGTGACCATGCTCTAACTTGTGGCTATGGCCTGACGAATGTCGATGTGAACTGTGTGACCTATGGCCTAATGACTGCCCTGATGCAGTGGACCCCCCAACACTAATATGACTACTACTATGTGACCTATTGCTGTTGTGGGTCCAGGTGCCACTGCCTGTCCTGCAGTATGATTGGGACAATATTGGGTCCTGTCTCTCTAGTGGAACAACTTGCTCATAAATCACCCTATATTGACCCCTGCTCTCGACCATCCTGGCCAGCTCCCTAGCCATATCCCCAGATGGTTTGACTCCTATTGTCGAATAACAACTTGATATCTCTCCACCCTGGTAACCTCCAACTCCATTGCCAAGGCCTTATTTTGAGACAAGGTTGCATCTAGTCTACTCTGGAGATCTATGATCCTCTGATTAATAGTGGCATCTATGAGAAAAATTGGTGACTTGTCCCCCTCCTCATCTCCAACGATCATCTGCTCTCGTAATCTCTGGTCGGCCTCATCCTCCCCCTCATCCTCCTCCCTCTCCTCCTCTCCTCAAACCTCCTCCACCTCGATATCGAGAGGATGGTACTTAGCAAATGGATCCTCCTCTACTGGAATCTCTCCCTCTGCTCTCACCTCCACCTCCTCTGCTTTGCCCTCCACCTCCTCTCCACCTTTGATCTATCCCTCTGCTCTCGCCTCTGCCTCCTACCCAATTGGCTGCTCTCTCTCCTCACCCTCCTCTCGGATGGGTGACAATGGTATGCCATCCAATCTCTGCTTGAATCTCATGGGCTGCCTCTGCACTCCATCATCCCTCCTCCTAACACCCCTCCCGTCTCCGCCATCACCTCCTCCACCGCCACCCCCATCATCTCCCCCACCTCGGCCTTGATCTCCTTGACCACCATCTCTCCCTTTGGCCCCCTACCATCTCTGCCTCCATCTCTCCCTCTTACCCCCTACCATATCTGCCTTCATCTCTACCACCCTGGACTTCCCTCCGTACCTACAAGATAACTGATCTCTAATCTATGGGAGCCAGACTATCTGGATCTATCAATGGAATCAACCTATGAACCTGCCACCAAGTGTCAAACTCAGCAGATGTCCCAGCATCAATTGGACCCCCTCTCCATAACCACTTCTATGAAACCAGGCCATCTATCTGCTGCTCGACTATTGCCATTGCTATTTGTGGCCCCTATATGGTCTCCCTAGAGGACATTGCATACTCTGTTGTCCCTACTGGCACATCCCATTTCTCCCCAAATATCGTAGTACCCGCTGGGTAAGAGACATCTCAAAAATCTGCTAGCTCTGCATTGTGCGACCAATCAGGTATTGAAACTATCTGCATAGTGACAAATGTCCATCCTCATCGGGCCACTGGGCACAATCTCTATAGGGCCTCAAGACAAAACTGATCAAAGTGTCAATCTGATGATGCCAATACCCGATATCTCCCATGCGAGTCTTGCTAATTTAACCAACATAAAGATAAACATAAGGCATCCCATCACCCAGCTGCTGAATCTACACTGGTGGTCAAAAAATGGGAATGTGCTTCCATGCCCAGATCATAAGTAATGTGGTCCCACAATTGATACTCTATCCCTCATGATAAACTACCTCATGAAGTTGATGATATAGAATGGCCAACAAGCAATCCCCCTAAGAAAAAAACTATCCTTTGACCCTGCATATGAACTAGTACCTCCCCCCATCCAATCAAAAATTTGTGAACGCGATGATCTAGAATCAACACTCCAACAATCAGTGTCATGAGCATGGCAACCCATTGTGGAAACTTGTTAGCCACAACATCCAATCCAATCTCATACCCATGAATGCCTAGACTGCCACCACTGGCATCCTCGTACATCTCTGCTAGGGCTTGTCACCCTTGGTACCAGTCATATACCACCCTCTCCCCATTGATCGGGATGCATAGAATGCGATAAACATCCTCCAAGGTAATCATAGCCTCTCCTATTGGTAGCTGAAATGAACAGGTCTTTGAGTGCCACCTCTCATAAAGTGCCATCAATAAACCCCTATTTTCTTGAATAATGGGCATATAGGTGACATAGTATAACCCCAATCACATCAACCGTTGTCTCTCCCTGTTGCTCAATCAATCTCTAAAGGGATAGGTGGCTGGTCTGAACTCTCGCATATATATGGGCACTAATCGTCTCTGCACACGTAGAAACAAGGATTAGCACAATGACACATTATTAATATCTGAGAAACCAAACATGCATCTAAAATAAGAGCCTGCACAAAGTCAACATTGGTCAACCATGGTCAACTACAATTGCGCCACGTTGACTATAATTGTGTCACGATATGTCACATGCAGCTCTACATCTTGCAGTTGCGTCACAATTTCATGAATGCATCATTCCATCTAGCAATTGTGCATCTTAACAATGATTGCATCATTATGTAGAACGATTGCATCATTATATAGCAACTGTATCATTAGACCTCATGTTTGCATTGCAACATGGAAATTGCGTCACAGAAACCCACATATGCGTTGCAGCTTGACACTTGTGTCGCTTGCCTTATCAGTTACACATTTTAAAACTAAAACCTTCCTACCCATTGTGCTTGTGCCACGACACAATCAAATACATCAAACGCGAAGGTGATTGCGATTTACGCAAAGAAAATTTCATCGCAATGCATTTGTTTCCCCTCCTAAAACCCTAAAAAATGTGCAAGAATCGAAAAAATTAAATGTTGGATAGGGTGCTTACCGGTGCCTCTACACCCTCAGGTCATCAGAATGTCTGCACACGATAGCCACGGTGGTCTGTCAAGGGAATCACCATCTTCTCCTTGAGCTCTGATCTTTGGAAATTCTAATTAGAAAATGTGAAAATGACACTTGGTTTGGCTTTTACAACTTATTTATAAGTTGAAAATTAGGGTTTGACTTGATAAGTTTGTACTGAAGGCTCTTTTGACAACCTTTGTCTAAAATTTTGACTAGCTAAGTGTCCTCCATTTTTGAGGCTGATCACACCATTCTTTCTCTGCTCATCAAATTGGTTAATTGAGACACTTTCCAAATTTTTCTGACCCCAGACAAAAATTTGAAAATTTTCCCGAGGGGGAGTAGGCACTTCGTACCTTCATTGGGGCATATTATGGACTTGTTTTCTTTTCCATAACATGATAAACTGCATTATGATAAAGAGGGGCAAATGTAGACACATAAAAAATGACCTAGGCCTGCAAGCACTATTTTACCACTTTTCGTCCTAGCATAATTATGACATTTTAATTATGTTTCTAACCCACCTTCGACTATTAATTAAATAATTCATAATTATTTAATTAATTCATGTCTTTTTATTCTTCATGATTATTAAATAAATAGATCTTATTTACTTATTTATTGTTTCACTAATTATCTAAAGTCTACTCATAATTAAATAAAATTCTCAATTTATTTAATTAATCTTTCTCATTAATGTCCTCTTGATTATTAAATAAATATATTTAAATTTATTTATTTAATATGTCATTATTTCCCAAATCCTCTTTTAATTAAATAGATTTATTAATTAATTTAATTAATCAATCACCTCTTCTAAATTAAACAATTATTCTTAATTATTTAATTGTCTTATTTGGCATTTCCCTCTTTTTAAATAAAATAATTTATTTAAAAAGGCTTCACATGGTTAACTACTTCTTCTTTTAGTAAATAATCTTAAATCAATTATTTACTATCTCACTAAAATCCATATTTTGAATTAATTTTAATTCAAAATGGTAATATTCCTCTACAAATCAACTAATTGCTAAAATTACTAATTTTCATCTCATTGTCACATTTATTCTCCATCCTTGATTTAATTTCTTAAATTAGATCTTGTCCACTCATTTGGGAATTTTACCCTAACCCTAATTGAGAGTTTCCATTTTGAATCTTGACCATTGATTCTAGGGCATTTCTCAATCTTCAATCTCATCCATCCATCCAAAATTGCATTTTCTATAAAATGTCAATTTTGTCCTCATTTTCAACAATCTCGAATCTTGGAATTTGACCTCTTGACCTCTTATTTTCTTAATCTTAATCTCTCTTTCCTTTTAGAATTTTCGTTTTAATTGTTTTCATTTAGAATTTAGTTTCTATTGCATAGCTTATAGTACAAATCCTTCAAAACTTTTCTTAGGGCTAGGCCATGTAGTAGAGTTTTCTCATCATAATATTAGGGCACACTAATCATCACAACAAGATAGAAGGTGCAATGGAAGTCAGCCATGGAGAATGAAGGATTGGGTGAGATATCTCTTATTTGTTTCTTTACATTATTTCTCTATGCATTCCATTGACATTGTGGGTTTTATTTCTATTGCATTTATATTGTTATGCTAACCTAATCTGAAACTAATGCAGAAAAATCCTCAATCAAAACAAGTAAGAGAGGAAATTGGTGAAACATAGAGTATATTTCCCTCTTTTACAACTATATAAGGATCTTCTATTTCTCATTCTTTTTTCAATTCCTCTATATTTTTCCTTATGAGAACATCATTGATATTGTTGCAGTCTAAGAAATCTTCCCAATATACATTGGGAAATTGGGTTTTGAGATTTTGTTTAATCAATAAGGCAACCAAGTGAAAATTTGATAGTGGATATGTTTATTTTCCTCTTATACTTAACAAACATTATTTTCAATAGATTGTATAATAATTTAGGGAAATTCACAATCCTTTGATGGTGCAAGCGACTAAGGATTTTAAAGTGCATAGTGTAGAAGAGGGATTGCCTGCCATCACAGGTTTAATATTTGACTATTTAGGAAATAAAAAAATCCCAAATCTAAGGTAAAGAAATTCATTTTGTACCTTGAGCTAAAGAATCTAAACTCCCCCTTTCATTGTAAAATCATTTTCGGCCACAATTGCATTTGCTCTGATTAGAAATTCCTCCCTTGTTCTTGGAAACCTGATACTTTGTGTCCACTACCTTTGAAGAATCTACCCTTAGTCCTCTAATCATAGCTTCACCATTCTACAATATTCTTTCAAACTATCGAGTCATAGTTTCATTAAATTTAGTTAGTAAGAGGAAATAATCTAGCTATCGAACTCCTACAATGATTTAACAACTAAGCCCTTACAACTATGATTCAGAGATTGGAAATCTAACATGAATAGCTATTTCGATCATCATGAAGGTGAATTTAACTTGTCAACCCAGGGACATGAACTTGAAATGGTTCAGCACAATATGTGCACTGGGAATCCAAAGTAGCCATATTCATCCTATAGCTAAGAAAGACACAATGCTGAAAGTAAATTGCCTGGAAGGAAATAACATAAGTGTTGAGAATCAACCAATAACTAAACCAAGTTGAACTACATGACATAAATGAAAATCCAAGTGAATAAATAGGAAAATACTCTATTTGCTTTGGCTGCATGAATAGTCACAGAATGGAATTCTAGTGGTTGTAGGAATAGACAATGCCAGATTTTTAACTAATTACTGAACAAAAAATAACTAACTAACCTAAGGGATGAAATAATCACCAAGTGGTCCCCCTTGGATGAGTATCCCCTAAAAAAAATGTAAACTCAGATGCATGAACTTATAACTTCATTTCATTCATTGAAAAACATTAGTACAATTGGACAACATGACTGTATTATTGAAAAACTAAGAGTGTGAGTACATCATCAGATTAAGCAACCCCTTGAGAAGGAGCATCCGAGTCTTATTTCTAGAAGCTACTAGCTAAGAACCTAGCAAGGTGGTTAACTTTGTCAAAATAGGAGGACACAACATTAGGTAAAGCATAAAAAGTGGAGAGGAGGTTACGCATGTGCAAAATCTGGTCAGACATGTTTGCCTCAACATTGATTTAGCACAATAGTAATGCCTATATTCACTCAATAGGAAATTAAGACCATTACAAGGCGGTTACAACTTTGATTTGAATGAGGAATATTTCTACCATCAAGATTCTTCCCTCATTAAATGACCAACTTTTTGACCAGTATGACAAATGGCCAACTAGAAGAATCTCCCTTAATTGCTAGCCTCTAATTATATCTACATGAAAATATTAGTACGCACAATAACCACATATTTGTAACTATCTCAAAGTGACATTCATTAATCACATGCAAAATTAACATAGAAAGTTCATATAGCATGTCAATGTCATTTAAAAGTTATAAAAATAATTTCATATCCAAAGTCTATGGTTTTAATGAAATATCATGAAAAGGTCAACATCGAAGCATCAAAGTCTATGAAAAATACATAAAATGGACAATAAAATCTATCAATAATTGGACTGGTCATAAAATAGAATCATCACTCCCCCCAACCTAAGGTCTTGTTGGTCCTCTACCAGAGGAAGAGATGTTCTTTTTCTTGGTCAATGCCCTAAAATTTGCAATTGCTAGCTATTCAATATCAATTTATGTTGTGTCTAAATAAGGATCCCAATAGAACCCTTGATGTCTATCCAACTTGCTCCATCTCTATCTCTCTGTAGCTATGTCATATCAGTAGTACCTAAATTTTGGCATAGGCCACAGTAGGATAGGTGGCTGAAAGGTTAGTGGAAGCCAAAATTGTCCCATTGTCCTTCCAATCTATATATATCTATCAACTCTCTTAAGTGTTACAACATAGTTATGTGTAGAATGAGGCTCAACTTGTTTCAAATCATCAGTTAGGTTGTTTCACCTTGGTGATAGGTATCTCAATATAGGTTCCCCTGTGGTTTTTTCTATCTTCTCATATTCTTTATAAACTTCCTCTCTCTTAGGAAGGATCCTATTGTCATAGCTTGGTCGTAAAGAATTATGTGCCAATCCTTGAAAATTTCTCCTGGATTTCTAGATTCAGCCCTAATGGGTAGGGGAGTGTTGGATTCAATTTTCCTATAAGTCCTAAATTGCTTTTCCCAAATAAATTTGTTTTGTATCCAAGACATAAATGCCCTTATTTGGACATCTCTAACATACAAAAATGGATTCCAATCATGGTCTTTGGTCACAACTCAATTATGTAAATAGAATTCACACAACAAATTTTTCATTTCAGGAGGAGCAATATGATAAGCATTGAAGACTTCAAGAGGGGTCTCAATGGAAGGATTCAAACCTGAAACAATCCTTGCTAGCTTAAAAGAAATATGATTTTCCTTCAAATACAGAGCATAGACCCTTGGAGGAGTCTTGCACTCTTAGATTTGAGGTACTAAGGCTGCCATATTATCCACCTTTTTCTTTAAAGAAACAATGTCTTCATTCTTATCCTCAATCTCTTCATCTCTCTTTTGAATTTACCTCTTTAGCTTGCATTTCTATGCTTTCCATTATTATTCCCTCCTTTACACTTCTTTCCACAAGTTCATGGCTACCATGTGCATTGAAGAATCAGAGGGCTTGTGTATTCCTACTAAAAAATTTCTTGGCACTTTTTCTTGCTCTTCATAGAGTACTAGTTGTAGGGCTTTTGTTTGTTCAGCCAATTCTGGTTGTAGGGGTGTTGACTATTCTCCCAGTTCTAGCTATAGGGCCTCAAGTTCTTGTTCTTGCTCTTGTTGCAAGAACTCTTGCTCCTGCTCTTGTTGCAAGAGCTCCTAATTTTCCTCATGCACTTGGATTTCAACTTGTTCTGCAATGCCAAAAATATCTGCCAACTTTAAGTTGGATGTTATGGTTGTGTTGTTGATATGTGGTTGTCATTGATATCAACACTATTAGCATTAATGATTTTGAAGGTTGTATATGTCAAGGATATTGAGAAAATTGTAATAAATATGTTGCAGATAGTCTGTGAAGTTGTGGTGATCAGAATGGTGGAAAATTTTGTGCGTTGATAATCAAAGGTCGTGCATTAATGGGTTTGTTGTTGAGCCTATCTAGTATTTTGTTCAGAAGTTTCAAAGGTGTGCATCAAGAATTGAGAAAGTTATGAAGTTTCGTGTTCCTACAGTTATTTTGTTACTGTAACAAGTGTTTCTGGAAGAAGAGAATGCAATTATGGTAAATTAAGTTGTTGCATATGCTCTTGAGATGTTCTATGATGTTTCTAGATCATGCTCTATTAGTGTGGTACATACGTGTTGATCGGTGTGTTCGTGATCAAAGATTTTTTCTTTGTGTGCTTGATTTTTCATGTTCTTGGCCGACATGATGGTGGTAGTGTGTTGTGGATCCTTATGGATTAATATTTTATTGTTTGGCATGTTCGAGGATGTTGATTTAGGTCCTCACTATGTTGTGACCAACTTAGGTTGGTGTGCATTAAGATTTTTTCATGTATTGGGCAAACAATTTGTAATTAATTTATTCCTTATTTTTTGGTTGATAGAGTTGATGTAAATCCATGTAGTAGATATATAAGAACAATTGTTCTCATCATTTTGATGTATGCTCAGTATGTGCAAGATATGTGAGAATAAAGATCAGATCATTCAAATGCAGAGAAAAGTGTGAAGAAGTATTCTTGTGCCTAACTAGAACTATCATCAAGCTTATGAAGAAGCTAATTTCTTAGTTCAACCTTATCAGATGGATTTAATCTGATTGTCTTATGTAAGGCAGTGAGCTCTAGACAATGTGCCTGAATGCATGTACATTATTTATTCATTTTTTATTATACTTTTAATAGGGTATAATAGTGGATTAACCTCCACTGTGGTTTTTCCCCTAACAAGGTTTCCATGAAAAAATATTGGTGCTCATGTGTTTCTGATGTGTTGCTTATTCTTGCTTTCATTGATAATCATTATATCTAAAATTAAGGGTTGATTAAAGAAGATAATTTTTAATTCTGTAACAACTGATTCATCCCCCTCTTAGTTGTCTATGCTTATTTTTCCAACAATTGGTATTAGAGCAAGTTCCTCTGTAGAAGTCTAACAACTTGAGGTGATCCGAGATGGAATCATACAAGAAGGATACTCCTAGATTCTATGGTATGAACTACTCTATGTGGAAGGGTAGAATGGAGCACCATTTGAAATGCATTGGTGAAACTTTTTGGAATATTACAAAGAATAGATATAATATTCCTCAAAATGGTCCCTCTACTCTTAATGAGATCAAAGAAGATGAAATTAATATCAGGGCTATAAAGCATTATTGAGTTCTTTGATATATTTGGAGATGACAAATGGGATAGGCTTGAAGACAACACATGAGATTTGGAAGAAGTTGGAAATATTGTATGAAGGAGATGCACAAGTGAAAGTTGCTAAACTACAAAGTCTAAAAGGGAAGTGGGAGAACATGAAGATGAGTGAAGATGAAAACATATTTTCTTCCATGCAAAAAGTAAATGAAATTGTGATGGGTATTAGATGTGTTAGTGGAACCTTGGAAAAAGATGAGATTGTGGCTAAGATACTCAAATCTGTGCCCGCTTCTTAAAAAACAAGAGCTCATGCTATCTAAGAACTCGGGACAAAATAAGAGATATGTTGATTGGTAAGCTTGTTGCCTTTGAGTTGAGTGAATTTGGTGAATCTTCTCCTAAGATCGAGTCTACATTCAAAGCTACTGTATCCAAGAAAAGGCAACAGAGATATGATCTGAGAGAAAGCTGAAGAAAAAAATTAAAGTATGAAGATGAAATGAAATTAATTGAAGATGAAGAAAGAGAGCTAGAAGATTTGGAAGAATTTATTGTGAAAATAGAAGCCAGAGGACAAGGTAAGTACAAAGGGAAGTTACCTATTAAATATTTCTCTTGTAGTAAGATAGGTCATTTTGCATCAAGGTGTCTTGAAAAAGTTTCCAAGTACAAACCTGACAAGTCTAGGCTTCAAAAGAAATGTTATTATGCTAAAGAAGGTGTTACTGATGATGAATTTGATAAAGAAACTGGAAATGAAGAAGGATGAGTATTCATTGCTATTAAGGAAAATGGTTTGGTGTCCACTGAATGTGCTAGTAATAACAATATTAAGAAAGCTCTTGCAGCCAAAATTGATGAAAATGATGAGTGGTTGATTGACAACAGATTCTCACATCATATGATTGGTGACAAAAGCAAGTTCATAAGGCTAGAAAAATATGATGGTGGTGTTGAAAGATTTCAAGATAAAAATGCTGATGTGATTTGTGGTAAAGGCACTATTTCTCTTGGTGGTAAATACAATACAAATGATGTCCTATATGTTGAAGGATTGAAGCATAACTTGATGAGTGTTGGATAAATGGTTGACAAGGGATACAATCTTTAGTTCAAAGATGGAAAATGCAAGATTTTGGGAAGCTTTGGAAATGTAATTGCTTCAAGCACAAAGAAAAGAGGTAATATTTTTCAATTGAGTGCTGCTAGTGAAAGTTGTTTAATTGCTCAAGTTGATGTAAGATGGTTATGGCATAGGAGATTATGTCATGTGAATTTTGATAAAATTATCAAAGTAAGCTCCACTCAAGCAGTCAAAGATCTACCTAAGTTAGTGAAGCCTAATAACACTATATGCAAGGAGTGTCAGATGGGAAAGTAGACAAGAATTTCTTTTTAGAGCAAACAACATCATTCCAATGGAGTACTCGACTTGGTACATATTGATTTATGTGGTCCATCCATAATCAAAAGTCTACAAGGAGAAAGGTACTTTATGTTTCTCATTGATGATTATTCTAGAATGATATGGGTTGCTTTCTTAAGAGAAAAACATGAGGCATTAGAGAAATTCAAAAGCTTCAAAGCTATGATAGAGAATGAGACAGGTTTGAAGATCAAATTTTTGAGATTAGACAAAGGTGGTGAATTCACTTCTCAGGAGTTCAATTCATTTTGTGAAGAACATGGAATAAAAAGATAGTTATCTGCTCCCTGGACCCCTCAACAAAATGGAGTTGTTGAAAGAAAGAATAAAATAATTCTAGATGCTGCTAGAACTATGATGTTGGAAGGTAATGTTCCTCATATCTACTAGACAGAAGTTGTAAGCACTATTGTATATACTATCAATTAGGTAAATGTAAATGGTAATTTTGGTAAGAATCCTTTTGAGCTATGGTTTGGTTATAAGCCTACTGTGAAAAATTTCAAAATATTTGGAAGCATATTTTATATCAAGAGAGATGAAGATATTGGCAAGTTTGATGCTAGAAGTGATGAAGGAATATTTTTGGGTTACTCTACTAAGAGAAAATCCTACCGGTGCTACAATAGAAGACTGAAGAAGATGGTTGAAAGTGCAAATTTCAAAGTTGACAAGGATATTGTTAGATCATCCAGCTACTATGGATATGACTCAAATGATCAACATGAAAGTGATGATAAAGGGAATAATTCTCAGACATAGAGTCAAGTTTAAATTGTTCTGGTAAGTTAAGAAAGTTCAGAAGCTAAAGCTAGTGGAAGTGTAGAAGAAAGAATAGAAGAACCAAAAGATAGAGAAAACCCTAAAGTCCCAAGGTATGTAAGGTTAAATCATTCTCAAAATCAGATTATAGGAGACAAGAACAAAGGTGTGCAAACCAAAAGAAGAATTGCAGAAGAATTTTTCTTGATTTCTAAGACTAAACCTAGCAATATCAATGAAGCATGCAAAGATGAATATTGGATGGAGACAATGAAGGAAGAACTGATACAGATAGAGAAACATGATACATGGTTTCTTGTTCCAAGACCTTAGGATAAGAATGTGATTGGAACCAAGTGGGTCTTTTAGAATAAGTCGAATTAACAAGGTGAGGTGGTAAAAAATAAAGAAAGACTGGTATGTAAAGGGTACTAAAAAATGAAAGGTATTGATTTTGAAGAAACCTTTGCCCCTATTGCTAGAATTAAAGTTGTAATATTATTTATTTCTTATGCTACTTTCAAGAATTACAAACTCTATCAAATGGTTGTGAAGTCAACATATCTAAATGGTGAACTAGAAGAAGTGTATATTGAGCAACTAGATGGATTTCAACTAACTGATGAAAAAGACATGGTATGCCAACTGAAGAAAGCACTTTATGGACTCAAACAAGCCCCTAGAGCTTGGTATTCTAGATTGGATAAATAGTATTGAAGCTTGGATTCAATAAAGGTACTATTGATAGATTCCCCTATGGTTTTTGCTATCTCCTCATATTATTTATAAACTTCCCCTCTCTCAGGAAAGATCCTATTTCCATAGCTTGGTCAATAAATAATTTTGTGCCAATCCATGAAAATTTCTCCTGGATTTCTAGATTAAGCCCTAATGGGTAGGGGAGTGTTGGATTCAATTTTCCTATAAGTCCTGAACTGTTTTCCCCAACTAACTTTGTTCTATATCCAAGACATAAATTCCCTTAATTGGACATATCCAACATACAATAGTGGATTCCAATCATGGTCTTTGGTCGGAACATAATTATGTAAATATAATTCACACAACAAATTTTTCATTTCAAGAGGAGCAATACGACAAGCATTGAAAATTCAAGAGGGGTCTCAATGGAAGGATTCAAACCTAAAACAATACTTGCTAGCTTAAAAAAAAAATTCTTTTCCTTCAAATACAGAGCATAGACCCTTGGAGGAGTCCTGCACTCTAAGATTTGAGGTACTAAGGCTGCCATATTATCCACCTTTTTCTTTAAAGAAACAATATATTCATTCTTATCCTCAATATCTTCATCTCTCTTTTGAATTTCCTTCTTTAGCCTGCATTTCCCTACTTTCCATTCTTCTTCCCTCCTTTACACTTCTTTCCACAAGTTCATGGCTACCATGTGCATTGAAGAATCACAGGTCCTATGTATTCCTACTAAAACTTTTCTTGGCACTTTTGCTTGCTCTTCCTAGAGTACTAGCTGTAGGGCTTCTGTTTGTTCAACCAATTCTGGTTGCAAGGGTGCTGATTGTTCTCCTAGATCTAGTTGTAGGGACTCAAGTCCTTGTTCTTGCTCTTGCTATAGGAACTCTTGCTCTGTTCTTATTGCAGGAACTCTTGCTTTGCTTTTGCTGCAAGAGCTCCTGATTTTCCTCATGCACTTGGATTTAAAATTGCTCTACAATTCCAACAATATCTGCCAATGTTATGTCGGATGTTGTGGTTATGTTTCTGATATGTGGTTGTCATTGATGTAAACACTATTAGCATTAATGATTTTGAAGTCTGTATATGTCAAGGATATTGAGAAAATTGTAATAAATATGTTGCAGATAGTATGTGAAGTTGTGGTTATCAAAATGGTGGAAAACTATGTACATTGATAATAAGAGGTCATGCATTATTGGGTTTGTTGTTGAGCCCATCTAGTACGTTGTTCAGAAGTTTTAGAGGTGTGCATCAAGAATTGAGAAAGTTATGAAGTTATGTGTTCCTACAGTTATTCTGTTACTGTAGCAAGTGTTTCTCGAATAAGAGAATGCAATTATAGTAAATTGAGTTGTTGCATATTCTCTTGATATGTTCTATGATGTTTCTATATCATGCTCTATCAGAGTGTTACATCCACATTGATCGCTGTGTTCGTGATCAAAGATTTTTAATTTGTGTGTTTGAGTTTTCATGTTCCTAGCTGACATGATGGTGATAGTGTGTTGTAGATCCTTATGGATTAATATTTTATTGTTTTGTGTGTTCGAGGATGTTGATTTAGGTCCTCACTATGTTGTGACCAACTTAGGTTGGTGCACATTAAGATTTGTTCATGTATTGGGCTGACAATTTGTAATTCATTTATTCCTTATTATGTGGCCAACAAAGTTGTTGATGTAAATCCATGTAGTGGACATATAAGAAAAAAATTTCTCCTCATTTTGATGTATGCTCAATGTATGTATGCAAAGTATGTGCAAGATACGTGTGAATAAAGAACAATTCATTTGAATGTAGAGTAGAGTGTGAAGAAGTTTGAGTAGAGAGTGAAGAAGTATTCTTGTGCCTAACTGAAACTATTAGTAGGCTTATGAAGAAGCTAATTTATCAGTTCAACCTTATCAGATGGATTTAATCTGATTGTATTATGTAAGGAAGTGATCCTTCCCTTTAAGTAGTGAGCTCTAGGCAGTGTGCCTGAATGCATGTGCATTCTTTATTCATTTTCTATTATACTTTTAATAGGGTATAATTGTGGATTAACATTCACCATGGTTTTTCCCCTAACAAGCTTTCCATGCAAAAATCTTGTTGTTCATGTGGTTTTGATGTGTTGCTTATTCTTTCTTTCATTGTTAGTCATTAGATCTGAGATTAAGGGTTGGTTAAAGAAGATAAGTTTTAAATTCTATAACAACTGATTCACCCCCCTCTCAGTTGTCTATCCTTTTTTCTCAAACACGTTATGTTTATTGCTTCCTCGAATATACCCTTTTCCTTGACATTCACTTGCCCCATTGGAGCTTCAATATCCTCCCGTGATATTTCACCAGGTTTAGGGCTTCTCTTGGGAGATACACCAAAGGCTGACTCAGCTAGTCTTAATTTTCTAGGAGGGTTTCTACGCTTTTCTTTTGCTGCAGGAAGAACGGTGTCAACCTTCTATTTCTTACAGCTTGGCACTTCTTTTTCTACTATTTTATTTTTAGATTTTCCCTTTCTTATTTCTACCTTCTTCTTCTATACCCTATTTCTCATTAGGATGCCAAGAGGAACATCATAATCATAATCTAGAGAAAAAACTTTCTTTGTTTGAATGTTCAACCTCAGAAGCACTAATTTATATGGTTTGCTTGGCTGCAAGAGGGTTTACACTAGGGCTCACCTCATAAGTTGAGGCTCCAGGAGTGACCCAAAAATTTCTCACTCTCCTACTAACCCTATGAGGTTGAGGCAAAACCTTAGGTCACAAATGCTCTAGTCTAATTTGATCAATATTCAAGAATTCTTCTCAAGTTATATCAGACACATCATGCAAATACTTCTCAACTAATAGTTTGATTAGACATTGGTGGGAAAAAAAATTGTCCTTACCTTTCTTGGTCTCGGCTGCCATGATTGAAAGAAGGTGGTATATCACGTTTGACACATTCATTCTTCTCTTGTGCCTCATGTGGTTCAAGAGTTTGAAATGCACAAAATGTAGATTTGAATGACGACTTTTGTAGGTAATATACTTCACAAAATAAATAGCTACCTACTTCCATGGCTCAGAAAGATAAATTCTCTTCACACCTTGTTTTCCCACACTCAATGGAGGGTCATCAGGTTCTATAAATTCAGCCCTATCTGACTTGGTGTCTCTAGTAGTAGGGTAATGTTCATCGTCGGTAGGCAGCCCTGTGTTTTCTGCAATCCTCACTTTAGTGGCTATGAACTCCAACCCCTTTACCATGACCTTTTCTTCAGACAATGTCTAGGAAAATTCCATTGCAACATCTTAATCAAAACCATTCAACTTCAAGAAATAATCTAACCATCCACAATTTCTAAACTTGGCCAGGTAAGGTGCATCCTATAGTAATACATCATGAACCGTGGGTTCATTTTGAATTAACCCACCTCCCATTGTTCAGTTATCTACAATAAAAAATTTGCTCTACAAAGCTTTCCTTGCTACAATCTTCGTCTGAAAGCCAAACTTCTCCTTCTTGGAACATTGCAAAATTTCCAACATCAGTATTGTCTAAATTCTACCCTTTTGCTTAAGATTATGACAAGAGCAATAAAGGCAGTAAAGGTTGTAATAAATGAAGGCCATGATCAAGGAAAATGGTGGCAGTTGATGTCGTTTCACACATGGGAGCCATCATCTCACTCAAAATTAAAATCAGATCAATAACTTAAACTTTTCTAATGTGAACCAATATGGACAAACATGTGGACATGGTATTCACACTTTACCCCCACCAACCTAAATTTTCACATGTGTCCTCACATGTGAGGTGGAATTATTATTTGATAGGGGTAGGGAATAATTACATGCTATGAAAAACATCCATATTAATTTACAATAATTAAATGAATACAGTAAAAGAAAATTAATATATAATAAATTGATGCACACGTACCTGAGTTCGTGGAAGATTTATTGCAAAGACTATGGAGAAAGTATCAGTCACTTTTCAAGAAATCGGTTGAGAAATTAATGAAAGTGGAGTAGAATGAGGTGGAATGGAATGAAGTGAAATGATGGTGACATGATGGAAGAGAGAGAAAGGTGGAATGGATGGGTGGATGGGTGAAGAAGTGGACCCCCACAAAAGTGAAAGTCTTTATTATGACAAGTTACATACCTTAGTTAGCTAGAAGGAGGGACACTAGGTCTGCTTCCTTTGGCTATAGGAAGTTTGGTTAGTGCATGTTGAGTGAGTTTTTGCAGGAACTCCTCCTTGAAAGTTGGCTTATGATACAACTTGAGGAAATGACCGTTGACAAGTAGCTTAAACCTAACAGGGTCAATGGTAGTGAGTTGAATAACTCCATTGGAAAAAAATTCAGCAACCTCATATGGTCCTAGCCACCTTGTCTGCAATTTTCCTACATTGTCTTGATATCTTGAGTCATAGAGAAATGCCCAGTCACCTACCTGGAATTTCTTATCCTTGATGAATTTTTCATGCCACCTTATTCTTTTATTCTGCACTACCTCTGTGTGATGCAAAGCTACCTTCCTCATCTCATCCAAAGCATTTAGCTGCATAATTTTGTCCCTTTGTACCTCAAAAATATCCATCCCCAAGTATACTGTAGTCCTAAGAGTCTTATGCTCAAATTCAATGGGAATCATAGTTGTCTTTCCATACAACTCAAATGGAGTGAATATTTTAGATGTTTTCCAAGTAATTCTGTAGGCCCAAAAAACTTCTGGTAATATACTTGCCCAATCCTTTTTATAGATAGCCACTGTTTTGGTCAGAATGGCTTCAATTTCTTTGTTGGTCACCTCAACTTGGCCACTGGCCAGGGTGATAAGGAGTAGAATTCATGTGCCCAATGTTGTACTCATTGACGAGTGTTGTAACAAGGGTTGAAGTGAATTGAGCCCCTTGATCGGTCACTATCTCTCTTGGGACCCCATATTATGTGAAAATTTCCTCATAAAGAAATTTTGTAACCTTATTATATCATGCATGCTTCATGGCCCTAACTTCTACCCACTTGGTTACAAAATCGATGCATACCAAGATATAGGATTTACCATTTGATGGAGGATCAATGGGTCCTACAAAGTCGAATCCCTGTTGGGAAATATGCCTCAATTTACTAGCTTGGACCTCTATGAAAGGCTTGATGAATTTATGCCCTTATTGCTTTACCACAGAGTTCTCATTTGGTCGGCTTGACCCCTTGTTCGCCGAGACTTAGTCTGATCAATGAGAATCTAAGGGTTGTCACAACGATGGGCCGACGAGAATGGTGTTGGCCTTGCCTTCATTAGTGGAGTGATCGTACATTGGCGGGAGGCAGTGCTAAGTTCCACCGATGTGCTGAAGACTTGAATAAACGGTTGTGATCGGCTTCATCCGATGGTGTTAGTTGCGATTCACAACATCCTAAAGTAGGTACAACTAAAAGTTATTTTCTGAGAGAATTGCTAGTGCGCTAGATGCGTGGAAAATTCCTAAAGTGGTGAGTACAACAAAGAGGAGGTGGCCCCCGAGTTGCTTTTTGCGGAGGGTTGTCCAGTTGTGGAAACTTATCTGTGCCTCAGGACTTCCTTGGGGAATCTAGGAAATGCCCCTAGAGATTCCCTAAAGGAACTCCAATGACTTCCACATAAGACAAGTGAAGTGCACAAACGGTGGAAATGTGGCAAGCTTGGAAGCTCATTTTGGGTAGGCTCAAGGGAATCTCAGATATTCCATCTTGGATGTCTTGGAACCTCCTGAGCGACAGACACGTGGCTTGTGGAACCTGATAGGGTTGGTGGTCGACATTTTGGCAATATAGGATTATTGCCAGCTCAGAATGTGTTGAAATGGCTAGCGATAACGAAGGGATTTCAGTCAAGCGACAGAGCAAATAGCAACGCAACACGTGGCGGTTTTTTTCTTTGGTTGTTTTTGCACCCTTGTTGAAAAATAAAATTTATTGTCGGAAGATGGATCAATGAAAAGTGATATATTATGAAATTAATATGAGATTGGTTTTGGTGGTTGGTAGAGCCCAAATTTGGTAACTTCTCTGCAATGAAATTTATTGTGGGTGTGGCTTGATGCAGGATTGTAGGTGGATCTAATATGAAATCGATTTTGCATGTCAATGAAGGAATGAAAATTAATGCACTCTAATTGGTAGTTGGAGAGAGACTTTTTAATAGTTGGTTTAGACTAGAAGTACAATGATTTAGATGAGATGAGTTTTGTATTCATTGTATGCCAAAATAGTATTGTAACAGTGAGTGCATGAAAAATCAAGTGCTGTTGTGAGCTAACTATCAGAGAGTGAGGGTTGTAAATTTGTATGTAACTTTTGCTTATTGTAATACAAAGTGTCTTTCTCTTGGTGTGGTGGGTTTTTTCTTGAAAGGGTTTTCCCACGTAAATCTGGTGTTATCTCTATGAACGTTTATTTCTGTTACTCTTGTTATAATATATGTGTTCATCTTAAGTGTTTTAAAGTTTTTAAAATTGGTCTTTGCACTTCTTCTATGTGGTTTTAGCATTAAGAGAGAATTTCTGCACACTACTTTTCCTTTCAATCCCCCCTTATCAAATGGAGTGATTACTATCTGGGGGTAATGTGGCATCTCATAAGATTTGGTTGGCTAGCCCATCCTCTGGCATCTGTCACACTTCCTTGTATATCTCCCTACATCCTTATGGAGGGTGGGCCAGTAATATCCTATGTTCAAGATCTTCATTGTTGTCCTCTTGGTTGTAAAATTCCTCCACAGGGTTCATTGTGACATGCATGCAAAATGTTACATGTCTCCTCTTCCGTAAAAAATATCCTTATGACATGGTTTGGTCTAGTGTAGAAAACACATTCAAAAATCCATGAGAAAAGAAAAGATCTTTCAATAATCACCCTCTTCTCTTTTGGAGAGTAGTGAGGAGGAACCCTCCCTATGACCAGATAATTAGCTATGTCAGCATACCAGGGTGTCTACAAATTGATGGAAAATAAATGCTCATAAAATAAAGAGTCATATACTACTTAATTTTCCTCTGATGTAGTCAACCTTGAAAGAAAGTTTGCAACAACATTGGCCTCCCCTAGTTTATCCACAATGGTTAGGTCAAAATCCTGCATCAATAATAACCATCTTACAAGCCTACCTAAGATCAAGGATTTATTCATGAGGTATCTGAAAGATGCATGATTAGTGTGTACAAAGATCTAGTAGCCTATTATGCAGTGCCTGAATTTGTTTAGGGCATAGATCACTGCAAAAAATTCTTTTTTTGTCATTGTATAGTTGAATTCATCTCCCTGCAGATTTTTGCTAACAAAATAGATAGCATTTTCAATAGCTCCCTCTTTTTGTTCCTTAGACTGCTCCTATAGCATATTCCGATGCATCTATATGGATGTGAAAAGGAAGCTCCCAATTAGGACCCTTGAGTACAGGAGCATGATTCAAAGCTGATTTCAAGTTAGAAAATGTCTTGTCACAGTCATCTGTCCATTGAAATTCAACATTTTTAGTTAGGAGATTATACAATGGTGCTATAATTTTTCTGAAGTCTTTGATGAACATCCTATAGTAACCTGCATGTCTTAAGAAAATACTAACATATTTTTGTTTGGCAGGGATAGGAAGATTGGTGATCACCTCAATCTTTGCTGGATCTACTTGAATTCCTTTGTGAGAGATGTAGTGGCCAAGAACTACACCTTCCTACATCATCATGAAGCACTTTTCACAATTTAAAGATATATTTTGGTATTCACATCTCTAGAGGACTCTCTTAAGATTTTCCAATGCTTTAATGAAATCAAAACCATAAGTAGTGAAGTCATCCATATAGATTTCCATGCAATCAAGAGAGATGTCTGAAAATATGCTAATAACTGCCCTCTGAAGAGTTGCAGGTGCATTACATAAGCCAAATGGAAGTACCAAGTAGGCATAGGTCCCCCATGGATAGGTAAAGGTGGTCTTCTCCTAGGCCTCTAGTGCAATTTGGATCTGGTTATAACCTCTGAATCCATCTAGGAAAGAAAAGTATTGTTTTCCTACAAGTGAGTCCAAAACTTGATCTATGAAAGGTAAGAGAAAATGGTCCTTTTTAG
Organism: Sequoiadendron giganteum; assembly: GCA_007115665.2. Classification (NCBI taxonomy): domain Eukaryota; kingdom Viridiplantae; phylum Streptophyta; class Pinopsida; order Cupressales; family Cupressaceae; genus Sequoiadendron; species Sequoiadendron giganteum. The sequence goes on from CM021108.1 coordinate 341,725,731, forward strand.
TTGCAACATTTAGTTCCCTGTAATAAAAAAAAACTCACAACTTCCCTCCTTTTTTGGGCACAATCACCAATAGGGACACCCATTGGCTATATGAAATGTGGTAGATGAATTCTGCATCTAGCAATTTTTGTAGTTCCCCTTTTACGATTTCTCTCAATGCAGGGTTAATTCGTCTTTGTGGCTGCCTCAGTAGTGTACAATCATTTCTTATGTATATCCTATGAGTGTAAAGCTTAGGACCCAATCCCTTCATATCATGATAATCCCACACAAATGCACACTAGTGAGCCCTTATTAATTTTTCCAATGACAACTGTTGTTCTTCACTCAGTTTGTTGTTAATATTTAGATATTTTCCTTATGACACTTACACTTGTGTAGTTAACTCTACCATAGCTACTTCACTAATCCTTGGTACCTTGAGTTCATGTGGCAGAAATGTATGAGACATACCTATTTCTATAGTAAATTTGACTACAGGAAGAGCATCTATAGGAAAAGCGAACATGAGTGTCTTCACTATATCAACAAAATCAAATCCATGAGAGGATTATGCTTCCTCTACCTCATAATGGTTCTGAATTATAATAGACAATACATCATTTCATTTTGAAGCTGCATGAAAGGGCTTCTTCTTAAAATCATAAGATATGCCATAGAATTGAATTCCTTGACCTTTTCACCAACATGTGGCCATACCAGATCATTCCTATCATGGGAGGGTTGAGCAGGAGGGTAGAAAACAAAATCTTTGGTGCTCTTTCCATTAGAAATTGTCAAGTCTCTTGTCTGACATCCAATATAGACATCTGTTGTTCCTAACTATGACCTTCCAAGAATAATGGGGTAGCTTCCTAGTTTGGCCTTAGGAGAAAGAATCATAAAATCTATTGGGTACTCCCAAGATTCTAGAGTTACCACAAGATCCTCTACTATCCCATCAAGATTAATAGTAGAACTATCAACAAGCTGCAAGATAGTAGGAGTAGGTCTCATGTTTTCAACATTTCATCGTTGCAGGATGTCCTTAGTCATTACATTTATTTCTACTCCCAAATCAATAAGAGCATTGTGTTTCTAAATCCCATTTATAACAACTCCTACCATAGTACTCCCTGGGTAATTATATTTGGGAATAGTCACTTTCCCTGGCATGATGTTAGCCAAATATCCCACTACATAAATCATAGTGGGGTCTTTCTTCTTCCTGCCCGACTTCTTAAGGCATGCTTCCTTGATTGCTTTTCCATATATGAGAACATTTTTTATGGCTTGAAATAGAGGTATTTGGACGCATATATGCTTCAAGTGATCTAAAATGTCAAAATTTGTGTCCTCCTTTTCTTTGATTTTGTTTCACAGTTTCCAACCTCTGGGGAAATGGTGGTTCTGGTTCAGTCTGCTTGACTAGGATTGGTTTAGGATTTTTAGGTGCACTTGGCTAAATGGGGACATTCAGAGGCTCCTCTTCTTCCACAGGAAGCTAAGTGATAATGAGTGTGGAAGGAGCTGGAAAATTAGTTCTTGAACACAAGCATATATTACTTACACTCACAACATATACAAGAAATTTATTTGGATCAGCAGAGTATAACGACTGCTACTATGGTTTATTATTTGGGTTAGGTGTGGGCTAAGATGGTAGCTAAGTAGGTTTAGGTAAATTTGAAATTGAACTAGTAGGAGGAGGAAGTATAGCAGGTTGCTAAGGCTGAGAAAGTGGATGCATGTAATTGGTTGTCTGGTTTGGCCATTGTTGTCCTCCCCTCCATTGGGATGTTTACTGCCAGTTTTATGGAGGTGGCTGCCAATTTCCTTGCAACTGCTACCAATTCCCTTGAGGTTTCTGCCACTAGGGTGGAGAGTTTTGGTGGTTGGGTCAAGAATTTGGAGGGTTATTCTAAGGCTATGGTGGATATCCTCCGTAATTGGATGGATATGGGGGTTTCCATTGGTTACTAGATGAATAAGAATTGAATTATGGCCGAACAAAAGATAGTGGATCTGGTGGCATGCCTTGTCTTGGAGCCCATGTCCTCCTTTGTGCAACATAGTTGACTTGATCTTCTTCACCTTGGATTGGATTGAACTCAGCTTCTATCTTCTTGCTACCAATATTAGCTATCATCTTGCATCTGCAGTCCTTCTTCTTTTGTCTGTAACAATGGCAATATTCTACAAACATTGCCTCTGCCTCCTCTAGTTTCTTCTTGGCTCGAAGTGTATCCAGCTGAGTAGCTAGATTTTTTATGATTTCTTTCTTGCATTCTTCCAGTAAGTGAATAATATCCATCCTTGAAACTCCACTGGTAGATGACTTACCCATGGAGGATTGGTAAGCTCTCCCCTTCTTTGAAGCTACCTTGGAATAGTTCTGACATATATTCTTGCCTCCCAAGGAACTTGGGTGATATCTCCTCCTCCCATTAGGTCCAAGGCATATGTGCGAATGTCATTAATTCCTCTCAAGAAAATTAGCTTATGTGATTCTTCATTGAGTGTATGGTGTGGAGATATTTGTAAGAAAAAAAAAAACCTTGAAATATAGTCTTCCTGGCTCTCATCTTCCTTTTGCTACATCCTAAAGATGTCACCTCCTCTCATGTCACTGACCCTGCAATACTCCTTGTATTTCTCAAGGAACTTTGTCTTCATGTCCTCCCAAGTCTCCATAGTATCTTTTCCTAGGCTCATGAACCATCTCAATGCAACTTCTTTCTAGGTGGCAGGGAATAACTTAAGGCTATGGGTATCAGTGGTATGGTCATAACTCCTGCAGAGTATATCAAACTCGAAAAAAAATGTATCAAGATCTTTTGTGAAAATTCCATAGAACTTAGGAAGAACAAATATTTTTGAATTTTTCTACTTCATTCTGATGAGCAATGGGGGAAAAAAAGTTGGTTGGTTAGGTCTGTTTCTATTTGCATCACCCATGCTTGCCTGATGAAGTTCCAAAGCAAGGGGGTTCTCAATCAGATTTTGATCTTCAGAGGAAACTTCAGAACTGGATAGATCCAAAATTGTATCAACAAAGGGGTGTGGCTCTTCCTCTTCTTCGTATCTTGGTAGGTTCTGATACTCAATTATCTATTCAATAAGGATTGTTAGGAATGAATCTCCCATGAGCATCTATCCTCCTTTCTCTATGTATATGGTATCAAATCACTATTAGCCATCTCACACAAAGAATTGGAAAAAGAATAGGGGGGTCATTACTTTCCAAAATGAGGGGTATACTAAGAAAAACTTCCAGAAATACTACAACAAGAAAAACTATCAATGAATCCAAAGAACACCCTAGTTTGACACCATCCCTTGGAAACAACACCAAAAATGTCAGCCCCCTACAATGGTTTAACAACTAAGCCCTTATAGCTATGATTCAGAGATTGAAAATCTAACCTGAATAGATATTTCAACCATCATGAAGGTGCATTTAACTTGTCAACCCAGGGCCATGAAATTGAAATGGGTCAACACAATATGTGCACTAGGAATCCAAAGTAGCCATATTCATCCTATAGCTAAGAAAGACATAATGCTGAAAGGAAATTGCTTGTAAGGAAATAACATAAGTGTTGAGCATCAACCAATAACTAAACTAAGTTGAACTACATGATAGAAATGAAAATCTAAGAAAACAAACAAAACTACTCTGTCTACTTTTCCTGTAGGAACAGTCACAAAATGGAATTCTAGTGGTTGCAAGAACAGATAGTACCAGATTCTTAACTAATTACTGAACATAAAATAACTAACTAACCTAAGAGATGAAATACTCATGAAGTGGGAACCCTTGGATGAGTATCCCCTAAAAAAAATGTAAACTCAGATGCACAAAATTATAAATTTATTTCATTCATTGAAAACTATGAGTACAATTAGGCAACATGATTGTATTACTTAAAAACTAAGAATGTGAGTACATCATCAGATTAAGCAACCCCTTGAGAAGGAGCATTCAAGTCTTATTTGTAGAAGCTACTAATTGAGCACCTAGCAAGGCGGTCAAATCCGTCTGAATAGGAGGATTCCACATTAGGGAAAGCATAAAAAGTGGAGAGGTAGTTACAAATGCACAAAATCTGGTCAGGTATGTTTGCCTCAACACAGATCTAGCACAATAGTAACACCTATATTTTATCAACAAGAAATTAAGACCATTACAAGGTGGTTACAACTTCGATTTGAATGAGGAATCTTTCCGCCATCAATTGTCTTCCCTTATTGAATGACCACCTTGTTGACCAGTATGGCGGATGACCAGCTAGTAGAATCTCCCTTAATTGCAGGACTCTAATTATATCTGCATGACAATATTAGTATGCACAACAAGACAATATTAGTATGCACAACAACTGCATATTTGTATTTATCTCAAAGTGACATTCATTAATCACATGTAAAATTAACACAAAAAGTTCATATAGCATGTCAATCTCATTTGAAAGTTATGAAAATAAGTTCATGTCCAAAGTCTATGGTTTTAAGGAAATATGATAAAAAGGTCAACATCCAAGCATCAAAGTCTATGACAACTGAAGCAAATGGACAAAAACCTCTATCAATAATTGGACAATAAACTAGACTCATCACCAGATACCCAACTTGTTGAAATAGTGGCAAACATTGTTGATCTTCCAATAATAGATTATGTGGTGATGGTTCTCTTCTGATGATATCTCCTCCCATTATTGCAATCTTTACCACCTTTTCCAACTTCGACTACTATACTTGGCTCTTCTTGGATGTTTCACTCTTACCTATGTTTCTTTTATGCTCTACACTTCTTATGAACATTTCTTTGTGGCTAATGAAGGGAAGTGAAGGGAATTGAGAATTGTATGTAGTTTAATAAAAGGTTTTGGTGATGAAAATTAAGCCTTTTATTTCCCTTCAACTTAGGTGTGCTATTTTCCCTTATATAGTATGTACAAAAAGGATGGGTAGGATAAATTCAAGGCATTTGAGATATATCATACATCAAATTTAAATATTCACATGATTTTGAATGCAAATGAAAATTAGTAGTATTAAATCTTAATTATAGTTAATTAACAAGAAGCATACCTATGATTGTGGAGTGATGGAAAGATGGTGTGTGCAAATGGAACTGAACGCCACCATGCAACTATTGGAAAAATATTTAAAATAATGATAATTCAATATGAAGTACTATGGGAATACATGCTAGAAAAAGTAACCTGGTGTGATTATGACACATGTTCGAGAATTATGAGTGTTGAATGGAAAGCTGCTGAAAGTATGGATTATGAAAGGTGGAATGAATGTTGCATGGAACATGTGTTTGAGTGAAGAGGCTGCATGATAATATGAAATGTGACTATCAACTTGGCTATGGGTATGATTAAAGTGAAGTGTATATAAGTGATATAAGTAGTTTGAACAATAGGTCCCTATTGATTGATGTGCCTCGGGGATGTTGCTATAGGTCCCATGAACTATTTTTGCACATCCAAAAAAATAAATGTTGGTGATTGTAACCTACACATGTGTGTACATGTGAGAGGTTTTGTGATTAATTATAATTTATGAACATCAATAGGAAATCTGGTTGGATCATCTACTGATATATCACTTGATGTGTCATCTTTATCTATAGGTTTAACATGTAATTCTACCTTGAATTTCTATTGTAGATCATATAATAAGTCTTCCTTTTACAATGGCTCCTTATAAATCTTGAGTTTGTGGCCATTGAATGATAGAGATAATCTTACTAAATCGATGGTAGTGAGTTGAATCGCTCCATTTTTAAAAGTTGTCTTGATTTCATATGGTCTAAGCTAGAGTGTTTGTAATTTACCCTTGTGGTCTTTATACCTAGAATGATATAGAAATACCCAATCACCTATATTTAATGCCTTTATTTTAATGAATTGGTCATGCAATTTCATCCTTTGCTCATGCACAAAATCTATAAGGTGAATGACCTCCATTTTGATTTTATCTAAAGAATTTAGGGTGTGTAGTATTTCCTTTTGAGCTATAGATATGTCCATGACAAGTTATACTATTGTGTGAAGTGTTTTATATTCAAACTCAATTGGAAGTAAAAATTTCTTTCCATACACCAATTCATATGGTGTAAACCATGTTGTAATCTTCTAGGTTGTCTTGTATGCCCAAAATGCTTCAAGGAGCCTTGTTGGCTGGTCCTTTCTATGTAGTTGAACTTTTTTAGTAATAATACCTTCTATTTCCATGTTTGTAATTTCTACATGACTATTAGCTTGGGATGGTATGGTGTGGATTTCCTATACCTAATATCATACTCCTTGAATAATTTTTTAATTAGGCCAAAAGTGAATTGGGGACCCTAGTCTATTACTATTTCTCTAAGAACACCATATCTGGTGAAGATATATTCTTAAATAAATTTAGAAACATTTCCATCCTTTGCAAAATTGTAGTGCTTTCACCTCCACCCATTTTGTGAGATAGTTTATGCAGAGCAAAATATATATTTTTATTGGATGCTAGAGCTATGGGACCGATACAATCCAATCCCCACTTGTCAAAGGGTGCAATGGTCAATTTGTGGCTAGATTAATATTTAATCACTCCTAGTAGGTATTCACATCCTTTGATATATGTTGCACCTCCTTGTATACTTGATTGCATCTTTGTGAAGTGTAGGCTAGTATTAACCAGTGTTTAAATTTTTTAGAGTTATCTTTTTAGGTGAAAACTTCCCTCCACAAGGCTCATCATGAGATGCTTTTAGAATATCATAGAATTCATCCTCCCTGATAAATCTTATCATTATGGTATCGAACCTTGTATAAAAAAGATAACCAACTACCCATGAATAAGGAAAAATGTGCTCTATCAAATTTCTCTTTTCTCTAGGTCAGAGATGTTGTGGTGTTTTCCTTGCAACGAGATACTTAGCTATATTTTCATACCACAGTGTCTACACAGTGAGGGAAAATAATTATTCATTAGGAAAGGAGTCATTTACAATATCCTTTTTTTATTTTATTTGTATTCTTGAAATTAAATCGACTACCAAATTTTCTTTTCTTTGTTTATCCATAATTGTGATATCAAATTCCCGCATTAGTAATAACCATTTGACAATTCTTTCTCCAATCACTAGTTTATTCATCATATATCGTATGTTTGTATGGATTGTATGAATAAAAATAGAGTATCTAATGATGTAATATTTGAAATTATTAATGGCATATACTACTATCTATATTTCCTTTTCAGTAATTGTATAATTAATCTCTAAAACTTGAAGATTCTTATTGATATAGTAAATAACATATTCCAAATTCCCTTCTTTTTGTCCTAAAATAACACCTATTGCAAAATCACAAGCATTTGTATGTATGTGAAAAGAAATTGTCTAATTAGGTACTCTTAAGATAGGGGTCTATGTGAGGGATTATTTTAGGGCTTCAAAGGCATCTTGGCATGCAAGTATCCAATCAAATTCAATATCTTTAGAGAGGAGGACAAATAATGGGACTACTATCTTATTTAAATCCTTAATAAACCTGTTGTAGTAACCTGCATATCCAAGAAAACTTCTTACATCCTTTTCTTTTGAGGAATAGGTAGAGAGGAGATCACTTCTATCTTGTCAGGGTCTACTTGTATTCCTTTAATAGACATAAAGTATCTCAAGACCACTCCTTCAGTCATCATCATGAATTTTATTTCATGAATCAAGGAAATGTTGTGGTCTTGAGACCCTTATAGGACTTTCTCCAAATTTTTCAATGCCTCTTCATAAGAATTCCCATAGAATCATGTGTAAAGTCTAAGAATATTCTTAAGGCCACTCTTTGAAATGTTTTAAGAGCATTACATAACCCGAATAGTAAGAAAAAATAGGAATACATACCCCATGGATAGGTAAAAGTTGTGTTTCCTTGATCTTCTATAGCTATTTTTATTTTATTATACTCATTGAATCCATTTAGGAAGGATAAATATTACTTACCCGCTAGTGAATCCAACACCCGATCAATAAAGGAAGGGGAAATGGTCCTTCCTTGTCATTGTATTCAGTTCTATGTAATCTACATATATCCACCATTTAACTTCCTTTTTTGGCACAATCACCATTGGGAATACCCATTGTGTATTAGATATGGGATAAATAAACCCTGCATCTCACAATTTTTTTATTTTTGTTTTGGCTATACCACACACAACTAGGTTCATTCTCCTCTAAGGTTTCCTCATAGGCTTGTAGCCTTCATTAATATAAATTCTATGCATGCATAAGTGAGGGTCTATAACTTTCATTTCATGATAGTCCCATGCAAACTATGTTGTATGGGATTGAAATATGGTTAGTAATGAATATTTTTGGGTAGTTATCAATTGATTATTGACATTTAGTGTTCTATGTAGTGTGATCTCTATAGTTAAGGAGGATGACTTGATAGAAGAAATACCAAGACCCAAGAGATTGAGATTGAAATTATGGAGTAGTACTATATGAAAAAGATGAGAAGTGGACTTGGATGAATTTGTAGGTATTATGTTATGCAAAATAAAATGTAATCATGTGAGGAAGTGGTGTTTATTAGAGCTAAATATTAGCTCAATACCCAAGACCACCCAGAAAACAATGAAAACCTTCTACAAGAGAGTATGTAAGAATATGATCTTGCTTGATATTAAGACCTATCAAAATGATGATGAGGTATGAAGGATATTAAATATGTGTACAATGACCTTCCTTATATAGGAAAGGTGAGGAATAGGATTAAACATGATTGAGACATGTGTCTTAATTTCCTATGGCATGTGACAACTAACAAACTAACTGCCTAGGAATCAACATAACAGCTAGATAAGATAAGTTCTAAAAAATACAACTAAGACTTCTAGAAATAATCTTATATCCTAAGTAAACTTAACATGTGAATAAGTCCCCTAAGTCCCTAGCAAGATAAATTACTAGGTACAAGACTTTATATTCACACCAACACCCCCCCTTAAGTGTGGCTTAGGGAGAATATTTTTATGCAAATGATGCAGAAAGATGCAAATATGGGTCCTCACTACTATATGAATTCATGGTGAACTCCTCAAACACCCTAAGATCACCTATAAGACAAAATAACTTCCACAAGAGAGAAATGGAAAAATATCATGCTATCATTAAGATACAAGAATGCCAAATTGAATATGGTAAAGTACATATGGTGCCTTGCTTATATAGGCAAGGAGTGAGATAGGATTAGAAAAGATAATTAAAAGTGTCTTAATCCTATCACATGCGACAACTAACTACTTAGGAAATGACACAAAAGCTAGATAAGATAAGTTCTAGAAAAGCCAACTAAGACTTCTAGAAGAATCTTATATCCTAAGTAAACTTAACATGTGAATATGTCCCCTAATTACCTGGTGGGTGAATTAACTAGGTACAAGAAATTTATTCACACCAACACTCCCCTTAAGTGCAACTTAGGAGAGAAGTTTATTATGCAAATACAAAAAATATGCAAAGATGGGTCCTAGCTACGAGGCCATGCTAGGTACCCATGTACAAATGCAAATGAAATCTCTCACAAATGGAGCAAAGGAGAAAACCCAGTGGGACAAAAATCCTCCCCAAAAGAGAGATGAAATATAAAATACTCTCAATGATGCATGAGAGGGAAAAAATCCCATCCAAGGAAAAAGACCCCCCAATAAGAGAGATAAATAAGATACCATTTTAACCCCCTCAATGAAACGATCCATCACAAATCCAATCAATCTCTATCCATACAAAGGATGAAAATAGATATCATACAATCCCCCATAATTAGATAACTTTTTGCAAAAGAAGCACTAGAAGCACACTTCTGGAGTAACATTGAAATCCTCAATTTGGCAAGCAACGAAAGATACTTTTGTTTGCTAGAAACCATATTTGAGTCACTCAATGACTTAGGTCAGAATCATGATAAAGTGACAACAAAATTGATGTCAAGGAACAATGGAAAACTCACAAAATGACAAAACTCTAGAATCTATGAAGCAACAGTTGATTGGCAAATGATTTGGAATTGAAATGAAGTGCAAACAAAATGCAAACCTAATGCACACAAAAAAGGAAATAGTGCATCCACTGATGAATGTTCACATCTACCTCCATGAATAAAAATGACCTTAGATTTGTGTAGAGGAAAAAATCAGCTTTCCAATGCCACTTGAATCACAAAAAATATGATAACCGAGGCAAAAATTATGATTTTTTTTTTAAATATGAATTTAGCTTGTATGAAATAGGTTTTCTAGCAATTTTTTTTACTTTTGATTTGATTTCTGAAAAATCTATTCACTGTGAGTAGACAATAACATAAACCCAAAAATATTTTGATGCAAAGAACAAAACTCAAAAATGGTTTTTTGATCCAACAAGTAGAAGATAAAAAAATGATTTTTTTAAACCTTTAGATTGTAGAAAAATGACGCAAAATTCTTTTTGGACAAAAATTTTCATTAGATCTACTCAAAATATGCAAAATATAAAAGATACCCAGATGGGATTTCAACCTTGGCTACAAAACTCAAAAATTGTTTTTCTTACAAATGAGTGGAAGTTGGAATTTTGAAGTGAGAAAAGAAAATGGCTACAATGAAAAACAATTTTCTTCAAACTTTTGTAGATCTAACAAAATATGTCAGATTTTGATGAAACAAAAGACAATTCTAACTTTCTTAGATGCCCTGGATTTAATGGTGAGGTTCTCAAGACCCCAAATCACACCCAAATAATATTTTACGTCAAGATTGTTCCCTCAGATCTGGGAAGAATTCTATAGCATTGAAGCTCTGATATCATGTAGGAAATTATGGTGAACTCGTCAAACACCCCAAGATCAATTGTAAGACGAAACAATTTCCACAAGAGAGAAATTAAAGAAATATTATGCTATCATTAAGATGCAAGAATTCCAAATTGAATATGGAAAAGTACATATGATGCCTTAATCATATAGGAAAGGAGTGAGATAGGATTAAATAAGATCATGAAAAGTGTCTTAATCCTATCACATGCGACAACTAACTACCTAGGAAATGATGCAAAAGCTAGATAAGATAAGCTCTACAAAATCCAACTAAGAATTCTAGAAGAATCTTATATCCTAAGTAAACATAACATGTGAATATTTCTCCTAATTACGTAGTGAGTGAATTAACTAGGCACAAGAAATTTATTCAAACCAACACATACAAGGCCATTTTAGGTACCCATGCAAAAATGAAAAATAAATCTTTCACAAATGAAGAAAAGGAGAAAACCCAATGGGACAAAAGTCCTCCCCAAAAGAGAGAAAAGAAACAAACAAGTGAGGAAGGATGGAGGAATCCATGATACTCCCCAAGTACACCATCAATCACATATATATATTATAAAAGCCCCTCCATAAGAGGGAAAGAAAGATACCACATAGCCCCCATAGTGAAGTATCTCCAAAACCACTAAAGAATGTTTGAAGATAAAAGAGAATACATACCTACATAAAATATATCTCCTCTTGAGAAGAAAAGGATCCAATGGTCGATGCTGAAGAAACCTAATCTCCATGAAGAAGCAAGAGGGAAGAAGCCTCAATAATAAAATCTTTGAAGATGTATCAAGAGGCTCTTAAGATGTCTCAACAAAATCAGATGTGATCCTAATCAAGGAAGAAGACAAAGAATGTGAAGACTCAAGAAAAACCTACAAAGATGAATGAACAAAGAGGAAAGAAAACTTCTCAAACAAGTCCTCAAAATCTATAGAAGAGGAATGATATACAAAATCTGACATACCTATCATGAAACAATCCTATAAAGGAAAATCTGGAAAATAAAAATAATCTTTCTCATCTGAAGTCTTGGATATCAAGTCAACATTGATATCCAAGGAAGTAGGATGTGATGTAACCTCATTAAATAGTTGATTTATAGTGAGGTTCAACCATCCACCAAAACCAACATGTGAATTACTAACCACACTGGAGCTAGGAGAGTGATGCCTAGAACATTCACCATCAGGAACAAAATGAGAAAAGTAATAGATCTTTTCTTGATGATTGGCCCTACCCACTACAAGATTTTTTTTGGTATGAAAATCATGAATGAAGATTGAATCTGGAGTGAAATAAATGGATTTACCTATCTACTCTATTTAAAATATTGAAAGAAGATTGTGCTTAATATCAAGAATAAAAATCACATTATTAAAATTACCATGTGACACATAAATAATCCCTTTACCAAATACATATAGATAAACATAATTAGCCATCAAGATCCTCATGATTCAAGTATCCTTCAAGGATGAAAACCTATCAGGTTGGCTTGATATATGACATGAGCCTCCAAAGTCAATAATACAATTTATATACCTTTCAACATGTGTTACAACAAGAGCATGTCCTTTCATTTTAGAATAATTGATCATATCAATCCCATTGGAAATTATTGCAATACTAGTGTGTGTAAAAGATGATGAAATTTTAGATTTAGAAGGAAAATAAATGTTATGTTCCTTTAAAATTTGCCTCATTTCATCTAACTCTTTCTTGTAACAAGTTTTATCACCATGCCTTGGTTATTTACAATAACCAAATTTAGTCTTCTCCTTCTTAGGTTTATCCTCTTTAGGAGAGGTAAGAGGTTATTTAGATTTTTCCTTAAGTTTAAACTTCTTCTTTCCTTTATCCTTAGATGATGATGAAATCAATGCATGATTCTTAGCATGTGTATCAAGTTGACTAAGTTTAGGTTGTTATCTAGTCAACCTATCACAAAATGTATCAAAAGAGGGCATAACAAAAGAATCACCTAAACTAGATCCATTGTAGCATAGAAGGAAGTAGAAAAGTATGCAAATGAACCTTTCAACTTAGAAAAATAAAAAAGATACACTCTTTATCAGTTTTATCTTTGCCACATCCTGCCAATTGAGATCTTAATGATTTGAATTTTACCAAGTAATCTTCAATGGTATGAAAGGAGTGTGGAAAGTGAAACCAATTCAGCCTCCAATTGCATGACATGTACCTCACTAACTAAACCAAATAGTTCCTTTTAATTATACCATACTTGCTTAGGAGTAGTACATTCCTCAATATGGAAAAATAAACTATCTAAAACATGCATTGCAATTAAACCCATATCTTCATCACATTTATTCCTATGATAAAATATTTTATATTTTCTAGTAAAATTAAGTTAATGATCACTCAATGTGGACCATAAACTATTAGACCAAACAAATCTCTACATTCTCACCTTCCATGTGTGATAGTTATGAGGAGTTAAAACTTCAAATCTAGGTTCAACCATTAGATCAACAAGTACCAAGAGTGCAAAATAGAAAAATATCTAAAGAAAACTAATATGAAACCTCCAAAATCTAAAAATAAAATTGAAAATAAATTCCTCGTCCCCACAAACAAAAATTATCCAAGAGATAGGATGTCCAAGTTATGAACCAGAAAGAAAATATGCAAAAATATGAATATATCAAACTTGGGGTTGAAACTAAAAAATTGCATGAGCCAAATGAAAGATCTCTTGAATACCTTCCAAATGCAATTCGAATCACCAAAATCAGAGAAATTGGTAGAAAGTTATGAGCTCAAAGTTGCAAAGGGGAGATCTAACGCCAGTTGCCAATAATTTTTACCTATAGAAAAATCTAGTAAAAATAATTGCACCATTGTGAAGTACACAAAACTAGCTTTTCATCGATATCTCATTTGTAGAATTTCGATATCATGGAAAAAAGTTGTAGAAATTTTTTAAAAAGCCCTACTTAAAGGACCTAGTAGGCAAACCAAGAGAAAAATTGTAGGCTAAATGGGCATAAAATTCTAGCCCTTGAGGCTAGTGGGTGGCTCTCCCACCTGCAAACAGGTGCAGGTTGGTGGTGATTTGAGGTGGTGGGTGGGATGAGTTTGGGTGGCCACCTCCTTGCTAGTGGAGCCCCCAGAGTATGAGATAACCAGGGCTAAAGAATGGAGTGTGGAAGAAAGAGTATAGTAACTGTTAAAAACTAACAAACTCTGCACATGCGAGTGGTTGCAGTTGATCAAAAAGGTTGATGACCGACTAATAAAACAATTGCTAAAGAAAATCAATTAATATGCCTTGTTTTTGAAATATGCCAGTCAAAAGTCTTTATAAAATGACTGATAATATCTATAGAGGGGTACGATCTATTGTATGGTAGAAAATAATAATGTTTTTTTTTGTTAAAACTAAAATTACAAATTTAAAAAGACCCTAACAATTTATAATATGCCAAAAATAAAAACTTTATCCTGACATATTAAAATTATTTTAGCTCAATATATCTAGAAAATTATTGCAAATAATATTTCTTGAAAAATTGTATCATACTCGAGGGGCCGTATCGTTTGCTCGGGTAATTTTTTTTTGCCTCAAAAGCAACTAACACTTAATATAGACATTTTTTATATCAATATTCATCTCTCAGACCTTCTAAAGATGATGAAAATGTCTATTTAGGGTGAAAATGCATAAGAAGCTCTGTTATCTCGAGATCTTGAATTTCTTCAAACCCTCATAAATTTGGAAAAAAAAATCAGATTTAGGTGAAACAAAAGTCGATCTTGACTTTCTTAGCTGCCCTGAACTCAAATATGAGCTTAGATTTCCCCCAACATAAGCCAAAAGTGACCTTCCATGAAAATTCACATATAGATAAACCCTCAAATCTAGTACTTTTTTCAAGTTCTTTTAATTCCCAAGTTCACCATATGGTGCAAGGGATGAGCATACTCAACCTTAATAAAATAACCTAGATCTCTCACTAGAAATAAGTCAACCCACAGATCTAAGAAGGGTCTTGAAATTATTGGCTCTAATACCATGTAAGAGTTGAAGATTAGCTTAATACCCAAGACCACCTACAAAAACAATGAAAAAAATCTACAAGAGAGTGAAAGAATATGAGCTTTCTTGATATTAAGACCTATCATAAATATGATGAGGTATGGAGTATGTTACATATGTTTACAATGAACTTCTTGATATAGGCAAGGTGATGAATAATATTGAATATGATTGTGACATGTGTCTTAATTCTATGACATGTGACAACTAACGAACTAACTACCTAGGAATCAACATAAAAGATAAATAAGATAAGTTCTAGAAAAGATAACTAAGACTTCTAGAAAGAATCTTATATCCTAAGTAGAATTAACATGTGAATAAGTCCCCTAAGTCCCTATCAAGATAAATTACTAGGTACAAGACTTTATATTCACACCAACAGTGTTGATGTGGGTCACTACCATAAGAGTTCTGCATATTATTGGGAAGGACTTCATCTTCATCCTCTATGTTTAATGGTCATGAGTGTTTGTAAAGAATATTGGTCATCTTTGTCAAGGGTTGGCCATATAGTTTGATACAAATCTATATGTGGTTGTGCAAGTAGGTAAAGGACCAATTTTTTTGTCACATTCCCATGAGAAATTATCATATTGTCAAACCTACAACCAATGAATGCATCTATAGTAGCTAACCAAGGCCTCTCTAATATTAAGGGGATTGCAAGGTTTTCTTTAGGTTGTAAGACCATAAAGTCTATAGGGTATTCCCATGAATCCAATGTGATAACTAAGTATTCTATAACACCCTCTAGTTTAATAGTTTACCTATCTATTAGTTGAAAAATAGTAGGCATGGGTTGGAGTTTCATTAACTAAAGTTGTTTCATAGTTTATTTTGTCAAAATTTATGGTTACTCTTAGGTTAATTAAGGTGTTTTTAATGAGTGTTAGATGTCTACTATAGGGATTCCAAGGTCTGCATATTTTAGAGAAACTATATTACCTAACATGATGTCACAAGCTATCCTAAGACATGAATAGTGTGGGGGTCCTTTCATTTTCTTCCTCGATTTTTAAGGAAAAAATGTCTCACAATTTTTGGGTATATTGGTACTTACTTAATTGCTTGAATCAGTGGTATTTTATGCAAACATTTCTAAGTTGGCCCAATAGTTTAGATTCAGGTTCATAATAGGATTTTTGTATGGTTAGGATTTCAAGGAATGGTGATTCCAGACTTGTGCTGAATTTTTATGTCCTAAGTTGTTCAGGTTCCTTTATTTGATTGTTAATAATGTCTATTGGGGGATATTCATCAGTAAGCTTTGTAATGTGAGGATTTTAAGGCCCAACACACATCTTTTGTGAATGAAGGTGGACATCACTCTCCTCAAACCCATAGGTTGGGTATTAGATGGTGTCATTAGTATAAGCCTACTGAACAAGATTTTTTTTAGGGTTAGGTGTAGGTTGAGATGGTAGTTGAGGTTCTCTTGGCTGTGATGGTGCAACCATGGTTGGATATGGTATTATGGTATGTTTTTGTGGTTGGGGGTAGTTTATATTTTGGTTTTTCCATTGTTGGCTCCCACACCACTGTGATGGCCATTAGTTCTGCTGGGGTGGCCGCTAGAATTTTAATTTGTAGCTTGGTAAGGTTGTGATGGCCATATCCCATTTTGTGGATCCCAATTGGGTGCTTGGACCATTGGCTATGATTGATTTTTCATATTATTATAAAGCTAATTTTTTCAATGTGAGAAGTTTGAATTACCCCTGTAAATGACATATTGTAAGACAATGGGTCTTGAGGCATACCCTATCTTTTTTTCCAAGGTTATCACTAAAAATTGGAAAATAGTTGGCCTTCTTCATCCTCTAGGGCTTGAAATTCAAACTTCCCTTTCTTTTCTTCAAAAATGTTAGCCAACTTCTTACATTTGTTGTTTATCCTCTTCTAGATGTAATATGGATAGTATTTAGTTAGATATGCCTCCAATTCTTCTTGTTGATATGCAAGGTGTCTAATTGAGTATCTAGGTGGATAATTGTGTGCTCCTTCATGTTGGATAGGATATTACTAAGTTCCACCCTTGAGACCCCAATGGATGTTTAATTGCAAGAAGACGTTCTATTGACCTTTGTCTTCTTTATGGCTAATATAGAATAGTTTCTACATACCTTACAAATTTACTCAAAATGAAGTTGAGAGATATCTCCTACTCCTATGAGGTTTAAAGCATCCATACAATCTTCATGTACTCCCCACAAAATAACTAGTTTTAATGACTCGAGAGAGAGCCTACTTTGATGCAATTTATTTAGATAAAATTGAAATATTTCCACACAATCCTCAAGTGGTTGATATTCTCTTTATGAAATCCTAAAGATGTAATCTCTCTTCTTTTCTATCTCTCTTCAATAATATTTATATTTTTGCAATAATTTGTCTTTCATTGTTTTCTAGTTGGGTACTGCATTTCTCCCCAACCCCATAAACCATCACAGAGAAACATCCTTTAATGTGTCTAGAAAGAGCTCGAGCCTAGGAGCATCCGCATTCTAATCATACCTCTAACACATCACATCAAATTTGAAAAGGAATGTGTTTGGTTCTTCAATAAACAGTCCATAAAAAATGGGTAATGATGAAGGGGGTATATTCTTATGAGAAACAACCCTCTCTTGGTTTATTATTGGAAACTCAAATATCACATGTTTTGCTAGATTTTCCATTGCTTCCTCAACTATGGTGTTAAAATTCCTTTTGGAATTCTCCTCTATGTTTGGAGTAGCTATTGGTGTGAGGTGTGGTTCTCCTTTGTTAATTACTTCAATAGGTTCTTTGATTGCACCAATGCCTTTAAATTATTCATAAACTGAGGGGAGAAATATTCCCATAGTGTCTCTTTGCCTCCACGTACAATAGTTCTTTAATATTTAATTGGTGATCCCTACACATTGTTAGTGAATAGTTATTTGGTGATTCTTAATTATCTATTATTTGTAATACTGAAAAAAACTTACTAATCTATGCAAGTTTTGAAAAGAAATTTAAACATAAAGAAGAATTATGAACTTAGCACCATCCTCGATAATGATGCCAAAATTTTAGAGACTCCCATGATATCTAATTAACTAGTGTAAATGATCATACACACAACTTAATGGACCTAAAGATCCCTAAACTAATAATTTCATCATTCAAGAGAGGGATTCATTAAATTATCAACCTAGGAGTTATAGAATTTAGATGATGTTTGAAAAATATATACATTTAAGAATACTAAACATCCTACATTGGCTAGGTATAGGTAAATTGAACATAGATAAATGCATCAAAATATTTTAATTGAAATTAAATTCTATCTCCAAAATAGAGTAAGAAAATAATAATAATTTCTTAATTGTTAGAGTTACTTAATGCTTATGAATGTAACTTAATAACTTCTATATTGCAACATGTCCTAATCCAACTAAAATTTTAGAGTATTGAACATAATATAAACTAAATATTTCAAATTTAGAATTTACAACACAACATTCATAATAACATAAACTAAAAAATACAATATAAACTTGTAATACATAATATAATTAATCAAATAAACTAATGTGGATCTATAGTACATCAAGTGGCCCTTGATTGAGTCATTGCATCCAAAAAATATTTTTCAATTACTCACTCAAGAAAACATGCTACCAATTTTTTTATCTGTATTATATTCCAATCATACATAGAACTTTTGAATAGAATCTAATAAAAATTAGCATTTAGTCTAACACATGCAATATCTTGTTGTCTTTCTCGATAGGTTACCCTAATATATAGGGTTAACAAGAGTCCATATATTTATGAACTGTAAAAAAAAATAAAAGTAGATGTTAACTCTCCCATGAAAATAGGAAGATGACTAGGTTTTTTAAAATAAAAAATAATAACTAACAAAACAAAAGTGTAGAAGTTGAATAATGACTCTGTACTTAATCAAGATAACTATTATAAACTAAAAATGCATCCAGATAGAGTAGTTCCTATTATAAATCCTATTCATTATGGAACAAAATCCTCTCTCCTTCATGAATTATTAAAATATGGAGTGACACTTGGCCATCCATATCTTGTCCTTAAATGATTGCCTTCATCTTATTTTGAAAGTGTGATAGTGCTACTATAGCATATGAACTCCTTTGTATTAAACTATCATCCTTGTGATAGAAATTGAGAAACCTTTTGCTGCAAGTTGACATGTTCCTTGCTACAAGGGTTAGTCCTTATTCCTTCAAGGAATTTTCCTCGCTAACAACTATTTAATTAAACATGGAATTATAATAGACATGCAAAAACTCAAATTTTATACACAAACTTAGTAATATAACATATATCAACTCCAAATTCCTTAGAATGCTTAAAGTATATAAAAAATATCTAGTAATGTCTCTTAGAGTTTAACAAAGAATAAGATAAAAGTATGTAACTGCAACAAGGAAATAGGAAATTATTATGGCACATTAAAGATCATTCTAGTGTCATGAAGACAACTCACTCTTCTCATGGCTGCTTCCTTTAGAAACTATCACCACAATAATACCTACAACATAGAACTTAGTTTGTCTTCTTTTTTCTTAAAATCATGACCTAGCTCCTTCAAGAAAAGTCTTTAAGCATGGGTTTTAGAACTATCCACTATGTTATTTATGCATTGTATTTTGTATTTTTAGTTATATAAGAAAAAATTATGTCTTCTATCAACCTTTTTAATCACCATGCAAATAATTCATGCTCTTTCTTTATATTTTTATTCATAGGACTATGCATTGGTTCATAGCACTGACTTTATTTCTTTTAATTAGAAAGTGCATGACTGAACGTTTCAGTGTTGCTTAATCAAATGACATTGTCATGTAGTTGATATCCTCATTTTTTCTTACAATAGACTCTCTTTCCTTCTTGGCCTTTAGGTAGTGCTTATTCTTGATTACTGAATTTCTTCTAGTTAACCTGAGATGCACCGTCTTGGCACAAGAATTTCCAAACATTAGATAACAATGGATGAAAATTATGTTGTTCTCATAGGTTCCAAAGCTAAACCTGGTAGCTCTGATATTACATGTAACATGCCAATCATTCATTGAAGTAATCTTTCATAAGTTTTCACTTGCAAGTAAGTAAAATATGTAACTAAACAATTTCCATAAAAAAAATATTTTCTTTATAGGGAATAAATGAACATAGATGACATAAAAATAATCAAAATTGATTCCATTCCAATATAATAATTCATAAATTACAATATTCCAAAGAATGTGTACAAAGTACATACATAGCTCTACTAAGCTCCAAAGTAATAGATATAGATGATCTAGAAAATTCCTCTCAAATCTTTGGTCTTTTGTTGATTGCTAAGGAGGAGAAGAATAACTTAAGCACTTTTCTGCCAACCATAGAATCATATGTGGTCCCCCACACATCTATCATAGGATAGATGGCCCTAACCTTCGACACAGATATTGGTGGAGTAACCTCCTAACGACAACCATTCCGAACTTAGTGTTGTGTCCTACATGACTAGAACTTGTAAACCCTACAATCTGGAAATAGCATGCATACATGGATCATAGTGAATTCATAGTGGAGGCATAGGAATTCACACTACTTTGGCCAAAGTGTTCTCACTCATTACTTCAAGTGACAATAATCCTACTAACATACACTACTAAAGCTCGATTTGAATCTAGACCACTATAATATATGCATAGGTATTTCCTCCAATAAGCAATATTTAACCCTAGAAATATCTTATTCCCTTTCCCACAAACTCTATGGTATTTCTACCCACAAAGCATAAGAAAAAGTTACCTTCCCTTCAATGGATAATTAAATCCTAGGTGTAACCCACTAGCTATTAATAACCCTTAAGCTATCCTTGTTTAATAATATCTAGTATATTAATACTTATGACAAACAATCCCTCCTATTATGGAGTAAGTACAAGCACTTCATAGAAAAACATTAAAAAAATTCATTTTCCTTTTCAAATCAAATGCTATGATTCCCTAATGCAAGTAACCTCATGCAATTCAAATAAAAATTCAAAAATTAATCTTTCATAAAAAAAGACAAATAAGAGAAGACTAGATCCTCATGCCTATAATATGCTTAACCAATTGATTGACTTGTTGCACAACCTTCCTAAAGTAGCTTCCGAGCTTTACTTTATCAACCCAAAGAAATTCCTCACTATAGCCTCTTACTTAAAATAATCCAAAGCTCTCACAAAGTAATTTACAACTCTCACATAATAACTCCTAGCTCTCTCAGAATAATGCAACAGAGTGAATTTGTAGAATAATGATGTATAAAAATGAGAGAACTAGCGTCTCTATTTATACAAAAAATGGAGACTTTGCAACCTTTAAAAAAGGCATGCTAATTGATAGCTTTCTCCATGCAAGCTGACTCATAACACACAACTAAAAGGTGGCAGAAAACTAAGTGTAAACTTAGCATAAAATGCTTCAGATTGACCCTTCTATTTGACAACAACAAAAGACCAATTAAAATGTGCACATTCCCAAATGATGACAATCAAATTGTAACCGAGATAGAATTCTACAGGTTTAAGAGCTTCTTTATGTTGGTGCCAAGTATTCAACCAACTTCCTTACCTCTTGGCATGATTATTCTCATTGGAAATAGTCCTTTGTTTTTAGGAAACACTTATACCATGTCAACTTGGTCAAATTTTTACTGAGCAACAAAGTAAAGATGAGTCACTCCACATTAATAGCGTATAATTGGTGCTTTGACCATTTTATAACTTTTTGTATGATTTTCCTATTATCATGTGTTTTACACTTTATATTGTAGCTTATAAATATTCCATCACTTTGTATAAAAGCCTCCAAGTACGGAGTAATTCACTGTTAATAATTTAAAGATGAATTTCCAATAGTATCTATGGGTTACTTCCATATCGACCTTTATTGTTGTGCAATACTTTGCATATCTTATATACAAATTAGCCTATAATTCATATATAAATCGACCTCAAAGCATCATATATATATAAATATATATTTTTTGCATACATACACACACACACACACACACACACACACATATATATATGTGTATGTCAATAATTAGCATTAATGGTATATCCCATGTCAATCAAGTATGTATACATTCGATATACAAATGATTATAAATAAGTTAGCATTCACATAATAATCATATCGACTGAAAATACATATATATATATTCTTCTATGTACATGTATACATACATATACATATGTTGATATATCTGTATGGAAATTTCCATTTTCCAAACATATGTATGTATTGACACATGTATACATATGGATATATGTATATATCTTATATATATACACACATTCGATTACAAAATCAAGCACATACACAATCACTATCTTATTGATAGGGAAAATTTGTGTGATGTATTTATACATATTCAAATACATGTCATTATGTCCATTTGATAGCACCATTCTCATAAGAAACCTATTCATAAGTGTACATAGGCACGTCTACCTATGTAACCTCATGCATGTGCTCCTCCAAGCATATGACCTATCATTGAAATGCATGCACATACATATACACAAATTTTGCATGTGTTCACCTCACCAATAAAGCATAGTAATATAAGGAAGAAATCATAAGTTCAAAATAGATAAACATCATCCAAGCTTTCATTCAATAGTAATTACGACCCTTACTAATGCAAACAATTATTACTAAGGATGAATTACCAATTACCAACACAAAAAATTGACTCAACCATTCTACTATGAGTGTGTGTGCAATCTTAGTTAGGTTACGTTATTGGTTACTTGACCAAGATCTTCTCCTGAGTGATACTTCCCCTCACACCTAGAGGATTGAGCATATAACTGCATCAAACTAACACATGTTGGAAAAACAAGGATAGACAACTGAGAGGGGGGGTGAATTAGTTGTTACCAAAATCAAACTTATTCAACATTAATCAAACTTTAATCTTAGATCTAATAATTAACAGTACAATCATAAATCAATAACACATCAGAGAAACATGAACACCAAGAATTTATACATGGAAACCTTGTTAGGGGAAAAAACACAGTGGATGTTAGTACACAAGATTATACCCTGTTAGAAGTATAATGAAGAATGAATAAAGAATGGACTTGCATTTAGGAACACTACCTATAGCTCACTGCTCAAAGGGAGGGCTCACTGCCTTACATAAGAAAATTGGATTAAATCCATCTGATGAACATGAACTGATAAATTAGCTTCTTCATAAGCCTGATTACAGTTCCGATTAGGCACAAATACACTTCATTCAACCTTCTTCACACTCTGATATGCATTCAAATGATTTGATCTTTATTCACACATACACACACTCATACACTGAGAATAATTTGAGCATACAATACTTGCATTTACAATGAAGAGACAATCACTCTTATATATCCGCTACACGGATTTACATCAACAAATATGTTGACCACAAAATAAATGAATTACAACTTGTCGGCCTCAATACATGAACAATTATTGATGCGCACCAACCTAAGTTGGTTACAACATAGCAAAGACCTAAATCAACATCCTCAAGCACGCTAAAAAATAAAATATTAATCCATAAAGATTTGCAACAAGCTATCACCATCATGTTGGCTAAGAACATGAAAAAATTGAACACACAAGGAAAAAATATTCAATCACGAACACACCGATCAATTCTAACATACTGAATTGATAGAGCACGATCTAGAAACATCACTGAACATCTCTGAAACATACACAACAACCAAATTCACCAAAATTGCAATCTCATCTTTTAGAAACACTTTCTATAATAACTGAATAACTATAGGAACATAGATCTTCATAAATTTCTCAATTCTTGATGCATACCACTGAAAATTTCAGAAAACATACTAGATAATCTCAACAACAAAACCTTTAGTGTGTGCCACCTGATCAACGAACACAACTTTCCATCACTCTAACCTTCTTAGCTTCATTGGTTGCCTACAATATATTTATTACAATTTTCTCAATCTCCTCGACATATGCAACCTTTAGAATCACCAATTCTAATAGTGTTGACATCAATGACAACCACATATTAGTAACACAACCAGAACATCCAACAATCTCCCCTTTGGCATTGATGGCAACACAAGATGTGATAAATAGTACCATCAACACAACTAGTTGTTCTCTCCCTTTCTTGACTCTTCTCTCCCTTTCTTCAAGTATTTTTCACATTATTCTTCTCCCCCTTTGACATCAATGGAAAAGATACACATACTCTACTCATATATCATTTGAATCATCTAACTACTCCCCCCAAGTAGTAGCCACCACAACATCAATCCAAAATAAGATCTGACTGTGAGTCCACGGATTGATGCAAAGACTTGCATCTTAGTTCAGATTAGGAGGGGTAATTACCCCTAACTTGCCTCTAAGATACTTAAATGTATCCTTAGGCAACATTTTGGTGAAGATATCTGCAATTTTTTCCTTTGCAGGAACATACTCCAATCTGACTTCCTTCTCACTCACTTTGTCTCTCAAAAAGTGATACTTGATAGATATATGCTTTGTCTTAGAGTGTAGCACTGGATTCTTAGAAATGTTTATGGCACATGAGTTTTTACAGAATATAGCAATAGGCTCATCATATTCAATTTTGATATCTCTCAACATCTGCTTCATCCATAACACTTGGGTACAATTATTTGCAGTAACAATATATTCTACCTCAGCAGTAGATAAGGAAATGGAATTCTTCTTTTTACTTAGCCAAGACACCAAATTCTTCCCTAAGAAGAATGCACCACCACTTTTAATTTTCATGTCATTAACATCACTTACCCAATTTGCATCTGCAAAAGAATTTAAAGTGAGATCACCATCCTTTAGATACAATAACCTGAAGTCAATTGTTCCTTTCAAGTATCTGAATATTCTCTTTATTGTAATGACATCTGATTCCTTTGGATCTGCTTGTTATCTAGCAACCATGCACACAACATTCATAATGTCTAGTCTTGTCTAAGTTAAATATAGAAATCAAACAATCATTGACCTATATCTTGTTTGATTAGCCTTAGGAAAATCATCATTATGTGTTATCTTACATCCAGTTACCATAGGTGTACCAACTAGTTTTGAGTATTCTAGGCCAAACCTTTTCAGTAACTCTTTCACATACTTGGACTGAGATATAAATATTCCATCATCTAACTGAGTAATTTGCAATCCTAAAAATAATTTTAGCTCTCCTATCATTGACATCTCAAATTCAATTTTCATTTCATTAGGAAAATTCATACATAATTCATCATTACCTTAATAAATAATGTCATCAACAAAGACTTCAATGATCAACTCTTTATCCTAATCCAACTTGAAATACAGATTTATGTCAGTAGTACCTTTATTGAATCCAAGCTTCAACAAGTATTTGTCCAGTCTAGCATACCAAGCTCTAGGGGCTTATTTGAGTCAATATAATTCTTTCTTCAACCAAAAAGCCATGTCCTTTTCATCAGTCAATTGAAATCCATCTAGTTGCTCAACATAAAATTCTTCTTCTAGTTCACCATTCAGAAATACCGACTTCACATCCATTTGATAGAATTTATAATTCTTGAATGTAGCATAAGAAAGAAATAACCTTATAGCTTCAATTCTAGCAACAAGGGCAAATTTTTCTTCAAAATCAATACCTTCCATCTGTGAGTATCCTTTACATACCAGTCTTGATTTGTTCTTGATCACTTCATCTTGTTCATTCAACTTTTTCTAAAAGACTCATTTGGTTCCAATCACATTTTTGTCTAGAGGTCTAAGAACAAGAATCCATGTTTCATTCTTTTCTATCTGCATCAATTCTTCCTTCATTTTTTCCATCCAATTTTCATATTTGCATGCTTCACTCACATTTCTAGGCTCAGTCTTGGATATCAAACAATATTATTCTACAATCCTTCTTCTAGTCTGTACACCTTTGTTCTTGTCTCCTATGATCTGACTTTCAGAATGACTTCTCTTTACATATTTTGGAGTTTTGAGTTCATCTATTTTTCTTTTTGCATTTCCAATGTCTTCTTCTTCTTGATTCTTTTGATTCACCAGAACAATTTGAACTTGATTTTGTGTCTATGCATCCTTTCCATTCTCAGTATTATCTTGTTGGTCATCTGAATCATATCCACAATACTTGGATTATGTTTCAATATCCTCATCAACTTTGACATTTTCACTTTCAACCATCTTCTTCAATCTTTTATTGTAGCATCGATAGGATTTAATCTTAGTAGAGTAACCTAGAAAGATTCCTTCATCACTTATAGCTTCAAACTTTCCAATATCTTCTTCTCTCTTAATATAACATCTACTTCCAAAGATTTTTAAATACTTAACAGTAGGCTTATAACTAAACCATAGCTCAAAAAGAGTCTTACCATAAATATCATTTACATTCACCTGGTTGATAGTGTATACTGTAGTGCTTACAACTTCTCTCCAGTAGGAATAAGGAACATTAACTTCCAACAACATTTTTCTGGCAACATCTAAAATTGTTATGTTATTTCTCTCAACAACTCTGTTCTATTGTGGGGTCCGGGGAGCAGATAACTATCTTTTTATTCCATTCTCTTCATAAAATGAATTGAACTCCCAGGAAGTGAATTCACCACCTCTATCTAATCTCAAAAATTTGATCTTCAAACCTGTCTTAGTTTCTGCCATAGCCTTAAAGCTTTTGAATTTCTCAAATGCCTCATGTTTTTCTCTTAAGAAAGCAACCCAAACCATTCTAGAATAATCATCAATAAGCTACATAAAGTACCTTTCTCCTTGTAGACTTTTGATTTTGGATGGACCACATAAATCAGTATGTACCAAATCCAGTACTCCATTTGAATGATATTGTTTGCTCTGAAATTAAATTCTTGTCTATTTTCCCATTTGAAATTTCTTGCATATAATGTTTGTAGGCTTCACTAACTTAGGTAGATCTCTGATTGCTTGTCTGGAGCTTATTTTGACAATGTTATCAAAGTTCACATGACACAACCTTCTATGCCACAACCAACTTAGATCAACTTGAGCAATAAAACAACTTTCACTAGCAACATTCATGTGAAAAATATTTGTCTTTGTTCCTGAAGCAATCACATTTCCCAAGATTCCCAAAATCCTGCGCTTACCATCCTTGAACTGAAGATTGTAACCTTTGTCAACCATCTACTCAACACTCAACAAATTTTTCTTCAAACCTTAAACACATAGAACATCATCAGTATTGTATTTACCTCCAAGAGAAATAGTGCCTCTACCACAGATCACGCCAACATTGTTATCTCCAAATCTTACAACACCACCATCATATTTTTTGAAGCTTAGAAATTTTCTTTTGTCACTATTCATATGATGTGAGCATCCGCTATCAATCACCCATTCATTCTTCTCATCAATCTTGGCTAAAAGAGATTTCTCAACATTCAGATTACTAGTTGATTCAATGGACATAGAACTATTTTCCTTGATAGCAATGAATACCCATTCATATTCATTTCCAATTTCTTTATCAGATTCATCATCAATAACACCTTCTTCAACATAATAGAATTTATTTTGAAATCTAGTCTTGCTAGGTTTATACTTAGAGGCTCTTTCAAGACACATTGATGCAAAATGACCTCTCTTAATACAAGAGAAACATTTAATAGGTATCTTTCCTTTGAACTTACCTTGTCCTCTGGCTTCTCTTTTCACAATCAGTGCTTCCAATTCTTCTAGCTCTCTTTCTTCATCTTCAATCAATTTCATCTATTCTTCATACTTGAATGCCTTCTTTGAACTCTCTCCTAGATTATATTTCTATTGGCCTTTTCCAGATATAGTAGCTTTGAATGCATAATCTGTCTTAAGAGAAGATTCACCAAATTCACTCAACTCAAAGGCAACAATTTTTCCAATCAACATATCTCTTGTCACACTTGTTACTGTCTTGAGCTCTTCAATAGCATGAGATTTTGTTTTGTAAGAAGTAGGCACAAATATAAGTATCTTAGCCACAATCTCATCTTCATCCAATGTTCCACCAACACATCTAATGTCCATTACTAATTCATTTATCTTTTGTGAGAAAGAAAAGATGTTTTCATATTCAATCATCTTCATGTTCTCCCATGTGCCTTTCAAACTTTGTAGCTCTCACTTTTCACTAGTGCATCTCCTTCATACAACATTTCCAATTTTATCTAGATCTCATGTGCAATCTTCAAACCTATCATCTTTGAATCTATCAAATCACTTAGCAATGCTTCTATAGCTCTAGTATTTGTTTCTGCTTATTTGATCTCATTAGCAATGTAGGGATGATTCTAAGGAATACTGTATGCACTCTTTGTAATCTTCCATAAGGGCTCACCAATGCACTTCAAGTGACACTCCATTCTAAATTTCCACAAAGAGCAGTTTATACCATCTAATCTAGGACTATCCTTCTTGTAAGATGCCATCTTAGATCACCTCAAGTTGTTAGACTTCTACAGAGGAACTAGCTCTAATACCAATTGTTGGCAAAAAAAGGATAGACAACTGAGAGGGGGGGTGAACTAGTTGTTACTAAATAAAACTTATTCAACATTAATGAACCTTTAATATCATATCTAATAATTAATAGTGCAAGCAAAAATCAATAAAACATTAGAGACACATAAACACAAAGATTTTATATGTGGAAACCCTGTTAGGGAAAAACCATGGTGGATGTTAGTCCACAAGATTATACCTTGTTAGAAGTATAATGACGAATGAATAAAGAATACACTTTCATTCATGCATAATACCTAGAGCTCGCTGCTCAAAGGGAAGGCTCACTGCCTTACATAAGATAATTAGATTAAATCCATTTGATGAACATGAACTAAAAAATTAGCTTCTTCATAAGCCTGATTATAGTTTTGATTAGCCACAAATACACTTCGCTCAACCTTCTTCACACTTTTCTCTACATTCAAATGATCTGATCTTTATTCACACATACACACACTCATACACTGATCATACTTCAATCATACACTACTTGAATTTACAATGAAGAGATAATCACTCTTATATATCCACTACACGGATTTGCATTAACAACTCTATTAGCCACAAAATAAATGAATTACAACTTGTTAGCCTTAATACATGAAAAATTCTTGATGCACACCAACCTAAGTCGGTTACAACATAAAAACGACCTAGTCAACATCCTCAAGCATACTAAAAAATAAAATATTAATCCATAAAGATCTGAAACACGCTATCACTATCATGTCGGCCAAGAACATGAAAAAATTGAACACACAAGGAAAAAATATTCAATCGCGAACACAATGATCAACGCTGACGTATTCAAATCAAATGATAGAGCATGATATAGAGACATCACTGAACATCTCAGAAACATACACAACAACTAATTCACTGGAATTGCAATCTCATATTTCAGAAGCACTTGCTACGGTAACTGAATAACTGTAGGAACACAAATCTTCATAACTTTCTCAATTCTTGATGCGTACCACTGAAAATTTCAAAAAACATACTAGATAAGCTCAGCAAAAAACCCTTTAGTGCATGTCACCTAATCAATGAACACAAATTTCCATCACTTTGACCTTCTCAACTTCACTTGCTTCTTATAATATATTTATTACAATTTTCTCAATCTCCTCAACATATACAACCTTCAAAATCACTAATGCTAATCGTGTTGACATCAATGACAACCAAATATCAGAAACACAACCACAAAATCCAACAACGCATTCCCACGGTAGTCATCTGTTCAACAAAATATGGTTTCACATAATATTTCTCCATAGTTAGAACACCAACTCAATAACCATCCATTTCACATATATGCATTCCATCACATAAATTTAAATGAAATAACATTCTTCCATAATTCATTGATAACAAAGTGCAAGAAAATTTTATTCTCATTCAGAATTCTAATGACATTAACTCATGTGCAATAACTTACCCTAACTCAGTAATAGTAACTAGGTAATTAAACAATAGGGTGTAACACATTTATGCATATGAAAAAGAATTTTTTTTGACAAATCTCTAATTTTATTGCAATTAGGTAGATTGAAAGGTTCAATGAGCATGCTCATATTTAAAACAGATTATAAGAGTTGTTAGGCACATATTTTTTCTTATCTATAAACTATTTGGCCCATTAAATTATGTAATTGTAATTTTTTAAATTGTATTTGGCTTGTGAAGAAGATAAAGAAAAATATGATGGGGTGGGAGTTCGAGACATCACTTCGAACCCCATGATGTATGGGGTAGGTCAGGTGATGGGGATTGGTCGCCTTCACTTGCTACTACTATTCTTGTTGCTTAACTATTTTTCTTTGTATGATTATATATATTGAGATGTATCAACAAAGAT
The DNA here is from genome assembly GCA_007115665.2 of Sequoiadendron giganteum. Classification (NCBI taxonomy): domain Eukaryota; kingdom Viridiplantae; phylum Streptophyta; class Pinopsida; order Cupressales; family Cupressaceae; genus Sequoiadendron; species Sequoiadendron giganteum. The sequence goes on from CM021108.1 coordinate 341,756,076, forward strand.
TTTATGAATTTGTTATGAACATTTATAAGATAGTTTCCCTCTTATTTTTTATAAGATTACATATTATATTTTTTACATGAGTGTATACTTTTAGTATGGGAATACAAAGAATATTCATAATCTAATAATCTTCAGACTTGAGACATTGTTGTGCAAGCAAGACCCTGATGATCTATGTTTCCAATGTCGATTATTAATTATAATGAAGAAAAAATGTATCCCTCTATATTTTCACACATGTTTGGCTCTCCTTGTTAAATTGAGCTTAAAGTTGCCATGATTTAGTGTTGTAATGTGTTTAACACATTCACATTAGCTCTTGGGCCCTTGTAAATTAAGTGCACCTAGTTGTGCCTTATTTAAGGTGTTGTAAAGTGTACCTTTACACTTTCACACTAATCAAATTAATTGGGATTCTTTATGCCTTAATTGGTCTAATTTTGCATCCACACACCTTAATTAATGCATCTTTATAAGATTAATCCAAAAATTCACAAAAATCCAATCATAATTCATGTGTTTGGATTGTATGGCCCAAATTTAGTGATCTAGGACTCATACACCACCTTGGGCGTATGATTCCCACCTAATTTTTAAGGCCTCAATCTGGATACATCAATCTAAGCCTTTCTTAAAAAATGTGTCCCAAAGCCTAGCCTAATGGGACTCTTACGTCACTTATGGCATATGAATCTTGTATGGCTTAAACCTAAATAAAATTCAGATTATTGGTGGGATTTTACTCTCCTAGTTCTGATGTTGGCCAAGAAATTTGGCATAAACAAGTATAAATACAAGGTTATTTCACTCATTTTCATCGAAGAATTCATATTTTCACCTAAGGCTTTCAAGAGAGCATTCCTTATAGAAAATTTGAGTTCACAAGAGCATTCAAGAGTTTACAAGAGTATTAAAGGAAATTCAAGAGCATTTCTAAAGCATTCAAGGGTAATTTTTTTTATCATTTATTGCATCAATTTAAGATTTATCATCATGTCAAAGTCACCAAGCATCAAGCATGTTGTTGAGCTAGTGTTTTGATGTAGCACTCAAGATCTAAGATTAAGCATTTCTCTACCTCTAATTCAAGATCAATATCTACATTCTACATGGCCACTTCATGTTAGATTGTTGACCTACATCTCAAGACATCATCATTCAAGGTATCATTGTTCATGTTTCATGTTTCATGTTTCATTGTTTCATCATAAGGTTTAATTACCTAAATGGGGTTTGACCAAGGAAAACCCCTATTGCATAACAATCAACAAGTTTTTTTCTCTCTCTACATGTGTGATAGAAGATCTATGTGTCTTGGATCTTGAAGAGCCTTTGAAGATTGAGTTGAAATATTGAGGAAGTTGTCAAGTTGTCGCCTTGTTTGAAAGATCATGAAAAGTCACCTGCAGGTCATAATTCGAAGTTTTAGACCCAAAAACAAAGTGCGAAAGGAAGATCAAGGATTGGAGAACATATTCAGGTCTTGACCCTCCAAAAAAATAGAGTGGGACTAATATTCCATTTGTGGTGTATGAGTGGTGTAAAGAGGGTTTGGAAAGGAAGCTTCACACCTCCATGTCCCGGGTCTCACCTCAGCAATCCCCTGTTGTGGCTCCTTTCACCACTCAACCTCTAGGCTCTGACACTTCTATAGATACCCCTAGTTCAATACCAACCCCTCTTCCAACCATTGTCAAATCAAATCATATAACTCTTGCTTCTTTCTTGCTGTCCTCACTGACCCTTAATAGCTCCTAAAGGCCAATTTCACTCTATACCTTACCAAGTAGTTGCAGGGTTAACATTTCATGTTTTCAGGCCTAATTGTATCCTATTAAGCATCTTAGACCACCTCCTAGAATTGGTTCTCCATCCCTTCCAAGAAATCCTTGGTTAGGGTTTGGGAAAGGCTACTAACCTTGAGCTCTTTTTAGGCCTCCTAGCCCAGGTAAAACCAGTTATTGCATACAATTTCTCCAAACTACCTATAGGCTTTTATTTGGATTTTCAACCCTTGTTACACATACTCCAAGATTTCAAACACTTGTCTTCATGACTGGCCGTACACAGACCTGCTCTTTCACTTTTTGCATTCTTTAGGGTTTTTGTAAAGTTCCTGACTACTCGGTAGGTCTGTCATTGCATAAATTTTGTCTCATGCACATTGAGGCTCTCTCCTTGTATCCTGGATGTTGTGGGATCTTCCTCCACCTTCCTGTCATGGGGTTTTCCCTGGAAATGCACACCCTGCAAGTTAAGTGCTCTTTAGCACTGGTAAAGTGACTGTCCTAGCTGAGCACTGTCAAGCCCGCCTACGAGCAGTCCTTAGGTTCATTCCCTACCTTCCTACCTATCACCACACCTACCCTAACTATATACAGGGATCCTAGCTCCATTCCCCAAGTTGCCATACATTGGGTACGGTGGGGAAGGGGTCTAGGACTCCATTATGTTCTCTTTACCAGTCAGAACACAAACTGTCAAGAAAGCAAAACAACTAACAACTAAACACTGCCAATTACAATCACAAACTACAATCTAATCACAACAATGAATAAAAAAATCAATGATCAATATCTAAAGCATTCTACAAGTCTGCTCAACCTTGATCAACCACAATTTCACAGAAAAAAACACAGAAATGTCTTCACTTCTCACTATTTTTTTATTAGTTCTTCACATTTTTCAACATCCAACATGTTCTCTCCCTTCTCCACTTTCTCCAACTTGCACAATGAACAAACAAAAACCATAACTACCTTCTCCAAGCAGTTATGCTCGAGGCTTTGTTCTCCCAAGCCGGTTAGGCATTACAGTTGCTAATTTTTGGAAAAGTCACTAACCACTAGCATGTGGCATTTTGTGTTAAACCTCACATTTTGACATTTCAAATAGAAAATAACATTTAAAGAAAACTCCCAACTATCATTAAGATAAAACAAACTCCTAGAACAATGGTCAACATGACCTTAATTGAAAGAAAACAAAACTTGTCAAAAATTGCCATTCTTTCCTATTCTGGCTAGGTGCTCCTACACCAATGAGTGCCAATATAGCACATTCTCTAGGTTTTAGTGAATTCAGATCAACCACTGTGAGATTCCAGTTTTGGCACAAAACCATAGTTTGGGACTAAATTGCTAAGACTAGAATATGAGTCCCAATGGGCACCAAATAATAGGTTTTTAGGGTTTTGGAGCTTTTTTGACCTCATCATTCTTCTAGGTGCATCTTTGTTCATTCTTAGTTTGTTAACCTGATTTTCAGTCTCATTTCTAGGTCATTTAGTTAGGTTTTGCATGGTACTTTACATGTTACATTAATTTATTGTCTTTCCAAGCCCTAGCTTGAAGGTGAACCCCCTTTTAATCTTTGATCATACCCTAGGACACCCTATTTCAAGATCTATTTCACCCTTTTGATATTGGGATCTAGATCTCCAGGGTTCCCTTAAATGAGACTTTAGGGAAATAGGTCTAGGTCCCAAACCTTAGTGTTCCATCTCCTAAAAGGTGGAGCAACCTATTTTCATTGTTTCATTTTGATGTCTAGGACCCTAAACACCTAGTTTGTGTTCTACCTCCCAAAAAGGTGGAATGCCTATTTTTTTGTCATTTCATTTTGGTGAACCTAGCCTTTAGAATGCCTTCTTTTCTAATTTGGAGTGCATTATAATTCTAGATTTAGCTTGCATTGAATTTGAATTAGGTTTTTAATTTTTTAATTGGAATCTAGGGTTTCTAAATATTGCATTAGTGAAAGTGCATAGAGGCTGCATTTTTGTATCTTGCATCATTGAATTTCATCTAAAATATGTAATTGCACTTCATTAGATCTAGCTTAATAAGGTTCATTTCAGGCATTTCTTAATTTCAAATTTGAAAAATTTTATTTTCAGATTGTTTCATAGTGTAATCAATAAATTACCTTGTTTAGAATCTAAAAATTGCATTTATACATTTCATTTTAGGTCATTGTGCTGGATTTTAAGTCTTTACATTTTTGTATAGATTACTTTTCATAAATATTAGTATCTATCTTTTCCAAGTTTGCAAAGAAAAAGTTAGTCAATAAGCATGTTCGTCATTCATTTAATTTGTTTCCTTGTTATGAGAGTCTCTTAGTGCAAGAGAATTAAAATTTTTGATGCTTTCCTTAAATCTATACCCCCTCCTATCTCTCCTACTTGTGGGAATGATGTGATAAAAGAGGATACAAGCATAGATAACAATCACAATCACAATTTTTCTTCTCTCGATACCTCTCCTATTAGTGATGAAGGAATCTTGCTAAAATAAGATGCAATCATTGAGAATCGTGAAAGTATTTATTTTCCTTCTCCTCCTCCCCTTGGGAAGATATTATAGCACAAAAAAATGAGATCATAGACACATTTCTAAAGATCACCTTACCTAGTTTCCATTCATCTTTTTCTTGTGAGAATGTATTAGTGAGAGAGGATTCAATTGAAAGTGAGGACAATAGGTTGGTGTTAGATGATAAAATATTTAAGATCTATGACAAAACTCTTTATATTTCCTACCCTACCTATCCTATTTTGGAAGAAATTATGGGACAAAGGAATGAAATTATGGATAATCTTAACACTCACATTTTTTCTTCTCCTAGTATCTCTTCTAGTTGTGAAGTAGATACTTTTATGTTAGAAAACCTAATTAATGAAAGTCATAAGAATATTAGTTACCTCTCTTCCCTTAGGGAAAACCTTATTGAACAAGAAAATCCATCCATTGATAAATCCCTTACTTGTGATGAAGTCATTTTAGAAGAACCAACCTTTGAATGTCATGAACATATATTTTGTAGTTCTCCTAAAAAATCTCCTATTAGGGAAGCTATCATGATAGAAGAAAATAAGAGCATTCATACAAAAAAGGGTGATGTTACTTCCTTAGATGATCATGAAAAGATGATACTAGACTCCCCTTCAATAGAAATACATCAAACTGAAACTGCTAAGGTATTGAATGCACAAGTGTCCATTAGATCCCCCTTTATGAATGGACCTCCTATATACCCTATAGAAAATCCTAAAAACCCTCCAATTCTTTACCCAACCTCACAACAACCACAAACTCAAGACAAACTTGAACTTATCCTTTACCCACCTAAGAATAATGTTTTGCAACAACTAAATTATAATATCATTTCTCATACATATAACACTAGGAATAATCCACAACCAAGACAAACACCTTCAACATCCCTCCCACTACCTAATCCTATCTTACTTGGTCCTCCTCATTTTCCTTTACATAATGAAAAAGGAGTATAATCTTGTTGACCAACTAGATAATACTCCTGCTAAAATATCATTATGGAACCTTATTCAAGCCTCTCCTCATTATCATAACATGATTCACAGTGCTTTAATAAAAGTTCTTATCCCTTATAATGCACAACCAAATGACATAGAAACTCATGATTCAAGGAATAAATGTTGACATTGCTTTCCACCAAAGTGAGCTCCCTCATTTGCAAGTACAAAAAAATGAAGCTTTCATAATAATAGCTAACTACGATGGGTGTGGAATAAAATTATTCTTGCTGAAAATGGCTCTACCCTTAGTGTGTGTAGTGTGACCCTTTTAGATAGACATGGCATGGATAAATCAAGAATTCAACCCACCTCTTTATCTATTCAAGGGTTTGATAATGTAGGAAAACAAACACTTGGAGTGATTACATTGCCTATTGTAGTTGGAAAGACCACATTACAAACTCCTATTCATGTTATGCCTCAAGATCTCTCATACAACCTCCTTTTAGAAAGACCATGGATCCATGAGGTACAAGTAGTGTCTTCAATCCTTCATCGTAAAATGAAGTATGTCTACAACAAAAAATTCTATACAATCGATGTTGACCTTTAACCAAATAGTTGTTTGAACATTGAGAAACACAAGAAAAATAATTTGAAGAAATTAACACCAACTACACAAATAGAATCTGTGCAAGAGTAAAAAAAAGATAGATGTCTTAAAACCTTCACAATGATATCGCTAGATGATTTGGGATCATTGGATTTTACACCTACATTCATGGGAGAATACAAGATCATAAATAAATAGTCTAAAAAAGAAAAATCTCAGTAATGTCAACACAAAATTTAGAAGACCCTTCGAAACCATCCACCTCAACCACTTTAGCAGAACAAACAAATTATACAACAAAATTTGATGAAGTTGATTATAAACAACCACCAAATTTGAAAGAACTGAAAGAGTTACAAATAAGGTTATGAAATGATGAAACAATTTGGATATAGTGGAAAAGGATGTGGTGCTAGAGAGCAAGGTATTTATGTCCCTATAGAGCCTCACATGCAAGGAATGACTAATGGCCTTGGTTATTGTCCCTTGAAAGAAACAAGAAAGCCTTCACTTAATATCAAAACTATTACAAAAGATTCCTCTAAGGAAACTTTAACATTAGTGCATCCTAAACTGATAGACACTAGTGGTCTTGATTATTATCCTTCAAAAGAAATGAAAGAAATAGAGAAATATTCGCTTAATATCATTTTCATTGTATAAAACACTAACGATTGGATTTCATTAGATTTTACATGCTCCTTTCAAGGAGAACACAATCTCACAATCTCGAGCATCTTGTGTAGGTTGAAAACTTGTACTAAGAAGGAGATATATTTTTCACAAAATAAAGGGACAACTTCTACTTTTGATCAAGAGAGTATCTTGTCAAGAATCTTTCCAAGATCGTTTGATCTCCCTCCCTCCAAGAACACGAAATAAATTTTACTACAAGAGTACATTTTATGCATATCATAGAATTCATGGCCATTCTACTAATGAATGTAAAGCTTTGAGTAATAAAATTCAACATATTAAGTATTGTGGAACTCTTCCTTGTGTCGAGGCACCCAAATCCTTTAATTGATATTGATTTTCATGCTTCTCATCAATCATTTCGGCTCATCCTTGTCTTGCACTAACTAGGCTAAGGGGTTAGGTAGCGTTGTCCTCGTATGGTACTTGAATTTGTCTCTTTTGGATAGTTTAACACCTTCCATATATAAATAAGAGAAATCTTGGGATGTGGACAATAGGCCTTAAGTTGGCTCGTATGTGATGTACTGAGTTTTGGGGCAACCCATTTATTCATGATGTAGTTTGATTCAGAAACATATGAATTGGCATAGGGATTTTTGAATAACCTCTCATGTCTTCTTCTAATTTAAATAAATTTCTCATAGGAATGGTGTTAGAAACCACTTTAAAGTGGGGCATACATTGACACTCATGTCTCACTGTGCGATTTTATTTATTCTTGTGATGCACCCTTTTCTTGGTGGTGACATTGGGTTCGATTTCCTCCGAGAGCATGATATTTATTTGAATTGTCCTTTCTTGGAGACATTAAACATGATGGTCCCTAAGAAGAGACCTTACATGAACTAAGAAAAATCCCTTTGGATGTACCTTACACTATTTTTCATTTACAAAAATTGTTATATGACCACCTTGCATAATACACTTTTCTTTCTTGTGCAACCATCTTGTTTGTTCATGAGTTTCAAGCAAACAAAGCTTTTCTCACCTCATAAAGCTTGAAGTTCATTGTTGTGTGGCGTCTTATCAAAGTTATTAGGAGTATAGATTTGGTATGGTTGTATGTATGGGAGTTGAACTTAGGTGTGACTTTCCCATAGCCACTTGCTTGTGTGTGTGAGCGCATACCGACTGTGTTTGTATGTGTCTCACCTCTCTAGGGGATCACTTAGTGGATGACTTATGGTTACACTAGCCCTTGTGAGTGTGCATTTGGTTTGCATAGTGGAAATATTGTTCCACTTGTAAACCACCCTCTTTGGATACTCACCCAATGGACAACCTAAAGCTTCATTTCCTGGATTGAGCATGCATTTTAGAAAAGCAACTTAGATTTGATCCAAAATGTGTGGGACAAGTGGTCAAAGCTTGATCCACCTTATCTTTCTTTTCCTTTCGTCTATATGCCATTAACATTACATGTTTATATATCTTGATGATACATATCATACACCTTGTTTGTGTCCCTTTGTGCTTATCTTGGTTTGATGTAGGATCTTAGATCTTGGGGGCTTGATTACCTCCTTGATCTTTTACATCCTTTACCATCCACATTAGTACACTTAGACCCCTCTTGAATGTTTACTTTAGTGCGAGTTTAAGCAAGTTCCTCCTCTCACTAAAGTGGGGGCTAAATGTAATGATAGAAAATGTATTCCTCTACATTTTTGCATTTGTTTGGGCCCTCGCTATTAAATTGAGCTTAAAGTTTCCTTGATTTAGTGTTGTAATGTGTTTTAACACATTCACATAAGGTCTTGGGCCCTTATAAATTAAGTGGACCTAGTTGTGCCTTATTTAAGGTGTTGTAAAGTGTACCTTTACAATTTCACACTAATCTAGGTTTTTATTAATTAATTAGGCTTCTTTATGCTTTAATTGGCCTAATTTTGCATCCACAAGACTTAATTAATACATCTTTATGAGATTAATCCTAAAATTCACAAACATCAAAACATAATTCTTGTGTTTTTGGATTGTATGGACCATATTTAGTGATCTGGGACTCATACGCCACCTTGGGCATATGAGTCCCACCTAAGTTTTGGGGCCTCAATCTGGATTTAACACCAATCTAAGCCTTTCCTAAAAAATGTGTCCCAAAGCCTAGCTTAATGGGACTCATACACCACTTTTGGCATATGAGTCTCATACAGGTTAAACCTAAATTAAATTTAAATTCTTGGAAGGATTTTATTCTCCTAGATCTGATGTTGGCTTGTAGTGTTGTAATTCTAGAAAATTTGGCATAAACAAGTATAAATACAAGGTTATAATTTCACTCATTTTCACCTAAGCATTCAAGTTTTCACCTAAGACTTTCAAGAGAGCATGCCTTATAGAAAATTTGAGTTCACAAGAGCATTCAAGAGTTTACTAAAGTATTCAAGGACATTCAAGAGCATTTATAAAGCATTCAAGGACAAATTTCTTCATCATTTATTGCAACAATTCAAGATCTATCATCATGTTAAATTCACCAAGCATCAAGCATGTTTCTAAGCTAGTGTTGTGATGTGGCATTGAAGATCCAATATTAAGCATTGCTCTACCTCTAATTCAAGATCAAGAGCTACATTCTACATGGTCACTTCATGTTAGATTTCTGACCTACATCTCAAGACGTCATCATTCAAGGTATCATTGTTAATGTTGTGTGTTTCATGTTCACGTTTCATTATTTCATCATACGGTTTAATTACCTAAATGGAGTTTGACCAAGAAAAACTTCTATTCCCTAACAATCAAGAAGTTTTTTCCCTCTCTACATGTGCGATTGTAGATCTAGGTATATATTGGAGCTTGAATATACTTTGAAGATTGAGTTGCAAGATTGAGGAAAGTTGTCAAGTTGTCACCTTGTTTGCAAGATCACGAAAAGTCACGTACAAGTCATAATTTAGATTTTCAAACCCAAAATTAAAGTGTGGAAGGAAGAGTAGGGATTGGAGAACAAATTCAGGTCTTGACCCTCCAAAAAATTAGAGTCGGAATAATATGCCATTTTTGGCATATGAGTCCTAGTACAATATAGTCTCCAAATATCAGTGAATTTGTATCAACCATTGTGAGATTCCAATTTTGGCACAAAAAACCCTAGTCTGGGACTAAATCGCCCAAATTCGCATATGAGTCCTAGTGGGCACCAAACAATAGGTTTTTAAGGTTTTGGAGCTTTTTTTTACCTCATCATTCTTCTAGGTGCACCTCTATTCATTCTTAGTTTGTTATCCTGATTTTCAGTTTCATTTCCTAGGACATTTAGTTAGGTTTTGCATGGTACTTTGCATGTTACATTCATTTCTTGTCTTTCCAAGATCTATCTTGGTGGTGAACCCCCTTTTAGTCTTTGATCATACCCTAGGATACCCTATTGCAAGATCCCTTTCCCCTTTCTATATTCAGATTGATATCTCTAGGGTTTCCTTGAATGAGACTTGAGGTAAATAGGTCTAGGTCCTAAACCCTAGTGTTCCATCTCCAAAAAGGTGGAGGAACCTATTTCTATTGTTTCATTAATCTAATGATTGTTAAACCTTATGCATTATGGATTGTCAATGCACAAACTATTTTGAGTTGAGATTTATTGTTAGCCATAACAAGTGGAAAGAACAACTAGAATTATTTGTGGCTCTTTTGTGTCCTATTTATGACAACAAAGGGAGATAAATGAGATGGCTTGCTCTCATTTTTGTATAACACTATAAATTTATGGAAATAAAGAGAGATCAATCAAGTGGCTTGGTTTCATTTTTGTAGACAATAATAACTAATTCACCTTTGAACAAAATTCATGCACTCAAGACATGTAGGTTGATAAAAAGAGTCTACAAAACCACATTAAAATCATCTCAAATGGTTATCAACACAAGTTCTATTACATTTATCAAATAGATGATTTTAAAAAATAGTATGCTTAAAATCTTTATTTTTTTTGTGATATAGTCTTCTAAACTTCAATTATGTTTTACAATAAAATTACATTAATATGACCATATAATTTATCCCCTTGATTTCATCTAACTAGTTACATTCATAGCCACATCTTTGTATTTTCAAAATTAGTTCTTTTTGTACTACATAACACTAAAGTTGATGGGAACCATTTCCCTCAAGCATTACTTTTCTTTCAATTTATTTTCAAAATGATTTTTTTATCTCATTTGTACTATTACATTTTACTTTGGTGAGATTAATGATTGTTTTTTTTTTTACCAATATAACAAATTGAATAAGTAGACCACATTTTAATTTCAATGCTTTTGTAGTTAATACAATTTTCATCAATTAATTTTGATTTCATAGTGTAAGAAAAATTAAAAAAATTGTTAAGTAAATCTACATTTACTTTATAAAAGTAAAATAGAAATGATGTGTAAGAACATATAAATGATGGTCAAGTTTTAGCATTACAGTTTCAGTTAGAAAAAATAAATAATTCAAAATTTCAAGAATATTTTACCCCAAGTTCAATATATTATTCATGTGTAGATATTTCCAAAATAAGCTCAAGATTGGAGAGATTGGTCTTTATTACTTGTGTTGAAAACTAATTCAAAACAAATGAATATTTTTTGAAGAGAAACACAAATACCTAAACCACCTTAAATCATATAACGCATCCTTCAATATAGTCACAAACTACACAAATCTCATTGAGATGTTTCTTTTCCATTGCAATTCGAACATAAGATTAACATAGAGATGTGAGAGTTATATTAAGGAAATATTTAAAAGTTGCATCAATTATATTGGGCTCCTCGCATTTAGTTTTAGAGTTAAGTTTTGGGGTTGTAATGTATGGGAATTTTCCATTAGGATTTCACAACCATGTCAATAAATATTTTTTCAAAAGAATTCATGAAAGTTAACGAGAATAAATTGTACAATTTGTGAGAGGAATTTTCCAAGAGAATAGTTCATTTAGTATAAGTTTTGGGAACAAACACATTAAAATTTACCTAAATTCCTTAACTTGATTAATTACTTTTTAACATTATATAATGAGAGAAATGAAATGAATTTGTGGAATTTTGAATTAAATTGTTTAGAGAATTTCTTAGATTGGATTACATAATTTTTTTCTACCATGTGTGTAGACCATTGGAATAAGAATGCAAGGGAGATATGTAGTTCATAAAATCTTCAAACTCATAATAGTATTATGAATGAAAGACCTTGACAATTTTTGTTTATATTGTTAAATTTTTCTCTATTGATTATGATACCTTTTTATTTATGGATTGTTAGTGCCCAAAACATCTTGAGGGTGATTTAATAGAAGTCATCAAAAGTGTTTGGAATAATTGAAATGAGTTGTGGACAATTTTTTGTTGAAAGCAAGTCCAATTTAATCTTAGAACTTTAAGGTGAAACAAAAAAATAGTAAATTAGGTAGCCAACTCTCATTATTGTAGACAATAGGAATGGATTTTCAATGCACACCATTCACAAATTGATTTGTAACTTGGGTGAGCCCACAATAGTGGTTTACAATTTTTGACCAAACTAGACACTGAAATTATTATTTTTAACTAAATCTTCACATTTGGGCACCTATAGTGGCTAAACCGTGAGGAATTTGAAGATGATGCAAACTAGAATCTCGTCACATTTTGCCTGTAGATTCTAAAAATATTTTTTTCAATTATTTTGGAGTCAAATTGCACTTCTTTTTCCATCTCCCACGAAAACTAGTTTTTTTCAGAAAACCACATTTAAAAAAAGTGACGTACACCGTATAAAACATAACTTTTTTTCCATGAAGGATAAAATTCCAATTCTTTCGAATTTAGATTTGTAACTCTAATATCTAGTGCTTCCACTTGGTTAGATAGTTTTTGTTGAATATTTTTTTTTTAATCAAGTTTTGAAGTCAAACTAATTACAATTCAGACATAACACGACCGTATAACATATAAATTTTTTGTATATATCGAAATTCATTTTTTTTTTGTTGGATCAAGGAATTCAATAGCTGGTGCACTCATATTTTTCAATTTTTTTTTTGATAATCTGCTATTTTTCCACATGTGTAGAACAAAGAGCTTCATTTTTGGTGAAAAACCTATATTCAATAAAACTAAAAAAACAAATACATAATGAAACCAAAACATATCAAAATTAGATTCATTGGATAGCTCGTTCTGAGGACTGCCTGATTCCAATTGGATTTGTGAAGTCTCTGCCATTTTCATCTTCAACCTGAGCTCTGAAGTGCAAAAATTTAGATTTTTTTGTGTCTGAGGGGGAGAATGGGGGATAAGGGGGGTTCGAACGAACCTCTAGGGGTTCGAGTGAACCCCTAGGGGTTTGCTCAAACCCTAGTTTGAGCGAACCACCTTTTAATTTGTATTTTCTTTGTTTTTTTGGGTGAGAAATGGGGGCAAGCATTTAAGTGGGTTCACTTGAACCTTGGTTTGGGTGAACCCATTATGGGTTCGCTCGAACTTGTAGGTTTGTTCTAACCCTTAAAACTATTTTTTTTGTCATGGGCTCATTTTTTGTGAGTTTTCCTTCCTCCATCAAATTATAAACCACTATTGTGGCTTCACCCAACCCACAAAGTTGAATTTAGCATAACACATTATTCGACATAAAACAACACTTTTGTTATTTGAAATTTTCATAAAAAATATTCTACCTAGGACCTAATACCCAAGAGCTAATCATAAAATTAGGAAAAAAAAACTAAAAAAATCTATATTCAATATTGTGGAGAATATTTGGAAAGAGAAGTGCATAAACATATATTCCTTTTGGATGCATGAATCAAGGACATGACATGTCAAACATGTATAATTTTAACTCTCAATAATTGCCAACGAGAAGGTGAGTTCACTGAATATAAATAAGATAGAAGTGGCACCTAGTTATCATCAATCAAGGATTGATGAGGTAGTGGTGGCACTTGAATATGTCAAGTCAAAGTTTACACATGTCAATTTATAAGCCACCTAGGTGAGAGAAATTAAATATTCTTAATATCCTAATTAAAATTAATTAGCTAAATGGAATAGTACGCTTAGGATGAAAATTATCTAAGGTGAAGTAAAATATTTACACAAAAAAATTCCTCTAGTTCATGATCTAAATTTAAATTTTTTCTACTCCTTGTTTTCTCAATAATACATCATATATAATATTAGTGGTACAAATGATTTAAACATATGTTTTCTATGTAATGTAACCCAATCATTTATTGCATACAGACACATTAATAAATATAGTGTATCTTATTCATTAATATAAAGGTATATATTAGTGTGTAGCATAAGGAGTTAACAAATTGTCAATTACAAACTTGAAAAATACAATAGAAGTTGGCTTTTCTAGGTTAAGATTTCTTGAGATTTAAAATTTCAAGATAATATTTTAAATGATTCTCTAAATTTTTGACATATATGGGGATGCATATGAGAACTAGATGACACAATATAATAAGTTTACAATTGACATTTACTTGGTAAATTAAAATAATTTTTGGGTTGTGAATGTTCATCATATTATTTTTTTTGTAGCCATGTGTGTTGTGTGGTCATGCTTATATTTGTAACTAACGTAGATAACATTCATAAACCCAAAATTTTTTTCCAATGATAGGTAATTAATGACCCTTATCTTTGAAAGCATGATTTTTTTGTTACATTCTGTGTGATTTTGAACATAATTTACTAATTGGGTAAACCCACAAAATTGGTTTACAATTCGAGTGAGGAAGGAAAAGTTGCAAAAAAATGACCCCATGCAAAGAAATTTAGTTTTTGGGGGTTTGAACGAACTTTTGGTTTGAGCAAACCCATTAAATGTTGGGTCCCACATTTCTAAACAAAATGAGAAAATAAAATGGTTTTGGAAAGGGGGTTTGCTCGAACCCTGGTTTGAGCGAACCCCCTTTTTCCCACCTTCTCACCCTCTAACACTAAAAAACTCTAGAATTTTTCCCTTCGAAGCTCAAGTTGAGGACGAAAATGGAGGAGACTTCATAGACCCAACTGGATGATGGTATTCCTTAGAACGAGCTATCCAACGAATATAATTTTAATATGTTTTGGTTTTATTATGTATTTATTTTCTTAGTTTTATTAAACATAGGCTTTTCACCAAAAATCAAGCTCTTTGTTCTGCACATGTGAAAAAATAGAATATTATAAAAAAAAATGAAAAATATGAGTGCACTAGATATTTAAGTCCTTGATCCAAAAAATAAATAAATTTCGATACATACAAAAAAGTTGTGCTATACGGTCTGCCTATGTCTGAATTGTAATTGGTTTGACTTAGAAACTTGACTAAGGAAAAAATATTCAATAAAACACTATGAAACCAATTGGAAGCATTAGATATCATATTTACAAATCTAAATTCAAAAAAATAGAATTCTATCCTTCATGGAAAAATAGTTTATGTGTTATACGGTGAGTGTCACTCCTTAAAAATGGTGTTTACTGAAAAAACTAGTTTTCAAAGGAGATGGAAAAAGAAGTGTAATCTGATTCCAAATTTTTTGAAAAAAAAAAATATTTAGAATCTATACACAAAATGTCACAAATCACTAGTTTGCATCATCTTCAAATTTCCCATGGTTTAGCCGCTATAGGTGTTCGAAAGTGAAGATTTAGTTAGAAAAAAATAGTTCAGTGTCTAGTTTGGCCAAAAATTGTAAACCAGTATTGTGGGATCACCCAATTCTATTAAATAATGTGTATGACATTGCTCTCCATTTCTCTTTCCAATTTCAACCCAATTATTTCTCCCTTTTCTGATTCGTCATGTTTTTGAAGAATATATTTAGTCCATACTATGGAGAGATCTTGAAAGAAGTGATCAAATAGATTCTTTCTCACATCTCCCTTGAACTGCATAAATAAATGCAACCTCTTATTTCTTTGAAAGGAAAGTTTAGGTGTGAGGGGCTTGCATTTTTTCATCTTAGAGTTGGATTTGAAGAGATAGGCTTACTAACTAACAATTGAAATAAAACATAGAATTCAACCCAAAACATCAACTCTTGAACTCAACCATACAATTGTTTTGATTCCATTCACACATTGATGTGCCATATCTACTTATAAATTACAAATGATATCCAACACTGACTAGACAATTTGATCAGTTAATTGGTATGGTAGGTGTGCCCCCATTTTTATTACATTTTCATATTTAGGTGGCTTCTTAAAAATTTTATCTTCATGTGTGAAAGGTAAAGTAGTACTAATCTATTAAATCATCTAGGTATGTCTAGAATTATAAAGAGTAATATTATTATTCTTCTGAATGACTTTTATTTATTATTGTCAGATTTGAGGATCAAAAGAAGATAAAGAACAAGCACAAGATGATGTCAAAACCCCATAATAGATTAAAGCAAAGAGCTAACTAAATAGGAGAAAACAAGAAGATCCAGATCCACAAGATGTGGAAATCAGGATCAAGATCCACACGAAGTGGAAAGAACTGTGGTGTGAACTCAACAAACTCGAGTACGCCAACAATTATGATTGGAAATTGCACCCTAGAGATTAAATGGGAATGCCAATAGTTTCAAAAATAAATTATGAAAAATGTAAGATGATTTTTTTGAAGTCCTATTATAATATATGTGTATTTGGAAAGAGATGTGCTAAATACATAAGATCATGATATTTTTAGTATTCAAAAAATAATACATGAAAGGTTGCTTGACTTCCATTAATATGCAAAACCTACTTTGTGCATTATAAAATGAGTGAAAACAAATTAATTTTGAATAATTGTGTGTTTAAATTTTTCGGGGACACTCTTTTTTCTTTTGTATGTTTACACATACTAGTTTGCATGGATCCATTCTATTAGAATGTGAATGCAAGGAAGACGCATAGATCATACATAACGTTAATTTCTTTTGTATTATTTGTGAGACCTTGTGCTTTATAGACTATGACTACCCAAACCATTTTTAAAGGGATTTATAGTCAATCATGATGAGTGACTAGAAAAAATGGAACGATAATTGTGAGTAGAAATTTGTGTGCTCCTCATATCATATGCAATGTACTTTGTATGGCCAATGTATTATAAAATAAAAAATAATTTGTATGGTATAATATTTTCCCTTGCATTTTACTTTTGAATAATTAAAAACAATCTTTTAAATAAATTTATGGTATTTGAGAGATTGATATCAAAATTGAGTTTAAATATTTCATTAAACCTACAAAAGTTTAAGAAAAATAAATGTAGGATATATTAAATCAAATCAATTTTGATACCTTATCTATTAGATAAAAGTTTCACATGATGGTTATTATCAAATATTGTCTCTAGATGCTAGAATAACCCATCATCCAAGGCTAATAGACTGAAATTTCTTGTTAAAATTTCTTTTTTCCAATCCATGTCATGAAGAAAAACAAAGTACATTCTATTGCAGATATTGATTATTGGAATAACTATTGCACTTAAAACCAAGGCTCTAAATTTCAATTTTTAAAATTGAATTTTTTTTATAATTATAAACATTTATCATATAATTCAAATAATAACTATTAATGAAATTAATTTTATTTTTTCTCAATTTTTTTGTTGACTTCAAATACTATTTTTAAACAATATGCAATTGTATTTAATCATTTGTAAAAAATCATAAATACATCATATCACCATAAAATTTAATCCATTTTCACAATGCATTGAAGGCTAATGATTAATGTTTTAAATCTTTTATTTTTTTATTACCCCAAAATGAATCCTTATTTCTTGTAGATTGTGAAGGTAATTGTCACAAAGGTTTGAATTTTTGTTGTGGGTATAATAGCTTGAGGGTTCAATAAACTTAAGTGTGCAATTTAGTTTGAATTTCTTTTAAAGTAGAGTTTTTAAGAATTGAAAAAATCTATGTTTTGATTTTAGTAATTATTTTTTTGAAGTGGGGTGAGTCAAATTACTTAGAATCATGAATTGGCTAAATTATCTCACAAATTTGTTAACAATATAAAATTACTTGATCTTTCAATTTATCATTTACTTATATTTGAAAAAAAAAACTCAAAAATCAATTATTAAATTAAAAAATGAATGACTATTAATGTTTTCTTTATTCTATTAAATATAAATTATTAAAAAATATGTTCTCATCTAATAATATCATCCCTAATAATTAAAAAAATATAAAATTAAAAAACCACTTTGATTAATTGAAATCATTTATAATATCAATGCTTTTAGCGTATAATGACTTAAGTTTTAGTCTATATTAAACAATTGATTATTTTATTTTTTTAAGCAAAAGTGGCAAAGCCACTAAACAATTTTATTAAATTAAAACAAAATGTTACAAAACTTGGTTCAAAAGAGCATACCAGCAGAAAAGAAGTAGGAAGAAAAAAAGCCAACGGCAACCAACACCAATAGCAGTACCAAAAAGAATAAATGAGATGCAACTTGTTAAAAAAGAGAGAAATAGCTAAAATATATTTCTTGTCTTTTGTAAAATTTAATAACTATATACTTTAATTCTTATATAAAGTATATATAAATATATACAATATTAATTATATCGTCACACTCAGCTTTATGTTATAGTCAGGGACATATCTAATTAAACTTAGACATCCTTCCGATTTAAATTTAAACACCCTTCCACATTTGCCCACTGCAGTTGTGACAGATTGTCAATAGTGTTGGAGAGGGTATTTAAACTTTTACAATCTATAAGTCCAAGTACTTCAGCTGTGACAAGTTGCCAATGGTATCTGGGAGGTTATTTAAGCTTCCACAGCATCCCAAGTACAAGTGTTCTAACTTTGACATGCTGCCAATGGTATCCGGGATGTTATTTAAGTTTTCACACCCTCCCAAGTCTAAGATCAGAAGCTGTGACAGGTTGCCAATGGTATCAGGGAGGTTATTTAAGCTACCACACCCTTCCAACTTCAAATGCTTCAATTTTGACAGGTTGCCAATGGTTTTGGGGAGGCTATTTAACCTTTCACATCTTCGCAAGTCCAAGTGTTGCAACTGTGATAGGTTTCCAATAGTATTGGGGAGGTTATTTAAGCTTCCACACCATCCCAAGTCCAAGTGTTGCAGTTGTGATAAGTTGCCAATAGTATTCCGAAGGTTAGTTAATTTTTTACACCATTCCAAGTCCAAGTGCTGCAGCTGTGACAGGTAGGTTATTTAAGCTTTCACATCCTCCCATGTTCAAGTGTTTCAGCTGCGACAAGTTGCCAATGGTGTTGGGGAGGTTATTTAAGCTTCCACACCCTTCCAAATTCAAGTGCTGGAGCTATGACAAGTTGCCAATGGTATGGTATCATGAAGGTTATTTAAGCTGGAACACCCTTCCAAGTCCAACCGTTGCAACTGTGAAAGGATGCCAATGGTATCAAGGAGCTTATTTAAGCTTCCACATCTTTGCAAGTCCAAGTGCACCAGCTGTGACAGGTTGCCAATGGTATCCAGAAGGTTCTTTAATCTTCCACACCATCCCAGATCCAAGTGCTGCAATTGTAACAGGTTGCCAATGGTATTGGGGACCTTATTTAAACCTCCACACCATCCTAGGTACAAATGTTGCAGCTGTGACAGGTTGCCAATGGTATCGGGGAGCTTAGTTAAGCTTCCACACCCTTCCAAATTCAAGTGTTGCAGATGTGATAGGTTTCCAATGGTATCTGGAAGGTTATTAAAGCTTTGACAGTCTTCCAAATTCAAGTGATGCAATTTTATATTAGGAAGTGAAAATAGGGAGGAGATAGAAAGGCTTTCAACTCCATGGCAGGATTGCAGATGCATAGTCTTCAATTCCAAACTGGTACCCGCAATGGAGTGACGCCGCTTCTTTACTACTCTTTTAACCCCAACATCAAGCCAACAATGTTCCATCTTTAACCATATCAAATTTGGAGGAAGCATGGCTAGTGTATCTTTTGTCATGGACAAATTCTGCAAATGAAGATAGCGAAGACCAGGCCTGTGCAACATTTCAAGCCTTTGCGAATAGCCTCCATTGAGTCGAAGGCGAGAACAATTGATGTTGTTGGATATGGTGCTTGAATGGGAAGCCTCCCATAGTCGGGTACCCTCTTTTTCCTTTTGAGCAACACTTCGACCCATACCTCGCAAATGGTCATGCATTTCAAATACACCTTCTTTGTCAATCTTTATCAATAACTTCATTGAAAGATTAGAAACAGCAGTGTCTACCATCTTGAACAAGGATTTCCAGGAAGTAATGGGCCATGTTTTTTTCTCTCCAATAAAGAAGCAAGCAATGTCGAGGAATATTTCCTTGTCCTCGTCACTAAGAGCTTTATAACTGATGTAAAGCCTTTCGTGAATTTCTGGATGGAGGATGATGTTGTCAAGAGCTTCCTTCCAGCAACCTGTGTCATTCTACCCATACGAAAAGGATCCGATCGCTTCCAATGAAAGAGGATGCTGCTTACAAGCTTCCACTATTTGCTTGGACAGATCTTGATAACTCAAACTTGGAGATGCTCTCAGAAAAATGTGCCAACTAAATAACTGGAGGCCTTCATTTATCTCCAACCCACTGATCTCGTGGATGCATTCGGATGAGACCCGAGCAACATTGAGAATGTGTTTGGTCTCTAGAAGTTATAATGACAAATCTGCTTCCAAAGCACAACCAATCCCCAACCAAAGCATTCAATTGTTCAATGGAATCCACATCATCCGAAATAATCAGCACCCGTTTTCCTCCCAAACGATCCCTGAACAAAGATGCGCCCTTCCCACTTTTTCACCATAATTGGCTAAATATTTTTCTAAGGCCTCTGGGTTCTGCAGCAGTGGCACAAACATTAGCTATAAAGGAAGCAGCTTCAAAATCAGTATAAATTTGATTATACACAGCCTTGGCAACTGTTGTCTTGCCAATACCACCAATGCCCCAGAACTTCAACCACCTCATTGACTGAATTGAGATATAATTTCTGAATGAGAGCATTCTTCACACTGTCCATTCCCACCGGATGCTTGGCAACTTGAAATGGCACTCTGTCCAACGTCTTGATCAGGTCATTCACCACCGTCTTTACCAATCGAGCTTCGTAGCTGCAATGTCCACATTATGCCAATAAATATTGCAAACATACTTCTTATTATCCTCAGTCTACTTTTTCAATTGCAAGGAAAGTTGTAAAACAAAAATAAAAAATAATATGAAAGAGGAAAAATAGAAAAGAGAACATTCTTTTTATAAAATTTAAAGGCGAAAACTAGTTAGCGATGCAAATAAGTAACATTTAAGAATTATTTAGGTCTATAAAGTAGCTCACTATTTTTTGATGGTTCTTAAATTCATTTTTAATATATAAAAAATTGATCTACTATTAGAGTGTTTAACAATTTAATAGTAGATAAGTTTCTAAATTAATATACAAGAATTTTTTAAAATAACATATCTCTTGAGATAACTGTTGAGTTTCATGGCGAACGACGACGCTGGGGAGATGAAGCGGTGGTTGCAGAGTTGGGATCCAAAGCTTCATACTCTGCAGTGGGTTTTTCACAAGGGTGAATGGGTTGATATGGCTCCAAAAATGGAAGCAAAGTTGTAGATCGGTGATAGGAGGAAAAAGAATGAGGCTGATGAGTATGGTAGGGCTTGTGATCTAGACGCAAAACCAAAACAACTGCCCTCTCACTTGGAAAAATTTCAAGGGTTTAAAGATTCGAAGCATTTTCGGCTGAAAGTCCAACGAGGCAGAAATAGAATTGGACATGTACCGAGGGTTTTGTCTCTGAGACCATCTATTTAGGGTAATGGTAATAAAGGCCAGGGGTGGTATTTGAACGCTCATCCGTCAGCGGAAAGAGGGGTGGACAAGAGCTTAGAAAAGCAAACCAAGGCTCGGTGTCATGAGGGGCTCGGGGAAGTCGACATGGGTGAACGATTGTCGGGTGTCCAAGCTTCGTCGGGGCCACTAGATGCAAATATTGAAGGCCAAAAAGAGAGGGTGTGGGTTCTGGTTCCCTAGATTCACGCAGAAAATGAACCCCTCAATTAGAAAACCCATCATGAATTCGTTGTTTTCCTCCAAGTTTGGGGTGAGGGTTTATCCCTTGCCAAATTGCATAAACACCTTCATGCACGCTGGTATGGTACCCTATACTTTCAAGTTCTCTCTGTGAATACTTTTGTGTTGGTTATGGATTCGTTGGATGCAAAGAATAATGTCTTAAAAAGTAATTTTTTTTGGGTGGGGAAAACCCTATTTTTTACATATCCTTGACATCCGTTTTATCGTCAGTCTCGAATTCTTTGATTGGTTTAAACTTCCAGAAATTCTGCTTGAATTTATTGATCCAGAGATTCTAGAATCAATTGGTAATTCGTTTGGTTTGTTCCTTCAATCTGACTGTTCATTGGAAGAGGGTTTACTTTCTGTAAAGATTTGTGTTTTATTAAACCCTAATTCGATCATCCCAAGGGTTTGCAACCTTAAATCCCTAGAGGGTATTTAGAGGCAAGACATTGTAAGGGTAAACCCTGGTTTACAAAAATCGTCCATCATATTAGATGCTCCTTTATTTAAAAAGCTCAAATCTATTGTTGTGGGAGGGGAAATTCAAATGGGCCAAAAAGTTTGTGGGCCGAAAGCCTCTAAATAGAGTACTACTATTTCTTCTCCTTTGCATGTCATGGGTAATTGTAAGCTAATGTCGGGGTCTAGTAGCAAGGTTCATGCTCTATCCAAAACCCCCATTCTTCCCAAGGAAACATCTGAAGTATGACCTTCAGGTTCTTTCTCTTCTGCAATTGCTGATAATTTGGATACATAGCCTTTAGGGAACCCTAAAGAATTAATGTTCTCTTCTTTCGTACAAAATCCCTCGACCTCTGGTTTTTCTCCAGTTCCTATTAGCATTGTACCAAAATCTAAATAATAATAAGCTAGTAATTGGTAATATTTCCCTGGGTGAAAGTGATAAATTGTCAAAGGTTGTGCCAGTGGATGATCAATTAATAGAAAAGGTGTAAAACATAATCAAAACAACAAACCTTGACTTTAATTGGGTAAATAAAGAGCGAGTTCTAACTAAAATAAATAATGATCTACTTCAAATTGAGAAAGGAATGAAGTTTCCACTCTTAGAGATCCCTTTTGATGCAATTTCTCCAGACAAAGATTTAGATCTGGGGGATGACAATCCAGTTTTGAAAGGGAAGCTTCCTATTTCTTAGTCTCCTCTCTCTCAAAAATCTAGTCCTCCCTTACCAACTCCTAAGAAATGAGGTCGAAAACCTAAAGCACAGAAAATCCAACAAGAGATTGAAGCTGGAATTCAGGCCACTCTCTTTTCTCCAACAAAGAAGAAAAGAACTTTCAGTCCTCCCCTAACTAGATCAGGGACTTCCAAGAAGAATTTGTAGTTTTGGATTATTGTTGGGGTCACTCCCCAAACAAAATCTCATGGGAAGAGGTGAGAGTTTGTCTCCCCTCGAGGAGAATGAGGATCCTTTCTTGGAATGTTAGGGGCTTAAACGCCCCTAACAAGAGACACTTAATTAAGCGTCAACTAGAAGTTGCAAATCCTGATATAATATTGTTGCAAGAAATGAAATTGAATTTGGAGTCAGTTGATTCCCTCTTTTCTAAATGGTTTCATTGGAAATTTTATTCTTTCCCTTTGGATGGCACCTCTGGGGCGTTAGCTTTTCTTTGGAAAGAGAATTTTGTTCATCTAAAAGTGATTAGCTCCTCTTCTCACTGGTCTTTAGCCTTGGTGAGGAGTAATTTCTCTGAGGTTAATTTTTGGTTAGTCAATATCTATGCCCCCTCGGGCATTCTTGAGAAAAAGAAATTATGGGATTTCTTATCACTAATTGTTCAACCATTAAGTGATAAGCTTCTTATTTTGGGTGGTGATTTCAATGCAATATTGGATTCTTCAAAGAAAATGGGTGGTATTATTCCTAATAAAATAATAATGGAAGATTTTAAAACCTTTGTTGATTAGAATGATTTTCTTGATAGTAAACCTCAAAATGGCACTTTTACTTGGTCTAATAAAAGAAAGGACTTTTGTCAAATAGCTGAAATACTTGACCTCTTTTTATTATCAGCTAGCTGGTTGGACTCTGAAATAGATTCGTATTCTTCCATCCTGGGCTTTCCCGGATCAAACCATTTTCCTATTCAGCTAGTGCTTCTGGAAGATCGAGCCTTGAACAAAGTTCCTTTTAAGTTTGAACCAATGTGATTTAGGGACTAGTCTTTCCTTCCTATGATTAAATATTGGTGGGAAAAGTCTCCCTTTTTTGCTGGTTCTAGGATGTTCCATCTGGTCAAGAAATTGAATTTTTTAAAGGGTAAAATTAAGGAGTGGAATTTCTCTCATTTCAAAAATATTTTTGTAGAAAAAAAGAGATTGCAAACTGAAATTGAAATCCTTAATGACCATATTATGGTAAATGGCATGAATAGTGTCTCTTTTGATCTTCAAAAATCTCTTACCTCGAGTTTAGATGAGGTTATCCTTAGGGAGGAATGTTATTGGAGGAAAAAGTCAAGAGAGACCTGGTTATCAGAAGGGGATAGAAACACTAAATTTTTTCATGCCTCCGCTAAATTAAAAAGGAAAAAAAATAGAATTTATTCAATAAAGAATAAGGATGGTTTACTCATTCAGGAGGAAAAAAAATGGTAGTGAAGCTTTTGCCTTCTTCAAAAATATTCCTTTAGCTAAATAAATCTAGTTAAGGCCTTCAATCCTAGACTCAATTCCAACTCTCATCTCTCAGGAAGATAATGACTTTCTCTTTGCCCCCTTTTCTCTTGAGGAAACCAAGGAAGTAGTCTTTGATATGTCTCCTGATAAATCACCACGTCCAGATGGTTTCACTTCTTTTTTCTTCCAAAAATATTGGCATATCATAGGCAAATATGTTTGGTTAGCTTTGGAAGAACCTAGGCGTAATAAGTCAACCTTAAAGGAACTCAACTCCACTTTTATTGCTCTTATCCCAAAAGTTGACTGCCCCTCTTCCTTTGTTGATTTTAGGCCAATATCTATTTTCAATACTCTATATAAAATATTTACACAAGCAATTTCAATGAGACTTGCAAAGGTAATTCCAAAAATCATCTCAAATGAGGGTATGTGCAAGATCGTCATGGAAAAAACAGGCCCTTAAGTGGCAATGAAAATTCAGAAAATCAGAGTTGGGCAACTTGACATAAAATTTTGAATAAGTTATCTATATTATTTCAAAAATATGTAAGAATAGAATCTATGGAAAATTGAATGTAGTTTCTAAACTACTAGGTTAATTTTTGTAAAAAAAAAAATCTATTTGGTGAAAATTTGAAATTTCAATGCAGTAGTACTAAAATTTCAGGGAAAAAATAAGAAGTAGGTGTTTGTCTGACCACCCTAACCATAATAAAATGATAATATATTTTTATAATATTTTACATATAAGTAGAGGACTCATGTTCGGATGTGATGCATATTTTTTTGTAATTTTTTTTCAAATAAATAATTAATTATGAATTTTTTATTACAACTTTTGAAAAATATAAAAACTCGTATGTTTGACCACCTTAACTTGGTCAAAAATTCATGAAATTCATTTTTTTTTAAAACCTATAGTATGCCAAGCATAGAATGGGATGCATGTTTTGGATTCAAAAAATGTGATACCGTTTGAAAGCTATAGATGTTTTTCTATCAGATTATCAATCAGGACTTTAGTTGTAATTCTAATAAAAAATAAATAATAATTATTTATTAGATTCTAAGTAAAATATAATTTATATTGGTAGAAAGCTGAGAAACTCCTTTACAAACCCTTTTTATTTCATCAATTTTGGGTAAAATAAAAGTCGTAAGCCACATGGGAGAAGCCTAGAAAAGCAAGGTAAGTTGTTAAACACGTTTTACGTGTTGACTTTTTAGGATTGGCAGGTCAGAACCAAATCCCAAGCATAATCCCGAGCCTAATCCCTAGGCATTAAATTTTGTGTCAGCATATCAGATATCCGATTTGAATTCGATATATGATATGTTTTAGATATGAGTTTTTAAAAAATTATACAATCTTTAATATATTATTTAAAAATGCAATAAAGTTTATAATTTAAGATATATAAGATACAATAAATTTTATAATTTAATATATATAATATCCAATAAAGTTTATAATGTAATATATTTAATATACAATTTATGATAATCTCTTACCGAATTATGTATTTAATATATAATATATTATTAAATGTATAATATTTAAATATTATTTCAATATTTTAGTTAATCTATAAATATTTAAATATATATATATATATATTACCAATATATAAAATATTTAAATATTGTCTCTTCCCCTCTCTTTCTCCACCTCTATCTCTCTCAAGTCTCTCACTCACTCAATCACTCCTCTCTCTCTCTCTCTCTCTCTCTCTCTC